>JALDNG010000001.1:7787500-8500000 GCA_024349245.1 Neodontobutis hainanensis | reverse complement strand
TGTCTATTACTCATTCGTTTGCACTGAGTCTCTTCTGTTAATGGACGTAAAGTGTGAGAGAAGTGCAGTTAAATCCTCTTTTCTGAGGTGGATTCCCACAGGAGCAGCAGCAGCACACATCAAACGGCGAACGAACAAATCCACAGATCCTCACAGGCCCGTCTCAGGTGGGGTTTACTCTCCCGTGGCACACACCGCAGCCAATGACGGTCGGCCGGCCCCCGCTGTGCACTGTGGGCTCCTGTTTGGGGATATTGTCTTTTTCCCGGCTGCTGCTGTATTTTTAAAGCAAGGATTCATTGTAGATTCATCGGTTGTGTTTTTTCTGGTCGTGTAATTTTACCTCGGTTTGGTTCTGGGTGACTTTGAAGGAAGAGACAGTGTGACAGAACAGTTAATGTCCTCCAAATGGGCTGAGGCCGTGAAAGAACTGGGGATATTAGACTGAAAACCTGGGAATGGAAGAGCAGCTTGTGTCTCTTGGGAGCGGTAGAGGCTGTGTTTCTTGTTACATTACAGTCAGAGTTTGACATTCACACCTGACGACACGACAAATGGGGCCAATCTAACTAGAGACATTGGCAGGTTTGACTTTATACTTATACGAATCATTTTTTTATTTTTATTTTTTTTAATGACAGTGCAATACTAACTCCAATGAGGACTGCCTGCCCTGCCTACCACACTTGAGCCCTAGCTGATAGAGTTTGCAAGATTTTATTCAAGTCGGACATTAAAAAAAAAAAAAAAATTAATAAAATGAGAATTTCAAAATTCCAGGAAAATCCTTCGTCGATGTTCACGTAAATTTGATGAAGAGCTGCTTTTGGAAATGTGTTTGAGTTAGGAGAAAACACTAAAAAGCAACTACACAATGCTTAAAAATGTTTGACACCAGAGCGTATCAAGACCAAGACTTTTAGGGATTGAAACCGAGTCATGACCAAAACCAGTGATAAACTAGACCAGGTCCAGACACATGGAGGTCAGTGTTTGAAGGAGACAGAGTTAGTCCAGTCTTAGACCAGGTCCAGACACATGGAGGTCAGTGTTTGAAGGAGACAGAGTTAGTCCAGTCTTAGACCAGGTCCAGACAGAGTTAGTCCAGTCTTAGACCAGGTCCAGACAGAGTTAGTCCAGTCTTAGACCAGGTCCAGACTCATGGAGGTCAGTGTTTAAAGGAGACAGAGTTAGTCCAGTCTTAGACCAGGTCCAGACAGAGTTAGTCCAGTCTTAGACCAGGTCCAGACTCATGGAGGTCAGTGTTTGAAGAAGACAGAGTGAGAGCAAAATGTTTGTTTTCATCCAATCATGAGAATAATGTGGGCACATAAACCATCTCTGGTCTTGGTTCGTCTTGATGTCTAAGACCAAGACCTTTTAAAAACTAGTGCCAAGGCCAAGATCAGTCTCCAGTCTTATTTGACTATAAGGTTTGGCTCTTTTCCATCTTAAACAGGCCTTCGTTTTTTTAAACCTGGTTTCAAAAGACGTAATGAATGCAGAATAACTGTAACCATCATCTTTTGTGCTTCTTAAACTTTGTCTTTTTCCCAAATATTATGGAATAGTGAACTTAATAACTCATGGCTCCATAAACATTACTGAAGACCATTATAAAAGCATGAGAGTCATTAGTTAGTTAGACTATTCTCACCTGGTACCTGTTCTCTTTGGACTTTGGACTAACAGAGTGACCTTCTCACCAAACCTTCAGGAGATAGAGCTTTAAAACACGAGTATCTCCCTCCAGCATCACTCAGCCCTTCATTAAGTCTGAGAAAAGCACACAGTTTATGAATATTAATATGAATAATGTATGCTCTTTGCTTTTGGCTACAGCATAAAGATCTAAGCGAATCTCAAGGATTTCTCAATGTCAGACATTTTATTCTAAATGTACAGCTGCTTTTGTCTGGTCAGACTGAATGTGTGGCAGTGAAGACACAGACACAGGACTCTGATGTGGGGCATGTAAACACTGTGTTTTTCCGGAGGCTTTAAAGGCCAGACCGAAGCCAGACGACACTGACACATTTTCAATACGCTCAGATCCCTTGAGCTCGGCGCCACGGCTTTGTCTTTGTCAGAAGGCAGCGTCCATGGCTCAGAAGTGAAGCCAAAGAAGAAGAGCGAGGACATGTCATTCCACTGATGGCCTCTAGATGCTGCTCTGACGCAAACCTACCAATGTAAAAAACAGGTGGCCTTTAACATTTATTACAGTACATTGACTGTAAAATGTCAACCTAAACTAATATTCACAAGTCCTGGTTTGTTCCTAGATTAGAAGTTACAGTTGTTAAGGTTATTCCTGATGTTTAAATCTGGTTTAGTGTTAGGTAAATGGATTAGTTTGTTAAGTTTAGACATAATAAGTCAACTTATTATTTATAATTGTAAAAACTACCAATTATAATTGTTTGGCTGAGGTGATGCGCCTTTATAATGTCTAATGCTACCCATTTATTTCCCTGTTTGAGTTTAAAGAACTTCCTACTGTGTCCAAAAGGCGGCACAATGGTGCATTAGTTAGCACTCTCGCCTCTCAGAAAGAAGGTCCAGGTCGGTCGGAACCTTTCCAGGTGGAGTTTACATGTTCTCCCTGTGCTCAGGTGGGTTTCCTCCGGGTACTCTGGTTTCCTCCACCAACATCAAAAACATGGTAGCCCCATGGTGTGGCTGCCAAAAAAGGATTTCCACATGAAGATAATAAAAGGATAACACATGTTTTATTTGCAAGGAGGTAATCTTTTTCCAAGAATTATTAATTCTTCCCCTGCTTTTCCAGGACCAATCTACAAAGACCACCCTTTTCCAAGACACTTTCTCAAGCTTATTTTAGGAATTCTGTGGATTCCCAAGCCAGCAGGCAGCAGCTCTTTCTGCAGTCAGCATGCCAACTGCACGCTCCCTCAAAACATTTTAGAGTGGCCTTTTATTGTGGTCAGCCTAAGGCACACCTGTGCTATAATCATGCACCTGTGGGGTGGAAGAATTATCTCGGCAAAAGGATAAGTGCTCACTAACACCGATTTGGACAGATTTGTGAACAACATTTGAGCGAAATGGGCCTTTTGTGTTCACAGAAAAACCCTTAGATCTTTGAGTTCATGAAAAAAGGGGGAAAGGAGAGGTTGAAAGCACATCTTATTTTCTTTTGTATTGTCCCTTTATTGATACGTTTAAACAAACACTTATAGACTTCCAGACTATTCAGTGATGTTCTGGAGCACTGATGATAACATGAGGATAAAATGTTCATTTCATTTCAATATTTTTAAGTTTGTGCCAGAAGCCATGATGAAACGGCAGAATTGTTTATTTAAATAGGGTTTATGTTGTAATGTAATGCACCTAGTGTTGTTCATGTGTTAGGCGATGTCTTGTGATCCCAATTGGGCTGCGCTTGTGTTTCAAGCATGACACAATAATAAAAATTCATTCATTCATTCATATTTACCAAACACAAGACTCCAAAGGGACTGGGCAGGTTTAGAAAGTCATCACAAGCCCACAGGTGGCATTCATTTATTTATTCTAACCTCATTTTAAATACAGTATGTACAGTACAACATCTGAAGTAATACATGTAAAAAAATATATGTCATCTTACAATAATACAGTACCATAAACTCAGACACAGAACAACAGAGGCTCTCCACTGAACAATACATAACACTGTACGACCTTCCCGTCTTTAAGGTAGGACCAGGGCCACGGCCAAAAGGAGTCGTTTAAACCATGGAACAGGCTTTAGTTCATGCACTTTGTACATAATCCACTGGAAGACCGTGCAGATTTTCCAATATGACCGGAACTGTATTAAAAACCAGCATCAACCAAATTAGGGCTAAGGGGATTTTTTTTTATAAAATCTAACCTCAGTGTTGTCAGCACAAAGTAAAATGAAAAGAATCAGAGCAAAAAATAGAACATAGCAGAAAATATAGCCCCAATGAAAGCAAAGTTTACAGTATAATCTCACATTTATCTCTGCTGTTGTCCTGCATTTCAGGTTTTATTAACGGGACCGAACTGTGCCGTACACACTTTTTCACGAGGCCACTGCTCCCTCGTCTTCACTGTCACGGGCCTCGTATGAAGTGAGATGTATTACGGATTGAGTCAGGCCTGAGTATAGATCGCGGTTTGTGCCAACAGTCGAACTGCTGCGTCAAGCACTTTCCCTGACGCCCATCTGAGGAATTTATGCGGCTTTTGTTGGTATCCCCTCAGTGTAAATGTGCACATAAATCCTCTCTGTGCTAGTTTTGGCGGCCATCTCTTATCAAATAAAGATCAGACGGCGATTTTGACTCAAGAAAAAAACTGTGAAAATGGCTTTACTGACGCATTTCAAAGCCATCTATTACACTTGTAAAACAGCCAGGGGCCCCGCGGTCACATCCGGCGTTCCAGCTCGTATAAGCAGGTAATACTCGGCTGAATTGATGCTGAGGTTTATTATAAAGCAGCCCACACACAAAGCACAAAGTGTTTAGCGAGCGTTGGCCATTGAAGCACGAGGCTGATCCTCGTCGCATCATTCACTTCGATGAATGGAGACGTTTCAGGGGAAATTCAGCAGGAAAACAATGGTGTATTGTGAGGAGGTGGGCATTTTAATTTCACATTGCACACAAGGGCACTGCTGAAGAAAGAGTGTGAGGAGCCAATCTGAGAAAGGTCTTGGTCTGCAGAGCTGAACGAGAACTTAAGGGAAAACAGAACAAATGGCAACAAAACAAGAGTAAAAGCGACGGGACAATCAAATGGATGTATCAGAAACACTGTGTCCTGCCAGTCACAAGCTTACTTTTGGGTTTTGTGTCTTGAAAAAAAAAAAACAGCACATTTGTGACGTTTTTACATTTTAAATCAGGAAAATTTAACAAAAAAACAGAAGTGATCTTACTATTGCAGGTTTATTATAAAGTACATATGAGTCAGACTTTCTGTAGGAAAGCTCTAGTCCTGCTTTCCAAAATTGTTTAACAGACAACAAACAAATGGTGATATTGTTGTTCTTGTAGCAAGAACCCGAGCATTGCAGAAAATCACCTGCTAGTGAGGGCTTTTTATATAAGAAAAATCTGAAAAAATGATCTTCAGTTGTTGTGTGGTTTTAATTATGTAAACATGACACAGCTCCTGTGTATGATTGTGTGAAAATATTTGAAGGTTTGAGAGTCCGTAGGCGCAAAATGGCTGCCACGTCTCCACCTCCAGTGTGTGACTGTGGAGTGAATGAATAATGCACTCTAGAAAGCGCTTTGAGAGCCTTGAAAAGCGCTATATAAATCTAATACATTATTATTATTATTATATATCTGTATGTTTTCTTTTTGACTATGTTTTTTGTCATGGACCCCAGGAAGAATAGTAACTAATGGGGATCTATTTAAACATTTAAACAATTAAACTTTTCAGAATTGTTTCAGAATTTACGATGCAAAAGTGTTTAAGCATCATTTGGCATTTCAATCTGTCTTCAAACGTCAAGACCATGGGACATTCTCTAAACTTTAGTCTGAAAGTGTATTGGCCAATCAAATGCTCGCTGGATGTATTTTCTGACACTGGATATGTCCACTTACACAGAGAAACAGCATGAACGAGATCAACATAAATAGTGCAAAAATAAGATATTAAAGGATGCAAAGATCACATCAGTCTGACGGTGATGTATTGGCGATTGTTAGGTTGTGAATGGTTCGACCAGAACAGAAAAACATTTTAGGTCATGCATCTATAACCCTTAAAAGTCTGCGCTACAACTTGCAGTTACGACTCTGCTGCCAAAAGATCTTGTGAGATGAAAACATGAGAGGATTTCAAGGTGAAAAGCTGTCTGGTGATATCAGCTGATGGAGTGTGAGGCTGAAATTAGACTCAAGGTCTGTCTAGCTCTTTTAAAACCGTCTGAGTGGCAGCATTTTGGTTTTGTGATGGAAATATGAAACAGCCAAAGAGCAATAGACAAGAGACAAACAATATGTGAAGATTGTGAAAGAATAATGACATACACTGAGGCTAACACCAGCTCAATGCAAAGACACCTCAGCTTTCAACAAGACAAGCCTGGAACATATAAAACTGTAAATCTTGTCTCGTGGGATTTGTGTTTCGTCATGCCCTCATGATCACATATTATGCTCCAACAAATCTGCCTCCCACTGACCCACTCTTAATAAAGAATACTGAAATAATTAAGAGCTCTAATGATTGGTGCTTTGGCTGAAAACACATCATCACTGATGCAGGAGGTCTCTCAGTGTGAGCAAGGACTTGGACCACTTCTTACCTCCACAGAAATCTGAATACACCCAGATACATCCCACAAAGGACACTTCCAAATGTGTCTCAGAACTGATCTTTTAGGTAATATTTAGGAGGCATTTAGACTATTCAAAGATTAAGCCAAGATACGGCAGAAAGGATCTCAGCTTTAGTGCTAAAAGAAAGCACTGATTGATGTGTCACTCTTTTGTAAAGGCATGAGAGTGAATAAGAGCAGAATGGTGTTGATGTCAGAGCTCAGAAACCTGTTCATGTCACGGTGGTGCTCCAATAGAGATCCTTTAGCTCCAGGGGAGATGTTGTTTTGCCGCTGCAGAGACTGAAGCAAACACAGACCAATTTACTCTGGGAAAATTGTGCTGCTGCGGTGGAAAAAAGTGAGGAGGCCATGAGCTAACGGCATAGACCCGGCCCATTCTTCACTGTGCAATCTAATCTGAGCTGCAGCGGGCTGTGGCTGAAAACAAACATTGTTGTGCTGTCAGCGCCTCTGACAGAACATACAGTGGGCTAAAAGAGAGCAGCCCACTCACTGAGGCTCTGGCACACAGACAGGACGGGGATTTAGGACGCTACAGGATATTTTAGAAAGCTCAGATTGGATCTTGTATTAATGTCACAGGATAGTTTACAGTACAAGATAGTTGACTGATTAACATTTTATTAAACGAAGACTATGCTGGTTTAATGATAGAGTATTTGGGACTTGTCTTGGCCTTGAAACACATTTTTGAATAGGTCAACCAAAATTTTTTTGGTCTTGTCACAATTTTAAACAGATCGGTCTCGGACATCAACACCAACAAAGACTACAAACTCCAAGCAAACTATTCCTGTCCGAACCCTGGCCTTACTGACTCTTGTGTCCAATGAAGTGGCAGCTCTGACAAGTCTGGGCCTGTTTAGTGTTTAAAGACCGTTTCATCATTACGTACAAAAAAAACATGGAGCTGCTCTGATTGGATAAAACAGGTATTCATTTAAAGAACAGGAGCCTCCAGATGGTCTGTGGAGCAGTTCTGTCTGGGAGAGTCAGGTTACAAACAATAACCCATCTATGAGATTGGACAGTTGGGATTTATTACAATTATAGGTTTTCCTTGGTATCCATTAGTGTCTTGATACTCTCTGTTCTTGGACTTGTCTCAGTCTCGGTCATTGTGGTCTTGACTACAACACAAGATGATTAATATAAACTTAGATTAGTGCTGATCCAAATTTAATCACACTAAAATGCCTTAAACCAAATTTAAATCTCAGCATTGTTAGGTTAAGTCAAACTCCGGCGGCAAACTGGCCACTGTCCAGGGTGAACCCCATCTCAGGCCCAAAGCTGCTGGGATTGACTCCAGACCCCAATTGGAAGAAAAGGAATGAGTTCAGTAAAAATCTGTTTGGTTATTGAAAAGAAGTCTTCATAAAGTCAAAGCCAGGCTGATATTAATAGCAAAAGCATTTTGTAAGTCATGGAAGTCAAAACCAGCAATTGCTAAAATGGGACTAAACTTATTGAGTAATATGAGCCTTAAACAGAGGACAAAAACAGAACTGACAGTTACAGGAGCCACAGCGCCCCCTACAGGAGCGGCATTTCACTGATTAACCCTGATACACTCATCATTGTCTCCAGATTCAGTTTAAAGTTAAACCTAGATCACAGTTTAAAATGTTCTTAAAGATTTTAATGCAACTGGCTTATATTAAATCTTAGTTTTAAAAGAACAAAAAGCGGAGTTTAAGTAAATCTTCAATGCAATTAAACTGATTCAAAATGTAAAACGTTTTTAGCTTTTGTTCTAATTTTTTAAATGCATTTTTGACTTCATGGGGACAGAAGTCACCATATTTGGATTTAGGTGAGAGTTTGGGAACTGTTCACAAAGTTAGCTGTAGCTAGTGATGCTAAATCGAGAGGTTTATAAAGCATTATACAGACTGTCCTGAGAACCTTGTCTTGATTTTGGACATGGCAAAGTTAAATGGTAGCCAACAGAAGCTTCACTTCCAAACAAACCTCAAAACTATCCACTGCTAACTCACCCCATTGACTGTCAAAGAGAAGAGTCACAAAATCAAACCCCACAATCTGTTATAAAGCTAGTAAATCTCTGATACATGGATCAATTTTAAATTAATTTTTTAAATACATGTTTTAATTATCACAAAACACACTGCATTCCTATCTGCTGTCCTTTTTAAAAGATTTTTTGTGAAATCCGACCTTTTCTCTGAGCCCATTGAGCAGTAATACTTGAAATAGATGTTTAAGATGAAAGAAATTTGTGAAAAGATTAAATAAAATACATTTGGTACTTTCAAATTGTTGGCTTTACTCTTGGGTTCAAAGTTAACAACACAAAATTAAATGTGCCCCAAAGTAAAGTTTAAATATATTTAAGTTGTAATGTGGAACCCAACCTGATCATATTGAAAACTGTAAGAAATGTTTTAATGAAAGCTGTCAGCCATAACATTATAACACATTGTCACTGGGTGTAATAAGTGTGAAAACTTCCTGTTAAACATTATTTGTCTGTAATGATTAGAACAGTTATACTGAAGTTGGTTTCTTTCACTCTGAAAAACAACATTTTGTGACTAAAGCAATGTTTTCTAAGATTTGGGTACATGTTTGACAAAATGGGCAAGTCTTCTTGACTTCTCTTGATTTGAATTGAGTTTTATTTGATATTTTGCCTTCTAGTATTGGATAAATGGACATTTTTACTTTACATCTGGACAATAAGCTTATTTTATCTTGAACGTAGACTGCCCTTTGTGGTCTTTCAAACTATTGTACAGTACTAATAATAACAATAGCATTCACACATCAGCTTGGCCCTTACACAGTCCCTTTTTCCTCGTTCAAGTATTAAAAACCATCTTCCATATATTACAATAACTAAACATGACATTTATAAAATACCATTTCCCACAGATTAACCTTCAGAAAACCCCCGAAATATTTGAACACAGGCCCAGAAACAAGGTGAGGTTGTTTGAACAGTCCTTCATGACGTTACTCATTTCAGTATAAAAAACTACAGCTTGATTTGGCAAAAAGAGAATAAATAAATACATATAAAATAAATAAATAACCCAAAAACATAGGAACTCATGATATAAAGGATAAAAACCTGTTTTTTTAGAGTGTCTGTGGATAAAGTCACTGGCTCGGAGGCTGTGTCGTCCATATACTAATACTTCTGATGATGAGCCATTCTTTCTGATTCGCTGTTGCCACAATCCGGACGCACTCGATGTCAAACGCAATCTTGTGGTCCACGTCTTGAACTTCCACATTGCCATTTTTAAACTCGCCTATCGTTATGAAAGACGAGCACTGCTTCCCCTTCTTAGTCCCGACCAGTTTCTCTCCGACTTCCAGCGCTCCGTGATGGAGAATGTCATTTTGCCTGTCGTCCGAACCTGTCGCAATTTTGATTTTACTAATTTTGGTTGATTTGTTGAAGACAATCAGGAAAAAGTCTCCAGTTGCAGGCGGTTTACCCCAGAAATACTCATCAACGGTGCTGTAGGCCTTTGTCGCATCATAATTTTCAAATACGTTTATGTTCGTGTACAAGTTTGCAGGAGGATTATCAGGAATGTCTAACGAATCATCTTCAAAATCGTCATCTTTTAACTTGTTTTCCGCACCTTTGTATGAAGAATAGTATCCCATGTGTTGGAACAACGATGGCTTGAATCGGATAACGTCTTTCTGCGCCAACAAACCCCTAAAATGGATAAGCAACCAATCACACGGCATTTCTTGGTAGAACATGAGCAGAAAGTGAGCAAGCCTCGGCAAATCTTTTGAATGGTAAAGCTTTCCGATGTATCCGAGCTTGGAAAACTCCAGTGTGACCCAGTACGATCCCTCTCTCGATGTGATGACTTTTTTCAGAGCTGTAAGAAAGTTTCTGGAGCAGCGAACGTCATCCTCTAGCATCATGTAGAAATGGGAAAGGTTGGTACAAAAGTTGAGGAGAAAAGCGTAGTCCACGTTTTGTTTGGATCGGAACCGGACTCGATCTTCGGGGTCGTTGTAGTTCCTCTTGAGTCCCTCCAGAGACGGGTAGTACTCCTCTGGTGCTTGGATGACGAGCAGACGGCCAGCAATAATGTGGTGCGCAAACTTCCGAGTGATTTCTTGGACTAAGTTTTCGCACCAAACCAAGTCGAAGTCGGCCAAATGCACCACGACCACGATCTCCTTCAGCTCCTCGTAACTGGACTGGTCAAAGATGGATTTGATGGTCTCCAGAAGGTAGTTCCCACGTTTTCTTTTTACCGAAGAGAGTCCGATAGTGAGATACTCTGCAAAGAACAAGAATCATTTATAAGCATGTTATGAAATCAAAAGCTTAATAGAATTGTAACACCAGCTGATCGATGGAAAATCAGTGACGAAAGCCACGTTTTCAGGGTTTGACCAGATTAACATCCTCTGTGTTGAACTCAATGTAAGTATTTGAGAAACGCTGAGGTGCTTTGACACTAACTGAATTAAAGATGTGGATAAAACCTGGAGTGTAACTGTAAACAGCTGAAACTAAGAGATCCTCACTTTGAGTTTATGCAGAAGTAGTATTTTTTTCTTTGATGCATATGACGTTTATCACAAGCTTCCTTTAAATATCTTTTGGCAAAAGTGTAGACTGCATTGCCACACCGTACACTCGTGTTTACAGCATGTGAACAGCTATGGTAGCCCTGCAGGGACATGCTGTTGTCTATAAACAAACCCACTGGAAATAGGTCTGAGTCAACATTGAAAAAGTTTAAACAAAATGAGTTTTGTAACAGCTAACAGCATCACAATCCTTCTTGACCACATCCTAAAGCAGGTATTTCCCTTATAGCCCCCTAGGTAGCGCTACCTTGCTCCACCCAGGAAACAAAGAGATGCATATTCTGCTATTTCATCTGCCATCAGGCTTTTAAACAGTTTGTCTCTCTGTGAACATTGACTGAAAACTGAATTGCTCTAATGGAGTAAATACAGTTTTCTGAATCTGAAGTTTATTTCCAAAAAGTCTGGTTGTGCAATTATCAAACAAAACAAGTGCAAATATTTTCTTTTGTTTATCTTATCCAGGAGATGTAGCTTATATTTTAAATTATTGTGTTCCTTTTTTACTTTTTAAGAAGAGAAAAGTTTGTACATTAGCTATGTCTGCTTATGATCAAAACCTGCTTGTAGCTTCTACATAAAGAGAAACACATCCAACTACTTCTGGTGATCAAAGTTAAGTTAATGTTTTTTTGTCTCACAAGCAACTGATGCATAAAGAAGTGACAGATCTTTAATATTTATTTTCTAAGGTAGGAAAAGAGTGTTATTTTGATGTGGCTATACAAAATGAACAGTTATATTCAGTGTTTATCATCCAATCTTTAGTTTTGACTCATGCGTTTAACTGTTTGATATTTTTCACAATCCATCTTTAAGAAAATAATTATTTTTTTCTTTTCATTTTTCTTGTTAGTATATGGACCTTCTTTAAAAGAAGACAAGAAAACAAACACGTCTTAATATATGTCCAACTTGCCAACCTGCTCAAGTGGAAACATGCTTTTATTTCTTTCACATCTGGCCTTTACGGATTTACTCTGATGTCCTACTCACCTGCCTAAAGGAATCTGTGATCTGTGCTTCTTTAAACCATCACTTTAAAATATTAGTCAGAAGACAAGTCTAAATACATATTTGGTAATGTAGGATATAAAGAGGATATATACTCCCAGGATGCAGCAGGTGATGAATGTGTGCTTTTACTCTAATGTTTGATCATAAAGAGGCTCTGAGGAGCAGTTCAATTTTACAGCTCCATTTAAATCAACATGTTTTAACTTACTCCTCAGTCTCTCGTGCTCTTAAGGGCCTTAAACACTCAACACGGCACATTTCACTGAAGATACACTACACATTGCTTATATCAGGTGTGCTGTGTTATGTCATTCTTAGTTTCTTTGAAATCAAAGGTATTTGGTTCTTGGTGAAAACAAAGGCAGTACTCACTCTTTCTACTGAGCGGCGTCCCGGCGAGGTAACGGTACGTGACGTTGATGGCTCCAGAGAAGTTACTGAGGTCTCTGAAAGTGTGGATGTAACGCTCTGAGCTCGGAGGATGAGCCGACGTCTCCCTCACCTGCCTCTTGTCTTCCTCCTGAGCAACACACAAGAACGACAACAACTTCCTGTTACATTGTGAGGTAGATGGGAAACACAATGGGCTTTGAAAATGTGATGTTTGAAAATTTAAATTATTACGAAGAATGGAAAACTAAATATTCCTTGTAACCTATTCACATTTACTCTTCAGCTGTTAATGTTCAAGCATATTATAAACAAAATAGAAAGGCCCAATCAGATTAGGATCTGATCATTGTAAGGTCATTTTGCAGAAGTATGAGTACATCAGCAGTTCTTTGGTTTGGGGTCAGAGAGCCTTTAAATCACAGTGAGTGGTTCACAAAATATTGGCAAACCTTTAACTCTGGCTAAAACACAAAGGAGTTGATTCTATCCTTGTTCTTTTGAAAGAATGCCTTTAACATGGCTCCTTTCTTGTTTTTCTGTCCCCTAAAACCTCAGTTCTTCATTCACCAAGCTTTGGGAATTTCTTCATGGCTTTTGACTGAGACTGGACTTTTGGGGGTTTGGGTTAAACAACTGTTCTCTGGGACTCAGTCTCTGTCTCAGTTATTTTAAAAACAAGCCATACAAATGCAAATAGTTGCACACAGCTCAAGACTTACTTCAACTGGTCACAAAGGCGCCAAATTTTTTTGATAAACCAAATATGTTGATCCAAACCATGAATACAATAGAGAATATATTTCATCTGTACAGAAAGTGGAAAAAACTTTTGTCTTCCAGCTCAATGTCAGACAAAAAAAAGGACAATTCTAAATAATTCAAGCAGAGTGAATAGATTTTAGCCAGACTTCTCTTGAGCCTGCTGAACAAACCTGACTCGATACATGTTTGTTCTGGCTGTGCTAACCTTCGACATCTGAAGACAAAAGCACCCCAAACCCCTGAAGGCACTTCTCAAACTGTCTCGGGTCGAGCAGCAGGGAACCAAGGCTCAATGAATAAAACACAGATAACGCAGTGTGATGGCAGAGTTATGACGCTGTCGTGAATAAGACATAGTTCATCTGGAGGGTTTCAGCTCAGCCTCAGCTCATGGAAAATTAATCCTGTTTCTCTTTAAAAACAAGTGATTATAAAAGGGACAACATGCAACGATGAAACACAAACAAGACATGGCTCGGATTAAAGTAAGATGTAAGAACAGTCATTTAAATACTAGTGTTGTAGTAGGACCAGTTTTAACTTGGATTTTAGATCTAGATTGGTCAAGACTACACCTGACTTATTTCTCCAAATAATTATTATAACTGGAGAAAAATGTGTGTCTTCAAAAGCACCAAGAACATGTTTGTATTCTAGTTTTTCAATCCTCTAACTCTGTCTTGCATCTGTCATCAAGCTCGAGCAAATCCTCCAAGAGTTTGGACTTTGAGTGTTTCTCTGATCACTTTCACTTTCACTATAATAGTGTCTTAGTCAGAGTTACTACATATAGTAGGGGTTTATGTATCTATTCATTAACTTCTACAGTTTTTGGATACCACATGGGCAACAAGATTAATTATGCCAAAATAGATTTTAAGCTTTTAAAGTTAACTATACTGTAATACCATAGATAACTATATATTTAAGAAAATAAATACTGCACATTGTCATGAAAACACGGCATTAGCTTTGTAAACTCATGGATGCCAACAAAAATGTAACTTACCTAAGTCTCTATTGACATCATCTCCATGTCACACCTTTATTGTCCAAACATATTCTTGTGTTTGTCTCTTTATCTCTAATCACATGACTCTGCTCAGGCCCATGTTCACTGACGCTGCTGTTGCAGAAGACTCACTCATTAGCTCTCATTGTGGTGGTGTGTGTGTGTGTGTGTGTGTGTGTGTGTGTGTGTGTGTGGGGTGTTAGCAAATGTAAATGTGATTTTTACAACAACAGCAATAATCGTCAATTTAAAGAAAAACAGAAAAACTGTGGTCTTTATATTGTTTCATTGTTGCTGGCCATTAGTACAAAAAACATGCATCACATAAATACATTCATTTAGTTATTTTTTTTCCAATAAGGCTGTAAGCATGGCCATGAACATGTTGGCTATGAGGACACCCTGGTCTGTACCTCTTTAATATTTTGGTAAAGTGTAAAAACAAGATGAAGGTTCCAGCCCTCACTGTAAACATTTGGAGTTGGCCTAGGATTACAGCTTTTCTGCTCCTGCTTGAATATTTACTTGTGACTCTACCACGTATCAGGGTCTGATCTTTAGAGGAGAAAGTTGAATACCCACCAGAACATATCCGTCCTCGATGTAGAGGTTGAGGAAGAGGAGGAAAGTGATGAGGAAGCCCAGGAAGGGGATGGTGGAGCGCTTCCTCAGACACCGCATTTTGTCCAGGGATTTCCACAACAGCCTCATGCTGCTCTGCTCTTGAGGATCTGCAAACAAGGACACAGAGGCCACATGAAGTTAGACTGCATTTATGGATAACTAAAGCAAATATAAGACTGAGTAACAGCGGACGGGAGACCAGGAAATGGATTCTCTGTTTGTCGTAAGGCAGAGGGATTTGCTCCTTATTTTATCACAAATATATCACTGACTTTTTCTTTATTGAACTGAAGCTGTATTTGTTCCCTGTTTGTAAAGACCACACTAGCTCAGCCTAATAGTCCTAAGTGATGTGGGAGTAAACGGTTTAAACAGCTCATGAACAAAGTGTTTGAGTCCTGAACAGCACAAATCACAGAGTGGATATCTCTTAGCTCTCAGTGGCTCCGCTGTGACTGAGGTATGAGCGGCTGCACTCACACAGACGGAGGTGAGGGCCATTAACAGCCGCGGTAACAGCCGACAGATGTAACTCCGCCACTGCTCTTTGTTTGCCGGCAATTAGGCATCAGCGAGTGCTTTTGTTCCCGCTCTGTGCAGGCCCCCCCCGAGACATCTAATAGAATACAAACTAGCTCTAAGCTCACTTCGGCGGCCACACAGACATCGATCACTCCCAGCCGCTTCACGTGGGACGCTGCCGGTCGATACGCCGGCTGTGAAAAGTGAATTTAACATATCCATCCACTGCGGCCCGCTCTTGCTGCAAATACAAGGTGTAATCGAAGGCACCATTATGAGGTTGTTGAACACTCTAATCAAACATTACTACAGGCTACTACACAGGGAAATATTAGTGAAGGTATTAAGAAAGAAATGCCTTGTAATGGCCGAAGCAAATGAACAAACAGAAAAGATGGATTATTTGAAAGACTACGGCAACTTCAGAAATGAATGAATAAGTCCATGATCAAAGCAACTACTTGTTTAAAATAATATAAATACAAGAAACAAAGGAATAGAAGAAAAGGTTAAAGCAAAACCATAAAGCAAAAATGGCTTCCTTCACACCTCTCTCAAAAACCGTGTGAAGGAAGACATTTCTGGAAAAGCCCTCGTTGAACAGAGGAGGTGGCCTCAGATTCAGGTTGCCTAGTATTTACAACAATGTTTTTAAACATAAATCAGGACAGTTTGACTTTAGAACAACAACAACACCTGAATGGAGCAGTGTCACTAACGACTCACCTGAGCCTTTATCGACTCTCACATCAGGAGTCACACTGTCCTTTCAGAGCTAACGACTATGAGACCAGAACAGCCTGGTCCATCAGGTTTAGTTTTAGTTCAAACCCCTCCCTCGAGAGATAAACCTCAGCTCTATTACCAGTTGAATCCAGAATTGATAAAGTCAGAACTTAGTCCAGATGCTTTTGTTTTAACCTTTTCTTCAAGATGACCTGGATGACTGAGAACCTTTACAAACAGTGAATATTATAAAAAGCACAAATTTATTGTTAGAAGATCTCTTTTTCATCCCATTTTTTCCCAGATAAGACCAAAAAAGTTCTTACTAACTCAAAAGACAATGATACAGTACGTATATTGCTAATGAGGCGGCAACAGTGTCTCACAGCAAGAAGGTCCTGAGCTCGACTCCTGGGTGGAGCCTTTCGGAGTGGAGTTTGCAGGTTCTCCATATGTTTGGTTGGGTTTTCTCTGTGTACTCTGCTTTCCCCGCAGTACATGCACTGTAGTCTCCGGTTAGTAACGTTACATCACCAATTACTGACGTAAGGTTTGGAGAGAGTTCCCAGATGAGCGGCTGCCCACTGCTCCACTGAACGGGTTAAATGGACAGAATTAATCTCCCCACGAGGATAATAAAGATTAACAAACGTAATCCATTTTGCATTGGCTATATGTGACAACCAATTAATTCTGCATGATGCAACATAATGCTTAATTTAACTGCCAAACTGTATTTGGCTGTAACTATATTTAGGCGTCAATGTCCAATCCACAGACTAAATTTAACCCTGAGCAGGAATTCAATTGCATTTGTAACATCAGAAATGTGTTTTTCCAAGTTTTTGAAACCCACATAAATGTTGAGTATTAGTTGATTGAGTCTGGCCCTCTCTGTTTGCCTTCACCGGGTCTAAGACAAAGCGAAGTGACTGATGTTTTAATAATACAGTGCTGTTCAGAGAAGATGCTGACTGAACTACAGATGCAGATGGGAACAGGCCCAAATATTACAGAGACTGTAAAGGCCGCCATGTGAACTTTTGCTTTTGTTTTACACTGACAGTAAAGTGCATTAACTGTTTCCAGCCCAACGCAGCATAAAACCTTTATTATCTGTCTCTATAACCGTGAACCGAACCCATCTTCGTCTGAGCGTTAACTTCTGCACCAGCGGCTCACTTCACTAATACGAGCTTTAGTCTTAAACCCGCCTCGATGTGACGCTAAATCCTGTTACAGTCACAAGCCGCTGACAATTCGGTGACAGTGGCTCAGTGTTGCAGCTGAAAAGACCTCACACTTCAATTAGATTATATTCCTCGAGACGAACAAGTGTCAATAGCTTCTCGACCATGGAAAATCTTCTAATGCTATTTACAGCATGTGACATTTTGTGTCATTGTGGCAAACAGAGAAAGAGACTCCAATTCAATGTTGCGCTTATATTGACTTTTTAAAGACAGTCTGGTTCCAAATGATCGTAGACTTAGACCAGAGGCTGATGATTAAACAGCAACACAGCCATTTTCCACTAAACAACACAAGTGGAAATAGTCTGTTCAACTTAAAAAGAGTCTGTACGGTCCGAACTAAGCACTACCAAAATGTTACACAGTATTTGTTAGGTTCTGTAACTTTTGGTTTCTGTACAGTTTTAAAATCCGACTATCAGACTTTCCCTGAAGCTGTCGTCATGACAACGGGGGGCGTGTCTCCTGTCGACATGTTTACTGTGGTGAATGTGTCTCTGCAGAGGCTCAATTTACAATTAAACTAGAGAAATACAATAATCAGACTATAGAGCTATAGATGCACTGTTTAAAGCATAATTTAAATCAATATAACACTCTTTAGGTAACGGACAGCTTCACAGGAGGCAACTGTAGTAGAGTAGCAAGAAACATAGAGCCATACAAAACGTAAAACAACGTAATCTATGTGTTTTATGTGTTTTTAAACCAGATTGATATCTGTTTTGCCTGTTTCTCTTAGTTCTCTCTTCTTCGTGTTTGTCTGTCACTTCCTGTATTTGGTGACAAAGTCCAAACTATTGCCAAACGCATAAACAAACTGGTCCTTGGTTCAGTTTGATCCAGACCAAGACCAACTCTTGTGCTGAGCAGCAGCTGTCTAGCACCTACAGGTATTCTGACTTAATATAAGGTAAAAATGTTCTTTCAAGGGATAAGGGGTTTAATCTGCAAATAAACCTAATGTTTCAAAGGTTGCAAATAAAATACACTTTTGATGCAGTAGATAAAATAAGGTGCTGATGCCTCCACAATTGTCTGACTGCTGAAGGACGCACTCTCGCTGAATACACATTTTCACTCTGTTTCTTCTCTGAGTGCTTTTTTCAGAGTGTCTTTGAATTCATCCTGGTCGTCCTCGGCTCTCGACAGCTCGCAGAGATGACTGATCCACGAGTCGTCTCCTTCTCCTCTGCCTCCTCTGCAGCCCTCTACAACCCCCCGCTCTCCGAGGCTCTAATGGTGGAATCTAAGGCAGCCAGACTTCAAATGGAAAACAAGAAAGTCCCCAGTGAGGACCAGACAATTACAGCTCGGGCTTGTGCTCAAGACGTCTGCATGGCACTCAAACAAAACAATAGCTTCCATTCTCTCTGCTCAGCAACACTATCTACCAAGTTTATTATGGATTTAGAAGAAAAAAAAAAGCCCAGAAAACAACAGAACAACAGAACAGAAACTGTTTTGCCTCATGAAACTGTTCCTGCCTAATGTGGAGGAGGTCCAGTATCTCGGGGTCTTGTTTACAGTGAGGGGAGGATGATGAAACATGATCGATGTGGTTCATGTATTGGTCTGTTTTAGAGAAGTTAGGCTGAAAGGGCAAACACTACCCTCACCTACGGTCATGAGTTGTAGGTTATGATTAAACGGACAAGATCTTGTATTGGGGTGGTTCACACATTCAGGTCAAGTGGGTGTGGAGCTTGGTGTAGAGCCGCTGCTCCTCCACATTGAGGGGAGTCAGCTGAGGTGCCAATAGCTAAATAACTTATCATGCATTACACATGCTACATGTTTTTAAGACAAAATATATATTTTTTTAAGTGGCACTGCGTAACTTTTAGCTAGTAATATTACGTAATTTTAAAGTCCCAAAAAATTAATTCTCGTATTAATTTAATGGTTCTTATACAAAAAACGTAATTGGTAGAATCATGTCTTTTTCTCTGACACAGTCCATCAACTGGACAGAAAACTCCTGCCACTAGGACAGACCTCCCTGAGACTCAGGCTCAGCTCAAACACAAGGCGCAGGAAGAGGCCGATACACTGGACCCTACAGAGTTTTATTTGTACAAAATGAACTAAAATGACCCACTGTTTCAAGAAGACAATGCTTTTTTCTTCCAAACTTGTTGGTTTTGGATAGTTTCCTCTTGAAAAAAAACAAATACAGTTTGTAGATGGACCTCCAGTGGCTAAAACTTACATAGTGCAGCTTTAATTGTTAAATTAAACGATGGTCAAAACACAAACAAACATAATGGTACTAATATGTGAAAATAAGTTTTTTAGCAGTGTATCATGTCAAAACATAAAAAACACAAATTTGCAGCTACGTTTGATGCTCTGAAAACTCAATGGAATGAGCCATAAGTTCTTACTGTTGCTATCCCTAAGCCCAGAGAAGACAAACTGAGCACAGGGCGGCAGTGGCTCAGTGGTAGAGCGGCCGTCCTTCAACCGGAAGGTAGTAGGTTCGATTCCCGCTCTCCCCACAGGCAAGACACTTAACCCACCTTGCCTCCAGTGTCTGTAGCACTGGTGTATGAATGTGTGTGACTGTGGATGTTGGGGAAAAAAGCTGTTTGGCAAATAATTCTAATTGGTCAAAGTGGGACAAATAATTATGACACATTTTGACAAAGATAGATAATAGGAGGAGAAGGTTGAGCGCCGTTTGTGTGGCAGCTCTCCTCTCTGTCTGCCCCAGGGGTGAATGTGTGTGAATGTGTGTGAATGGGGTGAGTGGAAGCAGTGGGTGCCCGAAAAGGGTGCAGGAAAGCGCTATATAAATGCATGCCATTTACCACAAAAACACTTTGTGAACTGAACTCATTTTGTTCATCTTAGACCTACTTCCCCCAGGTTTGTTGACCGGCAGCATCATGTCCCTCCAGGGCTTCCGTAGGTGCTTACAAGCAAAGTGGGGAAAAACAATCTGTACTTTAGCCAGCAGATGCCTCCAAAAATAGTGTCATATTTCATTCATACTAAACCTGACCGATTCTAAATTTCTATAAACTCATCACAGTGTTTGTCCACTACTCTCCCCTTTTCTACTTCTGTGAATAAACAACAAACTAAAGCTGAAAAACATCTCCTTCACATCACGTTGCTTTAATAACGTCTTCAACCTTTTCATTTTCCCACTGCTGCTTATCCTGAACTGTTTGTGTGGCGTGTAACAAATTCATTCTTTGGAAGAGCCGGGGCATAATAAAGACGAGAAAATCAAATGTTCTCCTGTGGGATTTTAAGCAAGCTACACACACACACACCTCTCCCGGCATTAGTCAAAACCAAAATAACCTTTTAACAAACGCTTTTCTCACGACTTGAATCAAATCTCCACTTTCGATTTGGGCCACGCTGCTTTCAAAGTAAAGCTGCTACATTTTAATGGGAAAACCTAGATGGGAAACTCATTGTGAATAAGAAAAAGGGGGTAAAACGATTAATAAAACGGGCGACGGAAAGCAATTCTCCGGCATTTCATCTTGTTATCTGTTTAAAAATTATTTCCCGGGGGATTCCTGCACCTTGCAGATATACAGCGCTGCGCAAATAATCAATTAAGTCGGCAGATTTGCAGGGATTCAGCACTTGCTTTGTGTCAGGCCTTTAGCCACTTTCAATGGATTTTCCTTCACGATAAAAAGCCCCGAGTTACACAGGGCTCGAGTGATAAGGAACGGTGCTGCAGTGCGGAATAATAAACGACAATGTTGGGGAAAAAAAAGCTGTTTGGCAAATAATTCTAATTGGTCAAAGTGGGACAAATAATTATGACACATTTAGACAAAGATAGATAATGAAATATGCCATGTTTAACGATGGCTACTCAATTACACTAATCGCTTTAATTATGGGACACAGCAGGGAACTGACAACATGGCTCTTATCACATTAGTACAAATTAGTTTCAAAGCCATTTACAAGGCAACATTTTACAAAAGTATGGACTCTATGTAAATGTAGAAAAGGCAAACTAGAAATGCATAGCTGAATATGAATAGATTTTAGTTTTAAATAAAAAAAAACGCAAAGACAACAAACTGTCTTCAAGTTCCCAGTTCTGTTAGGTCACTAAATTTTTTTTGGTTTTGGATATTCATAGTCACTTTTTTTTTTCCTTATTGTTTTTGTCTATTTTTAGGATCCTTTTTACAATTCTTAGCATTTAATTCCTGACCTTTACCAATTATCAGAATCAAACAATGTAACAAAATATTTATCTAGACTACAGAACTAATCTGGTTTAAAATGAATATAATGAGTTATAAATCTGTTTTTATTCTGTTTTTGCCATGTCAGCTATTCAACAGAAGTCAACAGTAATAATAAAAACTAAAAACAAAACAAATGAAAAGCTGTATATAATTATAAGAGATAAAACAAAGACACAGGAAAAGGCCACCTAAAGCGACCCTGACCTAACAGGTGTACATGTGTTTGACCTACACTATCTTAAATCACTGATGTTTCCAACACCGGCAGCTCCATCAACAAACATTTAGTCACATATCGTTAATTTGTCTCAGTGATTTGAAAGGGGCATGCGCTAAACTGACTTTTTGTTAACCAACATAAGAACTTCAACATAAAGAGTCGCAGGTCTACAGCGAAATCTCACATTCACGATGGATCATTAAGAGTCATGCACACTCCACACACCCTCCTTTGTGCTGTGAGGCAGGTCTGTGCAGCTACAGTATACTGTATACTATAAAATATTAACCTTTTTGACATGGTCTTTCATCATATAAATGTCATCTCTAAGAATCTCTTTCGTCCTCTTGATAAATATCCCTGAGATGTCTGCAGTAGGTCATTTTACTTTGCAGCTGTTCTTTTTAACTGTAGTGTCTTTGTTGTTTCTTTGTTTGTGCGCAGCGTCCCGGTTGCTCCAGGCTCCAGAGACCAGACTGAGGCCCAGACAGATGCACCACAGCCAGCCTCTGTCCCCCATCTACCCCCCTCTATCCCACATCCAGCGTCAGCAGCCCCCGTCCCAGTGTGTCCTCGCCTGTCAACGCTGTCAGCAGCTCCAGTCCCTTTTCTCTAATGAGACCGAGATATACGTATGTGTGGGTTTTCAGTGTGTGTCTGTGGAAACTTGTGGTCTTGCTTCTCAGTGAGGGCTAGTGCATGTTTTTAATGGAAAAATAGATAAAATGTTTCATATTTCATTTTTGCCATGTTTGATTCTAAAGTTTATTACAAGTGCAACAATGGAGAAAATGGCGGCTCGTTTGTAGACTTTGTCCTCGCTCAGCTCTCAAAAGAATAGTTTTCCCTGGAGCAGTGTAGGACAGGGAAGGGTCAGAACAAGTTTAGGATGTCAAAAGGGGTCTGAAGTGTTCCCAAAAAGCGGGAATATTCTGCAGACACGCCTTATGGAGGTTTCCTGCTGCCAAGTGTGTAGTTCATTTTGGGAAAGGTGGAGCTATACTCTGCAGTTTGTTGATTGGACAATAGCTACTCCTCACTCGAGTGAAAACAAAAGGCAAAAGGAAAAATGTATATGTCTTGTTCTTGTGCTAGTCACATTCCAAAAGAAAACACGCTAAATGTTGTGCTTTTCATTCTAAAACAAAGCAGGCCAGCGACGTAAAGATTGCTTTGTGAAACGAAAGCAGAACTTAATAAAGAAATTAAACACAGCTCAGAGAATTTAATGCAGAAAGCTGAGAATAAACCAGAAACAGTCTCACGACCTCTCTCCCCTACTCTCAAGAATCTAATCTATTCTTTAGATTCATTATTTTTTTAAAGTCCACTTCTATAATTAATAGCTCATATAGAAATACATTTGTTGTATATATAGACAGTTTTGTATTGTCAGTATAAGATGCAACTTGGTAAAGATATTGTGTGTTTCAGTAAGACATAATAATTATAAGACATAAATCAGAGAGAAACCAGTGAATATAACCTCTATTAGCGCACAGTCTGCTGTAACCTTCTTTAAGATCAAAACTGAAAACTTTTGGGAAAATCTCCAAATGCTGTTGTAAAACACTTATGCTGACATTTCTCCAAACATGAGACAGATAGACTGAGCTCGAAGATTCATATTAAAACCTTAATCAAAAAAGATGGTACAGACTGAACCAACAATCAAAAACTGGAATGATGTGATGCTTTACTTCCTGAAAAAGTTATTACTGTTTTCCTCTGTAACCCAATTAAAAAACATACTTTTTGTGTCTGTCAAGCACTGTGACTGTGAAAAAACATGTGCACTGAAATAAGTATAATATATTATTGTAAACATTGAATAGTTTTAAATATAAAATATTTTTGCAGCACTCAAGTCCACCAGGCTTACACAGAGCAGACCTGTTTATGAGCGCAGCTGCATAAAGAGCTCGGAGCTGGTGTTGGTGAAATACTGGGCTTTGGGAGTGTGACAGCTGACTGTGTGATCGAGCGCCCTGTGGCCTTCTGGGAAAACATCTGGAGCAGGCGTCAGCGCTGGACTTGGCCTCAGTCCCTGTAGACCCCAGACTCACGGCCCACAGCAGCGAGAGGACAGTGGCAGTCGGTGGCAGGGCCTTAGACGGTGTGTCCACAGTGAGGACACTTAGGCTGAGTCGAAATGTGCAAATGTATATTTTACAAACATATATTTCCCAAGAGACAAACATATGGCAACATAGCACTGCTCTGCTGGTGACTTTCAAACCTGCTTTTACAAATCACAACTTAAAAACAGTTGCTGCAACATTTAGTAATCTTCATTAATTTTCTGTATTTCTGCTGGTTTTAATTTTAGTCTTTATATTAATAATATTAGTCATTCAACAGTGAACCTCCTCCATTAACATCAGTGAAGGGCAGGGTTAACACTTGGATACTTTACTCGTTACTATGTGATATTACGTAATATATTATCTGTTACACATTAAGACAAACTACCATGGAGTTCAAAACAGCTTGAGGCATACTTTAACGGAGCACCTAAATACCTTAATGACCCTGACACTTCACATACACAAATGTTTTTATAAACTGACATTTTTCTTCTGCCTTTGTGCCTTAAGTTAACAGATTTAAGGCTCAAATTAAGTTATTCTTTAAAAAAAAACTTTTTATTATCCCTTGTTTGTGCCAATACCCATTTCTGGACTAAAGAAATGATAGTCTTGACTATTTGCTAAAGATATTGTATAGAAGTTTACAGAAGAGCCGAAGCAGATAAATACCACCTAACATCTGTCAGTTATTTAATACAAACGCTCTTAAATTGAAATGGAAAAATGGTGTATTGTAAGATGCCATAATCCATATGTATTTTCTGTCTTATTTATATCAATGCTTGTTTACTCATTGCACTTCTGACTACATTTTTATGAGGTTTGATTTATATTCCAACTCCAACCTATATTTGTGACCAGTGAATTATTTTCATGTGGATTTTAAAGTTCAAATATTTGCATACAGTGCACATACAGTGGGTTAATTTACAAGTGCCCCGGCCGCCTTTCGCTGATCCAGGAAGCACACATCACCATTAGAGCCTGCTGTCTTGCCCCGGCGCAGGTGGCGTTAGCGACCCAAGTGCTATCTCCTGAAAAATCGAGTGTGTGCCGTCGGCTGATGCTAGCTTCAAGGCAATCAGGCATCAAAGAGCCCTCTAAACAAACATTCTGCTTTCATTCAAATGGCTGCTGCGTAAAAAGGCCTCTCTATCAAAGCGGTTTGATTTCTCGACTCTTGGCCTGAGAGGGACAGAGCTGCCAATAGATCTGAGCTTTAAACTCTGACGCTAATAGAAAAGTGAGGATGAAAAGCAGGGAGTGCGTCAAACTGTCGTAATATGCTGAATATTGAGCATCAGATTTGTAAACAGCCGCTGTTTCATCTCCAGACACATTTTAGATTAGGACTTACATTAAATGTAGACTTTTAGGGTAAATATATTTAGATATTTTATGTCAGCTTTGTCTAAAAAGAATTGACATTGACTAAGTTTTGTGAATCAAGCTTCATGGAACCAACACTCACTTCTGTAAAACCAAACCAGAAACTGATCTCTCTTCATTCACAAACAATGGGAGTAATTTGTTCATTATTTAATTTGGGTGTTTCCCCCTTTTTTATCTTCAGTGGGAAAACATTAGAAAAATTAATGGGAAAAAAAGCAATATTATTCTTAAGCTACAGTCCTACTGCGGTTTGTTTATGGAGACTGGCAGAACATTCCCTGTGTTAATCCTAAATTAATGTGGACCAAACAGCAATTATGTTCACTGGGAGTAACACAGATTGTATTTTGAGGCGTTTTAGGAGGAAAGATTTAATCAGGTTTGCAAAAGAATAAGCTCCATGAATCAACAATCATCAAATGTATGACATAAACCACTACCTGCAGGAGACAGAGAGCTCCTTCACTGGTCCCAAGTGAACTTCTGCATTGACTGGTGGTCAGATCCAGTTTAAGTATCTGGGGTGATTTGATTGAAATTGTGGACTAAACAAGCATGTATTGTCTTGCCTTAAACGTAAAGTGCAGTTTGTTGTGGGAAGTGAAGTAGATCAAGTTCAGAATGCACAGGCAGGAATGGGACAAAGTAAAGTTATGCAACACAAAAAGGTTGAAGTCTTATAAACTGATCAATCAAAAAAGTTGTTGTCTACTTTCCCTAATGGCAAAATTGCTGACTATCTACATTTCAAATAATTCAGTGATTCTCAAACTATTCTCTCTAAGTACCATCTCAAAAAATGTTTGGCTCTTACAGTACCACCCACTCTTCTGAGTTACTGGTTATATAAAAGTGTAGTTCCAGTAAACGATCAATAAATATAGGTAATTTTTCATCGGCCAGTTTGATTGTTTTATCAATTTTGTTTTACCACAGTTTGAGAACCTGTGTTAAAAAAATAAAAATACTTTTCACAGGAGGGCATACATTTGTTATGAAAATGTACAATTTCCTATAGTTAATAATTACCGTTTGTTCCCAGTCCTGCTCCTGTCATGTCCTTCATGTTAATCCAATGACGCAATTCATTCAAAATTCTACACCGTCATCATCGTCTCTCTCATTAAGCTGAACTAAAAATAACAATTATAACAATATTACATGCCAAATTAAAAGTTTGTAAGGTCTCAACAACTTTGGGGATAAATATTTTTAAGATAAAGGTCATGTAATATGCATTCAAAACATTCCAGTGACGTTAACACTAACAGTAATACTCCACACATGAGCAGAATATGTCTCCTTTGAGTCAGATCTGCTACAGTGCGTCTCTCTAGGCCAGTGTATGTTGTCTTGTCGACATCACAAGCTGCTGTCTGCAAATTTATGAGGGTCCTTTAAAGCAGTATCTGGCCTCGGGAGGAAGACTATGGCATATGTTTCTGACACATGACGTGGGCTCGGAGGGCATTCAGACACTTTGAAGTCTCACACACAGTCCATTAGCCCAACGCGCCACAACAAAGAGCTAATTGAATATGTTTACCCTCGAGACTTCCTCACAATATTCAAATACTAATCATCTGAAGCCTGGGACGTTGTAATAAGTAATATTTTCAGCAGGGATAAAGGGAGAAGCGGGGAACATATGCAGAGGGCTGTACATGAGGCGAGTGCAGTGAAACGAACAGGTAGCGGCTCCCAGTGCACCTCTGGCAACGCGTTAATCTGGGTCAAAGAGCTAACTGCTCAGAGAGGCTGTGTGAGGAAGAGTCATTTCTCACGCCTCCTGTGCTCATTACGCCAGCGCCCAAAACACTGCCAAGTGCTTTACGTGCAATTCCACAGCTTAATGTAAACACCATCTGCTAACACGGCTAACGGTTAGCTTCAGGAGAGACTGCAGTGAAGGATTATAGATAACACTGTATTTCCAAAGCAGAGGATATTTAAATGTGATGTTACTTTCAAATATGGTGTACTGGTCTACTAACATAGACTCTGCTGCAGTTTGAGAAAATATGGGCGTGTGTCAGCCTAGAAATTTTTGCCAACTCAGTAAAAAAAACATATTAAAAGAAACTAAAATAGTTTGGTTTATGGGTTTCCTCAAGGTTCTGTACTCGGACCGTTGCTGGAGATGTTACACGCAATATCATGAATAATAAAACACACTTTTCAATGAAACCACTCAGTTTCTCACTAAATTTTAGACATTAAAATATAGATAGACAATCTTGAAATTTACGTAATGACAAAGATAATCTGGATTGTTTTACCTTGGTGAAAGTTCATGTAAAACTCAATAAAAAATGGTAATAGGTGAGAGTGAAGACCTGCAGGAGGAGTAGGAGTAAACAGCAGGTCTATGCAGTGGAAAAATTCTTTCACTCTCAACACGCCCTCCTCAGCAAAGTCTTTGCCAGAGCAGATTTTATGTGAAAGTCCTCAGTTTAAATGCTGAAACCTTGCTTAATATAGGTAAAATGTGTAAATGTGGCTTGGGTTTATTGGAATGATCTAACTTTAAGCAGCTATATCCTGACAATGTGTTTGAAAATCCAATTTATTCCATTCAAAAGGTTCCTTAGAGTCTCACACAACCGGCCACATCCAGAAACATGCATGAGCTGTCACTCACAATCTAATGTAACAGGTCTCTTTCCCTTTGACTTTTTAATGTCAGAACAGACACCAAAACGAAGCACCAACAAAACAATTCAGAGGCCTAGTCCAGCTCCAGTCCCACTGCGCTGTTTACATGCAGTAGTTGTACCACTAAGAATCACACAATCTAAGAAGGTAAGCACAATTCAGAGCAATTTTCATCAGTAAGTCTTGTTTAGTTGGATTCAGCGCTGTGTTGTATACATTTAATGAGTTTTACAGACCTCCAGAGACACAAATGTATGAGCAAAGTGTTGGAAAAAACAAATTTTGTAACCGATTCCTTTTCATGAACTTTCATTCTTTTTTTCTTCCCTTTCTTCAGTCCTTCCTTTTTAAAGTGAAAGCAAGAAAAAAAAATGAATAGCAGTCTAAAGAGCTCCCATCATCAGGGCTTTTCTCGCTTTCAAAAAAGCAAAAAGGAGGGAAACGGACTGGAGTCTCATCTGTTCCTTAAAAGCACTTATGGGTCGGCTCCAGGTCAGATTGTGAGATGAGAAAATGGCCGCCGGGGCGAGAGGCCAGGGCAGATAACATGAGAATGCACTATCAGGTCCCTCCACGTTTAACACTGGCAGCAGTTTCTAAAGAGCTGTGCTGAAATGGGGAGCAGACACAATGCATGGCCCAGTTTCTCCAGTGTGAGGCTGCGTACTGTGAAGAGCACTCAGGGAACGGGCTTCGGTTTGAGCAGAAGACACAGAGGAGGCCACGGACTCAATACGAACAGCTTTTCATCTCAGCCAGGACTCAATGAATTGTGAGGGAAATGAACAGAAAGAGAGCTGGACTAGTGCTCAGACCAGAGAAACTGCAATAAACTACATTACTAACCTGTTATAAAGTTTTGCCATACTGTCTTGAACGTTTCTATAATAATTGTAAACCAGTCTTGGCCAAGCATTATAACAAAAGATGTAGGAACTTTCAGAATATATGCATGCTGTTGGAGCTTATATAAATTGCAGGTTAAATTGCAAAGATGTGTCAGTCTTTCTGAGCGGAGATTGTGAAAAATGTGTTTTAAATTGGTTCATTTCAAACAGCGAGCGTCCAGCTGAGAGTGCTATAATGAGCCCATAAGCAACCGTGTCCTGCTGAGCTCTGGGTATCACCTGAATCCCACTGAGAGCTGTAACGATGCCTCAAACCTGCCACTGGGCCTGAGAAGTGAAACAGAGACACATTTTATATATTGCTACAAGTTAAAGATAGGATTTTGACTCATGTAGATTCCATAAAGGCTTTCGGAAATGTAGGGACTGCAGTGTCTTTTGTTTTTTGAAATCCAGTCCTTACGTAAAACATCAAATATCCATTATTCGAAACTAAAATTTGAAGGTTGACACATTAAAGAGGTAAAGGTGGATCGATGGAGCGACCAACCCATAAATAATCTGCTCAGTTTTTGACATTTGGTTGGTAGAGCTCAAAGGAAAATAAATATAAATGAACACCCCCTTTGCAGGTTTGCCCTCACAAACACTCAAAGAGATGAAAATCTAAAGAAATCTAGTCAGCGAGTTGAGTTTATATCCTTACCAGAGAAAGTGGTCCAGTCACTAAACAGCTTCAGCATGTTTCATACGATTACAATAAAAATATCTACGTTGCCAGTTTGCCATATAATTCATTAATGATAAATCAACAGAAGTGTTACCACTAGATGGAGTTGCAAGCTTCATTTTATCTTTATTTTGGTGTCCCATCGCCATCAAAACAAAAACAAAATAGACAAAAAAATGGCACTGCCCATTTATCAGAACTTATTTTTACGATTACAATGACCTAAATGACATAAATTTTAATAAAAAAGATATATTACACAAAAGTTCTCTCTAGCTTTAAATCTACTCATCATATAGTTTTGCTGTATGTCTTCTGTGAGCTGTGATTGGCTGAAAAATACACACTCAAAAAAGTCTTTCTCGTGTAAACAAGAGGTAAAGGTGAAATGCAGAAAGAAACGGTTTACAGATATATTTACTTTCATACTTGAGAGAGCAAGGCTCATCTTTATTGAAAATTCATATTATAATTATACTTTTAACACAAGCCGACTACACAGCAGTCCAAGTGAGTGGTCTTCTGTTAGATCTAGACAAGTTTGAGCCACTTGCCTTTTTCAATTCCCAATAAACAAACCAAAAACTCCACTTTAAATACAAACCAATCAAAACAAGAGATGCATTTTACTTTACCTCTTTGAAGAAGCCCATGTTCCTTTAGCAGCAGCTGTCACTCGATCCAAACATCATCCAGTCAACCCTCCACGATCCACAAACACACGGCTTAGTCACTGCCCAGCGCTCGACTACAGGCAAACCCCTCGCTCCCAATCCCCACAAGCCTCCACCATGAATATTTGATGAGCCATGAGTGGGACGTCCAATCACTAACAGACACTTATCTTCAATATCCCTGACTGGGCAGACGCTCCCCTGCTTCCGCCGCTCCTTTTTGTTTTTCTAATCTAAAAACAAATGCTTTGTCGGGAAAACAGGCCGTAATGTACGGCTCACAATCAGATACAGAACTACCCTTTTTTTTATATTCCTCCTCAGTGATAAATTGACCATCTTTTCTTGTTCAGTATGTGTCCCATGTACTTCCAAGAGCATGTGTTGTACATTAATTAGCTGTTTTAGGGCTTTAATTATTCACCCTTAATGACCCTGTTTGTGTCGCAGACGTAGCAGAGGTAGGCGAGTCTCTCATCACCGGCTCGTGCAGTTCGTAACCTCGTGCCAATGCAAAATACCATGGCATTTTGAAGACAGGAAGGTGCCCCGGTTCAAAACTGAAGACTATAATGAAGCTGCGTTGTGCTCATTGCAGCTATATGTCTCTACATTCACTGCTACTGCTGTAAAATGTGCTCTTTAAGGAACATGAAACTGAAAAATTCAATGCTGAAAAGGGATTATGTAGACTAAAAAAATAGCTCTACACAGTGACAACCTTTAGTAAATGTAAAAAATAACTGATAGACTGCTAAGAAAAAAAAAATTTAAGGTGCTTTGTGCACAAAAATGTATTAGACAACAAAACGGATCATTGGACAAAACTCAAGCTTCAAGCTAAAAAAACAATACAGTAATTGAAATTCTATATTCTATATTCTCTACCTCAATAGATTGTATATCTTCATACGCCCAGGAAGGAGCCAATAGATTTAACTTTGCGATATTTAAGTAAGGAAAGTTGTGGATACATGTGAGTTTGCCTTGTTAAAGATGCACCAACTGAGATTATACATGAAAACACATTTTTCCAAAATTCAAGGATTCTGTTGCATTTTGTCTGTTTGTTTACACAAAGACCATTCTCACTTCATAAAAATGCAAAAGATCATCTTTATGTTCTGTGAGCCACACTATCCTACGCACCGGTCCCTAAAAACAGATGTGCAAAGTTTTCTTTTCAAAACGTTAGAAAAATGTTGTTGTCATTAAGTGGAAACAATGAAAGCTATGGTTAATCACACACAAGCCGAAGAACAGTGGAGAAATTCTAGCCTGGCCAACACGACCCGTTCAGTTTTGCAGAGTGAAGTGGGTCTGTAACTCTTCTCAAACCGATTACCAATGACCAACCATAACTATTCATTTAAAATGAGGCAGGCTTTACGCACTGCTTTGCTTTTTTTAAATTAGCTGTCTCAAGATTCTGTCACAGATAAAAAAACAAAAAAAATTCTAAAATCCTGCAGTATGTGGGAATGACAGCTATAGAAACATTACATTTTTCTCCACAACCATGAATGAAGAAAAGTTGACTCTGGGTTGGCTGCTCTCACAGTAATAAAATCCAAGTGACTAAACCCAAACTAAACTTGTTCAATTTAAACTCCAGGACTCAGTGACTTTTACAGTCCACAGATTTACCACTGTCTGTGACTATCAGCGCTCGGCAGAGGTTTACAACCATTTAATGCTCCGAGTTCACAACCGTCTTTGTAATTGCACTTTCACCACACTTCCAACTCAGGTGAAAACTGACCAGTGCTCTTCCCGATGTCTTTTCTGTCACTTAAAAATGAAAAAGTGGAGTCCTTTCATTGCCTCTAATCTGAGTGAACCAAATGAGGCGCCAAATCAACTGTAACGCAATTACACTCCAATTAATGAGTGTTTTAGTGCTCGCTGACATTTACGCTCACAGCTACAGCTCTGCATTCATGACGCTGGATCATTTTCAAAGTGTTTTTTTCATTATTTAATCAAAGCCAAGAGCAATGAGTGCCACTTCAAAAAGAGATGTCAACCCCCAGTAAGTGATTACTGCACAAGTTTTAATTTATAACAGAATATAACAATGCTGAGTCAGACCTGTCATTTTACAAACATCGTAGAACTCAGCCACTTTACAAGGCAACAACTTCATTTATAATTACATTATATGAGCGCCATTAATTTGTGCTAATAAAGGGCTTTGCTTAAGAAGTGAACGATAATAAAATGCTGGTTCCTAATAGAGCCACTGCGCCATCTAAGGCCCTGGCTACACATACATGGGTATTTTTTATAAACGCATACTTTTTGTTTATGTTTATAAAAATATCTCCGTCCACACGGCTCTACTGTAAACGCATAAAACACCACAAGATGGTGGTAAACACAGAGTAACATTCAGAGCATGTGCAGTGAGTCCGCTAAACTCTTCTGAAAGTATCAGCGATGCCAAGTTTGAAAGACGCCGAGTTGGAAGTGTTAAATGTGTCTTTATAGTAGAAAGAGAAGAATGGATTGATTTCTGAAGGATCTTTAGTTGAAGTGAAGTGATGTAATAACACTTAAGTTATAGTGATGCTGTGGTTGTTGTAGTTACAAATGCTCAATCCACATATCAACAACACATCACATCGGCGGCAGTAGCTCAGCAAGGTAGGCGGTTCGATTCCCACTCTCCCCACAGTTCATACTGTCGTTGTGTCCTTGGGCAAGACACTTAACCCACCCTGCCTCCAGTGGCTGTAACACTGGTATTTACTGTAGAACAATGTAAGTCGCTTTGGATAAAAGCGTCAGCTAAATGAATAAATGTAAATGTAACAACCGTCAGTGTGGATTTTTAAAACTCTGTTTTGTTCATTTATATGTTACTATTGCATAGTTGTGAAAAGTCTTCACATTGGGAGGCGTTTTTAAAAAATAACTGTTTATGTGTGGACAAAAAGCACAAACGCACAGAAACGAATACCCGTGTACGTGTAGCCAGGGCCTGAAGCTGGAATGGGACACCACCATAAAAGAAAAATATTTATGCAAATTTAGAAAAGATCTTAAGGGAAATGTCTCAAATGACAATGTGCCTTTTGAGGAATATCAAATTGGGCATTATTATTATTATTGTATAAAATAGATGAAGTAAAAGAAGTCTCAACTTTAACAATGTTCAAGGGGAGGTTAAAAACATTCCTCATTAGCTCTGCCTACTTTACAACTTACAAGTGTTTTGTTTTTTTATCTGCACTCTTCTTTTATAATGTTTTAAATTTTTCTTATTTTCTAAATCTATTGTAAATTATCTTTTATTTCTGTAAAACACTTTGAGGTAACCAGTTTATGAATTGTGCTATATAAATAAAATTGCCATGCCTTGCCTATAATAGACAAAAATAATAAAAATATAATAAAAAATAATGCGGTTTTATAATATTATCAGGCTTAGTTTGTTGTGCATGATAAAACATTGTTGTGTATGATAATTCCATTAATGCACTTCTGCGGTTGTTTCAAATGCCTTCTTCTTGCTGTGTGTTATTTGTAAAGATGACAGAGCGAAGGCACAGGTTTGAACCACTAGATGGAGTCCAGAGCCGTTCAGATCTCAAGGAAAAGAGATAGTTGTGTTTAGGCTCACAAACATCTGTCAGAATTATCTTTCAGAGAGAGAGAAAAAGACTGAAATGGAATTGAAATACTTTTCATAACCACCTCTTAAAGTGTATTTTAAGCATTTCATTTCTGGATTCTGGTTATTTGCGGAGATGATGCTACAGGTTAGAGGTTATGGGGTATTTTTAAGTAATTTATGTTTTGAAGTTAAAAAATTACTGACAAATTATTTATAAATGAGAACCGTAAAGATATAACACAGATGTAGAATACAGTTACAGAATCACAGGGCCTATAAGAGTGTTTTTATGTTAGTGTGGCAGGAGTTTTGGGAGAAATGAGAAATGCCAGAGCGAGCTTCTGGGACCTGAGGAGTTGATAAGTTTGGTGTTTAAGTCTAATAAGAGAGTAACATTTACAAAAGACAGTGCTTCCTGACTCAATAATCAGTGAGATTAAAATATTGCAGTGTTTATAACCACCTTTTAAAGTGCCTTCTAAGCGTTTTCTGTCTGTAATCTGGGGTGAGCTGTGGAGATGGGCACTCTTGTTTTTCAAAGTTTAGCCAAAGGGATTCTGGAGTAGTTCTTGTCTGCAATTACTGCGCTGCTGTCAGAGCGAGCCGCTGACAAAGGATGCCCTCTGACTTTGAAGTGCTTCATCTTGCCGCAGGTGAGAAGAGCCCGCAACTTGGCAAAAAAAAAAAAAAAAAAAAAAAAAGCGAAAGTTTTTGTTTGGTTCCCAGCCGCGGGCAGCTTTCACACCGATCTCTGAAGTGGGGCCTACATATTACTCATACAAAACAGCGCAGAGGAGGAATCATTGGCTCCCGTTTGATGAAAGCCAGAGCTGTGTCGAGAGAGTAGCTGCACATTTCCTCACGCTTTTTCAAAGACTAAATCAGAATGGAGAATTGCTTGTCGGTGTGCATTATTAATGTGAGCAGAGTGGGAGACAGAGACCAGACCTGAATCCAAAACCTCACCTGGCAGCAGCTCGTAGTGGAGTCTGTTTTTAAACCTAGAAAGAAGAAAGAAAAGTCCCACTCCCAGATCTTGGTGTAATGGACCTAACTGTATATTTTTATAACGGATTAGTCCTGCTTCAGTTTAACACATAACAACATTCCAACATTTGTACAAAGTCTGCCTCAACTTCTAAACCTCTTTCAGGCATCATTTTATCCTTTGCGGATTATTCTGTATATTTAAGTAGGTTGCATAAGATGTCCTCCCTTGTTCCGCTGCAGGTTCAGGGAGTATGTTGTAGAATATATTGCAGATTTGCTCAATTCTCTTCTGAGAATACACACACTACTCTTGTTCTGTGCTTGCTATAGGTCCTCTCGCAAAACTGCACGGGTTAGTTGTACCAGCACTTTCAGTCTTGATTTCGTTTGGGTTATTTCTGTTTTTGTCCTGATTTACTTTTGTTTAGTACAGGTTCAGGACTGTAAAAGTGCAAGACTAAAGGATAGTTTATTCCGCTGGATATTTACATCTGTGTTAAGTCCTGATTCTAGTTTAGTTGTGGTTAAGTCCAGGCAGAGTACAGGACTCGGTTATGTTTAATATAGCTTCCGTTCTGCTTTAGCCCATGTTTAGTGCTTGTTTCTATTTTTGTTTAATCCCAACTTCTGGTTAAGTTCTGAATTTTTTAATCAAAGTGTAGTATTTTAGCTCTGATCTAGTTCTAGTTTTACTTTGGTTCAGTCTTGTTTGTCCCAGATTTAATACTGGTTTCCTTATTGGCTACTCTTGACATTCATCATCATTCCGGTTAAATCCTAGTCCCTGTTTGAGCTCTTTTCCTTCTGGTTCTGCCTTAGTTCAGTCCTGTTTTAGAGTTAAGTTTTGGTTTGGGTTTAAATATATATATACATATATATATATATATACATATATATATATATATATATATATATATATATATATATATATATATTTGCAACACATAATTTCTATTTCACTGACAAACAAGTGCCTTTATCCCTTTTCAAAGTCATTTTCAAATGTGATTTGTTCATATATAACCATAACAATAAAACTATTCCCATTGAACTCTACTGTAAAGTCTTTTAGTGTGGATGATTTTACTATCTGCACAAAAATAATAGGCAAGTTCATTGTTTTTCAGATGGCAGCTGTTGTTTTTATCGTCATGAGCCAAAGCTTGGCCCGAAGAATGTCTGATGTCTCTTTAAAATTTTTATGGAGTGTGCTTCTCGCTGTTGGACACTGACATCTGACAACTTCCCCGAGTAAACACCGTCTCCCGCTGTTCTCTGCCAAAGGACGAGCAGCGGAGACAGGCAGCCGTCCTGTTCAAACACGAGTCCACCACAAAGACAGTTCAACATTTCTCTGAACCAAAGACATTCCCGGATCTCCATGAATGTATCACAATCAAACCCACAAGATCACGCACAAGTCCTTAGGCTCCAACATAATATTTCATCATTGTCCCCTACATTTGCATTTGCAGCCCTGGTCATTCTGTAAACATGTGTGTATTTGTCTCAGCCAATGCAAGTAGTGGAAATGTATAGGACTGTTGGCCTTTACGTCTGTATCAGGGTTTAGGTTGGATGAAGTAAACCAGGGCTAAACCAAGACTGAACTAGAACTAAACCAAACAGAGCAGTTAAAACTAACCTGGACCTGCCAATGTCAAAACTGGAATTGAACTAAAGATTAAACCAAAGACTAATCCAGGACGTTAGTTAAAAAAAAAACTTACTCTAGAAATAAACCAGGGTTAAAATGAGACTAATCCAGGACTAATCTCATGAATAAACGCACACAGATATTTAAATTGGGACTGGACCAAGGACAAAACCAAGACTAAAAAGACTTATCTTTAAAATAAATCCTAATAAAAGCCAAAACATGGCTTAACCAAAAACTAAACCAAGACACTAATGGTGAACCAGCCCAAACCCCATCAAGGCTTTTCCAGAAATAAACCAGGGTTAACTTTGGAACTAGAACCATGATAAAACCAGTAAACAAAACTAAAACAAAACCAAGACCAAACCAGTGACGTTTGTTTTTCCTTTGGTTTTATGAATAGTTTAAACAGAATAACCCTGAGCGCAGAGTGATGTGGACAGAATATTATAATAACTGAGTGAGATCAGGTTTGTCTCCACACGAGGATCGGCTCCGACACATTTAGATGAAGATATTCACAGGCAGCTCATAAACAGAAGCGGGACAAAGGCAAAACCTAACACAGATTTTATTGCATCCGGAAATCCACCTCACAGGTCTCTAGAGCTGGACAGGTTTTAAAGACAACGACCTGCTGCAAAACCTGGTCTACACCTAAACCTGGACCTGAGCTACACCAGGACTAACGTTAGATTAGGCCAGAGTTAAACTTAAACGTGGCAAAAATAAAGGATTCAAATTAGAACTGAATGCAGACCTAATTCAGAGTTACTAAACCAAGACTAAACCCAGGTCTTATTTTGGATTTAAAGAGGAAAACATTTATAAATTAACTAAACCAGGGCCTAACCCAAAGTACGAATAAGACCAGACACCAGACCGGGACTAAACCTGGGACATTAAGGGCTACACAGACTTGGACCTGGATTGAACTAGGACTAAACCAAGGTTAAATTATGATAAACACAGTAAACCCTATCATGAACTAAACAAGATGAATAAACATGGAACTCAAAGTCCCCAATCCTCTTTTATGTTGTTTTTATGAACAGCTTTTGTAGGTGTGTTTTTCATAGCTAGTAAACAATACTTTATGGTTGATGTCACTCTTTTGTCAAATCTTGTAAACCTTGCCACATCAGGAGAAAACAAATCAATTTCTAATTGACTGCTCGTTTTCCAGCTCAATGTCTTTACTTATTCATCTTGGATCAGGGGCCCTTCGTTCGCTCAAAATCAGAGTTCCGCCTGTATTTCTTTTCCCCGCTGTTAGACAAGAAGAGCGGCCCCCATTAAAAATGCACGAGGACCACCGAGTCCAGCTGGAAGTTTGGGCCGCCCTCGTCAAATATTCATGGGCCCATTGCACTTTCCTCTGTTGTTAATGCAGCGTGTTCGGCTCGAATGTGCGCTGTATGTTCTCCACGTAAAGTCTGTGTTTGAGATAATAACGGGCTAGGGTTTAAGGCAGAAAGTAGGCCATGGATCTAATGGAGTTATGAGCTTCTTAGTAGCTACATTTTTGTAAAAAAGAGACATAAAGGAAACCAAAATACAACTTGGATACCTGTAAACTACAGAAGGCAAAGTGATTGGAGGGGTCCATAGAAATAAAGTGTGACACATGGTTTACTTTAAAGTTGCGATGTGTTGTTTTTGGCCTGTTTTGGTATCATCTGGTGTCAAAACGGCAGACTGCAATCATGCTTCACACTTCCCCTTTCAGAGGATGAGAACAGCTACGGAAGCCCTGCGAGTTCATGCTGTTGTCAATGAAGGAACCCAGTGTAACTGTGAAAATGTCAAAATGTGAAACCAAACATTCATCAAGAATGTGTGCTCAAAAAGAAACATGGTTCCTCTAGTAGTGCTCAGTTTGTCTTTCCAGTGCAGTTATTGAAAATGAGAGGAATTAAACTAAACTGGGCTCATTGCACCTTGGTTTTATCAAGCTGTATAGTTGTAAATATACTGTAAGTGCTTTGTGTTCTATACAGTTGTGTCGTAGAACCAGTCGAACAAAGCAAAATGCAATAGTTTGTAAAAGTGTCTAATCATCTCCAAACAACACTAACACATTTCTACAGCTGCCCAGAGAGGACAAACTGAGCACTCCTAGAGGATGAAGCATAAGTAGTTTTATTTTGTTGTTTTTAGGTTTAGGACATGGCTTAGGACATCTTTTTCAGAAGTTGTGGCTGCATTAAACAGACACAAGCAAATATAAATGATATTTTTCTGTTTATTGTTTTCAAGAAAAACTAAATTCTTAATAATAATAATAATAATAATAATAATGGATTGGTTTTATATAGCACATTTCCAAGTCTTCAAGAGTCCATTATTCATTCACTCTACAGTCACACACTGGTGGTGGAGACGTGGCAGCCATTTTACGCCTAAAAACTCTCCAAACATTCTCACGCATTCATACACCAGAGCTGTGGCACTGGAGGCAAGGTGGGTTAAGTGTCTTGCCCAAGGACACAGCGACAGTACGAACTGTGGGGAGAGTGGGAATCAAACCGCCTACCTTCCGGTTGAAGGACGACTGCTTTACCTACTGAGCTACCCGCTGAGCTACTGCCGCCCTTGACAGTTTCAATATCAGTTCTCAACATTGAAGTTATCAAAGTCAACAAATAACAGAGAAAAACCATCACATCATCAAATTAATATTTAGTAGTCTTGGAGAACTAATATTTAGTAGAATACATAAACAGTGATTTTTAATGCAATATTTGGGGTGTCCAAAAACTTTTTCCACCACTGTGTAAACCGTTTATCTTTCGATGATTTAGGTTGAAATTACAATAAACTGATTTCCACTGGGTTTGTTCGTAGATGATATACAATATACATTTCCCTCCATTCAACTTTAATGTATGTGTTCTTTCCACTGCTTTCATTGGCTGAGACAAGTAAACACATGTTTACAGAATGGCTTTGTTGTCGAACACAGGCTCTTATTAAAACAGCATCTCATTAAAGCAGCGAGCAGCCGTTTTACTCCAGATTAATGGATTTTTTTTTTGAAAGCGCTTTCTCTTCATTATCATTCTGTCTCACAAATGAATTCACTGCAAAGGCGATGCATATTCATTTTACAGGAAGCTTGGAAATTGTTCGGAAACAAGCCAAAGGTGGAGCCTGCTGCTGACGACTCACGGAGAATAATAAACACTCTGCGCTGCTCTGAGGTGAGAACACGGCTTTTTATGCAAGATTGTTTAGAACATACGCTTAATAAATAGACAATACATCTATTACAGTTAGGTATGGTTAAGTAATTGCCGTTGCCATGGACGTTTGGTTGAGGCCGATTAAATTATTAAAATAAAAACCAGTGAAAAAAAACATTAAACAGCTCTGATTCCTGTTATTAACCACAAACTACCATCATGTTTACGAATAATAAGGCATTAGTCACTGCATTAATAAACAATTATCATGTTAGGTTGACACAAAATGGACTTGCTTTATGGAGAATACATACACGTGTTACCATGGGTTCTCTCCGGGTACTCCGGCTTCCTCCCACCGTCCAAAGACATGCATGTACAGGTTAATCGGCAACTCTAAAGTGTCCCTAGTGAATGAATGTGAGAGTGAATGGTTGTCTGTCAATGTCTGTCTCTAAATGTCAGCCCTGCGACTAACTGGCCACTGTCCAGGGTGTACCCCGCCTCAGGCCCAAAGCTGCTGGGATAGGCTCCAGTCACCAACGAGTGGAAAATGAATGAATGAATGAATGAATGTATATATATATATATATATATATATATATATAATAATTATGTTTGTGTTTTTTTTTTTTTTCAGTTTTCCCTCTGACCCGGATGGAGTGTCAGGGGTTGTTTGACTATTTGCTGCCTTTTGTTTCAGTGAAGCCCCAATTCTTATTGTGATACAAATTGATAATTGAAAATAATGTACATTTACAATAATAGAAGAACAGGCCTATCTCTGCCGTCAGCCTTAAACATTTGATGGAAACAGTCGAAGAAGTAAGCATCGGGGACTAACCCATGTCTTGTGTTCAAAGAGAAAATACAGTTTTCACATTCCTTCATTATTTTGACTGTGTCAGAAATGGAGTTGTTCTTGTTGCCTTAAGCATTGTGTCCAGTAGATTTTCTTTAAAATGTTTTTGTCTGTAAATACAAAGACTGACCAGGGAAGTATGCAGAAACAGATATTAGTCGAAGCTGTGGTGGTCACTTCCATTTATGCTCCACTGATTGATCCGTGGTGACATTTTCTTAATGTTACTGTAAATTATTCATGCTCTTGTGCCGTTTATGGGATTATGGGCTTCTGTTAGTATTCCAGATTAATGTAGAAAAACACGGCTTACTCCGTTTCCATTTTAGAGATGTAGTTCTTAATTATTCACAGGGTCCTGCTTCTTCTTTAGTCGTTTTAGTTTTAGTTCTGTTTGGACTACATTTTTATACTATGTGCAGATGTAATTCCCTTTGTTCTGGTGTTTTTATACAACATTATGACATTTTAAGAGGCTATAGGATGAGTCAAAATATGGAAAAAAACATGGAATTGCTCCCAGTTCCATATATCAACTAATACATGTTGATATATGTGTTTAAAAAAAAAAAAGCACCTGTTGTTTTGATTTCTGTTCATAAAAAATCTAAATAATAATAGATTTGTCTCAACCAGACTTAGAGAAACTTATTCATGCTTTTATCTCCAGCAGGTTAGATTACTGCCTACTGATTAACGGCCTGCTCACTGGTCTCTCAAAACGAGGGTTAAGACAGCTGCAGCTTATTCAGAACGCTGCTGCTCGGGTTCTAACTAACACCAGGAAGTACAACCACATCAGTGCAGTTTTAAAATCTCTGCACTGGCTTCCTGTTACTCAGAGAATAGACTTTAAAACAGCACTCCTGGTTTACAAGTCTCTAAATGGTTTAGCACCAGAATATATTTCTAAAATGCTAGTAGCTTATGAGCCTCCTCGGACTCTGAGAACATCTGGGACAGGCTTCTGCTCGTGCCCAGAGTTAGAACGAAACCTGGTGAAGCAGCAAAAACCTGGAACAGCCTCCCAGATGAAGTAAAACAGGCCTCAACTCTAACAATGTTCAAAGGGAGGTTAAACACCTTCCTCTTTATTACAACTTAAAGAGTTTTTTATCTGCACTCTTCTTTTAAAATGTTTTTAATTTTTTTCTAAATCTAAATCTTGTTAATTGTCTTTTATTTCTGTAAAGCACTTTGAGTTAACCAGTGTATGAATTGTGCTTTAAATAAAATTGCCTTGCCTTGCCTAAATCTTTTTCAAAAAAAAAAAATGTCTCACTATGTTAAATGGTGTGCATTTACTGTATATAGTGCTTTTTTGTTCCCTTCGCGGGCACCCAAATAACTTTACATGGTGCTTCCATTCACCCTGTTCACACACATTCACAACTGGGGCAGACAGAGAGGGGCTGTCATACACATACATGCACATCTTTCACCGACCACCACCAAACAATAAGCCTCGACATCAGTCTAAACCCTTACGGTCTATGCCTCAGATCTAATGAAAGTATTGTATTGTTTCCAGTTAACTTTTAATGACTAAAATAAACTGAACTCAACAAGGAAGTGACAGTTGCTGTTACTTTGTAAAGAACGTGGGATTGCTCTGACTGGATAAAACAATAATAAAATGCAGTTACAGACTCACCTACAGGTTTTAATTTTAGGTACCTGCCCTTTACCCTTTAGACGGTTCTGTGACAAATCAGTTTTTTTTACAAATGTCTTGAAACCTAAATGTAAAATTGTGTGAATGTGCTTTTAATCATCAGTCAATGCTCTTGACTGATGAGTCCTGCAGAAACCGGAAGTAAAGAAACTAAAATGTCTACCCTCCACAAAGCTTTATGAAGAGTTAAATGCTAATGTTGTGTGTATTTTGATGCAATAACACACTACATTTTGAGCTTTTTAAACAGACAGTATAGAAAGAATGTGTGAACAATGTAAATAAATAAGCCTTTTAAACTAGAAAGCACAGTTTTTAAAGAAAAGGTTAAAGCAAAGGCATCTAGTCCAGATACTTCTGCTTCAACCTTTTCTTCAAGATGACCTGGATGACTGAGAACCTTCACAGACATATAAAGTTATTAATGGATGTAGCCTATATAAAGGGGAAGCTCAATGGTAAACACCTTTTTAAGATTCCCGTTACAAAACATACAAGTTAATGCATTTTCTATCTGTATACTTTTACTTGAATCCCCCGCGGCCTCTCCTCTTCTTCAAATATCTGTGGCGGCTCTGAGCTGATGTATTGAGAGAAATGGGAGCTTTACGGCTGTCAGCCTCTCGACTCAAACCTATCAACAGCATCAGACAAGTGTGTCCAAAGCAATGTTTCCATCTTTTGCACGCTGCGGCTCCATCTGCTGCGTTACATTTCCCTGTGAAGATGCAGATTATTGTCTTGTTTTTCGGAGAGACTCCCCCCTGAGCCAAAGTGCAGAGGCTTCACCGAATGACACGCAGCAGCTGGGACTGGAAAACACAGTCTGTTCACAGAGAAAGGCTTCAGTTTAGTTTGGGTTGATTCTTGGATTTTCTCTTGGTTTAATTTAGGGTTTGAACTTCTTGAATCTTAAATCTAGTCTTTTTTGGATTAGTTTAGATTTCATCCTACATTTTGTCTTGCTATGGCTCAGTTCTAGTTTGGTCGCTTGTTTGGGTCTTGCTTTTAGTTTAAGTAAAACCAAACTATGATTGTGGTTCATTTTTGGAACGTATCATGAAGCCGAGCGTGGTGTTATGTCATTGAGCGTCCTCTCACATCTCGAGCCCCACAGCGTCGCCTCAGAGCCCATTTTCTCACCTTGTTTTATTCTGGGCCCAGATGGGAGCAGAGCGGTGGGTTATTGCCTCGTGATCGCAGACGGTGACATTAGCTGCTGGTCGCACTGACTCACTGCTCACATCTCACAGAAAAATAATATCCAACTCCAACCAGTGGTTTTGAGACGACCATCGTCTGTGATGGATGTAGGGACTGTTAGGAAATGATTTCAGAAAATTATCAAACCAAAGGCTGGACTTAACAAGAGACAAATCTAGGCCTAAATCAAAGAAAAACAGGACTATTGTGACTAAACCCACATCTTCAAACAGAACTAAACAGAAGACTAAAACCAAGGGTAAACCTAAACTAAATCAAGACTCATGATTATGGTTTTTATTTTTGAATAAATTGCAGTTCTTTAATGCGTGGCTATTTTTACACAATACACAACAATGTTGAGCTTGTCCTGTGGTCTGTGTCTGGTAGGAAGCAGCGGTAGAAACAGTTGTAGCAAAGCTACTTCCATTAGACTTAGGCCTTGCCCTTATAGTCCTTTCTTTGGCTCTAGTGGACTCTAGTGGACTTGTCTTGAATGTTCCCATAAACTAGATCCAAGAGTATTTTCAACTGTTTTTTCAGAAACTTAACAAGATCCTTGAACTGAGGCCTGCAACTGTGTCTCTCTTGGAACTCACACACAAACGTCCACAATCTTTCCCTAACCTTGTATGGCAGTTTTATGGCACTTTTAAGTTAATTTCCTGTGAGTACTTCATTTCCTCCATAGCATTACAACAACTTCTCAGCAATAAAACAAACATTTGTAATAACTTTGGATCTTCACTTTTAACTGTAGGCCACTCCAGTGCCTTTTTCATGTATGCTGCACATATTTGGAACTCATAATGCTCTTGCAGCAAGCTCCTTGCTTTCTCGTAACCATTTTCAGGAGTCATATGAAGACAGCTCTTAACTAGTTCATTTGGGAGGTCACTTGAGAGTACAATGTAAGACCTAAACCAGGACGGAAAAAAGAGATCAATGGCAAAAAAAAATGTTGGGTCTAGGAACTACTTAAAGCTGTTTTAGGGACATTTTTCTTTTTTTTCTCCTTTTATTAGTGGAGAATAGAGCCGTTGTATTTTTAGTCTCTCTTTGACGCCTTATTAGACCAACTCGCTTTGATTTTTCTAAAACCCAATATAAATACTATTACAATGACGACAAGTGCCCACAAGAAAAAACACGAACACTGTCAATAACTCAACAGACTTGGATGTTATAGGTTTTACTAACATGAAAATATGTCTAATCTGAAAATGGTCAGTCAGGATTTTAAGTTACAGCTATTTCTGCCATTGTGTTGGTTGGCAGGCCCACATGGTTTTATTTGCCATATCACACGTATAAGATGGCCGGACATCAGATGGATATATATGTTGTAACACCTACATAAATCCATTTAAACCGGTCATGCCTTTTTAAGAGCATAGTATTCTTTCTTTAAACAGTCTTTATGCCACAGTTCAATAGATGTCACTTGAATTATTCAGCTTTGTGCCCTCTGACCTCTCTTGTAATTTGTTCTGTCGCTGTGTCCTCACGCCCCTTGTCTCAGAAACTGAATAAGAACTGAGACCCAGGTTAAAAAAAACAGATATCCACTTAACCCAGTCCAAGGTTCACTTACAGTGGACCAAGACCCCTTCACTGGAATCTCCATGACACGTAAGTTATACTCATCCATGTCTGCTGAGAGATTTAAAAACACTGCACACTTATATTTAGTTTGAATATATGAAGACATTAAAGAGTTGCTGATTTGGTTTCTGAGAAAAAATGGCTACTTTGAGCTAAACCACAACATAATCTGGCAAAAATACAGAGTTTGACGGCGATTTATTGGCTCATTTAAAAAATAAATTGAGAAGAATGTATTTAGGGAACCAAGTGACTGTGTCTGCTCAAGTGAAGAGCGGTGATTTGCAGCAAAATGATTGCTTCATTAAAAATTAAATATGTTGTAATTGATTGGACTTGAGTCACATTAAATGGGTATCGACTGCATTACAATCGAAAAAACCTCATGAGACTCCACAACCTCAGTGGGCTTTCACTCCAACACTGGACCAAAGATTGGAAATAAACATGAATGTAATCCGCCCATTGGTCCCCTATTCACCGATACTGTCATTACTACAAGGCAATAAAATGGCCGTTACATCCGGGCTTTTTGGCTATCACTCCATAGTAAAACAATAGTTTTTAGATAGCATAAACAAACATATTAATCATCATTAATCCCCCCCAGAGTTGTCATGTAGTAAAAACCTGACTCTAGAGACCGGAGCCATCTTTTGTACCAGGCTGTAAACATGTTTTTTACACTTGTAAAGTCGCCATTGGGTTTCTCCTTATATTTCCGCTTTTGGAGCCTGCCCTCTGGTGGACGGAGGTATATCGCCGTATTTCGCTGTATTTCTTCGTATGGCGGCGCCCTTACTCGAGGAACGTTTAGGAGGTTCCATGAGAGAGGCTTGAGCTGGACTTTCAGACTTTCCCTTTGGTCCTAACCTAATTTGAACCAAAATGTAAAGGTTTAAACAGACAATGGTTTGGACCCACCAACCGCTCTTTTGTTTGTCAAATTAGGCGGACTGAATTCAGACCAAACTGAATCAAGATCCTGCAGAGAAGAGCAAATGGAGAAAGAAAATGAATATCAGTCTGGTTTAAAAATCCATAAACTGTGGCAGATACCTCTTATGCAGTTGACCTTTTCCTAAAGAGCTTTATAGTGATTTGAAATAATTTAGTTAATGCACCAACATAAACTTGCAGAAATACAAAGTTCAAAGTTCAATATCTTAAGCCATTTAAAAAAAAAAAAAAGAAAAGAATAAGAAGCCAAGTGACCCCTGAGCTGAATCCTTTTTATCTAAACCACTTAACCAACGCCGGATGAAAGTGCGTTTGATGAATGTTCGAACTTATGTAAAAATACAGGAAGCCACTGAGGATTACAGAAGCAAAGAGCAAACAGAGGAAGAAAATGGATATCAGTTGAGTCAGTCTAGAGATTGGGCTGCTTCTAAAAAGAGTAGTTTCAAACCAGAAGTAAGCCAATAAAACATACAGTGCAACATTTTCTGAGTTCTTAGTGCAGACCTTGGTTCAGACTTTTCAGTGAGATGCCAGTCTGTGTGAATTTGACATATTTTAAAAGATAAGTGGCTCAATGGAATGGAATAATGGAATGTTTCTTGGTTATATCAAAAAAATCCAGAGCTGTAGTTAATGGAGATAAGGGAAGATGTCTTTTTTAGTTTTTGGTCTTTGTTCAAAAAGATTCTCCAAACAGCCATAAACCATTACACCACTGTAGCTCCAGGTTATTAATTGTTCAGTGTTTATTCCTTTGACCTCAGCGTGTGGCCGACCGCACAAAAGCCTTAATTGCATAATGAAGAGTGCAGGTTCACCTTCAGCGCGCTGTCGCAGCTTGTGGGAGGCACCGTCCTGCTTCATTTTCCCCCTTTTGCTCTTTTGCTCCTGAAACAAAACCGGCGGAGGTCATGCTGCTGTCTTTGGTAAATGCCGGCCGTTAGAGGCACAAAGCGGCGACCGCGGTTTGAAGCGTCCGGGTTGAATGAACAGCCGCGGGGCACTTGAACTCAGCTGGTATTTTGTTTAGTGAAGAGGAGGCTTGTCAGTGCTGTGGAAATCAATTGGACGGAGTTCATTGTGATGCATTAACTAGAGCTTCTCGGCTGATAAATACAAAGGGTAATTTTACACATGCACATGACCTTTGAACTATTTTTACTCCACAGCATTATCCTCATGCATTTTTTTGTTTTATGCTCAGAATTAGTCAAGTCTCTCATAAATTTGAGAGAATGAAGCTTAGCATTAAAGCCACACCCTGTTTTAGATAAATAATTAATCATGATAAAAAACACAATATACTGTAAAGATGTTGCTAATGCTAATCTCTCCAATATTTTTACTGCATATGTAAAGAACATATACAGTATACCATTTTAACTGGTCTGTGTAGCCTTTTAAAGATATTCAAATGCAAAGAGGTTTTGGGGTTACTACATGGTAATGTCAGAGGATAGAGTCATGGTTGTGTCCAACTGTAGTTAACAACAGAAGTTAGTTTCAGATTAATCCACAGTTTAACTCCAGACAGAAACATCAGTCTGCATCAGTTTGTGTTATTTTAAAGGACTTGCTTGTGTCACCAGTTGAATTCTACTATGTTTTAATGAAAAAGAAAATGAATGGTTTCACTTTACAAACATCAGACAAATTAAGTCATAACAAATATTATGCTTTTTTTTCAAGACAAGCTGCATTTGAGCAGACCATGTTGATTTTTACATTGATTGTAATTTATTTTTCAGATGTTCTTTAGCACCCATTCATTAAACTGAATTATTTAGCTCTGACTTTTAGTAACAGTACCATGCGCTTGGTCCCAGTGGAGGCGTTACTGAAGTTGTACAACATTGTCGAACCCTTCATACTCCTTTTGAAAATGGAAATGTCTCTAAATACATCCCATACCAATCTGATTCCCGTCTGCCTGAGCTTCCACTTCAGCGTCTGATGCATGGGTTTTCTATTCTAAGCCGAGGCAGCCTCATCAAAACTAACTTTCATATTGTGCATGACGTCTCTTAAGTGTTTTCCTCTGATACAGACCTTTTTTCCAGATGAAAGATGGAAATGTAAAAGCTTATAAATTAAAAAGCACTTGTCACCTGCTCTGCTCTCTCAGACTCAAATGCAACAATTACTGCGTTTCTACAACAAACCTCTTGACATTTACATTGGCTCTTATCATAATGCGTTTTAAAGAGGCGGAAAACACCCATAGACCGAGTTCTGACACAGACGTCACACTTTTCTCTGACTGTTATTCTCCAGGACTTTCCAAAGAACTTTATCAGTAAATGTTCCGACAAGAGCAGAATGGCATTAACCCTTGGGTTGTTTTTAAGTAGAAAATTAAGAGTTTATTGTCAAGAAAAATCCATACATATTATTTTTTTTTCCTTAAAGGAACCTAAAGATCAGAAATAGTCCAAGATTATTTTTAATTATATTTTCATTAAAACTGTAAACATAGATTGTGTTTGGGTCAATTTTTTTTTTACATGCAACAAAAAGCACACCATAGGAGGACACTGACTAAGTGATAGGTTTAATTCTGGATCTAATACTGGTTTGGTCCCGTGTTTTGTTTTGTTTTAAGTTTTTAAGTCCTAGTTTCCTCTGAGGTTTAGTCATGGTCCTGGTTTTTAGGGCTGTGTGTTGTAGCTTAAATTAGTTTAAGTTTAGTTTCTGTCACAGTTTAGCCCGGAATTTAGTTCTGGTCTAACCAGAGTTTTGATCCGGATTTAACCAATGTGTAGTCAGATTTGGTTTTAATTATAATTTAGTCGCAGATGCAGTCCTTGTTTAGTCCTGGTTAAGTCTTAGGTCTTGGTTTAATCCTGGTTCTATTCATGGAACTGAATTAATCCCAGTTAAATCCTGTTTTTTGGTGAAGCCTGTTGTAGCCATAGTTTTAGTTTAAGTCTTGGGTTTGTGATGCATTAGTCCTTGGTTAGTACCAGGTCTAGGCGCACACACAAATCAGACAAATACAATTTCAATAAGAACAAAAAACTAATACAAAATTTTCCAAGGCTGGAAAATTTACCATTTTTTTTGAGGATCCATGTGACTGATCCCAGTTTCCGTCTCTGAGCTCTGAATAAAGCCCTGAGCTCTATCGCCTCACATCGACACCACACTCTGATGTCCTGGACTTTTTTTTATACAGTCTGTAATTCTCTGTGGAGATCGGAACTGACAATCTTAGCTTTCCCCGACACAAAATCTGGTTTATCTGTCAGGACAAGCCACTGTAGGCCACCAGTCTGTGTGAGCTCTGCCTGTAAGCCCCAAGACAAGACGAACAGCACAAACCTTCGCTGTCGACAGAGAGGAGCTGGGTCAGGAGTCGATCATAGGGTAGACTTTCATGATCATGTTGAATGAAGTGCTCAGAGTCTGGACTCTGGCTCTCTATACCTGTCTATAAAACATAAAAGGTGCTGCAAACTTATGAAAGGGCTTCTCCAACTACTTTGAGAAGTGTATTTTTGCTGACTCAACCAGGAATGGAACAAGTAACTCTGACTGTGAGTTTGGAAAAGTGAGTCAAACTAACTTTGTCTAAAGGTTGGCATTTGGACGTAGGCTTTGAAGACTGTGCAGTAAAGTTCTTCTCTCTCTGGACACCTGTGGTCAGCTGACCCTGTTGTTCTGACACCTGTATGCTCCCGAGTCTACATCAGATCAGAGCTCACTTTACAGCATCATATGTAAATCTACAATCAAGAGGAAGCTGCTCTACTCTGTTTAGCAGTAGAAATAAATCTGTCCTAAGCAAGTAGATAAGCAGTTTTTTTCTTTGTAAAGAGAATAGGCTTGTTTAATACAAACTTACTGAAAAAGTAGAAACATTCAATGAAACTGTTTGCTGTCTGTATGGCCTTATTTTGTTCCAGTCGTGAGGTTTTTGAAGTGGAAACAGCAGACCTCCCTCCTTGTCACCTCCACAGACTCATTATCAGTGCCATCTGCTCGAGCTACGCCTTACACCACCCTCTGAACCCCTCTCACATCCCTTTTACTCAGAACTGGCACCTTTTCCCCCACAGCCTCTACAGCAGCCAAACTCCAACACATCCTCGACGTGTGTTTCCTGTTTTGTAAACGCTCTGCAACATACAGCCTCTCACATATACAAGCTTCACAGCCCAGTTGTCTGACTCTGGTAAATCTTGGTTTAGCAATAGATTTAGTCCTGGTTTGGCTGGGATTTTAAATCCTGGATAAGTACTAAGTTTAACTGAGTTTAAACCAATGTCTGAGTTTAGTCCTGGTTTATTTATGAGATACGTCCACACTAATGCTGTGTCTGTGTTTAGTCCTGATTTAGTCGTAGGTCCTCTTCAGATCTTGATTAGAAGTCATGTTTTCTAGTCCTAGATCAGGTCTGCCTTAGTCTTGAGTTAGTTAGAGATAGTTACGTCTTTGTTAATAAATTTAGACCCATGTTAAAGGTGCTTTCAATCCTGCACTGTTTGGTCTGGACTTTCCCATTTCGGTCAGCCCAAATCTTTAAGTGTGAAAGCTCCAGCAAACCATGGTTCGGACCAAACAGCTGCTCTTTTAGTCTCCGTCCGGATCAAACTGAACCATGGTCTGGTTTGTTTGTAGTGTGAAAGTTCATTTGCTGATAGTTTTGGACCAAACAAAGGAATTTACGGCCAATTAAACACGAAGAACAGAAGAGCGAGGAAGTAAATGGGGAAAACAGATGTTGGTAGGTTAGAAAAACACATAAGGCATGTGTTGTTTTGCGTTTATATGGCTCTATATTTATCGCGTCACTACGACAGGTTATTATAAAACATTGTACACTAGTCTACACTTTTTTAATGTTGTGGGACAATATGAGAGACACCTGTACCCCTTTATAATTCAGACAAATATAGTGCTGTTTTGACTTAATAATCTGTATATGTCACACATATACAATACTTAAGTATTCAAAAATGTAAAAATGATTTCAAATATCAATAAATTGCTTGATATTATGTCTTAATCTTGTAAATTCAGTTTATATGTTAATGTCACAGTTAATAAAATGCATCCAAAAGCTGCTGCTTTTCCTCCTGTCACTCACTTTTGTATTAGCACACTTCTATCTCCTCCAACTCTTCCTCCATCCTGGTCCCAATCAAGTTCATGCAAACCACTAAAACAATAAAAACAATATCAATGTTTCAGAGAAAAACAATACACGGCCAAAGTGCATATTTAACATTTTCTTTTTGTTTTGTTGATCTGGATATAAACGTAACGTAAAGGTAATTTTTAAAGTATGGCAAACATTACTCTCATTCAAAATGTCTTAAAAACAATTCTAAAAAACAGATCATAAATCATCTAAAACCCTAAACACAGCATCCTCAAAAAAGTTGAAAGTCTTTTTGCTCCAGAGCTGACCTCAGACCAGCTCTCAGTCTCCCGTCGCCCTTCGAGCTGCGCTATTAGCATACCCTCATTTGTTCCTTATTAATTATGCATTAATGTCAAGCCGCTAATGAAGCTGAGGTCAGGACACGGGGAAGGTTTGTGAGCGAAGACGTGCCCGGCGGACTCTGAGGTTTTCACGATGCAGGAGGATTGTTTCTCTAAAGGTTGGACGCTGCTAACAGGCTTTTTCTGACGCCCACAGTTTGACTTCTATCTCAGTCTGGTCTTGAACCCTTTGGCCCCGTTCAGACCTGGGATTAGGATGACTCTTGATGACAAAACTAGCAATCTTTTCCATTCATTCTAAATAAAGGAGCAAACTAAAACCAGCAAAAAAATAAGTTTTCAGTTGACAAAGTGACTAGTTGTAAATATGGTTGAAATTAGTAAGATTTAGCATGCTATATATAATTTATCTTCACTTAATTAATTAACCCACCACACAGGTATAGTTATCTGTTTAGACAGAAACTTTTGTATTCTTCTTAATAAAATACATAGTAAATACATAAGTTAACCACTGAATACTGAGCAACCCATACTTTCTACCCTCTCACTAACGGCACACAGATGTGTGGTTTCAGCCAATATTAACTCATTATTACGTAAAAATTGCAATCTTTGCTGGAAAAACCCCAAGAGTAAAGGTAAAATCTTGTTTTGGTACACCTTACTTCTGTATTTCTCAATTTTAACATGATTTCAGAGAATTTTAGCATGTAGCCTTTAGCTTTTGACTTGTATAACAATTTCCATTTTGACAATGTAAACTGACCTGTACAGTACGGCACCAGTGGAATCAAGGCTTACGTTAGTCATCAGTCTAAATGCTGACAGTCCTGTGCACTCAAAGTAAAGAGTATCAATTTAATCACTGCATAAATTGCAGATTAGCCATTCATTTACTTTAATGTGTCACAACTTCAACACTATTTTCATCATATATCATCACAGATTAAGTCACAATGTCATGACTAAGACCTGTCAGTATAAGAGACCGTTCAGGTGTCTAAACTCCAGACTATAAAAGCCCAGACGTCTGCACTACTCCACCGTTCCCTCAAGGATTCGATTACGTCTCTGGCTTTTTTGGCTGCGTGTCATCCTGTATCTCCATCCTCCATCTTTCCCGTCTGTCTCCACTGTGTATCGATCAAAAAAAGTGGAAACTGGAACTAACCTCAAGACCTAATGAATGAAAAAGAATATATGTAAAACCACTCTTTTTTTAGAAATTGAAGGCTACATTACACAACACATTATATCAACAAAATCTCAGGGAACCAGATCAGTGTTTTCCAAGATGTATTATTCAAAAAACTTTCTTTTTCCAAATCTGCTTATTGATAATTAACAGGAATATTTTGTGATGTTTTTTGTCTAGTATTTTTATGCCAAAAAACTAAATGCTCAAACAACAATAACATTTTTCTTTTCTGGCTTACTTCCTGTTCTCCAAATTGACACTGTGCTGACCAGAATCTAATGCAAGTAATAGTCTGTCCATCCAAAAGCCAGCTTCAATAATTTACAATTACTTAAAAAGGCCGGTTGTCTCTTTAAAAAAATCTACGAAGCCCATCAGCTCTTGCAACCAGCACTTATTAGCTTTCATTTTGTTGCAAAGACAAATGTGTGCCTTATTAAACCCCCTCCTCCCACTCCTGTTTCTGGTTTATTTGGCTGAGATGGCAGTTGACAAGCCTCACTGGTTTTTTCATTAACAGCTCGCACCGTCACCGAGAGCGTTGGTGGCACAGGAAACGAGCGGCGATATCGATATGCCGCATGACAACGCACACACAATGCATTTCAAACAGATGCCGACGCTGTGTGTTCCCAAAGGAGCCGGCTATTGACCGCAGCGTTAGCATTATCGACGCTCCAAATCAGCCACTATTTAAAGTGTAGCTCTGCCCCCTGAGTGGAGAAAGAAAAAGATAAAACAATGCCTGACATGAACACACCAAAGAATAAAAAAAGAGCCATGGAATATAAAAGGTTCCAATAGAAAAAGGTTATTCTGCAATTCAGTTTCAGAAATCTCTCGGTTGTCTGTGAACCAAGAATATCTAGAGTAGAATGTTTTATTAAGGAAAAGGGCAGAATAACAATTCATGACAAGGATCTTTCTCTTAAACACTAAAACATGATTGTCAAGATTTCAACACATTCACAATATACTGTTTATATATAATTAAAACTTGCAGTGTCAGTGGGATTGTAAAGCTAACTAATAAAACCACTGCATTTTTAGACTGGGATCTTTAATAATTAATAGCCACCAAAGATAAGGTTAAGTGGCCCATAGTGCACTATGGCTCTTGTGCACGTGGTCTTGTTTTAAAACCGCCGTCATGTTCAGTGTAATCAGTTCTGACCAATGGGCTCGAAGGCGGGACACAGCGGTGACGTCATATAAAAATGTGTTATATTTGTACAACAATTTGAGTCAATGCTACAAAAAGAGACAAACACTACAGAATTTGTCCATTATGTCAGGTATTTTTACATCACAATCTTTTTTCTAGGGTGCAGTACTTCGAGTGTCCCCTAGTTTAATTGGCATCAGGGCAGAAGGGCGGTACTCCATCCGCAAATGCCACATCACTGGTTCAAACTGCAGTACAGTAACAATTAGCTCCGAGACAAAATAGATTTCTTTGAGTTTTCAAACTCACAAATGAGCCAGGTAAAATAAGTGTCTTTGTCAGACACGTTTTCCAGTTTTAAATGAGAGTTTGCATCGTAAATACACTGCTGTTGCTGTTCATATGACGTTTCTGTTTACCCTGTTTATACCCTCCCGCCCCACACCACCTCGACATTACCGTCAGAAAGTGTTATGAGTGTGTACAACCTCATTTGTCTCATCTCTTCAAATCTAAAATCATGTCAAATTCGTACATTGCTCCAAACTGCTGTAGGCAAACTGCAAATAGGCTCTGACAGTTTTTAGTCTCATCACTTCCAACAGGAACGGTGCAACTCCCGTTTGATTTGGTTTTTGCTGGAGGTTGTGTGAGCGAGCGTTAACAGCAGTGTTGATCTTCATTTATGACAGTGGATGTGATATCGAGGCGCGCTCCGGGCCTCGCAGTCAATACCACTATCACTTTAAAAGCATTCATTAAAGCAGGTATAACACTTCAGTGACCACCTCATCTTTTCCTTTATCTTTTGAGGCTGGGAGCTGGAAATAACGTTGTTCGCCGCAGCATCGGATAAAATCTCTTCTCTGTTATTGCCCTGCTGTAGCTTGAGGCCAGTGGAGCAAAAGGTAACCGCGACGCTGTGATAAATTTATGACCCGGGCTGTTTTGTGACGCACTGGGGGAAGACATCGAGGGCCGGGGATTGTCCAGATTGTGGGAGTCACAGCTGAAATGACGAACGAGCCTCTGGTGACAGATCAAAAACGTCATTGACGGTGTCAGTGGAATGACTAAGTGAGTGGTAATGTCCATCAGTGCCTTATGTATTTACACAGAGAGGAACAGGCTGTGGAGCTGAGAGGGAAGTGTTTATGGAGATGATCTCAGAAGATTTGTCCAGAACATTCAGAAATGTGACGCAGAAAACAATATCAATAAACTGAAAATCTTTTATCTGTTTATCTTTTATCAATGCTACTGTTGCTATTGTGTTTTCTGGAACACTGGGACAATAAAAACTTTAGGTTTGATTTACTATATGGTAAAATTATTTGGACTAAAGAGTGGACTCTTCATTATGTTGCAAACATTACTTCCTCTGAAGTGGCTGTATAATTAGCTTACATCATTGGTTCTCAGTCTGGGTAAAATAAAAAAAAAAACAGGAAAATAAAACTTTAGCTTCACTTCAGGGATAAACGAGATCCACCAACTCAGCAAAGTCTCAGAAAGAAACACTGAAATACTGAAATGCCAAAGTCAGAGTGAAACTTGCAGCAGAAATCTATCAAAAACTCAAAGTAAAACTGCAGCTCTGACAAAGAAGTCTAATTACGTGCTGCTTTAAAAAAGGTTAAGCCAAGTTTGGATTGAAAACCGAAGTTGAAATCCCTCTCAGTCTCCCGCCTGCACAGTGCTCTGTCGAGGCACAGAAGACTTAATATGCAGAACTGATTCCCTCACAGAATCCCAGATTGGCATTTTAATGTTCACATTATCAGCCGAGAGAGAGGCAGATCCCAGGAGTGACAGATCTGCTGACTCCAGAATATCTCTCATCACAACACTGAAAAAATCATCAGAAAGTTAACAGAAGAATGATACTTAGTGGAGGGTTTATATATATATAAAAAAGAAACAAAACTCAAGCTATTGTTTTAAAAATACAGCAATAAAATTACCTTAGTTTTGTCTGATTTTAATATTTTCTAAAGAAATAATATGCATGTTTATGGCTTGAAATGTAGGGCATTTATATTATATATATATATATATATATATATATATATATATATATATATATATATATATATATATATATATATATATATATATATAAATAAAGAAAAAACAATGCCAAATGTTATACTTTGAAAACATAAATGGCTGTGACATCCAAAACCTGATCTCATCTCATCATTTTTTTTTAAATTTATACTTATTTCTTGCTTCATTTCAGGTCCAGCTACTTCCTGTCTGTGTTTGCATTCCCCTCTTTTGTGATCACCTGACCCTCCCTGATGTGTTTCATCTGTGTCGAATTGTCTCCCCACCCTCTTGAGTGTATATACCCCTCCTTTGTCACATTTTCAGTTCTCAAATTTCTTATTTACTCGTATAGACTTTGTGACTTTTTTGATCTAGATTATGCTCTTTTGCTCCACTTTATTTTTGCATTTTGGAGATCTTTGCAGGATTTTTGTAAGTACATTTTAGTCTATGCTTCTGTGAGTTCTGCTTATTGAGTCCATCCTCCAGATCCTGCCAGACACTTTCCACTTTCAGAGAAAATTACTTTCAGAGAGGCTCTTGTTTTGAAGAAGCAGGATATGGCATTACCTCGAACATTAGACTCCGGTGATTCAAACTCTTTATTACAGTTAATAGCAACATATTTAAAGCTTGTCAAGGTGAAACCCAAACCAAAAAGTGCCATACAAACCTGACCTGTATCGTATCGCTCAGTGAACTTTTTCTGTCCACACTATAGCATCCTATTTTCTAAATAAGTAAAACAGGGACTGGAGTGTTTTAAAAGCCCTAAAAGTTGTAAAAGTATGGACACAGCCAAAGTTATGCAATAAAACTACATTTTAAAGTGGACATTACCTGTGACTGTACCTCTGCGCAGCTTTGTAGCCCATCACAAAATTCTCTCAAAGGCAATAAAGTGTATCTTGTCTCATACCAAACCAAGTGAACAGAAGAAAGATAGTGCTTTGGGAGTTTACAACCCAAGAAACTCAAAATTTATAGTTTGGAAACTACACCAATGCTTCAAATCTATGTACAGACTCTAACTTTTAGTGCTAATCTGGGTCCCAGCACTTTCCATTCATCCCGAGTCCAATGAGCTATTACAAAAGCATGGGCTACAACCAAGGCATTTAACAGCACAATTAAATTCCAATGGCCTGGTATCTGCTGAGCAATTAACCTTTGGTAAACCAATTATTATTTAGTGCGTGATGACAAAAGTTGGGTCCAGCCGGAGCTGTGTTCGACGTTAATAGTGGGTCTTATGTCCAATAAAAGATGGGATTGTGCCGGCGTTTTAGTGCACGATTAGCTTAGCGCCACTGAAGCTCTGCCAAGTTCTCTCTGCAGAGGGGATTGATTAATCGGCACAGGACGCTCTGCCAGTCGGGGTTTGGGAGAATAAAGGAGGAGCAAATGGATAAAACATAGATCTAAGGCTGGTTTCACTGAGAGGCATTTTAGTTTCAGAGTTGCAAACCTGTCGACTGGGGTTTGAAATCTGAGTGAAATGACTTTTGCACAATGTATACAACAAAATGGCTTCAACTGATTCAACTGATGTTTTACAGCTGAGCTCTTCAAATGATCGGATTGGACCAATACGTTCTCAGGTTACATCGGATTTACAGTGACAAACACAGTAAAGTTTTTGTTATTTTTGCCTTTTTCAAATTTGTCTTTTATGTCTTTAAGTCAAAAAGACAAAGGTTGACACAAAAGAGACACTGGTATAAGCAGTGGAGGAACAGTTATAATGAACAACATGGACCATCCCCTCCATGACATTTTGGCAGAAAGTAAATATTAAAAAATACTAAGATGATTAGACAGTCTCGGTTTTGATGCCATCATTGTTCTTTCTTGGGTCCAGTGCAATATGTAATGTGTTTAAGTCACTGACCTTTGATTAAAGATAATAACTTATGCATCATCCCTGAAATTTATTCATTTTGTGTTGGGGAATGTCGGATTCTACTCTCAGCTGGTGGACCAGGATCCAAATATGGGCCATAGGCATGTTCTTAGAGTAAAACAAAAGCATAGTGTTCAACAATGCAATAGGACTTGCATTTTGCTGTAAAATGTGTGTCATAAAAAAATGATCAGGAAACATTTGGGTCCAAAGATTGATCAGATGAGAACCACTGGTTTAGAAAAGTAATTAGAAAAACAGCAGCTCACAACCTTTTGAAAAATAACTATTCAATCTGTAAAATCCAGTCAGAGCAATGACAAAGCAGACACAGAATTCCATACACTCAGATATAATGAGAGCTGTTCTTGTTATAATTAGCTTTAAATAAAATCAGCAGCAGATGGTTTCTCCAAAAAACAAAACAAAGCCTAAATTCAAGCCTAAGTTCATAACTCCTCCCCTGTTGCATTGTGGGATACTTTGAGGTACATATTAGTGCGAGGAGCGCTCACCTGGCAGGTCTGGGGTCACTCTGATCTGATGATGTCATACAGGGTTTCCACGGCAACTCGCACTCATTCATCCAAAAACCCGCGGACGTCCGGAGAGGGGTTCAAACACTGTTGGGAAAAAGAAATAATGCTATTAGAATTATATGTATAAATATAGCTGCAAGCAGCAATGACGGGGCCAAGCACAAGCCGGCATTCAATCTCATGCCGACCTGGGTGGCAGCATCAGACCAACGGCAGTAAGCAGTTAAAGACATTTCAATAAGACTTCAGTCTAAATGGCTCAAAAATCATCAATATGGTCTTTAGCACTTTGATTGAATGGTTTATCACGGTCGACCCAGAGGCAGCGCAGTAACCTCACTGATGTGTGAAACAACTAGAGTGCTCAAACTCTGCAGGCAGACTCAATTCATGGTTGACATAACACGTACTAAGTTTGGTTAGAATATATTAAAGCATTGCAGAGATATAGCCCGATATCCTTTTTTTTGCGCATTAAGTCGATTTGATTTGCGCGGTATTCGAAAACGGTTTGACCAATCATCGTAATTCTAAGAGCTTTTTGTCAGGATAGTCTAAAGATGATCTGGTTCAATTTTTATGAAAATTGGGGCTATGGCCTAGGAGGAGTTCGCAAAAGTAAGTTTTTTAGAAAATTCAAAATGGCCGACTCCCAGAATAGTTGGTACGGGATAATTAGCTATGCTACGGCTCGGCATGATGCCACAAATTTACAGAGACCAGTTTTGTGATTTTTAACTAAAGCATTCTAAAGTAATAATTAAAAAAATGTCACATTTTTGTATCTCTTGACCACTAGGTGGCGCTGCCCCAAAACTTGGCAGGCAGCCTCGAGTCATGGTTGACATAACACGTACTAAGTTTGGTTAGAATATGTTAAAGCATTGCAGAGATATAGCCTGACTTTGATTTTAGGCGCATTAGGTCAAATTCATTTGCAGGCTATTCAAAAACGGTTTGACTAATCAACTTAATTCTAATAACTTTTTGTCAACATGGTCTGAAGATGCTATGATTAAATTTTGGTGAAAATTGGACAAACGGTGTGGGAGGAGTTCGAAAAAGTAGGTTTTTAAAGAAAGACAACATGGCAAACAGGAAGTTTGTCCGAATAGGACAAATTTGTTATCTGTGCTCTCGGCTTGATCCATTGAATACATTAAGACCATTTGTTTTACAATATGGTAACGGAATCAAAAGTTATTAGCATATTTGTGAATTTGGTTATAACTTTTGACCACAAGGTGGCGCTGCTCCAAAACTTTTTGAGTACTTTCAGGGCTTGATGCCGAAGACACATACCAAGTTTTGTAATGATGCGGTAATGCGTTTAAAAAATATAGCACTTTTTGACATTATTCATAATGGCCGACTCCCAAAATAGTTGATATGGGAAAATTGGCTATGCTACGGCTCGGCATGATGCCACGCATCTAAAGAGACCAAGTTTGTGATTTTTGGCTAAAGCAATCTGAAGTAATAATTAAAAAATGTCACATTCTTGTATCTCTAGACCACTAGGTGGCGCTGCATCAAAACTCTGCACACATCCTCAAGTCTTTGTTGCCATAACACATACTAAGTTTGGTTAGAAAATATTAAAGCATTGCAGCGATATAGCCTGACTTTTATTTTTGTGCGCACAAAGTCAAATTCATTTGCACGGTATTCGAAAACGACTTGATTAATCATTCTAATTCTAATAACTTTTTGTCAGCATAGTCTGGAGATGATGTGGTTCAATTTTCATGAAAATTGGGGCTACGGCCTAGGAGGAGTTCGCAAAAGTACGTTTTTTAGAAAATTCAAAATGGCGGAAAAACTATCATGGCGGAAAATGACGTCATAGGGTGCACTCGAATCGGCTTGAGCTAAGGAATCAGAGGAAAAAAGAATTTTAATTCTAGGCCTTACGGTTCAAAAGTTATTAGCATAAACATAAGTCCAACTTTGAACAGTTGGTGGCGCTAGAGATATTGAGTTAGACACTTCAAATTTGCTAGGATCAATGATTGGACTGTCCTTAATGAGTGTGCCAACTTTCATCATTTTCCCGCAAACGCTTCTATGGCCTGCCATAGACTCTAATGGAAAAGAAGAAGAATAATAATAAGAACGGGAACAAAAACAATAGGTGCCTCAAGCACCTTCGGTGCTTGGCCCCTAAATATAACAGATATGATGGTGAATATTAGGTTTTCAAAAAGAGGAATTACAAGAGAAAAAAAATTAAATAAAAAGAAAACTTAGGTAACAATGCATTAAAAGACTGACATAATTATTGTATGTTTAATAAAAGAGCTGTAAATTCCCAATGTTTTAGAAATCCTACAAAAAAAAAAAAAAAAAAAAAACTCGGCTCATTTTTTTTTGTGCACCAAACATAATTTCACTTTTTCTAATTTAATGCATTTGTGGCAAGCAATATAAACTCAACTGTTGGCTACTTGACTTTATTTACCTTTTAACGTGGAAGACAGAACTTAAATGTATGTCCAGAGTGGAAGTGGGTAAAGTGAGGGTTGGAAAAGCCCAGATGAAGACTAAAGGTCAAAACATTATTATCTTATAGCCGTGTCACAATGATGGCTTTTTTATCTAGATTACTTTTAGAGTGCATCACTTTACTACTTGATATTTTAAATTCCATTTGGGCTAATTTTATCACATGCTATTGATATTTTCTGAGGCAGAACGGTTGATAAAAAATAATAAACATTAATTGTCACATACTTTACTCATTTGCCTTTTAACTTTTTTAAGGGTTATGCAATAAACATCAGTAGCATCTATGATACTGGGTTTCAGGACAAATTTTATTTGTTATTTTATAATAAGACCTTATTTTGATCCAACCAAAGAGATTTTTAGGGCTTTTGCTTTAATTTACTAAATGTAGGAGGCGTTATCCACTATTAAACTAAACAGGACATGGTGCTTGCTTCTTCAGAGATACAGTTTTCAAAAAGGGTTGTTTTTAAATGGTTCCAAAGGTCCTTAATTTATGTATCAATTCACTTTAAGATCCACAAACATCTTCCTTCCTCCATTATCCCCCGTTTGTTGTTGATGCATTAGAATTTGACTTTGAACTCTGCTCTCGCCAAGATTAAAAGAGCAGAGACTGGAATTTAGTAGAATTTTAATAAATTTCTGCTACGATCCTGGGTCAATGCTAAGAAGTTTCAAGGTACATCCTGTCGTTAAGAGCAATCCATAACTCATCAAAATACTTCAGCATCGGGCAACAAAAAAGGGTCCTACTCTTTTCTGAAGAGAGTGTACCATGTTATGATCATAGGTTATGATGAAGATGATGATGATGATGATGATGATGATGATGCTGCATTTGGCATAAAAATGTCTCAACTTCACCTCTAACCAAAGCAGCTTAGATCCTAATTTCTGCAGAAAAGATGGTCGTTTGAAGCTGAACACTAATATTTAATTATGTGATTAATTAAGTTAATCATTAAGTGTTAAGTGTGGGCTTTATTGGGCTGTATGTGTCTTAATCGCTGAAAATTCAATTTCCTACAGGACAAATAAATTACCTACAAGATGTCCAGTGGATACCAGAGCTTTTTCATTTTTCAACTGTGTGCTACTGGAGAAGCTTTCACAGAGCTGCACAAAATACAATTACATTTATTTTTTCATTAGAATTGATTAAACTTTTTTTGCATTAGACACACCTGTCAAAACAGATTTTTTTAAAATACTACCATTAAAATACTACACAACGCAACGTTAGCAAAGCCCTAAACTGCCAATCTTAAAGTAAAATTGCAAAAGCCAGATGCTCACTCTTTTGTTTATATGCTATTTTGCTGTGTAAAGTTTTGCCAGGAAGCTAGATTCAGAAAACGTGCCTCAGCAGTAATAAAAAAAACACATTTATATTCCTAATAAAAGTAAGATGGACAGAATTATTGTCTAATAAATGGATAAGGGGTGATAGAGTGGGTGGCAGTGTTTGGATTTCCTGTATAACATATTTTAGTATACTACAATTTTATTTTATTGCTCCGATTGATGCTTTATCTCTGACTTTGCTAATGTTGTAATTCAAGTTCTTTTCAAAAAGGGTAATGTGCTTGTCGATTCTGTGAGAAGGAGACAGTTGAAATATACTCTGCAGCCCTGACGACTCTTTAACATGACTCTTATGCATTTTCACCTTTAACCCAATAATTGTTTAGCCACAAAAGGTAAATATTTAGGTGGATAGTGTCTGAGAAAGAAGAATCTATTGGTGGCTCCATAAATGTTGTGGACAGTGAAGAGCTATAACAGAGGCACTATCGACGGTTTATCAAACATCCCCTGGCAGCTCCACAGGAACAGCGCAGCATCAAGTCGACTAAAACATAATTACTTTGTTTATGCACTTGCTCTGCCACGGCCTCCGAGGGCAGCTGTGACCCAATTATGACAACAACGCTCTCTGTTCTTATATTACTCAGTGTGTGAACAATAAAGTGGATCTGGACTCTAGCAGGAGTTATAAGAACAGCTTGTGAAGATATAGTGGCTCAAGTATTCTATTCTGCTCCTGTAACAAATAATAAATCCATTGGTACTCTACTTAAATATGTTTACATGTCTTAATATTTTTTAATTTTTTTCTGGTCACCTGGTCATTTTTTTTCTCCTATTTCTCACCAAGTCAGATTTGATTAGTCAAAGGGCTAATGACGTTTTGGGGAAATAAACAAAGATAACAACTGGGGTAAAGTAGAAATCCCACTAAAAAACAGCATTTAGGACTAAACAAAGACCAAATCAGTAATAATTTAAGCCTTAAATAATGGGATGTATTTGAACATAAATGTGTTTAATCAAAGAAAACTTTAACAGTGAACTTTAAATTCTTCTTTGTTAGTCACTTTCAATTTGTATAACACACAAAGCCTATGCAATAAATTAGAATAACAAGTATCTCCAATTCTATCCACCATGTACCATATTCAAACCAAAATCAAGTCCAAACCTAAGATGGAAAACTACACCATAATTAAACTGATCATTAAACCTTGACCAAACCAGAATTCAAAGTTTTTCATTGATCAGAACCTGTACTATATTAGAAAGCATTTAGCTTTTCTAATTGGTCCTCACGTTTTAATTAAAGGCCCATTGTGTCACTTATCTACCTCACTATGTAACAGTAAACCAGGCTGATCCTCCAGAAGACTGGGTTTAGAGAAAACTATTTTAAGAGAAATCTAAGGGACTTTAAATTTTTTACATGAATTTATTTCATCAAAGCAAAGAAAACTGAAGATTGAGTCAAAAGTCTAAAGTTTATAGTTTATCTCCATTTAATGTTTAATGGAAAATATACCAAAATACACCTTGCAACCACAAAGAAATTAAATAAACTGCTAATAAAACACATTTTCCTTGACTCGGCTCACTCTTTCTGTGTTGCCTCTGGCTCGGATCATCTGTGTCTGTGATGTATTTGTCTCTAAGTGACATTATGATTAGCGTTGTTCGGGTGTAGCTGCTGGTGTTGAAGCGATAAAAGCCATTTCCTGTGAGGTGTCGACTCGCTCTGACACCACAGCCATGACTCATCCACGGATCTGTGTTTCTCTGAAGGTTTGTCCTTAAAGCAAACAAACACAAAGTGAGGTCGAGACCTGTGTCAAACAAGACGTGGGTGAAACTAAACACTGCACAATATTAAAGAAGGGATTTTTGTGATAAATTAATGAATAGACAAGGTTCAAATTGTTGGTGATGCAACCCACTCAGTACAATCTGCTGTACAGTCTGCACCTCCAATAAAACAACAAAATGCTGTTGTGTGTGAGCCTCGAGGACGAATGAGCTCACATTCTGTAGCATCGCCTTGAGTAAGACGCCGGCAGATGGAAACTCAACTAAAGACGGCTGCATCAATAGTCAACAACAATACATAATGTTGAACAAGCTGTAGAAATGCTCTTAATACTTTTAAAGAGCAGTACATTGCACTCAAACGTACAGTCACAGGCAGAGCACAAAAACTAAATTTAAAATTACCAATTACAAGGACTGTAAGAGTATGGGTTTGTGTTATGGCATACCAAAACTAATACTGTTTATATGATCCCTGTGAGGTTTGTAATGTGTTTAAAAATGGTATAAACATGTTGATGTGTGTGCCAGGTTTTAGACTGTGTTAATTCTAAATTAAAAACTTAAAGCAACAAAACCTAAACTCTATGAGTGGTCAGCAGAAGGTCAAAATCTGGACTTACAAATACTGTTACATAAAAAAATAAGACTCAAGTAGAGATAAACAAAATTATTGCGTAAGAGTAATAATGTATTCAGTGGAGAAGAAGAATTCCAGAAACACATTTTGAGTCACTGGCTAAACCTGATGGTATAAAAGGTTGTAATTTAAAGATTTTATTTGCTCTTTTATTGTCTTTTTTATTATTAGTTTTTTACCTTTGTTGCACTTTCATCTTAACTACAATTATTCATCAATAACAACTAAGATTATGAATTAAATTAAATTAAATTAGCCTAGTCTATTAGTTTATTCTTATCTAGCTCTATAGGCATGTCAGGGTTATCTTTAGCTTCTCTTTAAAGGGTGAAAGCTGTTAAATAATGAGGACGTTAATGCTGTGGACTCTCTCCAGTTACACGGCCTAATCAAACTCTGAGCATAGATTGACTAAGCTATTAATCCTTACTGTTGGTGACTAGCCTGAATGGGGTTTGAACTCAGAACCTTTTGTAATAAGACTACAGCGCTACTCACCTTGCAATTAATATCTTTCCTCATTTACGGATTTTGAAATGTTACTTGAGTAAAGGTATTAAGAATTGACTTGTATATATTTTCTGCAGCATCTACTGAAAGGGTGGGCAATTATTTTTCCCCAAGGGCCACATTACAACATGGGACTCTTGTGGGGGGCGGGGCCAACACGGTGAACACTCAATTAAAAAAACACATTTCTTTCCTTATAGTTTAAAGTTGAAACTACTGTATAAACAAAACCATAAACAGTATATTCAACGCCACAGTCACAGCTATAGCCTCCTAAGTTCTAGTGCTCAGAGAAGAGATGCTGGCTTTAGGAAAGTCTTGTTCTTGTCTGGACCATGTCAGAGTTGAATAAACTGATTACTGTAGGATATTAAAGATTGATTTAATCATAAATAAAATATTAGTAAATGCTTGGCGGGCCAGATTAAACAGCCCAAAGGGCCGCATGCCCACCCCTGATTTACTGTCTGCCCAGGGGAATTGTTGATTTCCTCAAAGAAGGACATTAGGAAGGAGGTTTACTGGGCCTCAGTTAAACCGTTGTACATCTGCTGGTGACTGGCTGCAGTCACACTACAGCCCCCTTGGCCCTGTTTTTTTTTCTTTTTCTAAGGTGGCCCTTCATCAATTTGAGTCTGACACTGCCTTAAAGCAAACAAACAAACACAAAGTGAAGCAGGGCCAGTGTCGACATTGCCTCAAACATGATATCGAGGCAAAACAAACCCCCCCTGAGGCCACGTGCACCACCACAGCCGGCAAAATTAGATTAACCGTCAACTTCCCGCTGTGTTTGTTGTGAGAGCCAAGCCGCTGACGAACGCTTGACAGGAATGTCACGAGGAAAAGTCAACGGGCTGCCAAACAGCAACATGTGACCCCCACGCGGGATCTGAGTGGCGACGACAAGTGCTTTCCATCTCCTCTGACTGCTGCAGCTGTCAGTCAGCCCATTCAGAGGGGCCCCCAGGTCCCACCGGGGAGGATAAGTGCATATGCTCACGACACAGGACCAAGAGAACACAAGGAGCTGCTGTTTTAAAGACTGGCCAAAGATAAAAGAGGGGAAGGTGTTGCTAAAATATACACAATTACGTAAATATTATGTCTCTTGGAAGTTAAACACAGCCTAATGTCACAGGGCTTCCAGCACAAGAATTAAACAGAGCATTTTGTTGTGACTAGTGTTGAGGTCAAGACCTCACTAACCGAGACCAGAAGGTTTTGAGACCAAGACATTTAGCTTCTGAGACCGACTCAAGACCATGCAAGATGCTACGCAAGATGTTAGACTATTATACTATCTGTGTATATTAGTCTCACTGGGTCAGTGAGATCAGATTTAATTTTGAGATGTTAGCAACAGTGTAGTTTTCTTTTCGTAAAACTGTTTTCGAAAAAGAGGCATTTCCAACAGGACTCACTCTGGGCAGCAGTAGAAAAAGGAAACAGAACTGTAATGGCTGCTTTTCAATGGGTTCTGTCTCTGCTCGATTTGGGGCAGTTTTCAAATTTTTGTCAATAACACTAGTCTGTTAGCGAAACATTATTATATTTTATTATAATCTCGTTCAACAGATTTAACAGTTTTCTCTCACAGAGCCCCATTGTCAAAGTACTGTATAATGTGAAAAAGAGCATTGTATGTGTTGTATTTGCAGCAGTCAGTAAAGATTATTAAGAGTCATATCAATCTTTATTCAGTATTGTTTTATTTTCTGTTTTCAAAGATTGAGCCCAACAATATAACTTTTTAAAACATGCCCCATGGGACGGTAAACTTGTCATAAATATCCTAAATACAAATTAGCAATGATGTTTATTTACACACATTTACACAGTTACAAGTATCTGACAAACCAATAATTTTAACAGGTGATAACCTACTACAAAAATTCTGATGATTTTCAGGCTCAATATTTCAGGAGGAAAACATACAAAGTGTTGCTTTAATTTTATTATAAGTTTAAAGAGATTGAGTGGATATCAAATACTGTTTGTCCAAGTTGCATCAGTGTGAACGCAAAGCTTCTGAGCATGTGCAGAGTCAATTTTGACCCAAAACAGGAGTGACAGGTTCTATGCAGTTTTAAATAATTAATTTGTTGAAATCCTATAAAAACACCATCTCTCAGCCCTTCACAATCATAAAGCATTCGCACCAAACTACACAGACCCCTGTGATCCAAACCCTAATCTAGTTAAGTGTTCTGAAGCTGGAGCAGTTCGCTGTGACTCCCCTCAGCCCCAGTCGCTAAGTGTCACTTTGGTTTAGATCTGAGCGCTTCCCCGCGGCCGTGCACTCGCTCCCCGTTGAGGACCTGCTGTCCCATTAACACTGGGGGGGACTAGAGCCAACATCACATCAGCTCACAGCAGACTCCCGCTTTGGGACTGTTCAAAAAACACACTTACATGTTTGTTCAGCTGTAAACTCAGCTCTAATGAACACTTCCAAAACCGGGGCTTGATAAGTGAAAACTTATTATCCAAAGTGCAATAAGCGAAACTGAATTACTTGGCTTTAATTGCTCGCTTTCTCCAAATGTTAAGAGTGAGGTTAGTGATGGCGGAAGACAAAAGAGGCGGGATGTGACAATAAAAAGTGGAATGAAATTAGAGAGCTTTTAAATTGGATGTTATTTAGTTCTTGGAAATGTGTTTGAAAAGAGCAAAATGGTGCAATTATAAACCACTTTTATAAAAATCTTTGACATGTAGCAGTGTAAAAGAGTTTCTTGGAAGATTGGATTCTTGAGGGTCAACAGACAAAGGAACAAAGACTTCAGAGAAAGGTGAGTCAGACTGCATTAAAAGCTGCTAGGACTGTGCAACTAATCAAATTTTCAATTTCAGCTCCCAACAATCACAAAACCTATGTAATGAAGAAAAAACAAGTATTCAGTGTGTTTTACTCTTATTTTGGCCTGAACACATTATAAAATACATTGTGTGCAACACTTCCACAAAATTTGGGGAAGTGCACTACCTTGTTAATCTTATTTATTTATCTTAAATATTATTTCTGTAAATAAAAATAAATACAATTTGACGTACCTTGCGTACCTTAATTATTTTAAGGAGAATTCACTTTTTTGTTCAATAAATCCAACATATTTCAGCATCAATGAGTAATTGTGTAAAATAATGATGATTTTAATAATTGTGATTATGTTTTTTTCCATAATTGAGCAGCCCTACAAGCAGCAATGAAACACAGAGAACAAGTCGAGTCAACACATATAGAAAATTAAGTGTTTGGCTTGTTTTGCTGTGTAATATAAATTATGGCTATTGATTGACTCATCCACTCTAATTTCCTCAATGCTTCTTAAAATGTTACGCTCAAGTCAAATTAGTGCCTTTGTGGAAAAACCTCCATCTCAAACATGTGCTAAAATCTGAGATGAGCTTCACAAGCAGAAAAAAACCCAACCACAGCTGAGTGCGAGTCGGGTAATTTTCCTTCACATCCTACTGGAAATGACACAAAAGCACCAGCCGCCTCATTTTAGGAACAATTTTGTGATTACAGCTCGATAGCTACACCTGGCCATTTTCTACGCCACTTTGTCTTCACCAAAGTCACCCAAAAACGTCTCCTGTATCCTTTCATTTCACAAATATGCTCCGGCAATTATGGATTTATGGGGACACGCTTTTCACCTTCTCCTGAAATGTTATATCAAGACTGAAATTTGACAGAAAGCCCACGAGAGAGGCCCGTGAGCCTGTTTGAAAACGTGTCTGTAGGCGGTGAGTGTGCTGTAATAACACTCTCTGACCCAGTATTGAGGCGTAGGCCAAGGAAACATGGGGTGGACAAAAGGCACGCACAAGGCTCCAGAACAGGTCTCGACCCTAGAAACGAAAAAGAGAGCGTGACAAATAAATCCTGTAAATTAAAGTAGAGATGAAAAGTAATAAAAACTGAATCTTTTGTAGGTTTTAGTCAGTATTATTTCAGTGCATAGGACCAAAGGTATTAACTCTAAGTGTTATTCAAATTTTATTATGCAACCCTAAACCAATCCTCTTTAGTTCAAATTCTTCCCTGAACTCGCCAAGTTGCCATTGTAATAAGTTTTGTATTTAAGGATACAATGACAGTTTCCAAACTAATAATAAAGCAATCTAACAAAGTGCTACATTCATCAAAATGACTTGCGGATAATTTACTTAAATCCATGTCATTCACAGAAACCACACATTCTCTGTGTTGTCAGGATGATGTCTAGACTTTTTAATAAAGTTTTAGCTAAATCTAGTTTAAACTGTTCCTGCCATAAACAGTTTGTGCATCTCACCAGAAATTACACAAAGTCAAATTACACATTTACATTATCAAAAGTACCTGCCATTGACCGAATGTGAGTATGTGTCAAACACAGCACTTCAACAACAATCCAACAATTTGTGTTCCTCGCCCGTTTGAAGACACCGGATTATTAAAAATCTATTTTTCTTGAAGAAGTCTCTGGTTTAAATGTTTTATATCATGAGTGAGTTGGTTTTAATGTGTTGCTCTGTGCTGCTGCTGGGCTCTGGGGCTGCTCAGACTGCGTTATTCAAGCTTATGCTTACAGCTTAAATACATGAACTAATACATTGCATTATTGAGGTGTGGTATTCCGCTTTACAGAAATTCAAATGTTTCTCAGTAGGACCCAGACGTTGACTTGCATATAAATTATCAATAATGTCAATAATTTAAATTTAATTTATTGTGTGAGAGTTATAGCTATCTATGCTTTTTTAAAACAAACAAACAAAAAACAGGATTTTATTTAAAACCAAAATTTGGTAGACAAGCAATAAACAATAGACAAACTAATAGAGAGTTGGTTAAACTAGAGCTGTTAGTTTAGAGACTAGTTGAACAGACACACAACAGGACAGATGCTATACAGAACAACATGGACCACCCCCTGCACTGGGCTTTTGAACAACAGAGCTGCAGGACAGAACGCCACAAGAACTCTTTTTTTCCCCGACTCAACAATCAACCAGGTTTCTTCACTTGAGCTGACTCAGACTTCATCTTCTATAGAACCAACAACTGACTTTCTCCTCGAGGATTAATAAAGTTATTTAGAATTTTGAAGAGTGCTTTTCATAAAAGTGACAGCAAAGTGAAAGCTAGATTTATTTTAAAATGATTCAAGGGTAATTTTATTCTATGAACTGTCAAGAAAGAAAAATCTATTAAAGAATTGAACAACAAAGTTTATTCATTAAAAAAATGGTAAATGCAAATTCCTAATGTTCATGTTCTTAATGGTTAAGACAACTCACAGTACCGTAGTTGTTTGTTACTAATAGGCAACTGTTTTTTTATCTAAATTCTTTACGCAACAAAATACATACATACAAATACATATTGACATTTTGCCCAGATTCAGAGCAATCTTCTAATAAGCACAGATTGTTGGTGAGTAGCTCAAACAGCAGAAATGGAAACGCTCTAAAAGGGAGGGAGGATATCGACAGAGAGAGAGCAAAATTACAATTGATTTCCAGAGAGAAAGTGGGAGTTGGCGTCCTGTGAATCCTTAATGTGGGGCTTTTTAGGGAAACCTCTGTGGCAGAACGGCTGTCTCATTACTCTGGCAGACAGCCGACGACGGGCAGCAGATTGGGGCTCGACAGACATCAGGCCGAATTAGGATTCAAACCCCGCGTGATGGGGGTCGAGGGGAGCAGCGCAGTAAACGGCAGCTCACCACAGGAGCATTTAAAACTCGAAACTGGAGAATCGATCTAATCAACGCAGCGTGAGAATCCAAACGCTTCACTGATTTGTTCTGAGGGGTTTTGTTTTTGAGATGCTTTAAAATAAACTCAAAGAAAGTTCAACTCCTGCCGCTGTAGAGTTTACGAGTTGAAAAGTTGTCAACGGAGATTCAAAAAGGCTCCAGTGATTTCCACAAAGTTAAATATTTTAAAGCATGAAAACACCGGAACAGCTTGGAGGCTTTACTATTGTGTGTTCCTCATAGTACACCAGGTATATCTTTTAGATACCAGTTCTTTTTGGGCTCCGACCACATGTAAACAAATATTTATACTAACAACTACTTTTGTCCCTCTTGTCCACAGAGATCTTTCAAAACAACTCAAAGTTAAATTTTTTATACATTTGATAACATCTCGGCTGTGGAAACATATCCAAGACAATGACTACAACAACCATGGAACAATAAAGTTTTATTTGTTTGTCTAGCTCTGTACTAGACTTCACGTGAAGTACAATGATAGCATGACAATTAAACAAAAAAATTTAACCAGGGACAGTAATTAGCATCAGCTATAAACTTTATACGCTGCACATCAGTAACAGGATTATTTTTGTATTTTTTTTTTATTATTCCTGTAGGGAAATTCATAATCAGCAGCCACACCAGAGGGCGTCCAGCATCTTTTTTTTTTTATGTTGATGGGGGATACTGGAGTACAACATGCAAACTCCAATTAGAAAGGTCAAATACTCAAATAAATTAAAGAATAGAAAGGACCGAGATGTGAAAGTACAAGTCAGTGTTTATGGCGGCAGGGGTCAACACCTTTCAGATTTACAGGAGCCAGAGTTGGAGGTATAGTGGATTGCTAGAGCCTTATCCCATTACATGCCTCAGAGAAACCTGGTTATTAATATCCCTGTTACAAATCAGAGTACCAGGATTCATTCTGACTGACAGCTAACTTAATGCTGTTAAATGTCAAAAGTGACACAAACAGGGCGTATTTACCCCCAACAACAGAGGGACAAAACTAGCCAAAGAAACGTGTCCTGGCCTTTGACTGTAGTGAGCAGAGCAGGACGAAGGGTCGAAATTGTCTTTAGTATTAGAATGTTTTTTTAGAAATTAGAATATGATACATGCGCAAAAAAACAAAAACGTGATATTTAAAAAACGGATAAAACCCAGGACACTTGAGTGCATGTGAACACACTCAATGAGGAGAACTGTTAAAGAAATACAACCAAGGCCCGAGATTTTATGTTGCTGTATTCCACCTTCAAAAATGTGCTCTGAATATCTAACAGTACTTCCTCTGTGCCAGGGACAGGGCTGATAATAAGCACTCAGCGATAGTCTCCGCTGACGCCTCGCTCCCCGGGAGTCGCTGGCCGTTATCAGCCATCATCAGCCCCTCTGTCAGGGAACCGTGGGACCGGGGCCACTGCCTCACACATCCCACAGACAGCCCTATTAATTCTTCAAAAGCTCGCTGCTCCCTTTCCCCTCGACTCATTTTGGTGCATTTAGGCCTGATAAAAGCTGGGAAGGGGGAGCGCTCCTACTCTCTCCATTTGCCCAGATGCACAGTATGCATTATGCAACCCCATGCGTTCAGATCATCTCCCAGATATTACTCTTGGCTTTAAAATAGCTGTCATGTTCCCAGCTCTTTTGTTGGGATGGTAATAAGTACATTTCAGAGAAGGGGAAAGTCTGCACTAAAAGCACCGCGCGCTGGTTTTGAAAATAGTTTCTTTCTAGTTCAGACTTAAAGGATCCTTTCTGGTTGTCACTGACCAAACACTGCAGAGACTGTTTGCACTAATTATATATTTATGAAACAAACATGACTCATATCTACACGACAGAAAGGCTCCCCAAATGGCTGTTTGTATATTTTATGCAGAAGTTACCTATTTACAAAACATTTAAGATGTAAAGATCGGGTTTAGACAGAGCACTGATTTGGTTACATCTTTGGGGACATCTTTGAAAATGCAAAAGACAAAACAAAGCTGGTGTTGAGTTTTAAATTATGCAACTCCATACATTTTGTACATTCAACTATTGCAATAACTATCACAAAGAAGAGCAGACACAGGGAAAGGGTAGTGTAAAAAATAGATGCAAATAATACAACATGTCTGGCACTCTGTTCGAGGAAATGGGCAGACAGACCTTTTCTAAAACCTGAGCCAGAATCTTCCCCATGGTACCAAGAGGAGGGGTAGCCTAAGGCCTTTTCTGAAGTTAGTTGTGTCTGACTGGTCTCGCTCTGAACAGGGATTGAACTAGGATCCATCTTTCTGTCCCACTTACCACTTTGCCAGTGTCCCACCAGTGACAGTGAAGGCGGTTTAAAAACTGGGATAATGATTTCTCTTTAATTGTGGGTCTCGTCATGGAGCCATAAAGCAAGACACACATAGAGTAATTTCAGAGTTTCCGGGGTAAAGTCAACACAGTGGGCGTGGCTGTACCGATGCCAACAAGTGATGCATGTTTTTGGTCAGAAGCCGGTGTGACAGTGTGTGGTTCAAGGACACCTGCTGGACTTGTATAATTTTTATATGAGGGCTGGATTTACATAAACTGACTCTCCCAGACTAAACTGCTCCACAGAACCATCTGGGAGGGCTACCATTGAAAGGGTTTGCAAAAGAACAGGCACTTTAAATAATTATTTAAATTTAAATTATTATTTAAAGCTACATCTTCAAACCTAAAACCTGCCCAGACCTGTCAGAGCCACCATCTTATTTGACAAAACGAGTTGGTTAAGCCAGGGTTTGGACAAGAATACTTTGCTTGGAGTAGGTCAAGATTGATTTTTCCGAGTTTTTAAACACAGAAATCTAGCTGCAACCAAGAGTTTCCCATGGAACCTCCTAAATGGTCCTTGCGTAAGGGCACCACCATACGCCAAAATACGGCGAAATACGGCGATTTACCGTCGTCCACCAGAGGGCAGGCTCCAAAAGCGGGAAATATAAGGAGAAACCCAATGGCGACTTTACGGGTGTAAAAAACATATTTACAGCCTGGTACAAAAGATGGCTCAGGTTTCTAGAGCTAAGTTTTTACTACGTGACAACTCTGGGGGGGAGGGGAATTTTTGATTATTACGTTAAAAAGCCCCAATGTAACAATCATTTTATTGCCGAATCGTAAAGACAATATCAGTAAATAGGGGACCAATGGGCGGATTATATCCACTATATAAACAATCAGTGTTTGTGTGTGTGTGAGTGTGTTTGTGTGTGTGCATGCGTGTTTGTGTGTGTGTGTGTTTGTGTATGTGCATGTGTGTTTGTGTGTGTGTGTGTGTGTGTTTGTGTGTGTGCATGCGTGTCTGTGTGTGTGTGTCTGTGTGTGTGTGTTTGTGTGTGTGCATGCGTGTTTATGCGTGTTTGTGTGTGTGTGTGTGTGTGTGTGTGTGTGTGTGTGTTTGTATGTGTGCATGCGTGTTTATGCGTGTTTGTGTGTGTGTGTGTGTGTGTGTGTGTGTGTGTTTGTATGTGTGCATGCGTGTTTATGCGTGTTTGTGTGTGTGTGTGTGTGTGTGTGTGTGTTTGTGTGTGTGCATGCGTGTTTGTGTGTGTGTGTGTGTTTGTGTGTGTGCGTGTGTGCGTGTGTGTGTGTGTGTGTGTGTGTGTTTGTGTGTGTGTGTGTGCGTGTGTGTGTGTTTGTGTGTGTGCGTGTGTGCGTGTGTGTGTGTGTGTGTGTGTGAGTGTGTGTGTGTGTGTGTGTGTGTGTGTGGGGGTTAATAAAAAGGTCTTGAGATCTTGTGTTGTACTGGTTATTTGTGGGGCTTCACAAAAAAAAAAAAAAAAACTCATCCTTTTGAGGGAGACCTACTGACCACTAAATACAATTTTTTTAAATAAAAATATGACACAATTTAGCTCTTAACACTTTATTAGAAAAAAATGATATTCCCTTTTTTCCCGGGTCTCTGGAGGCTGTTATCAATTAAAACGTTATATTACGTTTAGTATGCTGTTCAGATTTATAGTCTCTACCGTTTTCTGAATAACTTAGCTCCGTGTCATTACACTAACTCCTGTTCTGACGTTTGGTAATAGCATTATATACACGCATCTTGAAGAGAACATTGACAATTGGACTTTGTGAGCTCTACTAAAGTGAATGTGAAAAATGGTACACCTCTTCTCAAACCTTTTTATTTATAAATTCTCTGGACAACATAGGGTTCATGGAGATAGTTAAAGCTGGCAAAACCATGTCTTAAAATAAAGTGTCCCTCAAACATTCCATTTGGGCTTTGACTTCTGTTGTTATTCTTTGACTTGAAAGACACTTGAAGGAAAAAAAAACTCCCCAAATGGATCTCACCAAAGCCAAATGAAACCTACAACAATACTCACTGGTTTCTAGCGACTGTACAGAGAAGAACAAAGCCCTGAAATTCATTACAACTTTTTAGCATTTCCTCTACAGTGCAGAGCATGGGATTATACGTGCCACATCAAAAGCTTTAATTATCTTAATTACAGCTACATTTGCAAGCGGCGCAGCTCCTTCAAACCAAAGCAAAGTGTTTCTGTTTCTAAACCAGTGGTTAAAAATGCACATAATTTAACCACGATATGAGGAGCTTAATTGGTGAATTCATGGTTATCAAGGGGCCTTCTTCATTACCATTCAAGAGGGCCCTTCATGGTGGCCACATTTCCACATAATGAACGCCTTTCCTTTGCTCCCTCGGTGAAATAACTAATTGCGAAGTGTCTGCGTCCCCACTCCACCCACTCGGCCTCCGCAATGAATATGGAAAACTTTGGTGTTTACGAGCGGCGGCGTAAACAGCACAAAACTCATTTGGGTTTGTTTGGGATAAAGCTGATAAAGTGGGAGGATGCGGCTGGAGGGAGTTATTGATATCCACGCTAATATGTTTATATTATTATAGTTTAAGCTCAAGGTTCGGCTCAGTTCATAACCTAAGAAATAACAAAAGTGGACGTATTTTTCTGAAGCCTCAAGGAAAAATGTATTCTGCTTTTAAGCAATAACACAAACTAACCACTGTGACGATTAGTTTGAGTCACAAAAAGTATTAAAGTGGGACTCACAAAGTAACTCAATTTAGCAAGAAATGTGTAAATAATTTGCAAAAAAATGCAAATGGCAGGTGCATGTTGTGAGATCAACCTCAAAACAAAAAGAGAGAATTGAATCTTGAGTAAATCCCGGTCACCAGTACAATCTGCAGTCAAGCTCCATACAACCCAGTGTTTCTACAGCTGAGAGAGGGCAAACTGAGCACTGACAAGTGGAAGCACAAACAGACCTACTTCCACAAGGTTTGGTCATTGACAACAGCATTTCCCTGCAGGGCTACCATAGCTGTTCACGTGCTGTAACAATGAGTAGTGTGAGGTGTGCACTTTGACCACCAGATGTCAACGTAGAGGGCAAAAAAAAAGGTACACATTCCATCCTAATAAAAACAATTCAAAAGGTGAGCGTTTTCTTTTTGCATGTGATATTTTCCAAACTGATGGAGACATAAGCTCGTAAGTTGGAACTGTAGATGTGAAACCTGCAGTAAGTGAAGAGTCTGCTCACTTCCAAACCATTTCCCCTCATTAAATACTGATACATTACACTGAAATAAAGTTTACAGCATGCTTCAAATTATTGCTGAGTTCAGTGTCAGATTAATGTGAATGTTGGTTGACTTTCACATGTTTATCTGGGTAAGCAACAGCTTACCACATGTCAGCTCTCATATGTCTCTTTGAGAGTCTGTTCTGCGGTGAGTGGCCACTCGGTCTCGTCTCTGGAGAGGGTGCGATAACGCGCCTGGTCCGCTGTAGGTCACATGACACCAGCCAGGGTCGTCTCCCTGCCCTGGGAACGAAGCCCAGCCATTCGTTCATCCAGAGCCAGGGGACGAGAGGTCAACGGAAGCCTCTATGGGCCGCCGCAGACCAGTGGCTCGGAACAGGGTCGTCCATTTCGACACACAACACTACACACAACCGACAGAGCTGCACAAACATGAACCAAACGTGGAACCACGCGAGGGAAGCTGCTGTAACCTGGATTATCTCTGAGCTTTGAGGGGGTTACACAGAGGCTTACAGTGGAAACCTACAGTAGATGTGTTAAAACATGCTACGATCTGATCTGGCAAAGTCAGTTTCCAAATTAGTGATAAGTTTTAAGTAAAGATAATAAAAGTACACAGCGACCCGACCAGTCTACAGTGAAGCTGATGTTTTTACAAATGCTTGACTCTAATCCTTGTCTCAGTTAAAACTCAGTGAAAGCTACAAAAGAAACAAAGTACAATAAAAGCCTAATATTATTACTCAATGGTTTATATCTTGATCAAAATCTTGTCACACCATAATTAAAGTTTTTGAAAATCAAACCTGTACTTGATTGTTTTCTCTTTGTATATACAGTACATCAAATGAAAAAAAAAAAGATTTTAATTGTAGGATGCTTCAAAAAAGAGCATTGCTTTACATCGGCTGTTTTGACTGCCTATAGAACCAAAATAGTATTTAGAGCACTGAATATGTCTTTTAACAGAGCAAAACTGCAAATTATAAAAAATAAATACTGACAATTTAATCCAGTGTATTAATGAGGCGGTGATAGCTGCTGTTTTGTCGCTTAAATTGCAGCTAAGCTAATGGTAAGCGCTAATCTTCAGTTTGGTTAAATGTATAAGTATTTTGTGGAGGAAAAATTGCTCTGGTTTTACGATTATAATTAAAGGAATGGCTTCTTTTGGGCGCTGAGTAAAGTCTGAGACAGGAACGTCAAAAAGAAAATAAGGTAGTGGAGCTTAAATATAAACTCTTCTACTTTAAATAACCGAGAACTTCACAAAAAAAGCATTGTTGAAAGCTTTTAAATTAAAGGTTAATTTAAGTTTGCAGTTTTCTAAAGAACTGATAAAGAAACTATGATACACATCAGTGATTAAAGAGGCTAAGAATAAAACTTGACTTTTTTATTGAATACATTCATCTTCAAACCTAAATGTCTGGACAGCACTTCAACTTTTGGCATATGGTTTTTAAATTAGAGCTTTTACTCATATTTGCAATTTCCCCCTTAGGGGCTATACAATTTTAATTAATGAACAAATTAATTAGCGAGTGTTAAGTTACTCTCAATTTCCATTTGGCTTCTATATCACTTATAACCAGCAGATGTACATTGCTTTGTATCAAGGTCAACCTTTACACTTTTCAGAAGAAATCCACTTTAAACCACCGTAAGATTATGTATTGACTCGCCTGACCATGCCACTGTCTCTTTAATTTTGTAAATCGGTAACTAACAGGCATACAAAATGAGCAACAAATTATAAAGTCAATTAAAGCTGAGAGACAAACAGTAAATGCCATCAGGGAGGTCAGCTCAGAAATGATGTGGGATGCATTCACAGCTGTTTTGAGACTAAAATTATGTGCATTTGTGCCGAGAGAAAGAATGAAGGAGACAAAATTAGGAGCTTCAGATGTCTGGATGTTTTAAATCAGTGACAGTAAAATGGCATGAATGGATGAGTACAGACTAATCTTCTTCTGTCGACAAGACCAAAACATAATCGATGGTGTTAGACGCTCACTGTAGCAGAGACGGCGTACATTTATCATTTATTTATTTGCCCGGCGATGGAGAACCCATTAAAAATTCCAGACTAAACATGTATTTGCTGACATATTAATAAAACGACATTCACCGGAGGCGTCTTTAGCCCGTCGCGTGCTAACAGAAGTGTCATTTTCTCCGCCAAAGACACTCGAATTGGAGAAGGTTGGACGGAGGATGGTTGAAAAGATAATTGTCTCCTCCTCGCCCGAGAGAGGGGTGTATTCCTGTGACCTATTCGCGGTACTCGGCGGCGCGTAGATGTCACTGTGGTTTGCCGTAATTACTTTTTGCTGATAGAGGTGGGAGAGGACATTTGCATCAGATGAGCAGGGTCTCCCCTGTGCGCCATATGCAGCGTTTAATGTCATCGTAATCTGGAAAGGTTAGCAGTGACGGTGTGGCTGTATATCTCCACCAGCAGCTGAATCAGGGCTTTGGAAATGGGTTTGACTTTGGGTTCAGTAAACAGCCCTCACACAAATATAGAGACAGATGTTACTCGAATCAGGAGCAGGTCGGACTGGGGTTTGTTCAAACAGTGTTTCTTTTTTAAGTCAGCATTCAGACTAAGTTTATTAAAGCCACAACATTTGGTATGTTTTAGATTTTAAAAAACACAACATGAGATGAGTGATAAAGCCAAACAACACTCTGTTAAAACCTAGAGTCAAAAATACAGCCAATTTGTCATTATTTTAATTGGTTAATCATTATTGTTAAATTTTAACTATAGTGACAGCACTTTCTAATTTTTATTGTTAATTTTTTTAAATTAAATTTATTTATAAAAAGCCTAAATAAAAATCCCTGACAATGGTCCAGTCACACAGCGGTGATTATCCACTGGCCTTTAACGGATGGACTCAGACTTCATAACCAGCTGTTTTTGTTCCAAACTCTGCCAAAATGAGAGCTTTTCAGAAGCTGCCATCAAAAATACTCTAGTCTCCAACATTGGCAAAAGAAAAGACTCCAAATTTGAATCTTTGGCCTGAATGCAAAAATTCAAAATCTATTCCAAATATTGTAACATCTGAATGTACTCGTGGGTAAACGCTCAACATTCAAATATATGACGAAACCAATGACTGAATATACTATGGATGTCTCCTGCCCATTGGTCCCTATTCACCGATATTGACATTACGACAGGGCAATAAAATGGCAGTTACATCCGGGCTTTTCGGCTTTTACTGCAAAGTAAAACAATAGTTTTCAGATAGCATAAACGGACGTATTAATCAAACCCCTCCCTAGAGTTGTCACGTAGTAAAAACTTAGCTCTAGAGACCGGAGCCATCTTTTGTACCAGACTGTAAACATGTTTTTTACACTTGTAAAGTCGACCATTAAGTTTCTCCTTATATTTCCGCTTTTTTAGACTGCCCTCTGGTGGACGACAGTATATTGTAGTATATTGCGGTATATTGCTGTATTACGGCACCCTTACTCAAGGACCTTTCAAGGGGCTCCATGAGAGATGCTTGAAAGAAACACAAGACTCTGAATTAACTTTCTATGCTCAAGACATAAGAGTACCAACCAAAGACTAACTCAAGATTAACCAAACATCAATTATTATGTTAGAAGTATGCAATAACTCAGTGCAGACTCTTTTGCTTTTGTAAACCTTAAGAGTTTATTTACCATAGAATGGCAAGCAATGTTTGCTCAATTTGTCGTAAATGCAACAACTTTGCAGAAAAGCAGTGTTGTGTCATCTTTTACTTTCTCCTGCTTTCTTAAGCAATGAGCAGCAGATCCAAGCAGTTAGACCGGTGCAAAGCATTAGTTGCAAAAGCTTCTGCTTAAATAATAACAGCCTTGTTTATGCCAAGCCACTGGCTGTTTTTACTGTAACCTATTGCGTCAAACGACCGCCACTTGTAGGTTTCATCAAAATAATTAAGTAGCATTCATCTGAAATTAACACAAACACAGCCAACCACTTCTTCTGTGATTTAAGCAATAAACAGAGAAGACTATCGTGTCATACTGTGCAGTCCTAGTCAAGGTCGCATGGAAGATTTAAGAAATACAGGAGGTCAAAAAAAAGACCTTTAGGGGTTAAGAATATGATGAAAACATGTTTAAGATAAATACCTGAAAGCGTTTTAATGCTGCTGGAGCAAAAGTGGTAAAACGTAAGCACATGTTAGCACCTCCACGACCTCAAAGATGCGTACGGCCACGGTCTTAGTTACAAAGCAAAAACTACGTGCACTATGTACAGCTTGTCTTTTTCAGTCAATAGCACACAAGATTTCCAGTGGAAGACCTACAATTGCTGACAATCTAATAAAAAGGAGAAGGAAATGACTTTAAATAAATAAATTATATAAGTGTTTGTGTGTATTTTTTTTTAAGGATATTGTTGAGACAATAGCCTTTATTTTTATCAGTATCAGCTTATTTACAGAGTATCAGCTTATTTACTATAATCATCCACAAACCTAACCTAGTGAGCTAACAAAGATCTATAAACCTTGTATAGATAGCATTGTATATGCTCCATTCGCCTCTCATTCTCAAAAACTTAATGTAAAATGGGAGTTAGTTGTTGCTTTTAAAAACAGTTGTAGCCCAGAGACTGTTCCCCGTGTGATGTGAGGCTGTAACTCATTTCTCTGCGTCTTGTTTTCGACTCGGCTGCTTTAACATAAGAGCTCTTCATCTGCAGATTAAACAGATAGCTAATAAGTAAATGTATTTAAAGAGCGTCCATAAAGTGATTAAGAGGTTTGCGCAGTATATCATCCGCCTCATTCAAACCGCCTCAGTGGCTCTTAAACAAATCTAATCCAAGCATAAATCTTAAGAAGTGGCGGGACAGCATTAGAGCACGAAATGAAAGGGAAAGCATCAGCATATAAACTGTTGGTATCCACAGGGAACAGTAGAGCAGCTTCTTCACTGCAGCATCCTGACTCCAAGTTTTGGATGCATCACTTATGGAAAACTAAATTCTGACATAAGGTATTCAAACTTTTAATCTCGTACAATCAACTAGCTCTGCCTTTACAAAGTGAAAGACTTACACACAATGGTCAAATGGAATGCCATTGTTTTAAAAAGACTGAGACGAACGTCATGTACCCGTCTCGTAGTGAGCAACCAATTGAGCACTCACATTAGCCAAACACATCAGACTTTCAGGGCGTTAAAGGTCTGGGATACACCATTACTCTCTCTCATTAGTTGTACATCTGTTCTGTTGCATCCACAGGTTTGTTTCTGTTTCAATAGATGATAACTTCCCCTTTTTCAGCTTGAGCAGACATAGGGGACACTTCCAACGTTAAAACATTTCTTAAATGTAAAGGTAAATGTAATACTATTTAAAAGATAAAAAATACACAGTGTTCAAATAATGGAAAGGTGTTTTAATACTAATAAAGTAAAATGAAAACGGCAGTGTTGGAAACTCAAAATGTCATGGGCTTAAAGATAACACCTTGTTAAATGAACATAAGGCCAGTGTCATTCCTGTATCCAGCTGTGGTCCAGGAATAAAGTGTGCCCCAGAAATTCACTCTCCATCCATCAGTAATGTACAAATATACTTTTATTCTCCATTATTCCTTCTTATCTCAGTGTGAGTGATGATGTGAGAGGCCTAAGCAGACATTCATCTCCTCAGCTGTGACTTAATGCTCAAAGTGGAGGAGCTCTGGACATTTTTGTCAAATCCAATATTAAAGCTGCCCTAAATTAAGTTCAAACCAGGTTAAGTTGGGTCCAAGTGTAGCTCTGGAGTGAGCTTAAGCCCGGACTTTTTACAGGAACATGTTCAAATTCACTGTTGTGTATTGATTTTCCTAATCAATTTATTTTCTTGTCTTAAGCTCTGATTCTTTTATCCCGCTTTTATGCAACCACTTTTTTGGGCTAATCGGAGAGGCCTAACTCCTAAACTGAAAGACTGCATTTTTCTTTGAAGATTTAATCTTCCAGTAATGTTTTTGCTTTAATTTACCTTTGTTGAGTCAAGCTCACATTACATAAGAAACATTATCAATCTAAAATTATACTTAGGAAAAAAACTTAAAACAAATACATATGTGTCTTTGTACAGTTTTATACACAGGCTGATTTACACAAATGCAGTCACGTGAATCTTTTTGTCTATATATAGTCATATTTTGGTGGCTGTTCACACCTAGAATTCATTCAGTCCAGTTAAATCACTCTGGGGGTTGTATTTGGCCATCAATGTGATTCATTTGAGCAGGTGTGAACACAGTAATCACATCAGATATGGGCTGGAGAAGCAGCGCCGTGACAAAGAGCCCCGGTCCACTCCCAAATCAACTGTGGTGAGGTTTGTTTGTGCTGCAGCCAACTTCATCTAATCACGCTCCGATTATTAGTGAAATGACCCAAAGGCACCGCAGCAGAGACTGAAACAGGATGAACAACAAACAGCTGATAATCGCAGCACAGAAAGTCCAGACCAAACTGAGATAGACAGACAACTATTAACTCTCACATTCATTCACTAGGGACACTTTAGAGTTGCCAATTAACCTGTACATGCATGTCTTTGGACGCTGGGAGGAAGCCGGAGTACCCGGAGAGAACCCACAGTAACACGTTGAGGACATGCAGACGCCTCACAGAAAGACCGGAGTCGGCGGAGGATGTTTGAGTCAGCCGGGTTTTGAACTCACGACCTTCTTGCTGTGAGGCAGGAGTGCTAACCACATGCCAACATATCATTGGAGATTTTATTTTAAATGTGCTTAATCTTTATTGTAAACATCTATGCTACTGAAGTTTATGTAAGTGCATGACTCTGTGCTGAAGTCGGATGTGAACTCAGCCTAGCTTCCTCAGTGAAGAATAAAAAGCACTTGCGACTCTCTCTGAAGGCTGTAATTTAGACGAGTCTCTGAACCCACTTACAGGAGGAGGACTGCAGAGGAGTTCGGTCAGAGCCTGCCTCGTCTCTGGTTTTATTCTCCCATAGTCCCGTTCGGCCGAGTATCACCACCCTCCACTGCATTATTCTCTGCTTCTGTGGGGGATTTTCTTCTGTTTTCTGATTCTGGTGACATTTTCAAAGTGCCAGATTTTTGCCTGGAGACTGCCCACACCACACTTTCTTTGTACGCCTCTAAAAACTCACCACACAGCCTTCTCATAAAGCACACAAAGCTGTTTTTTTCTGCTTTAACATTGCAATACTTATTTGCTTCTTTGTTGTTGTTTTTACAGTTGGTCACAAACAGAATATCTATAGTTTTTAAATTAAAAACCGGGATTCAGGTATTTCCAGAACCCTGTCTTTGACACAAGCACCACCCGCTATGGGTGCCCTGTGGTTGGTGAGCCCCGACCCCAGACCTGGCTTCAGAGTAGACCCAGTAAACACCCACCCAGGTCCACATCGAGAGGAGCAGGTGAGACTCAGGTACCACTTTTGCATTTCTCTTGATCACAGTGTAGGTTCTAAATAACGCTCAGACTGAAACAGGAACTCTCTGTCACCATGGTTACACAAGACCAAGTGGAAACTAATCAATTGATTTCTGGATAATGTTGATAAAATTGAAAAATAAAATATCCTTGAAAGCCAAGATGTTTGTACAAAGATCAATTTATATAACTGGGATACCAGTAAAATAAATTTTGACCTAAATTCTATTACACTTAATTCCTTAATTCCACAACAAACATAAAACCTAATTCATCCGAAGCGTCTTTCACGACAGAGTCAGCATCAGTGCAGTCTCACGTGTCCTTGACAATAACAGAAAGGAACTGTCCTATGTCTCTTGGCAAGCCCTGGAAACCTTCAGTATTCCCCGGAAATAGATGGAAGAGGCGTCTGACCTTCCAACCCAGCCCCAGGTGAATGATAGAAAATGGATGGATACTAGGTCTCTTGTGATAATATATTTGCCAGATACAAACAGAGCAGCCTCTGTTTGGAGCCGGGCCTGGTATCTCTCAGAGCTCAGTCAGACGCAGGAGACACAGCCAGCGCTGGGTTTTGATCTCCAGCTGCCGACACATCTACATCAGGCTCATGGTCAACTCTTCTCGCACAGCAGCCAAATGTTACTGAGCACTCCACAAACATCATCCCCACAGCCTCCAGGGTTCTACACTTTAGCCTCAAACACAACTGAACCGAGAGAAAGAAGAGTTTACAGAAAATCAGTGTATGTTTCTGCCAAATATGGTCCTTTCTCGGTTCCACAAATAGCCTTCACATCAACAAAGAAAAATAACCACTTCTCTTTTCTATCAACACTTTTCTGGGGTGGATATATGAATTACCATGTTTTATGCCCCATCCTCTACCTCAACCCACATCCTGTTTATTGTGAATGAATCATGGATCATACATTTTATAAAACCAGATATTTGTATTTTATTTATTTATTTTTTTATTTTTTTTAAATGTACAAACACACATCTTACAGTTCTGTTTTTTGGATTTCATTAGAAACACATTACAAACAGGACACCAGCCTTATAAGTTTTTTTATTTCTTTTTTTTAAATCCAATTCATCTTTATTTAAAAAGCACCAACAAAAGTTATCTGACGGTGCTTTAGAGGCCATTTTGTCTGCAGCACAGTTTATTATTCAATTACTTAGAACCAGGTATTGCCTCAAAATTAATTAAAAGCTGTTGAAACGCTGATGAGATTCTGTTGTATGAAGGATATGAAAAATGAATGAAAAGCAGCCCGATCTATCAAAGCAACACCACTTCATCCGACGGTAAATGATTCGTTTAACGGCAGTCGTTCACAGAAACCATTGCTTTAAACAGAAAAGCTTTGGGGATGGACTTTTTCTTTTATGTCCCTTCAAAACATAAGAATACAGAGTCTGTATTGTCAAAATTAAGTTATTTGACGTTTGTGGATCATAATACTTTTCTATGACCCCTTTTCAGAATTAGAATCAGGTTTATTGAAAAGGTTTACTCAACACAAGGAATTTGTGGTAGTATGATTTGTGCAATAAAGTTACAAAAAGCAAATAAGATAAATACTATAAGCTTTAACTAATCTTCTAAGAATTTACAAAAACGTACAAAAAATATAAATACCTAAAAAGCAGATAATGTGTATAAACCTGAAGTAGTCTCCTGAAATGGAATCATAACAGAAAAAAAACAACTGTAGCTCTTTACCGGACTGTATTTAACAGTTCCCCATGATTGCAGGGCTGAAGTAGAAAAATCAGTCACTCAGGTTGATCACTTTGTGCTGCCAGTCCTTGCACAAGTCACTGGCAGGCGGTGCTAGGTTCAAGGTGTTTGAGTATTTTTGGAGTCCTCTAGCCCAATAAACACTCTGTACACGGCCTTTAGTTGATGACAGAAAAGGACATTTCTAATTTTCCTGTGTATCTGACCTGCTGCTGTTCGTACAGTGCACCCCAGTTCTGTAGCCCACACACAGAGCAAGTCTTGTCAATAACCCAGAATTGAGTGTGTATCAGGTTAGCCTTGATGGTAAAGCAGCTTTCAGCCATGATCCTTTTATGCTTTATAGAAACTCTAAGACAGAGAAAATGGTAAATGCTACCTCAGGCCACACAAGGTTAAATACTTTTTCTTCAGTTTTCTCTGACCAACTGAGCCACTGGTGTCACGTTTTATAGGAATTGAACTTGCTTCTGAAATAACACTTTCAGATTAGGTCTCCACGTGTCACAAACTATGTGTGAGATTCTGAAGTGCAAGCTAAAAAGACAAGGACAGACTTGGGTCTTTCTGACCTTAGCGGTAGGAAAGGGTTTTGCTGTACATTTGCTCTTTATACACTGTTTTTAATTACAAGGCTGATACAAACTCCAAATATATTCCCAAAGCTACAAACACAAAAACTGAGTGATGAATGAGTCTATTAATCTGTAAATGAAGAAACTAATATTTTTGTCATGTATTATTATCCTTCATGTACAGTATATATATGTCTTTGTGTAAGAATAAGAAAGAAGACAAGTTTTAAAAGCTATTATAAAAGCAAGTCTTCAGCTTCTTAACATTAGCCGCCATTGTCTTCTCCTCACAGCAGTCATCCTCTTGCTTAAGTCTTTTTAAAATCTTTAAAAGTCTTCCCCATATGCTTGTACGGTGTTGTATTCACACCACGTCTAAGTGCGGTTAGGAAAAGCCCCTATAGCAGCATTGAGAGTGAGAGCGTTTCGAGAGGACGCCTGGTTAACAGCTGCTGATGAACCAGGAGCGACGTCTGTGAATAAAAGCCTACCAGCTGCTGTTTCTAAAGGCTATCGTCTGCTCATCTCCAACGCGTCCTCCAGCACTGCAGCCTCGTCGAACTGAGAAGTGGTTTCATGTCCATATGCTCTTCTCTACACTCTTCTCGACTCTAAAAGAAACAAAAAGCGTGGTGGTCCAGTGGTAGAACTGTTTGTCTATAACCGGAAGGTTGTCGGTTTGATTCCTGCTCTCCCTAGGTCGTTGTGTCCTTGGGCAAGACCCTTAACCCACCTTGCCTCCAGTGTCTGTGGCTCTGATGTATAAATGTGTGTAAATGGAAGCTTTGAGTGACCAGTAGGTGGAAAAGCGCTGTATAAAATCCATGCCCTTTACCATTTTTTAATTAAACAAACACCGCAAAATGAATATTAAAACAGAACTGGAGCCTTTCCAACAGCAATGTCCTCAAAAATGTTTTTCACAAGTGGAAAACTCATCAACAATATGGCACATTTTTGAGGAGTTTAGGGAGCCTCGTGCTGTGATAAAGGGCAAACTCACACTTGTTCAGATAATCCTGTGCTGCACTCACACTGACACGAGCGTGAACCGGCCCTGGTATGAGAAGCTGAGAGCAGCTGACCTCGAATAAGTAATTATTAAGCACTACTTTACTTAATAAGAAGTGTAATGTTATAGCCCCAAAACTTTATTCAGACATTATCTAGAGCAGCTGCAGGTATGAGGGCAAACCATACAATCCAAGACATCCAACAGCATAATTTAGATTCATGTAAACAAACAGATCAGGAGGAAGTCCACAGCTGACTCTTCAGACATCCTCCTGAGACGTGTGTAAAACAGAGTAAGACATGGTACCGCATGTTAGTTAAAAAAATAAGTTTATGGTTGTGTTGTGTGTGGGCGGTAAATTGGTAATATTCCTGTCAAATTGCCATCCAACTGGCCAGTGCAGCAGAGGGAGGTCACAGGGGTCGGCACAGGAAATACACTATTACTCTGCTGTTAAACATCACACAAGTGGGTCTCTGGAGGAGAGAGGGGTGAGCAGGTCATGCAAGTGCTAGTCCAGTTTGTAAAAGTGTTGGCATCAATTTGGACAATTTGTGTAAATATGTACATGTATATATTGTTTTTGCATTGTTAATTCAACTCACTCTGCTCTTTACTTACTAACTTGCTTTGTCCCTTTTTTTGCTTTTATATCCTATTTTTTCCTCAAGATTTTTGTTAAGATGTCATATATTTCTATTTAAGGCACTTTTTGTATTTTTTTTAACAGTTTTTGCACTTTATCTTTCCGTGAGCTGCCGTCTCGAGTGAATTCCTCTGTTGAGTAATCAATAAAGTCATATATTTTTTGATCAAGTGTCAATCTTAAACCGGGTAAAACGAACATCAATTCCTAAGTCGGACCATTTTTCAAGTTCATTGTGCGTCCTTGTCGGGCTGAGTAGGGCGGATAAGAGGTGATGAACCCTACCGACACGCTCTAGAAGGCCACTCAGAAGGTTGGGTGACATAAATTGTGAGCTTCAGGTTTTCCTTGTATGTGTTTTAACTCGTACAGTGTAAGCTGGTGTGTTCCATATGAAACACTTACATTGTATGCCTGGATTTAAACAGACAACAGGATTTTAATCCAAAACTTTTCATTGCATTAAAGTACCTTATTTAGTTTTTTTTTGTAATTATGAACTAAACTTAAGCCTTAAAATAACCAAAAAGAAATTATGAGTAAAAAATCAAAACTAGAGTGGGTTTTCTTTTCGGAAATATTTCAAACATAAAATTAGATTGGTCCCATAATTGGCTCTGTCACATGATCTGCTTTCACCAATCAAATACAGACTACAAAATCAACCATGGGTGTCAGTAAATTAGCATATAAAAGCTTTGGATGCCAATATTTTTCATTTAAAAGGCAATAAACAAATTGTTCAGCAGCATTTTTATTTAGAATTTCCAGCTTCTCCACCCACTTGTGTCCAGTTCCCATGTTTTTTCCTGTAGTAACCCTTCCTGCGTGTAGCTCCTGATTAGAAATCCTCTCACACTCCCAAGGCTCGGTGCTGAAGCAGAAACAGCTGTTTGCATGAATCTTTAATGCGTCCCCACCTCGTCGCAGCACCAAGGCACAATGTGAAGAATCACCTAAACTGTTTCAAGTTCCTGCCGTTCGTAAATGTCACACAAAGATACAGCTTCAAATGTTACATATGTTACAGGCCAGATACAGCAGGTCAAAGGTGAGAGCTTAGATAGAGATAATAAATGTGCCTCATCTTCACAAAGCAGCTGCCATAGACCTCAACAACTTTCTTTATTCAGATATTTTCTCTATTGTGTTTGTTTCACTTGGCCTTCTGTGCCACTTTATACATTTACCGACAAATTAAGACTGAACTGATCTGATATTGTTGCTGTAATTATGACAATAACAGGAGATGAAGTGACATTGATAGAGAGCACTTTCTAAAATGAGCTGTTGAATGCAAACGACTACAAACAACAACAATGAGTCTGTAATGAGTCAAATGCTGCTGTGCATCGATAAAAGACTAATTTATATTGTGCTGACTCCTGACAATTACATTCACTTATGTTGGAAAATAATTGTAGGGATGTTCTGAAGTTAGGCTTTTATTTGTTGCGTTTAAAAGCTTGTAGAAATTGGATCAGGAAGATGTGGGTAATAATTGTGTTTGGGTCGGATTCTATTATTTTCAAAATCCAGAAGAAAGTGGGTGAAGCTTATTTGTTGGACTTTTCATAATATGTTTCCATTATCTGTCATAAAGTGACTAACATTAGGAACTCTACAGAAACCTGAGAGGAAAAGAAAAACAAAATATAAAAGTTTCAAGGCATGCCACAGATAAAGTCAGGATAAAGTCAGGGTCATGTGCTTCTGTGGAATGGGAATAACTATTCAAATGTACTTTATTTATTTTCACCACAACACGTACACCTTTGCTTTGTCTTTGGACATAAACCCTGCTTCCACTGGAGTGCTCAGTTTGGTTGAGCTTCTCCTGAAGAGGCTTGTGTTTCTACTGAGCTGTGTCGAGAGAAGGACGAAACACAGAGACTCAAAAGTATATTTAAGGCGGTCTTTTTAAAACTAGAGCCATACTCTACTGCTGCAGTAAACATTAGACACTTTCTGTTTTTTTCACCGCTTTATGAACATTTAAGTGACACTTAATTGTCCTAAAGACACTCCAGATTATAAGCCAGTATCGTGGTCATTTATTTTTTTATATCACTGTTTCTGTTTACATCAAGAAGCAAGAGCTGTACAAACCCCAACTCTCATGTTTTCTGCCGGAATATAATCAAACAAACAATACATTCTTTATTTTGGGAAAATAGAAACAGTTCCATTTTTAGTTTTTCTTTAACGCTTCTTGTTTTTTCTCAAAGGAAGATAATCTATTGTCTGATCAACAGACTCCAGTGTTTAGCTGCGCTTTTTGGAAAGTGGACCACACACGTCTTAGAGTACTATGTTACAAGACACCCTTTTATATTCACAAAAACGTACCTGTTCAGACCTGTCCTATACAGTACCCCTTTCGGAGAACCCATGGCAGCATGTGGGGGCAGAGCCAGGGGCAACGATCCCATGACCTTCTTGCCTTGAGGCTGGAGTGCTACTTCCACTGTGCACTTTTCAAATTAAAAACATACAAACCTCTTCCTGCAGCTCAAACGCACTATTACCTAGGCTTTGTAAAAACAGCTCTACGTTTTCTCTGCGACTCAGTTACATTTTCTGAGTGAGGCATCTGTGAACTTTTAATTTAGCGCTCTATTCCCCGATCCCCCGAGTTTAAAGCTCTAAGTGTTTTCTCTTTCGGCTCACCTTGTCGCGGCTCTTTTGTATTTGTCTGAGAAGCACTTTGGTGGAATAATCCTGACGGTAAACAGTATAAGCTGGTGCGCTGGCCTGCACAGAAGAGCGGTGCGCCTGTCAATACGGCCGCGGCTCTCCCCATTGTTGTGCTTGGCGACCGCTGTCTGTATCAAACAAGTGTGAAAAGCAATAACGCCACCAAAGTGCAACTGTTGGCGGTCAATATTTTGTGTGTGATAAATCCTCTGGGCAGCAGCGCAGCGCGGCCGAGCCAACACAAACACGGCTTTTTGCAGTTTCAATCTGTCACACTCACTGAATATGAGCCACATACACAAAAAAGTCAAATAAATAAAGCCTGGTGTGGCCGCTGTGGAGGCTCAGGTTTATGGAAGAATCAGCCAAATGTGAAGTTTGTTGACTGAAGAGATAAAGTTAGACATCAAGGAAATAGTATTCTAAAAGTTTTCCCGTCAGATTAAAAGCATCTGATAAAAGAGGTGTTTATTCAGTAAACATTATTCAAACATTCGCAACTACATCAAAGTACTGAAGAAAAAGGATTAATAAGTTAAAGGCTGTTTAAAAAGCCCTCACATCCAAAGAGAGAAATAAAAACACAGTTTTCACATTAAATTCTAACATAGCAAAACTTTTCAAAGATAACGCAGATTGAACCACTTCAAAACCAAGGAAAAGTTTGACCAAAATCCTGGACCAAACCAGGACTGTAGCAAAAAAGAAAAAATACTATGGGAAAGGATTTATTTGAAGATTGACAGAGTGTTTTGCTAAATATCTTCATCCACACTGCAACACTACAAAGTAATTTCTCCAGACACAAAATGGCGGTGAGCTCAACACAAAAAATCCACCAAAAAACCTACAGGGCATGCTTTGGTTAGTATCATCAGTGGAGAGTCAGTCAGTAAAAAGTAATTGATTAGTGTGTGCAGACATTGAAATGAAGTAGGTTCTTTTCAAACACAACATTTGTAAACAACATCAATTTGTCCAAGAAAAACCTGGTGCACAGCTGCTGTTGTGGTTGTTATCATTGATACACACCTCAACAGCCTTGACGTCGGCAAAGATATTAAAAGCCGTTTTATTTGTCTCTGCTGTATCTGGAGTCTAAAAATATCTTCACTTTGGGAAACATTAGTGAAGTAGTACTTGAGACCAGTCTCGTCTCATGCACACACTCTTTTAAACTAGGTTTTATCTCAGTCTTAGGCATTAAGACCAACCAAGACCACAAATGGATTATTTGTCCATATCATTCTTCGAAATAGATACAAGTTTAATCATTTTAAAATCTTGTTTTAACTCTGTCTCCATCACCAAACATTGACCATTGAACATTGACCATGAGTCTGGACCTGGTCTAAGACTGGACTTTAGATTTTATTAAATATCTTGGTAAAACTAAAACTCACAGGAATTATTAAGGGACAAACAAAGACTCATTGGCTTTTATGTCTACTTTACCATTGGCTTTAATGAACAATCCGTAGACATTGAAGCAGTATCTACTGTCAAAGTGGATGCAGTAAGGGTCTCATTTATTGTTTCATACATGCAAGCAAAAATAAAAACACCCCTACTGGGCTGCTTGTACGTTAACCCCATACATTACATACAGTTGCACCATCCAAAGCACACAGAAATCTGCCAGACTTATCAATATAAGCCTAGAATATTGCTTCATGAAATACTGAATGAGAAATTAACCCAGAGCTAATCAGAACTCAGAAATCAGGACTAACCCCAGAGCTGACCCTGAACAAAAGCAAGCAGAAGACACAAGGTTAAACCTAATCCTACGGCCAAACAAATCAGTGTCATTGAAAATAAAAACATCTTAATAACTTACCTGGTTCAATAAAGGTTGAAAACCAAACTGACACATAGGGAAGTAATAGAGATTTTACCTTGTGGTGGTCAGAAGTGTTGTTGGTGGTGGTCGGGAAACGGGAAGCGGTCTACCTCAGTTTGATCTGAAACAAAGAGACAGAGCATTGTGGCAGGTTATTTCACAGCTGAGGGACTTTTAGTGAGGTCATGTGACCAGCCCAGCATGTACAGTAGCCCTCTCATATCTCCACATGTGCACTGCTCTGGCACAGGCCCACACAGATATATGCAGAGTAACACACAGAGGCTGTAAACCTGAAGCACTCCCCAGTGTTGGGTGTGGGTCCTGTGTGTACCCCTTAATCTTCTAAAACAAATAGAACTGTCCAACCAAAGATATTTAATTTCATTTAACCAAGACTAAACAAGAGGACTGAACCGACACTGAACCAGGACTACACCAGGACTAGAGCTAGGACTACACCAGGACTAGAGCCAGGACTACACCAGGGCTAGAGCTAGGACTACACCAGGACTAGAGACAGGACTACCAAGACTAGAGCCAGGACTACACCAGGGCTAGAGCTAGGACTACACCAGGACTAGAGACAGGACTACACCAAGACTAGAGCCAGGACTACACCAGGACTAGAGCCAGGACTACACCAAGACTACACCAGGACTAGAGCCAGGACTACACCAGGACTAGACCCAGGACTAGAGCCAGGACCACACCAGGGCTAGAGCTAGGACTACACCAGGACTAGAGCCAGGACTACACCAGGACTAGAGCCAGAACTACACCAAGACTAGAGCTAGGACTACACCAGGACTAGAGACAGAACTACACCAAGACTAGAGCTAGGACTACACCAGGACTAGAGCCAGGACTACACCAAGACTAAAGCCAGGACTACACCAGGACTAGAGACAGGACTAGACCAAGACTAGAGCTAAGACTACACCAGGATTAGAGACAGGACTAGACCAAGACTAGAGCTAAGACTACACCAGGACTAGAGCTAGGACTACACCAGGACTAGAGACAGGACTACACCAGGACTAGAGCCAGGACTACACCAGGACTAGAGCCAGGACTACACCAGGACTAGAGCCAGGACTACACCAAGACTACACCAGGACTAGAGCCAGGACTACACCAGGACTAGAGCCAGGACTACACCGGGACTAGAGCCAGGACTACACCAAGACTACACCAGGACTAGAGTCAGAACTAGAGCCGGGAATACTACAGTACTAGACCCAGGACCAAAGCCAGGACTAGAGCCAGGAGGAAGGCAGGACTAAACCGGATCTACATTAGAACTAATCCAAAACCAAACCACGACTGAACCATAACCAACTCTGTAGGGTGCGGTGTATCGGCTTGTTTCGTCTCCCTCTGTTGGAGCCATAAAGCATGTCATTCACGTAAAGTTTCGGCGACAAGAATTATGTCCAGCTGAGGGGACTGTGTCAGTGAGACAGATAAGATTTTACTGATCTCATGACTAAGAACCATTCAATGATTACGAGGACATATATTTGACTAATGCAGGGGTTAAAGGAGAATAACACAGAACTAAGATTAAACCAGGACTAAACCCCAGAAAAACAGGTATAAACAGTTACTACACCTGAATATGTTTTAACTCTGCACTGATTGAATCTACACCAATTTATTTATTCAACGGAGTAAACTGGGATTACAAATGCAACAGAACCAAGCCAGACGCAGAAACAGTTAGAGCAGTACTAACGTAAAACACTGTCCAAAAATAAATCATGGTCATAACTTCAAAAAGGGCTGCATAAATACTCTGAAGTCAAGGCTTAACCGGAAGAAATCATAACAAAAAAAAACAATATTAACCAGCCCTATTTGTACACCTGCTCTTGAGACCCCCACGTCACTGACCTCCTTTAGCCCCATCGCCCCTCCCGCTGACTTTGCTCAGCTGACTCTAACCTCCTCACTTCCACAGACACTCAGACTCACCACAAACATTCAAAAATCTACTTAAAACTCACCTTTTCCCCTGTGCATACACCACCACAACGTGTTTTTGTTCTATCTTGTGTCATCTGTGTCTACATGTTGTCTCTTTGTTATTTTAAAGTGTTTGAGTTCTTTAAAAAGTGCTATATAAATTATTATGATTTATTGTGATGATTTATTTTATTATTGTCGGCAAGACAAAACAATTTTATTTATATAGCACAATTCATTCACTGGATAACTGAAATTTTGAAAGAAGACGGCAGTAGCTCAGTGGGTAGAGCAGTCGTCTTTCAAGCTGCAGCTGTCTTAACCCTCTTATTGAGAGACCAGTGAGCAGGCCGCTACAGTAATCTAACCTGCTGGAGATAAAAGCATGAATAAGTTTATCGTCTGGTTTAGACATTATCCCTTTAATTTTGGTTTTTAAGGTAATAAAATGCTGATGTCATTGACTTAATGTGACTGTGGAAATTCAAGTCTGAGTCCATGATGACCCCCAGATTTCTAACCTTGTACACAGTGTTTTTAAAAGACAGCTCTCGTCCTTTAGCATCTGTGTCCACTCACATTAACAGTCTCTGTGTCTGTGATGGGAAACCTCTCCAAACAGGAGGAGTAATTGTCTGAAGACTATGGGCCATAAACATACATCAGCGAGGCATTGGAGCGCTGAGGAGATGCTAACAAATGCCACGGTTCACCTGCTCATGGTGCACTCCCAGATGCAAATGCACATCGTTCATTGTTGGCTCCTCACTCCATGTTCACGCTTTCCGAACACAGAACTCCATTATTAAACCCACACAGAAGTCTGAAGACACTGCTCCTACTCAGTCCATCTGTGTAAACTCACTATTGAGTATTACCAGTCCAACAGAAAATTCACAGTACAACTCTATGAAACAGCTTAGTCCCATTTCGACAGTGTAATAGTTTTTAAATAGCCCTATAAATGTTATTTTTTTCCTTTTTACAGAACAGCGCTATATAAATGCACAACATTTACCATTTCTTTTGCCATTATATTTTCATCTGGTCAGAACACAATGTGACTTTAGGCCCTCATTGTTGTCATTGTTGTTGTGTAATAGAATTCATCCGTGAAAAAACAAGACCTTACAGCTCTACTTTCTTTTCCTTTTTGCCATCACAGTCTCTTCCTCAACAGCAGTTTAGTAACCTTTTCTAACTTTTTTTTATTAATAAAAAGGTAAAACTGGACCCTTTTTCCACTAAGAATACATTACATTGAACCAAAGTTTAGAGTTTACCTTAAACCTATCTTTGAGTTTACCATTCGACTGTAATGACCCTGTAATTATCTCTGTCTCATTAAACAGTATCAAAGCATTCCCAAAATGTATTTGCGTTTAATTTGCTGCCCTTTTTATTTATTTATTTATTTTTTAGCTGTTTCGCTGTAAAATAAAACGCAAATTAAAACATTAATTCATTTCCTGGTTAATTTGGTTGTTCACATCAGTGTCGACCAATGGGAGCGCTCCTTTTTCCAGAAGCGAGCCGTGATTGACCAAACTCCCGCTGTATGTTGATAATTCTCAACTATTAAAATCCTTCATTATAAAGCCCAGATCAATTCTTACACAGATGTTTTATGTTACAATAAGATAAAATCTTAAACTAAATACAAGAGCAAATAAATATTCACATCAAAATGCTCGGGCGGGTTTCCTCCAGGTACTCCGGTTTCCTCCACAAACAGTGAATTTCGACTCGGGGATAATAAATGGCTAACAGAAATAAAATAAAGATATCATGTCATTTTGGCTTTACCGTCAAGAATTGTTAATCGGGAGAAAGTATTGGCTACTGATAAAACAAAGTGGTAACTCTGGTGCAAGACTCGTACATCTTTTAACATCTCAAAAAATGTAATTAGTGCAATAGTCCAGATGGTATTTACAGAATGCACAGATTGAGGGAGACGGGCCAACATGGTTTGAGACTCAGTTCTTTGTGACAAAATATACAAGAGCATTAAGTACTGTATATGTTTATTGTTAACACTTCATGCTTCATTCTCTTCCCTACATTTTTTCTTCATTTTCCAATCCTACAGCATTTCACCATAAAATATCTATATCTCTGACCTTTCTACTGTTTATTTCTCATCACAGCTGTAACAGTGCAACACCCGTCTCGCACCATTCTGGCTCTAAACTAGTCAGAAACCATCCAAAATGCATCATCTCCAGAGCAGATAGAACGGCCCGTGTGTTGCCATTACCAGCGCAGTCGCTGCCAAACCGCGCTGGATAATAGGCTATCGTTTCCTGCTGCGCTATCACAGAGCTGCAGACTTTTTCCTCCATTAACATAACGCCGGAGCGGTAATAAGAAGCTTCCAGTCACGAGAGCGGGTCAGACGTGTCAGTCCGTTCGCTCGCACGCTGGTAATTGGAAGAAATAAGGCTGAGGGAGGAAATAGCAGCTTCTGTGGTGCTCCATCTGAAGAAAGGCTCACTAAATGTGAACCATTAGCTGCGGTAGAGGCTTCACATTTGTTTTAAGAAGCAGTGGGATAATAACAGTCAATGGGAAACAGCAGGAAGGTGCTGGAAATGTTATTGTGCTTTTCAGCCAAATTACAATGGAACCTTATTTGATCATTGTCTACTTTACACGTTCCTCGTTGGCTGCAGCAGGATAAAATCCAAGGCCTTGTGATTTGTATTGATCTAAAGGCATTGAACATTATAAGGAGCAAGATACACTAAACCTTAAGAAAACCAACACTTAACAAATGACCAAACCAGGACAGTAAACATCTCAGTAACATTGCAACCAATAATGACATAATGCATCAAAGTTTGTCATGGATGAAAGTAAGAGACCAACTGGCATATCTTTGGATTCTGTACTTACATAAAATATGGACCTCCCACAAAGCCTTCAGCCTGTTGTCACAGCTACAACCTGCTGCTAAAAGGTATGGGTTTTATGCCACTTTTACTTTGCCTTTTTCCCAGAACCAATGCACTTAAAAAAAATAGCTCCAACAGAGCCATCTCCTACTGGAACACACTGCCATCAAAAATAACTTTAATAACTAGTCAAACTGATTTTGAAACAAATGTTAAAATAGCACTTGTTATTGTTACCAACACAATAATAAAGTTGTGTTATTATTTGATATGCATTAATACTGATAATATCATATGAACTGTACAGTTTGCTTATAATGTATTGAGTTAAAAAAAAACAAAACATTATCCTTTACATTAGTCAAAACTTACAAGGAACGCATTTCACACAAAAACAAAAATTCTGTTTGGACCTTTTCTTTTTTACACAAGGACAGCATTAGACTCCAAAAATACACACATTTTTTAACCCAAAATGGAACAGCCGAGTCTCATTAGACTATTGGCTGTTGGCTACAAACAGCGGATAGAACAACAATAGAGAAACACTGCTTTGAAAAGTTGTGTTCTGATAATATATCGTCAGTATTCAATGTAGAAATCCATACATAGTTTCTTAGCACTGCTCCAGAAAACACCCAGTTATTATCTTTTTGAGGGGAAGGCCCGACAAACAGACAAAAGTCTTCTTAACATCTGAGCATACCTATGTGATCACAGATTGTTTTGATAATGGTTACAGTTTGCACTTTGACCTTTTTTCCTTTTGAGTGATGATTTAGTAATGCCATAAAAATAGCAAAATAAAACCCTAGTTTCACATTTCTTTTCACAAGAATATATATATATATATATATGATAATAAAAACATACATAACCTAGCCCATTTATATAATATTATATTATTAATTAATAAAGTTATTTTTGATCATTGAGCTTTTACCAGAAAAACTTATTTATAAATATGAAATAAAGTCTGTGGTGTTTATGTATTTAATGTATTTAATCATATTCTTTCCAAACTTTTTCTATCATAAGAACCAAACCCCTTCAGTTGCTACACATTATGCACAGTGTGGCATAAGCTGTTGATCGAAAATGGATTTTTTATTTCCATTCCTGGTGACATTTTCCCCTGGGCCTGGGTTAATGGCGGTTGATTGCTCCATTATGCTGCTGTGATGGATATTTTCCCTGATACAGACTGTCCTTTTCTGAATTTTGTAATAACGCAGCTGAGGATTTTGTCAATAAACCCCCATTTATTCACCTAATCCTTGTGTTTATGCTGTGGCTTCTCACAGATTTGGTTTGACAGTCTTGGAACGACTATTCTTTCTCGGAGACAACCTGAAAGACCCCTCTCGCAGACTAAAAGCATCAGCGGTGAACGGGAGGGGGGTCCAGTAGAAGCTATCATTATTCAGAGAGACACTTGAGGCCACAGGAAATAGCACACTTCATTTTTCTTGTCAGAACGGAGGTTTAATGGCATGTTCACAGCGAGCGGTGAGACAAAGGGAAGGCAAGACGCAGAGGGTTTGTTCAGCCAGACAGAGGTCTTTGTCTAAGAGAAGACGACCCCACGTTGGGCTAAGAAGTCGGACCACCTGAGCAGACAAAGCAGCGCCATGTGTCAGAAATAAATACATCTCATATTTCTGGAGTAGACAGCAATACTTTGGAAACAGAAGTGAAATATAAAGTCAGTTATACTTCAATGAGATCTTTATATTTTCTGCTTATCCAGGACAGGGTCACATGTTGGCAGTCTAAAAAGGAAAGTCTGCCTATGTTCGGTTCCTGTCTCATCTAATCCATGCCACTAAAAAAAACAGTGCTACACGCCGATGCGTATACTTCCTGGATGTGAGTTCTCATTCTTTTGTGCCACAATGAAAGGATCCCTGTTGAATCCAAGACTCTACCCAGTCGGACGTAGTCCCTGAAAATCCAACCTGAAGTCATCAGTTGAGATCTGTGAAGTTTAAGTATTAGATTTAGTAGCAGAGGTGGGAAGTAACAAAGGATTTGTTCTTTGTTACTGCGCGTAATATATTTTTCAGGTATCTGTACTCTTGAGTATTTATATCTGGTGACTTTTTACTTTTACCCCCTACTTTCTGTATTTTTGTTATAATAATTAAAAAATTCCCATGGATAATAATTACTGGTTGCTCTTAGTTCTCTTCAGGTCATGCTAGTTCTGATCATGTCATGTCCTTCATGCTAATCCAAACCATAAACATAGACAGACATGACAAGACGTAGACATAACTTGCCAAGGACTAAATCCTGCACCTGGGAACTTGTCCTGGGAAGTGTGTGAAAGATACACCTCCTACAGCCTTTTCTGCCTTGGATTGGTGGATTCCAAGCTATCTTCATTCTGTACCATTGCTTACATGTGTGTGCTTCATTCTTGCAAGAACTAAACATGATCAAGTCAAGCGCCAAAATAAGAGAAGGCATCTTCAGCAGTGAAATGGAGGAAGACAGAAAGACATTAGCCATCCATGTTTGCGTTCAAGAGACATGTTTGAGGTTGTTGGTTCCCAGAATGATTCATGGTGTAGCTTATTTTGCATTTCTTTAGCTTTGTTTACAACGTGAGCAATGCTATCGGATAGCATGGTTTTGAAGCTAACACCAGCTAGCTCTCACTTGCTGAGAGCCCCGAAGGCTATTAACCTCCATTGTGTTAAACATATTTAGTTAATTATCAATGAACTTCCCACAAAGACAACATTAACAGGGTTCCTCCAAGGTCTTAAAAGTATTTAAAAAGTATGAACTTTTATGTTGTTAAAAACTTTAAAAAGAGACTGTACTTTTTTTTTACTTTTCCTTGAGTAAACACAAGTATCTATACACAATGTAAATACTTTTGACACCTCAGTCTAGTACCATTTACACAACACATAAAATCTCAAAGGCGCTCCTTTAAATCAAAGCACATGGAGAATTTAAATGAAACACCAACATTTCTTATGTTGATTTATGTAAAGTTTCTGCCACTTGGCCAAAAAAAGACATTAAAGAAGTAATTGTTCAGAGTTTTCCTTATAAATATTATACATAATCTGTGTTAAATGGCCGCTATGAAGGAATTCAACTTACACTGCAGTCACAGCCGCACACACAGCAGCATAAAATATACAACTCAACCTGGAGAGACTCAAACAGAAACAGACAATATATGCATTACCACAAGATTTTTGAAAGTATAAATTGTGCTCAAGTATAACTTTGGTGCGTAGACTTGGCCAGGAGAGACGCTGTGTGATGGATAATAGAAGGAAAGCAGAGTAGATGATTTGCGAGTCTTCTTCTCAAAAGAATGGGAATGCTAAAATGCCCTGCACAGTGAGATAAAACCAGAAAAGAAAGTGCGAGGGAGTGAGGCCAACAAGTGACAGGGAGAGATTCTTAGGTTACATAGGGGTTTGTAGGCAGCCATATGTGGTTGCTGAGATGCAGGGAATGCCAGCAGGAAAAAGACACAGGGTTTGTGAACAGATAGAGAGAATAAGACAGCGAGCTGTAGAATGCACAGAGGCATGAGCTAAACGGCTGGAGGCAGCTTAGCAACTGGCTGAGACAGGCCTGTGAAAAAGCAGTGGCAGGCGACAAAGGGGAGGATTCCTCCAGCCTGAATTTAAGTTCCAATAGTAGGACAAAACTTTCAAAAGCTTGTTAAACTTCTGCCTTTACCAGTATTGTTCAAAAATAATAGCAGGCAATAATCCAGGTTTTTAGTATGTTTTTTATTGCTAATAGGCAAACAAGTTACCAGTAGCTGCATTCATGATATGCACGCTCTTAAGGCTGTGCAATTGGGTAATTAGTTGTAAGGGGTGTGTTAAAAAAAAATAGCAGTGTCTGCCGTTGACTGTACAAATCAAAACTATTTTGTGCAAACCTTTTTGTTTCTAGGATTTAGCAATCCTGTGAATAACTAAACTAATATTTAGTTGTATGACCATTTTTTTTAAAACTGCTTCACATCTGTGTGGCACCAACTTGTGGCACCTCTCAGCTGTTCTTCCACTCCATGATTCTTTAAAAACATTCTACAATTCATTTACATTCCTTGGTTTTGCTTCAGAAACAGCAATTTTTATATCACCCAACAAGTTCTTGACTGGATTAAGGTCCGGGGATTGGGCTTGCCACTCCATAACATTAATTTTGTTGGTTTGGAACCAAGACTTTGCTTGTTTACTTGTGTGTTTGGGATCATTGTCTTGTTGAAACAAACATTTCAAGGGCATGTCCTCTTCAGCATAAAGCAATTTGACCTCTTCAAGTATTTTGACAAATGCAAACTGATCCATGATCCCTGGTGTGCAATAAATAGGCCCAACACCATAGTAGGAGAAACATGCCCATATCATGATGTTTGCTTCACTGTGGCTTAAAATCAGAGTTTGGGGGTTGTCTCACAAACTGTCTGTGGCCCTTGGACCCAAAAAGAAAAATTTACTCTCATCAGTCCACAAAACGTTCCTCCATTTCTCTTTAGGCCAGTGGATGTGTTCTTTGGCAAATTGTAACCTCCTCTTTACATGCCTTTTTTTAAACAGATGGACTTTGGTATTCTTAAATAGATTAGCTTCACACAGACGTCTTCTAACTGTCACAGTACTTACAGGTAACTCCAGACTGTCTCTGATCATCCTGGAGCTGATCATTGGCTGAGCCTTTACCATTCTGGTTATTCTTTGATCCATTTTGGGGGTTGTCTTCCATTTTCTTCCACATCTCTCTGGTTTTGCTCTCTCAAGGCATTGAAGATCATTTTAGCTAAACAGCCGATAATTATTTTTCACCTTTTTATAGGTTTCCCTTCTCCAACCCATTTTCTTCAGGCTTTAAAATGCATGTTCAACAAGTGCTGGCTTCATCCTTAAATAGGGGCCACCTGATTCACTGTTCAACGGCAGACACTGCTATTTTTTTTAACACACCCCTTTCAACTAATTGCCCAAATTCACAGCCTTATAAGAGTGCATATCATGAATGCTGGGTCTTGTTTGTTTTCTGAGAATCTACTGCACCTACTGGTAACTTGTTTCCCACGTAGCAATAAAAAATATACAAAAAACCTGGATTATTCTGGTTAGTCACATTGTACTGCTATTATTTTGAACAATACTGTATTACTGTCTCAGCCTGCTTTCATTACCCCCAATCTATTTTATGACAGACCTTGTTGTTGCACATATTAAAATGGAGAAAATGTCAAAGAGCAAAGGCACTGATTGAATTGTATTGTGTCCTTTGTTGCTGCCTGTTGACTTACATTTTCCCGTAGCTGTTGAGACGTGAATAAATCCGCCTCATCCTTTAGAGGTGTGTAAAACGTTTGTCTTTGAAGGAGCAACATGAAATATGCTCCTAATTCTACTTTAACTGTAGAGCGGCACAGATGTTCCTTTTGTTTGTCCTAAAGTTCCCCTCGTTATTGCCTTCATTAGCGCCACCATCGATACGGCGGCCGGCTGCCAGAGAACCTGGATGTATCCACAACTCATCATCTCAGCTCCAATTAATCATCTGCACGGTAATTACACATGCAGCCAACATTGATTCAAACACACCAATGCTATTTCTGTTACGTTTGCGAAGAAAGCAGGCAGAGATTCATGGCTCCATAAATCCACCGCAACACAGAATCTAATATGTAACTTACCATTTTTACATTAGGACTTATAAAAAAAGAAAGCGCTATGATTTTGATAATTAAATTTTGATAATATTTAAGTATTATTTAAGTACCTAATATAAACCTTAACTTGTTTGTAGTCTTAAATGCTAAAAACATTTTTAATAATAGTAAAACCTATTGGACTGTACTGGATTGTTTAAAATGCCCTAATGAAATCTAAAATGTGCCACTCATTTATGCTTTGTAGGTCAAATACTGTATTTAGTAGTACTGCAACTATTCGGCCAGTCCATGGGTCAATACTCCCCTCAGATTTTTGCTCATGGCTTTTGGTTTAGTTCAGTAGAATTTCTAGTGCCAATTTGTTAAAATTCACATGAGGACCTGATATAATTCATAAAGGACCGGATTTAAAAAGAATCACATTTTATCAAAACTCAATCATGTCTCAGCAGATGTACGTTAAAGTCAGACTTGTTATAAAATACTTAATGTCTCAGACAGAGATAGTTTAGACAAGGACCAGTAAACATGTATATTTAGCTCATGAGAGGATTAAACTGAGATTAAACCATGACCAATCCTAGTTATGCTTGGATTGGTCTAATTTCAATTCAATGACTACTCCAAGATTAAAACCAATGCCAATTTTATTACACTCACTTGTTTGATGTTCATGACTGTTCCCCATCACTGCTTTGATTATTGACAAATGCAATCCTCACAAAAATAGTGACAAAGAACAACACATTGGAAATAAGAATAAGACATTTTACAATTTAAACTGGAACTAATATCTGTGAGAAGCAAGTCATTTGACAGATGACACTGAAATGAGTCTTGCTTCATTTACCAAATTAAAAAAGTAAAAAAACAAAAGGGTAGAAAATGATAGAAAAGTCTTCCACCTTAAGACCAAAGGCCTTCTTTGTAATATTGTAGTGGATAATGACACTAAAATTCATCCACACTCATTTTTACTGATTTGTAGGTACCACTAGGTAAAGTCATATAATAGTGGTAATGGTCTACTCTTGCAAACAAAAACCCGACTAGAAGCTAAAATATTGAGAACATCATTGATTAAGAACAGCCCCCATTGTTTTCAAACCTGCCAGTCCTGTTTCAGTCTGTGAGCAGGAGCCTTTTTCTCCATTGGGCTGGAATTATGTTTTATCAGAACGATTATAGGCCAGTGTTTTAGTTCAGCATTCTGCCTCCCCCCTCCCAATTTTTGTTTACGTCAGCGGGCCTCGGTGTCACACTCTGTCTTTCGTTCGACTCCTAATTGGGGTAATTTATTGTCCTAACAGGCTCGGCAGCTGCTGCGTTAACGGCGTATCGCTCCAATTAAATCCAGATGCCGGGATGAAAAAGATGGCGATGTGCAAACGTGACTGGACGACCAATGGCTGATATTAAGTGTGAGCTGAATATGACAAGCCGTGATGAGCGAGTCCCCCGGCGCTGATATTGGAAAGTGATATGCAGTTTTGATGAGGTTTCATGAAAGCGGAGCTTGGGCAGACGTCAGGCATCATTTCTAATAATACACGCAATTATGTGGAAGATTAAACATTTAAACTAGAATCTGTGGGGACACCTGACAAACTGGGACTTCAGAGACTTGAGTGATTATATTATCACAAACCTGGAGTGAACACAATTGTCAAAGTGGTTTTAATTTCTCTGTATAGAAATGTCGTATTGCATTACTATTGCCCTTTTTCATCCAATTTATTATTTAGATCCAGGAAATTTAATGTCTGTCTGAACAGGAGAAGGTAGGGCTGACCTAGTCATTGATTAGTTATAAAGGCATTTATTAACACACTGTATGTTTGTGATTAGCCAGTTCAGCCAGAAAGAAGATAACCAATAATGTGCTTTGTAGTGGTCATGTGACAGGAAACTATGCAGGCTGTGTGTTGGAAATGTTGGCAGGATAACGTCTGGAAATCAAGCTCAAACCAGATGGGTGTTTTGTTCCATCCAGATAAGACAAAGATACTGATTTAAAAAAAAGTAAAGCAGATAAAACTTAACAAGTCATTTCAACAATTTCACTCAATGACACGCAGAAGACGGAGTAACTTAATCTTATTTAGATCTTTATTGGGACGTCATCTATTGTGAAGAAATTTACACTTGATACAGAATGCTTTACTTTTTTCAAGCAATTTCAGAGAATTGGGGAGGAATAATGACCAGAGCCTGAAGTGGTCAAGAGTTGAGCATTTGTCAGCGCCTGTAAGTGAGTGAGTGTTGCATGAACACTCATCATTATTAATGTTTTTAAAATCTCTCTCCACTGGCTAAAATGAAACTATGATGCAGGCCAACTTTTGCTTACAAGCTTTACTCTGTACAGTGTTAAACCTTTGAGTGAAAACTATCGTCATGTGTCTTATTCTCAAATTCACAAACCCTTTACACTGGTAACAAATTAGCACTATTTCAACAAGAATTGAAGCAAGCTTTTGTTACTTTAGCAATAAGCCTTTATTTAAGGGTCAAACTCTGCTCTAGTTTCACAGAAATGCTTAAATAAGATTTTCCCAGAGTCTGACAGAGGATATAGGTGAATATGAAGCTTCAGGTCCAGAGAATATGTGGAAGAAATGAGGCTGCTGTGAGGATATTTCTCCAGGGCAGGCCTAACCCCTAATGCCGTCCTGCCTCTTCAGCCCGGGATTTTCACACTGAGACCCCGAGGGATGGACTCGGATGTGACTAACACAGAGGAGGAAGGCGGTGGAGGTCACAAACGAGCCACTCCTGGGGCTTTAAGACTCAAAGAGAAAGAGGACAGAGAGGAGTAATGAGACGACCGCATCAGGCTTGGCCTTAGTTTCATCTGTTCTCACTTTAATGAAGTATTTCTCCACTTAGATTTACTTTGACGGAGCTGTTTGGCCACGTTCTGGGACAAGCTTAGCATCTATCAAACAGCATAAGACACAAAAACTCAAACACTTCAGTTAAGTGTACGCCCTGATTAGAAATGAATGTTGTAACTCTAAATAAAGACAGCAGACATTATGCCCACTCCTGCTAACATGTTTCTTTGTCTGTTGTTTTCCACTGTCTAAAAACTAAATTTATGTGGAGAAGTCAGTTTGTCAATCACCTTCATACTCAGTCATTGCCAGGTTGTTCTTTAGGAGTTTTAAAACTAGTTCCAGATGGATTATTACAAACCAAGAAATAAGTACATTTGGTGAACTCATCTCTGACCTATTTCCACCGTGTTTGTTCAAACTAGCTTTGCCTTTTTAGATGTATGTATTAGAGCTTTGAAAGACAGACGGCATAGGCATTTTATTCTATTTCAGTTTCACTGGACCATGTTCATGTTTAGTTTTATAAGAACAACTGGTGTTAGCTTTGTATGTTGGCAAATAAGATTTTTGGGTTTAAAAAATTGGATGTTACACTTTGGTCAAGATCTGAACAAGGTCCAACAAAGCAATTCACAAACAAGTCTTAAATGGAGACGGATCTTTTTACACCAGCTGCACAGTAATGTCAAGTTCACGCGTCTTTTAAAAATAAAACCACTTGTTCAATATTAAAACTTGGAGCGCTCTGGATTTCCTTGACAGAGCTGACCTCCCTCCTCAGAGCCTCGAGAGTAAAAAAGACTATTTTGGAGAAAGGAGCTGGAGGAGAGTGTGATTGATGAGTTCAGTGAAGGAGCAGCTGCTGGTGTCCTGCCTCAGAGATATCTTCACAAAAAAAAAAAAAAAAAACGTCTCTGTCAGAGTCCACTCCACTCTCGGCTCTTGGATATTACTCGACTCATCTTATGCTCAGACACTGGGCACATTCATTAAAGTGCTCTTTGATTTAAATGCATCCTGGTCTGTTTTTTGTGTGGTTGAGTCGGGGTGGTCTGGTCTGGTCTGGGGAGGTAAGAAAATTCATTAGACGTTATACTTTCACATGAAAACGTACTTTGAGTGAGGTTTCATTTACAGTGAGCAGCAAAGTAAACAAAAACCAAAGGCAGGATGTGGATCAAATGGCCATTTAATTTTAATAAAAAAACAAAAGCTTCTGTCTCTTAAACAGAGCAAAGAAGAGGGTCAAAGCTCCCCTTTGAAATATTACAACCTGAAAATATATCATAAAAACTACAACAACCAAACCTGGTTGTTGTAGTTCAGTAATAATGGAATAAATATGCTTTTTTTTCTGTTCTGTCACTTAAGATTTTAGTTTTACAAAACATTTAAGTTGTATGCAAGAACTTGTTGATTTTCCAATTTGTGGAATAATTCTGGTGTAAAAATAGAAATTATTATGGAATTGTAGCGCTCTATTTTACACCAAGACCTGCTTTTTTACGCTAATGTGAACTAGGGGCCTGTCGAACTAGGGGCTAGACGTGTTTCCATCAGAATTACACCAATTGGTTAATCTGCTCCCGCGTAGATAGAGGACAAAATACAAGACCCACTGACCAATCAGAGACAAGAGAATGAAACTGATTCTGGCTAAAGTCAAGGGTTGGATTTACGCTTGTGTTACAGCAAATATAAAATCTAAAGAAGTGAATTTATAATGTGATATACTTATTGATGAAGATACAATGATTAAATTCCCATTTAAACAAAAGACTCCCAACTTCTGTCTTTTTGTTGGCCTTTACTTCATTCAGTCTGTAGAGCTGTAAGTCTTCACGTTCACATGTCTCCAACCTGTTGCTGTGAAGAATGCACTCACAGCTCCACAGAGAGACCCAGGGTTAACTGAACAAAGTGGAGACCTGCTTTTTAATCCACTGATCCAGATGGTTAGGTTTTGTCTAACCAGGTAGAACACACAGGTTCATCTGGCTTCAGAGAACAGGGCCTTAAGAAGAGAGTTATTGGAAAGTGGTTCTTTTTTAGCATCCATCCAGAAAGTAAAGATTATAATAAAACAAGTTTGCCATATGCTTTAGTCTAATTTATAGCTGCAACTTCTGAGAGTGTGGCTGTTTGGCAAGAAACCGTTTTTTCGAGGTTATACAGCTCTGACTCAATTAACCATCTTTGTTAAATAAACTCTGCCGGCCCTCTGTAGCCCCCCTGCCCGGCCCCCGCCTGTGACTCTACTGTACAAAGTGATTACACGTTTAATTAGCAGCGGCAGACCTCACTTCAGGGGCACTCCTAAATCCATATTGATATTTCTGTTTTAGAAGCCTCTGCCTTCGTGCTGCTGATGATGATGATGGCTTACCAGGGAAAAAAATAATGAAGATGATTTGCAACTTTTATCCTCCTCTGTTTACTTTTTCTCCCGAGGCTAATCGTTTGAAACTGGGAATTATGCATTGAGTGAGCGGAGAGCTGGTGCAGGGCTTTTAAAAGAGAGTCCCTGTCAACACCGGGGCTTTTCTTCCGCTGACATGAGAGAGAGCAGGTCCCACAGCAGAGACGTCTGCTGAGGGACTTTATGGTCCACACACACCTTTATTTGACAATGGCAGAGAATTTACTCGTCACAATGTCAAAGTTAAACTGCTCTCTAATTAACTTAGATCTGAACAAACTTTACTAACTATGTCAAGATCCAAAAACACTGAGCCCATGTAAAAATTGTCGGAGATAAAACTGATGACATTATATTAATATTAACTCAATATTATTCAAAATTATTCTACAATAACAGTAATAATACAATACAGCATCTTTATTCGACACACTGAATCATCTAGGTTGAAGAACAAAAATCTAAAATGGAGAGCCAGGGGCGGACCAAGGCTTTTTCTGAGTAAGGGGCCCCATTTTTTACAGATGTCAATATCCTCCTGGTCAATTCATTTATGTACATTTAACCTTCTTTAAAGCTAAATGTTGTAAAACTACATATCAAAGATATTTTTTATTTTTTTATTTTTCCAACTCATTAAATTTGTTAAAATGTGTATTTGTTTCCTCATATCATCAGAATCTCATACTGTCCCATCCCAACGCCCTAAACAAGAATACAATCAACAAATAACTACAAAGAGCTACAGTAAATTTGTATTACACAAAAACAAACAATACAGTGCCTTAAGAGATAAGACTGACTAATGTTTGAATGATCTTAGAGATCACTTACAACAATAAAAATACTATAAAAAACAATCTGGGGCAAGCCCTTTTGGAGAATCTGTATGGATAATGTACTGCACAAGAATGGGTCCTGTTGCAGAACAAACTCAGTTGAAATAGGTCTGACGATGTTTTCTAACCCTACTACAAGAATGTTTTCGAAAGCTAACATAAGTGTGCTTCTCCAACAGTGCTCAGTTTGTCCTTATCTGGGCAGTTACAGACACAACAATAAGAACTAATGGAACTGAACTGGCTCCTTCTACTGGGTTCAATGGGGCTTTAAACTTGTAAAAGTATTGTTTTGATTCAATTATACATGACTAAAAGAGCTTTGATTGATGTGTTTAAATTTTGTTCATCATCAACTACAGTGTTTTACATAATCCTGCTTAAAATAGATACATTAAACACAGAAGATTGGACTGGAGTATAATACGCCTCTAATGCTCATTAAGTCGACTGCTGTACATGTTTTAAAACAGCCTCTATATATTCTATTGTTAGCTTTTACTCCTGACAGTGTTTAATAATTAGATTACAGCCATCAAACCCTCCACATCCCAGTGCTTTTTGTGCAAAACTGTCTCTTTAAGAAGTCGCCCAATTTTGATTTTCCCATTAAAATAAAACCGGATGAAATATGTTCCTTTTGTGTCAGTAAGGTTGTAAAAATGAGCTCATTCAAAGCAGCATTCACATATGTTTAATGAAGGGGCACTAAAAGCTCATTCTCTTTTTAAAAGTGTAAACGCATTGGGTTCATTTCATTGTACAGTCCGGAGTTGAATAGCAGAACGAGGTGGCTCTGAGGAAACAGGAATGAGGCTGGAGAGTACGGAGGTGTCAAACACAGCCATACCTACATGAATATTTCACCAGTGACACGCGGCAGCTTCACAGACCGAGATCTGAGACACGAACGAGAGAAGAGGCAGGTGAGATCGAGATAAGATACAACCATCAAAGGATTTCAATTGGGCCTGTGTTACACTTTACAATCAGTTTAACAAAAGAAGTGATGAATCTGTGATAAAGCATTGGTTCAGTCACTATTATTGAGCGCTGAGTCATTCTGCTGTATAACAGAGGCCCCTTTCAGAAAGAGCCATGTGGACACCAGATGGTCTCTTTGTATTGTACCTGTTGGTTACCTGTCTCCTCTTGAGTCCACGTTATTGTATTGAGAGAAAGAGAAATGCCTCTTCTGTTGTTTATTTTAGATCAGCTATCACAACAAGGCTGTGGTAGGTGCTTTGGTGACTCGCCTTGTAGATCACGTACCCAGTCCTTCTGCTCGATTATCATTCAATTTTCTCTTACCTTCTTTTCTGTAAATGTCCACTGTTGCTAAAAAAGGCCAAAGAAAAGGGTAAATGTGAACCAATTACCCGCTGACCTTATAAAAAAAAATCAAATCTATTCCAGTAGCTTCAACATTAAGTGATGTCCAACTCTTTCCAGATAATGCCAGCAGAGTAAGATCTACAAAATGTGGTATATGGGCTTGAACACTAAAAGGCATACAGTGGCAGTCAGTAATTATTGTTTGGCTGTACCCCAAGTAAATGGACGGAGTATATTTTTAAGAGAGTCTATGGGGAAAATGCTCTGTACTGTAACTTCTTTCACAGCAGCGGAAAACTCACTTAAATCCACCTACGTTTAACTGGAATGCAACAATCTGTATTCAAGCCTGAGGTGAACTAGACAAAGAAGTATTTACTGACTTTACATACAATACCTGGGTGAACAATGTTGACTGTGTCACTATATAAAAGCATCTTATTGAAAGGACAGCAAAACAAAGCTATCCAGGAATAAGCAACAAGGCTATACAGATAATGTGACAGAGAATAACACTAGATTTAAAACCTCTCTCTACACTGTACAACTTATTCCCTTGGTCCATGTAAACCTAAACTTTTAAAATGCATATAAATGGTTGGACTGGGCCTCTTTACAGTTCCCTGCACAAAGTCAGTAAACCACAATGGAAGTAAACAAATGAGAAAACGACAAAAGGAAGCCAGATTACAGACAAGATAACATTCTTTTTTTAACCAACGAAAGCATGTTCTCAGTCTCTTATGGCTCTTGCTTTGAGAAAAAAACATTTAACATTTGTTTTCTAAACTGCATCAAACAGGAGCAGAACCAGTAACAGGTAAAGGATGTTGTAGATCTCTGAATTTAAAGTTCAAAAGCTAGAAAACAACGTTCTAATAATCAACATAAAGGGTATACTTCCATCCTCTCACTCAGACATGAGGATTTACTCTGTTTTATTGAAAACTAATGGCATTGTATTCAAGCTCTGAATGTTTGAAATATCAATCATATTTGGATGTCAGACAGATCTCTTTTGGTCTCTCCTGATAAAAAAAAGATATATAATCACTAAACTTATAACAGGACACTTAATAGTTTGAATAAACTTATCTATTGGCAGTGGTCTCAACGGCTTAATCAAGCTGGACGAAGTGCATTTGATTTAGTCATTTTTTTCCTGGATGTTGATGTTGAATGGACCTCACGCTTGGATTTTACCGGTAAACAACGTGAGAAGTCAAATAAGATATTTTCTGATGCAGCCTGGCACTGTGTCCTGGAGCAACCAGTGAGAAGACTGACAATGTCATATATCATCCTTATTATCCACTGTCCATTCATTCATTTACATACAGTGTCCAGTATGTTGTCTTTATTCTTGGAAACAAATCGTTTTTTTCTTATTTTCTTGAACTTTTCATAAAAAATACAGAATACTGTTTTTGGATTCATATTTAATAAATGTATAAGCCTTGTATATAGCCTCTCTGTGTGCTCCCTGTAGATATCTGTCTAATGCCTGAGCTCTCAGCAGCAGCAGCAGCGTTGACAGCAGCTGACAGCGCAGTATGGCTTCTCACTTCCCACCCGCACACCGACACACACCGGCTCCAACAACATGATCTGAGCAGCGTGCACTCTGCAGAGATGGACAAAGTGATAGCCCACAGCCCACAGCTATTCACTCACTTCGAGCTCTGTTACTGACGCCATTTTGCTGTTGTTCTGTTGCAATAAAGACACGCCATGCACAGTTTGATATAAACCAATGATTTGTGTTTTTTACTCTTTCCACTTTGACTAAACTGAAAGAAAGCTGTGTTTATTTATCAAGAGACATACTGTCAATCAATCTATGGAAAATAAGACAATAAAATAATATTGTGAATCATAGGAATGTGCTTCTGCTTAGTTATTATCAGAGAAATCGGAGAAATTGAACGCCTGTAGCAACACATAAGAGACAAAACCACTCACACTATCAACATTATATTGTAAAACTTTGGTGCTGAGAGTTTAAGACAGAAATTGTTAAACTTAATTTGAGATGAATCAAGGTGTTCCATTATACTCTCCATGTACACTCTCAATTATACACTCATTATATTCAGTGTCTGTAGGCCGCCTTTTCATGAAAAAAGCTGAATCAATAATTCATATGAGCAAATAAAATTACTTTCATATTATTCTTTAATCTTTTATAAGGTTGGGAAAAAGTCAAGTTTGTATAACCCTATTACAACTCATGCACTTGAAGTTGAAGAGCTGGTAAAAGGGGCTTTATGTCATTGATTAAAATGTTGAAGTAGTCGGACATTGACTCTGGAGCCAGTTTCTGTGTCCAAATACTGAGGCGTTGAGACACCTGCCTTCGACTACAGTCCAACTGACATAGCACCTGCTCCTTATGGTCCCTCCTGCAGGAGGTGGGCAATGGCACTGGGTCTGGCCGAGAACGTAGACAAAGACTTGGTGCCCTGCCGCTCGCCTGTGAGGCAGGTTTCAGGGTGGCACAGCACACCATTCTTTTACATACGTTCTTCACAAATCAAGTTACAGCAGCTCTGCAAATGCTGCTGTATTTAAGAACAGCAGCATCAACCAACTTTTATGTTAAAGTGACATTACCCGAGAGTGTGTTGCTAGTTACGCTAAAGGACACTTTTTGAACAGGAGTCAGGGTTTGTGGAGCCAACCATTACCTTCACATAAACTTAGAAGTCACTCTAACTCACTCTCTGTAAACTTTAACTGAATACAACTTATTTAAATGAGGCTCCGATAGAACAGGCCTAAAACTATTTTAAAAGCTTAAAAACATACTTGTAAATCTGCCAGTTCGATAATGGAATAAGCTATCTCTGAGTCGTCAGGGGAAATAAGTGCATCTCATTTGACTCAGTGCTAATGTTGAATCCTTCTGAAATGCACACTGAGGGTTCACTTGTCCAAGCCTGGCTCTGCGCTCTGAAAATCTCACTCGTCCTGATAATCACGTTCCAGTAATCGGATCACTCCACCTCTCTCCGGAGAACACCGTCACAAAGCAAACAGCTCATCAAGTGTTTATCGACTCAAGCTCTAATATGTCTCAGTGTACTTTGGATTAAAAAAAAAAAAAAAAAAAAAGACATCTCTAAACTTATTTTTCCCAGAAAGATTTTTTGGGGCAAAACACGTCTAAAACAGAGCCAAGAATAAACATCCCTGGATTATAAGAATGAGCCACGAGCCACACAAAAGTGTTACAGCATTGTTTAAAACTGTTTTAACCTTGTGTTTGATTCAGCTGCTTATGCAAATACAGTGCATTATTTACAAAAGTTAAAGGCCTATACATCTTTGGAGTAAAAATTATGTTTAACCAGGGCATGGTTTAAGACCAAATGAATGCCTAAGCACAATGCTGCAGGGTCAGTAGTATCAATCAAGGTAAACCTAATTGAGCTTTAAGAATAGTCGGACTAAATTGTGCATGTAACATATTTAGTGTCTCCAACTGATCCCGGGGTCTATTTTATTTTAAAGTCTGTGGTTTTTAATCACCTCTTGACTCTAGGATTTTAAAAAACAAACAGGGATCTTCAAGTACAACAGATCTCATTTTGGTGGCTTTATGTCTTGTTATGATTTAAAGATGGCCGCAGCGGTCGATAATGTCCACACTCTGCCGAGGTTAGCTGCGCTGTGCAGAACCGACGAGTGAAGCAGGAAGGACTTAAATCTAGGCACTTACTTGCACAGTGTGTCCTATGGGCCATTATCGGTGGGTGTGCTCACACATCAAAGTGGCAGGGGTCTTCCAGGCTAAAAAGGAATCAGAAACAAAGCACTATTAAATCACTGTGCTGGGAGCAACACACACACACGAAAACAGTTTAAAAGGAGGCAGAGTTCAGAAGCATTGGAGACAGACAGCTGAGAAAAGCCACATTGATTTTGCCCCTGTGAAGTGCCAGTTCATCATTCTGGGAGACGCTCTCGATCGATCCGGCGCCGTTAGTTTGTTTGTAATTTTAGGGGCTCAAAAGCAAAGATAGATCCTCTTAGATGGCACACGGCTGCGAGATGAAGAACGAAGCCGGATCAAAAGGACGCGGCAAGATGACCTCATTCTGTTAAGAACCGCACACAGAGGAGAACGTGCTGAAACGGTGAAGCTATGGATGTTTACGGAGCCGGAAGTAATGGTTGTGTTTGGAAAGAGGGCAGACTTGAAGCGTAAAGTTGGCTGGAGATGTGTGGTTATAGTGAAGCAGGGACACATCATATGTGGTCTGACTCCATTTGTTCAGCTACAGTAATAACACTTTTTATGGCAACCCCATATATCTTATTTAAAAATATAACTTTAAAGCTATAGATAAAGAAAGTTAAAGTGGAGGATACAAAAAAAAAAAAAAATAAATCCCGGGTTTGAGGGAAAAAATGTTCACTGCCAAAAGTCTATGAGAAACAGGCCTAATATTCATGGCTTCCTGCTGTGACCTGCTTCGCTTCAGAAAAAAAGTCTGGAGCACAGAGAGACGGCCACCCACTCGCAGCGCTTAAACCATCCTGCGGATTCTTCTGCCGAGAACAAACACGGCACAGTCACCTGGAAATACCTCCACGGCTCCCGGGAAACAGCCGAAGGTCACCGTAAACCTCAACAACGCACCGCTCCAGGACCGGCTCTGCAACAACACACCTACACAAGCACACAAGAAGAGAGATACAGCCGAGGGAAGGGAGGGCTTCAAAAGAACAGGATATACCCTCCACAGTTCTAAGAGGAATATCACAATAAAGGAATATTAAATGTTACAAATGTAAGTATGAAATAAATAAATAAAAAGTGTTGGTGAATGTTCTAGTCGTTTATGCTGCAGAACATGAACATGCTGTAAACTAGATTGTAACTGAGTCAGACCTAATGATAATGAAAAGGTTCAAGTAAAAAAACTGACACAATTTTAGGGTTTCAGAATGAAAGAAAGTAGTTAGCTTTGACTAGTTCTTTATTTTTTTAATCAGTATATTTGTAAATGTTTTAGTAACTGTACAAGTAGTATTATTAAACTAGAAATAACATTAGTTTTTGTCCATTTTAGAAATACATTTAAAGTTTTCTTTTAGTTCCATCTCTACCTGTAACTGTTTCTACAGACACCTAGAGAAAGCATTTAAACTAAATAAATTTTTACCAAATTTTTTTTAGTTTGTATATAAACAGCTTGTCCCTGCAGGGCTTCCATAACCGTTAAACAACGTGTGGTTTGGCACTAGACAACGAGAAAAAGAGGCAAAAACACACCCCACATTTAGAAGACTTGTTTGAAGTACTTTTAGTTATGCACAGCATCTTCTTGGTAACAAGCCTTTACAATCAAACCAAACTGAGAGGTCTCCTTGTCTCTGATGGAGGTCGTCCACACAAACGTCCCCTCACGCTGCTTCTCGCTGCCTACAGGCTCCATCCGTCTGTCTATACAGCTATTTCCCGTCCTGTTCTCCCCAGGTTTTTAAAATGTCATTTTCGTCTAATGGCCGTGCTCATTAGCCGCGTGGCACAAACACACTGCGGTCATTAGCGTTGCCTTTTGCAGTCGGGTTTCACGCTGAATTGTGCGGCTGCCGTCATCTGTCATGGACACGTTTTATGCCAAAGCACAAATCTTCTAATTATCGCCAACTATCTTTATCTGGTTACACTGCGGCTGAATTTGTTTTGACAAGGCTGCTTTATCGGAGCAGTGGGGAAGCACATTTGAAACAGCATCCATCACAGGGTGGCAGCGAGGCTACGATGTGCTCTTTATCATGGCCTTTGTCTCCTCTGTTCACAAAGACTGACAAAAAAAGACAAAAAAGACAATGGTGTTTCAATGGATTTCAACTCCTTAGAGTTAAATACGCACCAAAACATAAATTTGGACGGTCTGAGGAAGCTGGAGGGCCTGAGGTTTAAGGAGAACATGCAGACTCAACAGAAAAAGACGAGGTCAGCCTGGAGGTCAAACTCATGAAGTTTTGGCAATGAGGCCGAAATGTTAACAACTCTGACCGGGCATAAATCCAAGTGTAAATTAAGGGCTGGGAAATCATTTAATTTAAATTATTAATTTATCCATAGACATAAATTAGATTTTAGTTTTATACAATAAGGACTTGAATAAAAAAAAAATAACTGGCAGTCATTCCCATATCATGTAGGGAAAGGGACACAAAATTATCATAAAAAAAGTAACAATAGAGAAATAAAAATATCATAACACAACATTTTAATGACGATGATACTTGATACACTGCAAGACAATCTGCTGCAGATGTTTAATCCAGATGCAGATGTTTAAGATGTGCTGTTTTGCTGCAAAAACTTGAACATACTTGTGCTCTACCGTAGAAGTTCAGCGGCTCGTTCGTGTAAGAAATGAAGTGCAGGGGTCGATGTGTGGGGCCCGACGGCAGTCCTTTGTCAACCGCTCAGTACCATTTAATGGCCTGTAGAGCCCTTTGTAGAGAAAGAACAGGCAATTAGCATACTGAGTGGATTACACCAGCGCTGTGACTCCTGGATTAATGTGGGCACTTCATCTTTGCGTGTGAAGCCACTCAGATGTATGGCTGTTACGGGGGACAAATTTACACACTGTCAGTGAATGCAGCACAGGAAGAGGAGCACGAGAAACGGGACTAAAGTACAACTTAAATGAGAACTCAGGACTAATGCAACCTAAATAGGTTTTAACAAGCAATAAACCTAGATCTAAACCAAGAACCACCAATAGGAATAAACCAAGTTTATCCAAGGTAGGACTAAAGCTGGGCATGCACTGTGGGACTTTTGGCACAATTTCTAGTCGTACGACAATTTTTGAGTGAGGTCATACAGTGTGAGCACGTAAATCACAAGCTTCAGCTTTTCTCGACTGAGATTTACTTGTACAGTGCGAGTTAAGGTTATATTTGAAACACTCAAGTTGCACAGTATATATACCTGGCTCATGAAAACAGGACTAAGCCAAGACTAAACTAGGACTTAATCAATACTACAAGACTGAACCAGTTTTTAACCAGGTCTAAACTACACTGTAATGACAAAACCCATCAAAAAAAGAATTAAATAAACAGAGACAGGAGTCCTCTGCTGTTAGGTCTTCTCTGACTGGTATCCTTGACAACTAAATGATTCTGTAGCAGGAACAGTTTGAGCTGAATTGAGTCATCGAGATGATTATTAGCTGATAGAATATTTGGTGAGAGTAAACTCTTGACACTAAATTACTGTAGGAATGCCTTTCAATTATAAAAAAGATTTTTTTGCTGAAAGGCAACTTTATCTTTAATCAAAAACGTAGCAGGCTGCTATAAAACAACTTCCTGACGTCTTCCTGCTTATATCCACCGCTCATTGCTTGTTGGTTTTCAGGGGAGGTTTTGCATTTATTACACAATCTGCCAAGTTATTTAGCCTTTCTCTGGGGAATATCAACCATGATATCACTCTGCTGTCATCAAAAGAAGCCTCACACATAACTGTCAATGCACTGTTCGGCAGCAGCCGCTACAGAGTCTGAACTGAGCTATTCTCCAAAGCAGACAGGAAAGTCATTTAAAAGACATAGGCCAAGGTAACAACTGTCCAACATAATCTCTTTTGGTTCATTTTGATCAATGAAAGAGGAAAATAGATTACAGCAGGCCTCCAAGGTCTCTTTGATGAAGTTAAACCAATAAATGTGAACATGTACTGTACATACTTTCTAAGACACACCAGGCTGGGCACATTGGAAAAGACTTCCCTACTGCCAGATGCTGAAAGTCCCAATGAATTTCACTTTTCAAATATCAGCAGAATTAAGCTGTCAGTAGTTGAAATACAGAACATACAAACATCTGAACAGCATTTCTAAAGCGTTGCTGATTTGAGAAAATGGCCACAGTTTTCTTCCGTGTGTTTTGCTGAAGTTGCTCTTCAAACACTCTCAGAAAGCGCTCCAGCAGTTTTCTGTCGTCTCCATCAAACTGAAGCGGCGGCTCGAGTGTTTGGACCAGCTCAAAATGAAGGGAATAAACACTCGGAGGCTTCAGACAGATGCCACCGGTCTAAAGGGACGACTCAGACCAAAGGAGCTGCCAGCTGTGTTTGAGACGAGCAAAATATTAGCACTGCCAATTCCACTAAACTAAATCTGGCAACTGCGCTTTATTCCCTCAAGTTAATGTTGTGATCTGACATTTGTTTACACCGTTCAAACCCACAGCTGGAGGTTTAGTCCTGTTTTGTAATAATGTCCTGTCAAAGCATATTTACAGCAAATACTATAGTGTTGTATTGGTTTTGTTGCTATTGTTTTCCCCTATGTCCACAGTCCCAATAAAAATGTGATAATGTTTCCGGCTATTTTAGTTTAAAAGCAGTGGGAGGAAAGTCCACATTAGTGTTGGGTCATGTTTAATAACATTAGAAATGGCTGGTTGTCATGTTTGCAGTCGGTTAACACTGGACTTGCATGAAAAGTTTTCCAAGAGTAGTGTAGAGAACTCTCTGCTTAGACTGCTGCCACTGCTGCCGGGGCCTGGATACGAGGAAGAGGAACCAAGGATGTGTACTATATTAATAAACATTTAGATTTATCTAAAAAAGACAGCTGTCATAAAATCTGGCATGCTAGCAATGCTAATAAATAATTGTATTAAGCTCTATTTGAGTCTTAGCTGATCTTTAGCCCTGCATCTGACTCTTCCTATGGTCATTAGAACCAATGCCCATCATGTCTTTGTCATAGACATTAAGGGTTGTAACGGCTGGGCACACACATGTCCCGCTGATTATATTATAACGCTTTTTTCATTGCTTTTTAAGTAATTTGGAAACTAACCATTTGGCTCGCGGAGCAGCGGAAGACTTTAAAAGCCTCTGGAATCATTTAAATCACATGTATGACCGCGGTAGGTCTATCCGTTTTTTGGAGAAAGAAAGTAACGTCAGTCGTGTAGAAAAAGAAGTGTGCATTTCATTTCACTGTATTTCACTGTAGGGCATGTGATGCACTGTGATGCAGCGGCAAAATGTGAAAACTTAAATTAAATTAAATTAACACTAAACATGTTCGCCCAGTATCTCTCAAAGTTTGTTATGGGGTAGTTTTCATCAACTACTGCATCATTCTCTTATAATTTAAGTCAGTGCTCATAGTTCTGCTTTGCAAAGCTCTTTGTTTCAGGAAATGACAACAGAATTTTGTTCAATATGTCTCTGGCTCAAAGTGCAAGAAGTTTCTCCTCTTTTTAGGCTGATCCAAAAAACTTATCTCATCCGTGACTCGAAAAATCCAAATGTGAGTTTTGTAATCCGTTGCACCTCTATATACAACACATCAATATTGACAACAAAATGTTCAACATGAATTTACTCCCCATTTAATCGATGTTTTTCACACAGCATTAGAAAAAGAAAGGTTGGAAAAGTGAGTGATGTTTAACCAACTCCAGCGTTACAACAGCTGTGGAGGAAGGATGAATAAGGAAAAATCCGACATGAATATGTGACAATGACAAGTCTTTGTGCAGCTAATATTGATCATTAACACAGGTGAAAACACAGGCTGACAGCCAAGCGGTGTGATCAGAAGATGTCTGAACCCCGATGAGCAGCTGAAGGCGAACACCAGCCGAGTTTAGGGAAAGATGGTGATCCCTCATCTCAGCCGGAGGCTTCTATAACAACAGCCACGTCGAAGCTCAGAGCGAGAGGAGAGCTATCGATTCAAACTCATGTTACAAACTATCGTCTGAGAAATACTTCTACAATTCAACATCACACTACACTTACAATATGATTTGTCTTTGGTCAAGGTTACATACCCAAGAGGGAATAGGACTTTGTCAAGAGATTATGATAATTTCTGATTTGTGTTAATAATCAACACGACGACTGATTGAGTCAGACTGTGAAGAGCAAAAACAATGCTGGTCTGACGCTCTGAGCTGAAACCACAAGAACAGAGCAAAGTCAGAAAACAGCTCCCTGTTTTAGAAACTGCACAGTCAGCACTTGTAACAAACTACTCAGGAGAGAACTTTTTATATCAAGAGATACCACAGCAAATGACAAATAAAGTTTTCCAGTTCTAAAAAATGCATTGGTGAAAATGTATTTTTTCTTAAAGTGCAAAGTTTACACAAAGGCGTCAACGTTTATCAGAAATGTCACAGACACCCCCCAAGATAACACAAAACATGTTAGTTTGGTCGCGGAACAGATACTTATTCTTGTCAGTGACGGTAGGGTTCACAGAGCTCCTGCAGGCCTGTGACCCTACAACCGCGTTCTCAACATCTGTGTGAACGCATATCGTTTTAATAATGCCACAGCCCCCCCCAAACTCTCCCCACCTTCTTCTTTTCCTTGTTTACTTCTGTTGCACTCTGGTCAGTGAACTGATCTGGTCAGTGAACTGTGGATCTGGGCAGAGGTAGAGTCCAGCTCCAGTCCCACTAAGCCCTAAATATAAACTATTATCTCGATGTGTGGGTTCAAACTCAAATTCAAGGTAATGTGTCATTTGGAGTAAGGTTATTATTTTGTGTATTGTTGTGTACATACAGTATATAAATACTCTGTAGAAGCAAGTTTCTATTACTATATTACAATATTCTATTACTGATATTATTAATTTGTATTTGTCATTTTTTAAGACTGTTATGTTTCTCTAGTTTTGTCTTTAGACACATATTGCCAAATTGCCAAACTGTGATTTCTTTTCCACTCTACTTTCTGATTAAACAGAGGTTATAAAATGACAATGTACAATACGGTGAACTTGTACATCTCTAAAACTGAACAGCATTTATCGAGGCAAACAATTTTTATCTTCAGTTTAGGATACAGAGGGTTAAATGAGCAGAGCCCTCAGGAGACGGAGCGGCCTGGAAAACCCCAAACACCGCAGAGCGTTCATTGAGAAGAATGAAGGAATAAATCAAAGGTGATGGCGTTGCCGGCCATTTTCAAGCCAATAAGACATTATTGATTTCAGGAGAAAACGCATTCGTAATTCGTCCTGGGATCTGCGCTCTCCTCCTCTTTTTAGACGCAGACACATGAATTAACCGCTTTAGACAGCAGCTGCTCGACGGCAACAGTCACGAAAACATACGGTTATTCTGTCCGCAGGTACTTTTCACTTCACGAGAGCAAAGGGGATTTACAAATGAGCTTTGTGTTAGGCACAAGAATGTTTGATGACTCTATCTTATGTTTGTCTTCCCTTTGCTGCTGTTTGTTTCATTAAACTGGAAGCACAATATCTACTTTGGGAAAAGCAGGAAATAACCATAAATCATAAACTATTCATATAAGCAGAAAAATTACATGCTGTGTTTTTTACAGAATTTACACTTGACTTGCTAAATGAGTTGTGTTTTTGAGCTTAGTTTCTTAAAGGCAGGGATGCATCGGTAAAGCAGCACTGAGCAGAAACTTTAGTGGACTCGTATTCAGCTGTAACTTTGTGGCTTATTTTTAGTCTGAACAGACTTTGGTTCCCACTGCGCCGTGAAGCAGAGCTCGGTTTATCAACGGCAGCGAGATGAGAGCGCTGAGGACTCATCTCAACGGACGGTGAACGCATCAGAGCCATCTGCTTCTGTGACACAAGGAACAGAATCATCACTGTGCTTTTGTAAAGGAGGAAGACCTGGAGGGGTTTTATCAGACGGGACAAAGACAGGACAGCTCAGAGGTAATGGGTGTTAAGCCAGAGGTATAATCACAGCAAACAATAATATATGTGTTATTTTGTGTGTTTACAAAATGTTCCGTCTTTAAATCAAAAGGTTTTCCAAAAGGACTACGTCTGCACAATGCACAAAAAGGGCTCATTATTTATAGTTTGAGTTAATGTTTTTAAATTGAACTTATATAAATACATGAATATAATGCTGCAGTGGACTAACTCCTGCATCCAATGGTCTAAGTTAGTTTTTCGATTTAAAGTTTAGTAGCCCGAGTTTATGTTATTTGACAAAATGAGTAAAACCAGAGATATACTGTATGTTCTGATTTAATCATCCACCTTTGAAAGTATAATGTATGTATATGTAGGTTTATTTTCCAAATATAACCACGTCCTTTCCCACAACTTTACCAAAAACGCACCTAATGCTGGAGATTTACCATGTTCTACTGTAAAAAAATAAATAAATTGAACCTTCCAGTTGAGGGACAATCACTCTACCACTGAGCCACTGCGCCCCTAAAAACTAATGTTATGAATGGATTTTGATAACATTTCAGGCCTCAATACATAAATAAAGAAACTAGGCTTTTAAAATGTGTTGTCTTTAACCAAACAAAAGAAGAATAAGTTCTGCATTATGTCTTGTACTCAAATACAAGTGCATTTTGAAACCCCAGCATTTCTTGTATTTGCTTTTTCTTATGTGCTCCAAGACTATGATTTCTGGGTTGGATATATTGGTCCGACATGTTCCCAGCCCTGGTACATGTCGAGTGAAGCTGAGGCGGCTGTTTCGGTGGCAGAGAGGAATAGTGCTGCGCCGTTATCGGGCCTTTCATTTGTGCGATGACAGTTCGGGTGAAGGATTCAGGCTGAGGTGTGCGGCCGTGGATTAAAGATGGTATCGCGGCGAAGGAATAGGTTTAGTGACTCGGAGAACGATGGCAGAGATATGAGAGCAGGGCCCGGTGTGGAATCATGTTTATCAAATAGACAGAGACACAGGAGCCACCGCTGACAAGAAACATCTGTAACTTTGTGTTGGGAATGTTCAAGGTCACAAAAAAGCAAACAATGACAAAGTTGAATGTTCATCTTTATTTGTAAATGTGAAAATGGACAATTTGACATTCTCCAAAGGACAATATGAGACCTTAACAATGTTGGAGTTTTTTTTAATGTGAAAGCACACAAAATGGAAAAATACTGTTGTTAAGTTTACCAGTGTTTGGATAGTGCTGAGGAAGTTTTACAAAACCCCATTTGCACAGGCCCAGTTAGAGTTTACCTCTAAACTGAGATTACATTTAATTAACATTTCAACAGCATTCAAAACCACATTTTAAACTGATCTGTGTTTATCATTTAGGTGACTGTGGACTTTAAAGGAGTTTAATTTTAGGATTATAGAGTTTATAATGCTACAGAGAACAGTGACTTATTCTTTTAAACTGTTTAGATAAATGCCTGCCACAGAAAGCCTTTCAGATGAAAACCAAGGTGATTGGACCATCTGCAGTTAACAGCCTATCACCAAGACATGTCATCCAAACAGAGCCATGTTTGCTTCATTAGTGATGGTAAAACAGTCCAAAAGCTCGTGTTATAGCTGCTGTACAAGGTCGTATCAGGGTCAAACAGGAGACAGAGACACAGCTGTAGCTCCACTGCTGCTGTGGCTGTGAGGGATCTGCTCACTGACTTTATAGAACCAAATGTTTATTCACAAAGACAGAAAGAGACCGTATGCTGTAAGCACCAACAATTAACATGGCTAAAAAGTCACACAAGCTCATTTTTACTGTATTAATTTCACAAAAATAACCATTTAAGTTATTCTAAACTCAGTTACATAGACCGTGTCAGTGCAACACAGCATAGGAGCCTTACTTATTTAATGCATTTATCATTTTATTCTTCTGTGCAGCACTTTTTAAAGTGTTTATGTGCTCTACAAACAAAGTGGAGTGAAGCCTGCATTTGTCTCACTTGATTCTGCTTTAAGTGGGGTCTGTGTCCAAAGCCCACTGTCTGTAAATCTAAATGAAACACACCGTGTTCTGCTCTGGTGCCGAGGGTAACAATGAAACACTGCTCAACGTGAAGTCCTCGCTCAGCAACTTTTAACTCTGGCAGCGCGAACAAAAGGGTCAGGAGTTAGACTTCTCTCACATCGATATACGACGCTTCACTGGGGACAATGAGCACCTGCCCGCACTAATAAACGGGATGGGTTTTCACAGGACGAGCCCGTATTAGACACCTCTCGACCCACAGTTCAGGACAGAGGACGTTTTTTCAAAAAGAGCTGCAGTCAGCGCCGGATTATTACGGCCAATAACACATCTGCCGTGCTCTATCTAACATTTTACCTTGAAATAATAGCCTGCTTGTCACCAGAGAGTGATAACTGCCTGTTCCAGCTCATTCAGCAGCAATGCAAAAACTTACTGAAGAAACAGAATAATCATGAGACATGTTATTATTAATTTAGAATTAATAGAAAACAATAGAAACTGCAAATGCCCTGTTTAAGACACATTTCAAATCAATATAACGTTCGTCAGGAAAACAGCCGGCCGCACAGAACACTTCTGCCGCAGACGAGACATTTTCAAGACTTCTCCAGCGTTTCCAGTCGTTGGTTCAAGTTGTGGTTGTTCTGTGTCTGCATAGAGCTGGCGTTTGTTTTCTTACAATCTGTACATATTGTTTGTGTCTTTTACTCTTTTATCATTTATTTCCACCAGAAAGCCAAAATGTTGCCACACAGAAGATTTAAAAGTGCTGGGGGACCTGGAGACTCCATCAGCTGATATCATCAGACAGCTTTTCACCTCAATGAGAAATCTTGACACATTTGGATCTCTCAAGATCTTGTCATCCCTTCGAAAAAGAGCCATACAAAACATACAACAGCTTAATCTGTGTGTCTTCTGCATTTTTAAACTCGATTGATGCCCAATTCCACATTTCCTTCCTCCTTTCACTCTTCTTTCATTGTTTGATTGTTTCTGTGACTTAATTCGGTGAGAAAGTCTGAACTATTGCCAAACACTATAAACGAACTGGTTCTTGGTTCAGCTTGGGCCAAACCAAGTCCAAAGAGCAGCTCTTGAACCACGGTCCACAGCAGTTTTCACACCTGAAGATTTGGCTCAGACCAAACAGCTCAGGTCTGAAAGCGTCTTTAAACTCTTGGTTTCATACAACTCCATGGCTTTGTTTACCCACACGCTCTCATCACAATGTTGATTGTCAGAAAAAGTCCTTCATAAAAGCTCTAAATTAAAAAAAAAAAACTTCCTTCAAACTTTCAGCTGTGATAACATCCTCAGCTGTACTTTGTTAAGTGCTGTACTTTTTTTTTTTTTAACAGCCCACAGTCGTCTGCTGCTGCATTAACAGAGACATGTTTTTATCAAAGGCAGCAAAGAGGAGGCAGGCTCACTCATTTATATCCAGCGTTTTACCCTTAAACGCTTCATATACCGCAGGTCACGGGCTGACACCACACACTCGCTTTTACAAACTCCAGCAAATGAGAAATTAAGCCTTTTTGTGAGTGCTTTCCATCTCTTTTTAAATCCTACCAGGACATATGTACGTGGGAGTGAGCTGATAAATAAACACTACTCCCTTGTCGCTGCTTAATTTTAGGAAGACATTTTATATAAGCAGCTTTTAACCATCCGAGGCCGTATATATACTCTTTTTATGAGCGCATCAAAGGCTCTTTGTCAACTATTTTATTTTTTTAACTATTGCCGGAAAAGCAGGTAACAGCAGTTAATCAGCTCCTCACTCCAGACACATAATGAAAAAGATAAATAATTCAACAGGCAGAGACTGTGTTTAAATCAACACAGGACGCAGCGCTCATCTCAAATACAAAAAGTTTTTTTATTAGAAAGTGTAGTTCATAAACAATAGGACGATATTGTGGTTAAAATGCCACTGAAAGTGGTTTTAAAAGTGTTTGTAGCAGCAAATTAAATAAAAAGGAAGGCAGAGAAAAGTATAAACAAGTTAATAAAACTTTAATTTTGTTGTTTAATAAAAAATTTAAAAGTGACTTATGAGTGCTTCTGAAATAGACTCATCCAGGTGTGTTCGGTCAGCTTTTATTGGTCTCGTTTCCTCAGAAAGTCTGGTGGTTTACAGATGTGACTGTGCAAATGAAATTTGAGGGGCCAACTCTGGTTCTGCTCAAACACAAAGGTCTCCGTCTGCTTCAAAGTGAACCCTGGTTCAGTTTAAACAGTGTAAACTCTACTTATTTTTAAAAGTCTGAAGTGGAATCTTTTAAACCAAAAAATGAGCAAGGTTTATTCTTCTTTGTCTTTCATGTTGTCTCTGTAGTAATTATCTTTAAGATTTCTTTTATTTGCCCCAAAGGAGATTTGTCTTGGACACACAGGCTGCCAGCGTACATTTACTCAAGATACACAGCACTGCCCTATGGCCTAGGTTTTGAAGATCCACTGATGTAGGTTGGAGTTCTTACACCTGTTCTGGTATCTTTTCTTGTTTGTTTGTAGCTGAAACCCCATAGCGTAGTCCGGATGGGAGCAGCTAATCTGGCCTGTTTGACTCTCCTCAAACATCCACTGTAACAATGGCTATTATTTTACTCCAATGACATTTTTTACAGTCAAGTTGCCAAACCACGCAGACATGCCATATCTTATTACATTTTCAATAACAGTGTGATAAAAGACGATTATTATTTTCTGTTCAACCCCAAATACCCTCAGATACCACAGGAAATGCTGTGGTTGTTGTATCCTGCAGAGTTCACATACATTTACATTTATTCATTTAGCTGACGCTTTTATCCAAAGCGACTTACATTGGTCTACAGTAATCACCAGTGTTACAGCCACTGGAGGCAAGGTGGGTTAAGTGTCTTGCCCAAGGACACAACAACAGTATGAACTGTGGGGAGAGCGGGAATTGAACCACCAACCTTCCGGTTGAAAGATGACTGCTCTATCACTGAGCTACTGCCGCCGACACATGGATGTCCCACGTCAGGCTGGACTCAATATGGACACCCAGGTCTTTGTAAGAATTCACCAGAGTGACCTCAGTGTCATGAATGGAAAGTGAATGTGGACTCCCAAAGATTAACAATGAGATATTTTAGTCATGCAGTGCCCCCACTGGCGAGGAGTGGGTTCAGTTCATTTAATATCCCACTCTCCCCCACATACTGTCTTTGTGTCCTTGAGCAAGACGCTTAACCTACATTGCCTCCAGTGATGTTCTGTAACACTGGTAAATAGTTTAATGTATGTAAAGCACTTTGAGTGACTACTACAGTAGGTGGAAAAGAGCTATATATATATATATATATATATATATATATATATATATATATATTTTTTTAAACAGAGCTCACTTTGAAAAAAAAAACAGGCAAACATAAACTGCACCTCTGCTATTTTCAACCTTAGTCCTCAATCAAACCGGGTCTATAGACATTACGTTTCGTACCGTACAGTTAGTTACACCATGGTCCGTCCGAATTCTCTTTTCTGATTTGCAGAAAGAAAAGATGCTGAAGCTCAGGTAGTAATCACTGGCAGCAACATCATTTCCGTTTTTATTAGTAGGTGTTTTTACAAAGTCACTCGTGTGGTGCTGTGATGGCTTCAGATTCCAACAAATTGTGGACCATTCCCAAGCATTGTCCAGCTTGTTGTTCAGATGATGGAGCCATTCCAGAACATATACATTTTAGTCTCAAAATAATATACACAGAAAGGTTTACATTGTTTAGTTGCACACCTGTCAGCCAATTAAAAAAAATATATAGGTTTAGCCAGACTAAACCTAAATGAGAACTGTGTGCTTTAACCAATAGCTTAAAGCATCCCAAAATAATGTGTTATAAAAGTGTTAGAAATGTAAAGTCATTATATTATTATAGTATTTATATAATAGACAGAGAGAATAATGTTCAGAGTTTTCATTCTTTTATCTTATCTTATCTCATTTTTTTTGCCAATTGCATCACAAAACAAAAGTTACAACCAAGACTCTCACTCTTCACCAAGTCCCCACACTGCCTTTTCATTTCCTGCTGGATATTTTTGAAGAAACAAATAAAAAAGATCTTCTGAAATTCAGAACAACAGTAACCCAGTCTTCTGTTTTTGAAACACGCTCTCTGAATCTCTGAAAGGTGTCATCATCCGAACAGCTCCCGAGAGACGGCTGCAGGCGACGGATACGACACTGTTACTCCACAAACACTCACGACACGAGTGATAAGACGCAGCGGAGATGATAAAACTGACAGAAAGGAAATGAATGTATGGGATTAAATAAGCATTACGAGACGAGATGGTGTCGCAACTGGGTCTTGTCTGCCTTTAGAGATGGATACTGGACGATATAAAGTGTTATAAGTCTGCAAATGTCAACACTAGAGCTGCACAATATAAAAATAAAGAAATAAATCCATGGCACAAATATTTGGAACAGTTATAAAACTATAGCCTCTATTGAAACCTAACTGTCCTCCCCTTCCTAAACTCTATTGCTTTTTGAAACACGACTCGACAAGTCTAGAAAAGGGACAGATTTAATTTAATCCCTTTCTTTGTCCTCTGTGGAGTTTTTTTTGGACACCATTTCTCTGATTCTTGTTAAAAAGGCGCTGGGTTTAAAGTCCTGGGTCGTGTTTTTGGAGCAGACTGGGATCACTCCGGTCTTGCTCTGAGGCGTCTCGTCTCCTGTGGGACCTGAGGGCCGGCTGTCGACTCTGGGCTAATCTCCGCAGATGGATCCCTCCTGCTCCGGCCCCATCTCTGCTCTTTCTGTGTTTAATGGCTCCAACTCTGGGGACACTGTTCCAATCCAAAGGTCATCACTTTCAGGGCTCGAGCCGGACTCTTGTCGCCCTGGACTCATTCGCTCCACTCCACTTCAGAGGACAATTCACTGTTACTGCTGCCGTGGAAATTACCAGGAAAAAAGGGAATTGGGTCAAAAGGTAGCACAAAGAACAGTACTATATTGCGGTATAACAAGCTAGTGTACCTCTGTGTCTGTCCCAAGCCCAGAATAAAGGAAGAGCATCCGGCGTAAAAAACAATGACCAACTTAAAATGTAAATCCCTATGAGACAGCCTAGAGGGGGTTTGGGAGGGGATAGCAGGATTCACAAAGTAGCGACAAGCCATTTTTTTACACTTTAGATGCTTAAGTTAGCAAATGTCTTGATTTAACACGGACCATTATTTTTTTTAAAGTCTATGCTGCAATGGATATCTACAAAACCCAATAGTAGTAGATTTTGAAGGGTCCTAGTCCTGAGTTTCCAGCTTTTATTTTTTTATTTATAATTTTTTTAAACGTAAAACTAAAGCTGCACAATGTGCTTGCAATTAATATTTGTAGAATAACAAATGATCTTTTATTTGTATTTTATCATGACATTGCCATTGTTATTCTAGCTTTTCTGAGCATTGGTTATTTTAGGCAAACAATACACAATTCTCAAGGAAGCACCAGAAAATGCTTACACTATAGACAATGCATGAGGTACAAACTTGAAAAGTTTAACATTTTGATGTGATGACTGAAGTTAACGTTTGAAAGTCATAATAAAATAGTAGTTGGCTGGTCTTTTAACCGATTTGTTTTTCCACTTAAGCCAACTTTTCTGAAACAAACTACATTCAGCATTTGAGAAAAGTGCTGAGAAGAGTATTTCCTGTAATTGTCTGGTATTGAGAGTCTTTCACTGTCGAATCTGCTGCTGGAGTCACGCAGCGGTCTCATATCAGCCGCAGTTGGCAGGTGAGTCGTCAGCCTCAGATAAGACTCTTTCACAGTCTCCTCGACGCTCTCATTCATCGAAGCCGTTCCTGGGCGCTGCATATATTTAGTTCTTTGAGCAGCCGAGCGTTAAATTGCTTTCCATTGGGAGCGGTTCGTGTGCGGAGGTCGCCAAAGCTGTGGCTGCTTTCCAAGAAGACTATTTGGCACGTGAGCCTCGCTGTAATTAGGGTCAGACCGCTGCGGAGCCGGAGCGGGGTTAAACTCAGAGAGCCTGGGCTTGTTTCAAAGTCACAGTAAAAGTGGCCGAAGCAACACGAGACTCGAGATATTGATCGCTCCGTTTTATTAACAAAACTCTCACAGGAGGTATTTAAAAGATGTATTCATTATCACAGAGTGCCATGAGGTTTGGGAGGATTTAAACTGAATGGAGATTAATATTTTCTTCGGCTGTAAAAGTATAGAGAACTGTAGATGCTATGTTTGTCGCCATGTTGAGTTCATGGAGCCTAGAGTTTATAAAGTTGAAGTTTGAGAAGTGCAAAGTATGTTATAGTAATAATAGGCAATTGCTAAAACATAACTAGCCTTGGTATCCACGTAGCATTTGGCGGTATTCCAACTTTCTTTAGTGGTGTATAAGAGTGAAGATTTTATATTATATTATACACTCACCTAAAGGATTATTAGGAACACCTGTTCAATTTCCCATTATTCAAGCAAGAATCTAATCAACCAATCACATGGCAGTTGTCAGTGCATTTAGGCGTGTGGTCCTGGTCAAGACAATCTCCTGAACTCCAAACTGAATGTCAGGATGGGAAAGAAAGGTGATTTAAGCAATTCTGAGCGTGGCATGGTTGTTGGTGCCAGACGAGCCGGTCTGAGTATTTCACAATCTGCTCAGTTACTGGGATTTTAACACACAACCATTTCTAGGGTTTACAAGGAATGATGTGAAAAGGGAAAACGTCCAGTATGCAGCAGTCCTGTTGGCGAAAATGCCTTGTTGATGCTGGAGGTCAGAGGAGAATGGGCCGACTTATTCAAGCTGATAGAAGAGCAACTTTGACTGAAATAATCACTCGTTACAACAGAGGTATGCAGCAAAGCATTTGTGAAGCCACAACACGCACAACCTTGAGGCGGATGGGCTACAACAGCAGAAGACCACTGTGCAGGCTGATGGTGGTGGTGTAATGGTGCGGGGGATATTTTCTTGGCACACTTTAGGCCCCTTCGTGCCAATTGGGCATTGTTTAAATGTCACCTAAGCATTGTTTCTGACCATGTCCATCTCTTTATGAACACCATGTACCCATCCTCTGATGCTACTTCCAGCAGGATAATTCACGATGTCACAAAGCTCCAATCATTTCAAATTGGTTTCTTGAACATGACAATGAGTTCACTGAACTAAAATGGCCCCCACAGTCACCAGATCTAAACCCAATAGAGCTTCTTTGGGATGTGGTGGAACGGGAGCTTTGTGCCCTGGATGTGCATCCCACAAACCTCCAACAACTACAAGATGCTATCCTCTCAATATGGGCCAACATTTCTAAAGAATGCTTTCAGCACCTTGTTGAATCAATGCCACGTAGAATTAAGGCAGTTCTGAAGGTGAAAGGAGGTCAAACACAGTATTAGTATGTGTTCCTAATAATCCTTTAGGTGAGTATATATATTCTGAAAATCCATTCCTTTGAGTAGTCCTTGTTTAATTGATTTAAATGCATTACAGTTTCTATTAGTCACTGGAATATTTATAATAGTATATAAATGGTCCTTTTAAATTACTTTACATGCCTTTGTAGGTGCTCTTATGACCAGAAAAAATGACTGGTCGCTATAATCAACCAATTCAGAGGGCTCCATGTACAAAACAATGCACATAGAGTCTTACAATGCCTTACATCTGAACGATGGGTAATCTTAGTCTATTTTGTACAAATAAGACTCTGTAGAGTCCAGTGTTTTCTTTATTATATGCATCATGTAGTAGAGGCTCACTCACTAATCTCTGGAGATAAGTCCTAGTCCCAGGACATGACAGTTAAAGGAGGTTTGTGTCCAGCTGAGGGTGCTGTGTCAGTGAGATACACATGATTCTACTGATCTGTCCAAGAACCATCAACATGAGACGGAGAAGATATATATTTGGGGGTAAACGTTACACAGTGCTTCTTTAATCCATTGTATTTTCAAGTTGTATCCTTTGCACATCGCTTATTGTTTAGCCTTCTCTAAATAAAAGAAAAGGCCTAACATGTTCACTCTTATGGCATTAACAAGCACCAACCAATAAATTTATCTCAAGTTAACGAAAACCTCTACTCTTAGATTGATAGCCATCTGAAATATCTTGGTTGTAGCCTTGACCATTACCTGAAAAAATGTCCAAAGTCAAGCCCTGTGAACACCAAATTGCAGAGAAATGCTTGTATAAATTGAGCTGGGAGCCCGAATTGGACTTGGGCTGCCTCTTTTCTTTCAGTAAAGCCTGGTTTGAAAGAGGCCTGTGGAGTTTTTGGAGGAGACTGCACAGCGGGCGTTCATCGACACACACCGCTGCTGGAAAACGAGGAGATGTGGAAGGGTTGAACTCTCCAGGGAGCTCTTTTCAGGCTTCTGTGGTCAGTGAATGCCTCGCAGAAAATAACAGAAGAAACATTTTGACAGCAGCTCAGAATATTTTTTACTGGTGCCATATCTGCAGAGGTTTATGGAAAAGAAATCAGTTTTATTACATAGAGGGATGAAAAATACAGCTGCACAATAAATAAATGTAAATATAAAAGCAACACAATATCAACAGAAAAAATATACTGTGTCTATTTGTCAGAAGCAATCGCTAAACAAGTTTAAACAGCCCCCAAAATCAGTCCAAGACTCTTCCTGGAAGGCTAACACATCAAACTTTTACTGCATGTAGTTGTTAGGTATTTAGGTTTGATGCTGATGTGATATTGTTGTCATTGTTACAAACCACACTTTTCTTTTGTGCTGCTTTCTGGGTAGGTTTGGGTTTAAATGGAAAGATGGAGCAGTAATCTTAGGCTGGATTTTATTTATGTGACTTATTTATCCATAGCCAGATGTTGATTAGAGCTGTTTCAGTCACAGTGAACAGTAAAGCCGTGAGGGACACTGTTCAGAGCTGGAGCTGTGGTGCATTCACTGACAGTAGACCAAGCTGCATCAATAACAAAAGAGGTAAACACTTACTATAATGGTACTTAGAATACATAGTCCCAATAATATTTGTAAACTAATTAACTAATTAAGGTCAAGTCAGACAAGTTATCTTAAACTTTACTGAAGACATGTACGAGTAAAAATAATGTTTTAGAACTATGACAGAAGTTCACTCAATTCCCCCAAAGAAGCTTTTTTGATGATAGAGACCAGACTCTGTTGGTTGTCGAGTCCTGGTCTGTCTCTGTCTGTATGAGTATATTTACCCTGTTTCCAGTGCCATGCTTTGCTGCTCTCTGTGAAACAAGGTAGAATTCAATTATGCTGCACGGGGGTCTGACAGGGGCTCACTCTTGTTTCAATCACACACACACACACACACACACACACACACACAGAAAATGGGCTGAGAGGAGCCCGAGTGTGGGACCACTGCGGGCCAATGAGCCGTGAGCGGACACTGAAGCCACCGGAGCAGAAGTCCTGCTCATTCAATCAGAGCAAAGACCCAAGAGGGTCTGACAAATACAGAGCTAACTGTAACAGAAGGCTTTCTACTGTAATTTAACACCAAAGACCTGTCAGTGTGTATTTAAGCTCTGCCATTTGACTTTAAATTACCATCATCATTACCTCATCCTCTTCTTTCACACAATCCACCTTTATTTTTCCTTCACTACATCCAAAAACCTCCTCTTTTCTCTTCCTCTAGGCCTTCTGCCTCTTCTGGCCTCACTCTAACTTCATCTCCTAAACCTCTGACTTGAGCGGTCTCTGTTGGAGTCATTCGTGATCCTGTCCAAAGAGAACCTCAACATCTTCAGCTCGGCTCCCTCCCCCCTCTTCCTCCTGTCTTTTCAACTTCTAAAATGTACTAGTTAAGATAGATTTGGACACCAGTCCTTACAGCAGAGCACATAGTTCCTCAAACTGGAAAAAATATATAGTGTATTTGTACATTAGATATAAACACATAGTGTTGGAATTAAAATGTACTAACCTCCATTTTTATATAAAACAGATTTAATAATAATACCATGCTGTGTAGTTACACCTGTTTAAAGTGATGGTTGTAGCTCACCCAGCGACATTAGACAAAATAAAGTTATGTCTCACGGTTTTATTGAAACCTATGGCTTTGTGGGTGTTAAATGTTATCTTTCAAGTCAACAAACAAATGTATGTGAAAATGCCAGCATTAATCAAGGACTAGTTTTCTGCTCCCCATTGACTTCCATTTAAATGTTAATGCCATGACTCTCTAAAACTGTGTTGAAAGATCTTTTTATCCGTCCCTTTTTATCAGTCTTGGTTGTATAGATTTTTTTTGTATTAGCACCGACACCATCATGTATTTAAAAGACAGATGACTGCATTAACCAATAAACAAACCCTAAAATGTGTGAATAAATGTTTTTCTCGTCTTTGGAAACGGTCCCACTCTGGTGTGTCAATAAACAACTGTGTCGACGTAAACAAATGCCCTGTTGGTGTAGATCCACGTCCTTTGCTGAAGGTTAAACGCTGTGTTGTCGGGTTCGCACAGCACACGACTCAGCTGCCAGCTCTAATGTGTTTTTATGAGGCGTGTTGTTGTTTTTTCTGCTGGTGGGATGTGTAGCTCGCTCTGGTCCCGTCACACTGACGGACCTCTCCGAGGACCTCCCAAACGTCTGCGGTACGTGCTCATACTGCGATAAACAGAGCTCATCCATCATAGAGACTGTCACAGAGTCATTGGGTTGATCATTTATGTCCAGAAAAAAACACTGTGGACCTGCCTGATGCAAATTGAAGCAGTTATAAACATGCCATTTTAATGAATGAGCTTTGTTGGTATATTTCTTCCGCCAAAAAGTAGCTTTGATGTCCGCCTCATTCATAAAAAGATGGCTGGGTTTATTGCGCTCTTTGTGACAGTTCCGTACTATGGGTCCTGGTTTGATTCAAAGTTTAGTCCTATAATTAATCATGGGTACAGGTGTAGATAATTTTACTTTGGACCATGTGTTTGGTACTTTGATCTTGCTTTATATATTCTTTGTCAGTTTATTTGGAGACACCCTGATTTTATTCCATATTTAGTCCTGCTATAGTTGTGGTTTAGTGCCTATTTTGTCCTTGGGTTTGTCTTGGCTTAGTTCAGGTTTGATCCTGGTATAGTCCTGATCTACTCCTGGGTTAAGTCTAGGTTTAGTCTTAGATAGTTTAGTCCCAGTTTAATCTTGTTTTACTTCTGGATTAGCCATAGTTTAGTCTTGGCTTAAACTGTAGGTTTAGTCCTGAATGTACTCCTTAGACCAGGCTAAGTCTATCCCAGGCTTGGTCACACTTGTGTTTTTTATCTTCATTTAGTCTCTAGTTAAGTATTGATTTAGTCCAGACTTTGTGCTGTTGAGGCTGTAGTTCCTGGTTTTGTGGTGGTTTAATCCAGTTTTTTGGTCCTGGTTTAGTATTACTTTGGATTTGAACCTTGGTATCCCGGCATTGCAAGGCCAAGTCTTGATTTATTGGTTCATTATAAAGTTTGGTACTAAATTGAGACCATTTTTTTTCTTAGTTTAGTTCTGGCTTAGTCCTTGTTTAAACTCGTAAACTACTTTAAAGTTAAGCCGCTCTTTTTTTCTGATTGACTCTTAGATTTAGTTGTAGTTTATTAGTCATGGTTTTTGTTAGCAATGGAAAACCTAAAGGACTGAGCCTGACTAAGACCTGATTTAGTCCTGCCTAAGTCCTATTGTATATTTGATGAAATGCCTAATGTTCAGTTTGGGTATAGTTTAGTTTTAGGCCTGATAGTCCTGGATCCAGTTTAGAGTTATACCTGTGAGTTAATTTATAGTTTAATGTAGTTAAATATTAGTATTTTAGAGCTGGTTTTAGTCCTGCATTAGTCCCACTTTAGACTTAATTGTCCTATACTCCACCTTATTCCTTTTGCAATCCCATGTTTTCTCTGTTCCTGTCTGTCTCCAGTAATTGTTTGGTCCTGAACAGAGCACCATCACTTGCCTCCCACCTCCTCATCTCTGCTTCGATGGGATGTCAGTTTTGTTTCTCGTATATGTGGCCTGTAAATGATATTTATGAGGCAGAGCCAAGGAGAGATGGGGGATGACGGCATAAACAGGCTCTGACACTGAGAAATATGGCAGGAAATTAAGGCGGGATTGTGGAGTTAAAAGGGTCACGTCTACATGGGACACGATGATGAGAAATGGTGGTTTTAAAATGAAGAAAAAGCACAGGGTAAACAGTGGATCAAGAGACGTGCTGTGGGTTGTATATTAGAAGGTTGACTTGGGTTGAAGAAATATAATAGATATTGACAGCAGTGAGTTAATAATCACTAAAAAAGAAAAAAAATTATTTCAAAGTCAAGGTACCTAATCTTTAAAAAAAATTAGTTTTAACAACATTATTGGGACTTTCTTTCAGGCCGACGACCCTTTCTTTTATTGCACTGGCCAGGTTGCATTAATAAAGTAAAGATTTAAACAAATTTAAATTTAAAAATGGTTCAAATTTCCATTGCAACCGATTAGGTTTTGTCATAATCAAAGAAAAACATATGCAACTTTGTTTAGTTGGGCTCCAACTTTAGGGGTCACAATCAAAGTTTTCCTGATTAATGTTAGTAATAGAACACATTCTTACTCATTATGAATAAAAATTTCACTTAAGTCCTGGCAAAATGTATCATAGAAATCCATTTTCATATTTTATACATTTGTAGGCCACATTTACCAGACTAACAGCAAGTAATGTTATAAAAAAAAACAGTCACCAATCGAGTTTACTATGGTGCAGCGCTATATGTAATGAGTGAGGATTAGATTAGCTGAGTTTATTTCTTTAGGACAGCATACAATGTACATTAAGCCGGAGCTGAGATGCTTGAACCAGATTATACTTTAACAGCTAAAGTGGTTTTGAACACATATCAGTTTAAATTTCACAGAACTACAGCAGCCAAACTTTTTATTTACAGAATCCTTGTGCACAAAGAAATGTATTAATTTTGTTACCAGATCCACACAAACAGTTTTAAAATCCACAGTCCAGTCCAGAGTAAAGATTATCCTGGTTTATAACACTTGGTTTCAAAAAATATGATAAAAATTCAAACCTGTTTTTCAAGCATGTGACAGATTTCTTTAATAAAAGACCAAACTATCAGGAGGCAATCAGAGCCATAGAGCCACTTTTCTGCTGCAGCACAGTCATGCCTTTTTTTATTTTTTTTTTCAAACTCAAACGAGTCTCTCTGACCTCGGTTCAATTGAAATCACCACAAAAGTCCCTCTTTTCATTTTTGGAGTTGAGTTGATTGCCACGTTCAAAGTGAGACATTTTCGAAGGTAATTTCTCGTCGGCCTAGCTGTGGTTAAAGACTGAATTCAGAGCCAGTGTCACCGTTAGCTCCGGACACACTATTTCCAAGTTCCAATATTTAAACTGCAGATGTAATGTATTTGAATGAAAAATTAAAAAGCTATTCTCAGCTTCAAGATTGAAGCAGCAGCAGGGTTTCCTTATTTTAAGGACTTTTGAGGACAAAGAGTCTACAAATATCTTTAGATTGTGACAGTGTATTAAGGCTTTTGTTTAAGTTTAAACATCTTTATGACATTGTGTTCTTACACCAATAGACTGAAGCACCAAGAACGTGCTTCAATAATATTCTAGCACTAATAACAATTACACTGCAAGTCAGTCCTTTCACCTGACAGTTATCTACCAAACACAACCTTTTCTATGTTCCTTTTCGAGGCTGGAGGCTAGTTTCCCTGGTTCATCCATCAGGCAGCGTTGGCTGTGGTCAGGTCTGGGTTAATGGAGCGTCCCAGGAGCCCAGCAGGACTTCAGTGAAGAGAGAGACACCACGGCCTGAGAGCCAGGTCCAGAGAGAGATGGAAAGCCACTGGTATCAAGACCCACTTTAACCATGGTGTAACATTCACTTTATCTGGACTACAAGTTTGGATTTGTAGAAAAGCTGCAATCAGATTTTGTAATAACAGTCAACATATTTTTTACTGATGTATGACTGCAATGTATGACGGCGATGTAGAGCTGTAGTTTCCCAAAGAAAATTGTAGTGGACTACGTTCTCCTCCTACAATCGATTAGAAGACTTGACCCAACCCCAGAGCTGCTCTTCTACAGCGACCAGTAAAGCATCGATTTCATGGAGATATGGGTTTGGTGCTTTGTTTTGTTTTTTCAGTTGTGGCAGAAATGTAGCTTGCTCTGCTTGAAACTGAAGAAGCCGGTCAGCAATGAGTGATCTGTACTGGACGTGGACTGTCTAGTAGCTGTGGTAGAGAAGAGAATGGTTAAAAAAAACTTGTGCTTTCATCCAAAATGTAAAGTGTTGTGGACTAACAAAACATATGCACCGCTAGCTTGAATTTTTTTTTTTTTTTAAAGCTCATGACCGTAAGTGAGAGGGAACTTTTTGTTATTTGTCTTGGTCTCTGAACAGATGTAAAAAAAAAAAAAAAGTTTAAATTAAAAGACTCCAGCTATCTTGTTTGTTAAATTTTACCTGACACCTGTAAAAGCAGATAAAGAGAGCAAGGCACCAGTCCAAATAAAAGGTCTAATAACTTTAGCGTGACCAAGTTTTATACGCCAATATAGTCAATTCCAGTGCATTCAGTCAAAATGTTCAAATTCTAAATGGCTTTACTTAACTTTAATGCGTAATAATATTAGCAGTTTTACATTATGTTCATTATGTAAGAAATTCAAAGGGGTTTATTGTAAAGATCTTCAGAGTAATCGAAATTCTGTTCTGTGTTTAGAACATGAATCAAAACTACTAAATAAAATACTAAATAAAAATGGTGTTTTAAATTTAAAAATCTAATTTATATAGACACTTCTAGAAAGATATAAACATCAAATTTACAGAATAAAGTATGTAGTGCTTGAGCAGCAGCTGTGGTGTCGAAGTGGCATTAACAGTTTTGTAATAAACTGTTTGGCATGTTATCAGTGCTTAGTGGTCCTTGTGTCTTTCCTATCGACATAATAGACTAATAGAATTTATTACGAGTAAGACAAATTTAGTTGAGAGCCATTTACGCAAAAGTACCAGTAATTTTCTTTTTCTACATTGAACTACGTTGTATTTGTGACTTCTAAATAAATCGTAAATGAGTATCATTCCTGGTTTATTTCAGTCTGAGCCTCAGATAAAAGCCTGCTCTCAGGTTTGTGATGTTGAAGCTCACACTGTGGACATGAGTTTGTACTAAAATCACAGGCGTGCAAGAGAAGAGGACGTTAAAATTTAATGAATGGGTCATGAAAAATGGAAGCGCTGATAAAGTGGATGTTAATAGGTTGCCTTTGGGCGAAGGCGCTGCTTGACTTTGAGGAGCACCAACCTCTTCAGACCTGGACAGCTGTGTGGAATGAGCTTTTACCTGTGTTTTCAAAGAGATTTGAGGCCAACTTCAACCCTAATCCTACACTATCCAGGAAACTACAGAGTTTAATCTGTTTCTTAGTGTTTGTTGTTCCAATAATTTCAACACCAAAGCTAAGAGACCATCATAAATTATAAATTCTTCAAAATACGGTGACATCAGACACGGTAGTACTGTGTGGCAGGGTCATTTGAAAATGTTTTCGTATTTTTTTGAGTGGGTTACTATTTGAAGTGGTTTCAGGAGCTTTAGGAATTGTTTATTAGTTAATTTGAATGACATTTTGTTGTAACTTCTTTGGTTTGTTTGAATAATCAACTGTAATACCATCACGTTGCCATTTATTCCAGTGGTCAATGTCACAACACAATTTAAAAAGAAAGCCTGCTAAATCTGCTTACAGGACACAATATAATATAAAACATTCTTATTTAACAGCAATTGTTTATTAATATAAATTTTCAAAGTTATCAATCCCAAACATCCAGCCAATGTCAACAGGAACTGGACTTCTCGAAGCAATGGTAGGGTAAGACTATCTGGCCTGTCTGATTAGGTATGGCCCACAAACCCTGATCAACATCCTCATCATCATCATCATCATAGAACATCGACATGAATCTGTAGTTTGTTCTTAAAATATCTAAAACACAACAGTACTTTCACGTTGAACCCTTAAGAACTGATGCTGCTTTAAAGAGCAAAGCCTGCATTTACATTTTATATTTGGAAAGCATTTGTTCCAGTTTTTTTAAAGCCTGTCTAAAACTACAGCACAGTATTGAGTCCTTCTGTAAACAACAGGCCTCTTCTCTAGAGTCTGGGGTCCATCACATGCTATGCCTTTGTACAACAGCTCTGTAGCTACAACAGTTGAACAAATGCTAACAAGAAAACATGAAGACAAAGATTAAAGTCACCAATATTAATATAAACCCATGTGGGTACAGTGTTTTATGAATCTAAACCCGTCTCTATTGACACAGAACAGGCCTGAGTCTCGTGTGCAAAAGCCCCGGTGATAGATTTTCTAACCCACTTTGCGATGGTGGAAGATGAATAACTTGTTTGTGTTGTTGTTTTTGAGAGTGACAAGAGAGAGGCGGAACTTCAAAAAGAGGCTGGAGTGCTAATGAGCCTTATTTTAAGAACACAACGGCGCCATGAATATTTATCAGCTTGTGTGTGCGATGAAGGAGCCGAACACGGAGTGAAAAATGAAACCACCACCGTCGCTGCCTCTGCCAGAAGCTCGGAGAGTCTCTACTGTATCTGAGGACGGTCTGAGGATCGGCTTTGGCATCAGCTGAGTAAGAGTACAATCACAATGTGGAAGGATTTAAAAGCAGAAGCCAACACGGCTAAGTAATGTTGTGTATTCAGATAAAGTGTATTTAAGTAAAAGAAAAGAACAGCAGTGAAATAAAACAAGGGTTAGTATTTAGTCAATTTAAAGCCAGGCCTAACATCATATGTTACATTAGACTCTGGCCTTGAGCGGCGCTTACAACCTTAGGAAAGGCAGGAAAAAAAAATAAAAGTGTGTATGCAGCAAGTTTCGGTCTCAAGGAATATGATATTTGGCGTCACTATGACACTCATCCTGGAGAAAAATAATACATCTTTCAAAGACAACTGAGAAAAAAGAAGATAAATGCACTGTAAGCAGGTCTGAGGAAATAACAGTCTGTTTTTAGCTGTAGCTGAGAGCTCAGTGATGCACCAGTGAAGGTTAGTCACGTTATTGGTAGGAAAATAGCATTAGCATCAAAGCCATATTTTGAGGGCGAGTTTGTGATACATGTTTAAGACTTTAGTCAACATTAGCTTTTTTGGTTGTTATTAATGAGAGCACTGAGATAAAACTTGCAATAAAACAAAAATATTGTTGTTATTTAAAAGGTTATTATACTATTATTTGATTGGTCCGGTCCACTTCACAGATAAAAATGAGCTGTGTGGTGCCCCTGAACTAGGATGAGTTTGACACACACAAGTATAAATATAAAGATTCCTTGTCTTGGATTCCGTGCAAACACAGATTTCAAAACCACAAGATTAAATTTATGACATGGGCTTAAGTTTCTACTTTTTTACAGCAGCTACAATAAAAACAAATTAGTACTGACAAGACTCTGCTTTTAGTTTTAAAATCTTACAACATGAGACAAAAAGTGCTAGCTTCCCATGTCTCTAAACACGTGTTAAATCAGATTCGATGCTAAATTCTGCTCACGTCTAGGTAAAAAATATTGCATCTATTTTAGAAATACAAACTATCCATGTCTGTTTTTAGACTTGACATATGCCAAGTGCCAATACAACCACATTACCATAAAATATACCATAATATTAACTTACTTTTTAAAACGTTGCAGCCCCAACAAACAAGCATTTAGGCTCAAATCTTTTACTTCAACCTGCGTTTTTTGAGATTATTAGTGGGCGAAACCTTTGCAAATATGACCAAAACGAGCTTAAAAAAGGATTATGAACACAAAAAGCACAAAAACAAGATCTGATTATAATGTGTAATTCTGTGCCAAAAGTTCTTGAAAACATTAGTTTTTACCCAGAAAATAAATGTAAACTACTCCTAGACTGACTCAGGTAAATTCTCAGACAGTGTCTTCTGTTGACTCAATCGGTTGCCAGGTAACAGAAGGGCACAGGTCTTTCCAGGAAAACAACTCGACTGTCCAAAATAAATAAAGATGGAGCGAACGCGGCGTGAACCTCTTGAGAGAGGTTAAGTTGGTGGAATAAGACTCTGCAAACATCAGCGAAGGCCAAGGAGATACTATGCTCCATACGTTTCTCAGAGTGTTATCACTAAATCACACAGAGGGAGGGACTTAATGGGTTTACAGCCAGAGAAGGAGAGGTTTAGGGCTGAAATAACTACGTATCCATCCGTGTCTGAGAAAGCCTTTTGGATTGAGGTCAAAGGGCTTTCAGCAAATGATGTACAGAAGCTTATTTCTGATTTCCTTTAGTGCACAATACCCTCATAAACAGAAAAAAGATCATCTCTATAGACTGCGTTTGCATCTAAACAGTATAATATGGCACCAAGCTGCATGTTCATTTTGGTGAAATTTTACATTTTTAAAAGCAGAATTAGCATTAGCCACAAAAATGAGTAAACGTTTTTTGAGAAAACGTAATTAGCGCCACATAAACTACATCCTAAAAGTCCCTAAAATAATATTGTGCTAGATAAGTGCCACAATAGTTTGTCAATGTTAGCCTTAAAGTCCTATTGATGATTCTTTGACAATAGATCCGTATAAATCATGTCTTATCTCTCTGACACAGCGCCCTCAGCTGGTCAGAAAACTCCTGTCCCGGGACGAGAACTTGTCTCCAGAGATTAGTGAAGATCTACATTTATGCAGTGCAATCGTACCTGCATGGTGTGGTAAGATTGGATAATTAGCCTAAGTTATAGCTGAATGTATGCTTCAGTTTTGCTCTGGTGCATCTTACTCATTTTTCACTCTCACTATATTCACAACAACCAGTTTATCATTTAAAACATTTTATTTACTGGTTTTGTTAAATGCAATAGAAAAAACCTGAACATCAATCAGGGTTATATCAGTGACCTACAGTTTTGTCCCAATACACCAAATGTCAAGAGAACTGTGCAAGGAGCAGTTGTGTCAAATAATATTTTAAAATCATAACCGAGTTTACATATGGCATTAATTTAAGGTTACGCCAGCCAACCCTCTCTTATCCTAATCTTAGTCTATACACAAACACAATAGGAATGACTGAGACAGAGTAAAGAGTTAAAGTGATATTAATTTACATCTCTGGGAAAATAAAAATATCCCTTTCATTTCCTCGTTTTCCATCAGAGCCTTGTTTTTCTCCGTCTAATGATGTTGTTCTCTTGACGTAAACATTTCATACATGAGGCTGTTTGTGGAGCGCGTCCTTGGCTTGTGTCCCGTAAATAACTGCGGACGCCCTGAGAGCAGCTCAAATGTCAAGGGGGCGACTCACAACAGTAACTAGGCCTTTATCAAAGACGCTGCCTTTATCTCATTAGAGCAACGCAAGGCGGGGAACGGGCTGCACCTCCAAAGGGAAATGAAAGAGTTTTGCCTGTATTTGCTTTGTTATTTAGCTCCAACACCTCAAATTAATTACTCTCATTTTCCTTACTCTATTCATTACTGCAGCTGTAAACACATTTGTCAAACGGCTGCACACCTGGAGCCGTCTTATCTTCGGGCTGTGGACCACGCTTTGGCTCTGTTAAAGGAAAAAGCCGTGCCGTTTTTTTGGAGACGCAGTACCTGCCGCGTCGTGTGGTGATGGCTACCGCCCACGAAGCAGTAATGTCTGAGATTTGTCAGTGTCAATTTCCCGCCTAATCTCGCTAGTCCACCTCGCTGCGGCGGCTCAGACCATTTTTTTATTCAGTGGAGGCTCTAACTGTGAGCAAAAAAACATGGGACGTATACAGCTCAAACGGGACAGAGGTGCAACAGAGAAAAAGAACAGTCCAAGACTAATTTTGACACAATTATATCAAATTATGGCTGAGATGGATTTGAATTATGATGTCAAAATGTTAGTGTGAAAGTCTAAAAATGTATTTTTTATTTTCATGATCATGTTCATGTACTTTGACAAAGAACACAAAATTGGAAGTATTTACCTGGGTTTAATATCCCTTCATAACAGGGCAGTGAAGTCAGTCTAATGCTGTGACCATTCAGACCCCTCTAGCTCCTCCTTTTCAGAAAAGCGACTAGTGACAAATCTAGTGACTTCTCCTGGTGTTACTGGAGACTCGTTTTTACTTTTCTCAATGAGCTGCGGATTCTTTTATTGGTTTATTGGAGACACATGGGCTTCCAAGACCTGCCTGAACACAAGGCCTGCCTGTCTTGTAAGGCTGATTTCTACAGCCTACTTATACATAAGAAATTATGCAAGTTAGTAAATGATGTCATTTAGCATCTTCTAGCAACTTTTAGGACAGTCAATACCTACTTATCTTACCGATGAGTTGGCAAGACTGGTCTAATGAAGAAGAGCGCTCAAACAACAGCGCTGCAATGTCCCTGCTGCAGTCGGACAGACATCTTTTAAAACACAGAGCCCTCAGTGGCAGAGCGGTTGTCCTATAACCAGAAGGTTGGTGGTTCGATTCCCGCTCTCTCCTCACAGTTCATAGTGTTGTGTCCTTGGGCAAGACACTTAACCCATCTTGCCTCCAGTGTGTGTGGCTCTGGTGTATGAGTGTGTGAGTAAATGGGTGAATGGAAGATTAATGTAAAGCGTTTGAGTTCCTCGGTGGAAAGGCGCTGTGTAAAATAAATGCCATTTACCATTTTAGAGTTAAGTTAGCGCTCGGGTACTAAACGAGCGGCTTCTGCTTTAGCAAACAAGCTAATGTTGAACATTTGTGTAAGCTTACCTTCACTAAACAAGTGTCTATCACTTCCACAATCTAACACTCTGAGGTAATAAAACAGTGAGTCACAGAAGCAGCCCGTTCAATCTTTGATATTTCTGCTGGAGTTAATTCTAACGTTCACTCAACAGTGAACCTCCTCCTTCCGCTCAGACTAATGAGAGGCAATAATTCAGCTGTGACATTATTAGATAAAAGTAAACTATCCTTTTTTATTTTATTTCTAGTAAATCAAAGTGTTAGACAGGAGCAAAAAGACAAATTATGAACTGCTTTATTAATATCAGTGCTATTTGAACCTGGCACAGTAAATGTAAGATTTTGTCTGTTGAAGCTTAGCACATGACACGATAGTAGCTAAATAAGAAACTGAACCTATCCAAACTATTAAATAAAAGCAAAATCCCATAAATGTATGGATTTGTTTATATCCAGTAAGTTATTTATAGCAAGTTTTTTTCTATTTTTAAAATTTGTTGAACAGTTCTTAACCAGACTTTATTTGTTTCAATGCAGAATCAATGTTACTGTGGTTCTCATTCATCCAGGTAGAACAACTAAATAGTTTTAGCATGTGTTTCTGAAGAACGTTTTAAAGCCCGAAAGATTGTACTTCATATAAAACAAAAATTAATAAAAAAAGATGACAAACCTAAATTGTCCCACACACAAACTTCAGTGTCAAAGCAAAAGCATTCAACTGACTTAAATGTGTTCTTCATTTTTTGCTGACCACATAAAATAAAAGTGAATAATGCTTCAAACACAGAAAAATGCTTCATGGATATTCCTCACTGCAAGATTTCAGAGGCATAGACTTCCCAGGAGGACGCAGGCTTGTTTTAGTGAAGTATTTTTATTGTGTCAGAGATCAGTCCCATCCCAAAATGGAGGAAGTATTAAATTGAGGAGCAGACAGCACTTTGGCAGTGAGCAGAGGTGTAATTTGCCTAAATTTCTGTGAAGAGTGAGATGCAAATGTAAGAGCATTAAGAAAGTGGGTGTATCGCACTCATTAGGGTCTCAGCGGAAAAGCCTGCAGCCAATAACATTACAACATGTCTTCATTAAAACCGTACGGCCTCAGTCGTCGTCTTCTTCAAACTAACTTCACTCCAAACTTTAAAAAGAGATATTTTTACAGTTATTCTCGGTGTTGTTTGCTGCTGATCACAGGTTTTCTGTTTAGCGCCTGTCGACTCTGAACCACTTTGACAAGAGGCCAAAACTTCCTCCGGGTTTCTAAAGTTAAACTCGTGGTTTTCTCCTGTGAAGGTTATCCAAGACCTCCTACATTGTGTTACATCAGGCTCAGTGGGAAACTCAGGTCGGGTTGGAGAAAGAGTTAAGGAATTAAAAGTGAATTATAGAAATAAATTTTCAGTGATGCACAAATACAAGGATATACTCAATATTTTTGAGCATCTTTGAGCTTTGGTGACTCTGATATCAATTCAATCCCATAACCCATAACCAATTCACTTTTATTTCTATAGCCCAACAACAATTGGCCCAAAGGCTTTACAGAAACTTAAAGCAGCCAACATCAGCTCCTGCCCTTAGACCCTCCACAGAACCACAGGAGAATCTACTCCAAGGACAACTTCTGTATAAAACAGACCATTTTCTGCAGAAAAATAAATTTTCTTATAACTACATAGAGTTGAATTTCTTTAAAGAGATACAATTAAAATAACTTTGATAAAGGGCGTCTTTAGAAGCAGGATGTAAGTGTATTTTAATCAGTAATAGTGACCCTGAGACGCACTCAAGACCTACAACAAACCAATGTAACCTTATTTTCAATGCCACGTGTAATTCAAAAAAGACATTAAGATGAGAGTTTCTTACCTTCAGCTGAATTTATGAGTCCCGTTAGCGTCAGAGGATCATCTTGTGTCCAAATTCCTTCGATGCTGGACGTGAGCTACAAAACAATACATCATAATAAAACTAAAATTACAAGAACATTCAAGAGATGTTCACTAACAAGTGAAGATTATAGCGACTTTTGTGACATTGTGAAAATTAATGAGCAAAAATACATAGGGAAATTCAAGCCACTGTGTTTTGAAAGCACTGATTATTGTGGCAGCAGAGAGCACAGGGCCATCAATCGTTCGGCGGCTTTACGACTCGATGGCGATCGTCTGGGGAGGGATTATCACTGCGTACCACGAGGATGAATTAAACCACAGAACAGATGCACGACGGACACATCGTTCAAAGCACATTGAATGAAAAAAAGGCTTCAACGCAGAGCAATGGGTTGTCTGGAGACTGAGAAAGAAGGACTGACGGTAAATGGGAGGGAGTTAGCAGTGGATTAGAGTCATATCCAAAAGTGAGTTTGCTCCATGAAGCTTGGTTCTTTTTGATTCCTAGTCATAAAATGTAATTACAATCAGTGACTACAGCAGCCTTAGATAGTCACAACTGAATATAAAAACTCAATTTACATTCACATTTACACAGCCTCTCCTTTTTATTAAAAGTTTATTTCCAGCAGACGTTTCCAAGAGCTCACTTTGTCTTCATTATAATCCAGAATGACATCTTTAAATTGCACTGGGACGAGCCAAATGTCCAAATTAAACATGATTAATTTCCATGTGGCCTCTATTTCCTCTGGAAGACTTGGGGCGAGCATAAAATGTGTGCTGGACGTTAACAAACGTCACTGAATCACATAAATGGAGCGCACTACAGTTTTAGAGAAAAACAGCAGCTCCACATTCAAACTAATAAGAGTCGCAATAACCCTGCGCTAATGGTTGATTCCGGACGATAATTGTGCTGTTGGTGGAAAACCTGTGCAAAAACCTACGAAACAGAAACAAGCACTCGGGACATTTTCACACAGATGAGAATTAGCATTTAGCTTCAAAAAGGTCATTTGAGTCTCATCGAGCCATGTTTTTGCCGTTCCTCTATAAAGCAGCAAACAGCTGACAACACTTTTCTGAATTAAATCTAAATGAATGAGGATGTTTACTGCAGGAAAGTGACAATAAGCTGTTAACAGGGGCGTTAAATGCTCTTGTTTTTCTGTTCTGCCGGTTTTTTGTTTAATTTCTGTTTAGTCCAACACACATTACCAGAGCAGGTAATCAATGCTGTAAAATCTTTGAGTGGGCATGAGAACTATGTACTACATAATGTTCATATTCATGGTGACATAAGCAACTGTCCTGGACACATTCTTGCACGGCCTGTCCGTCCTGGGAGTGCATACTCCTTCTGTGGGTCTCCCTGAGGTTTCTCTTTTTTCTTCACACTGATGGAGGCTCTACGGACATGAGATGTTGTTTAATGCAGTCTCTTAAACCCTTTGAGGCAGCTGTTGTTGTGATATTGGGCAATAAAATAAAATAAAAATCATGTCATTATTGCACACAGTACTATACCACACTGGATCAATTAGCTAAAAGTCCCTCTTCACAACACTATGGCATTTTTAAAGTCAAAACCAAGATTTTGTAAAATTGAGAGCCAAAGACCAAAACCTGTATATTATAGTTGTATAAAACTAAAATCCAGACAGTCCAAGTTAAGTTTTTTGGTGCAATTTGATATTTATATTTGATTTAATTTAAAATGATAGAAGCTTTTATGAAAATGATGTGGACAAAAACTATATGTAGTCCTAGTTGGTCTTGAGGTCCGAGACAAACACATAAATGGTCTCAAGACGTCTCGAGTAGACAGTATAAACAGCCCAACAGATTTTGAAGCAAAATCAAACTCTCTTTCTTCTCATTCTTTTTTTTTTTTATTGATTTGTGTGTTTCAAGTGTTTGTAGAAGAATGACTCAAAGTTCATACCTTGCTCTACATCAATATTCATTTCATTTTCTTTCCATTCACCTTTTCCGAGTAACACTATAATCATAATTGACAGTCTAATAATCCAAGTTTGAATATTAATAAACTGATATTTGCTCAGGATTTGGCAGCTTGTATTTGTACATTTCTATTTGCGCTTGTCTTCAGTCGCTCGTTTTCCACAAACACGACAATCCCATACATTCGAACAGACTGTAAACCTGCCACAAATTAGCATCATAAAGAAGCAACACTAAGCTCGCTTCACAGTCACAGTTCAAGCCTAAAACCGGAGAAATTATTATCAGTGTTGTCGTAAACAGCAGTACAAATCCCCACTGTAACGCCGCTCTCTCTCATTCTCTCGTTCCCTCTCATTCTCGCAGACTTGTGATGTTTCTCTCTGCATTTTTTTTCCACGGCTGCATTTGCATTTGTTTGATTTCCAGCAGCAGCGTGTGGTGCCTCTTTCGCAACAATACAGAGTCTCGTAAACTCACAGCCATCCTTCCTGCTGTAGAATACTCGTCTCTGTGTGCCGGCTGTGTGAACTTTGAGGAGAGGCTACAGTCGAAGTAGGAAAGAATGAATAGTAACGCGTTTGTTTAGTCCACTTTGGTTTGCATCAAGCTGTAGTAAAGACCACACTAACTGAGTCCAAACCAAGACCCAGGTCTGAAACCACTTCTGAGTCCATAATTACTCATTTAATACAATAAATAGTTCAATATTAACAGGGGCAGCAGTCTAAGACTTCCCTTTCATCGTCCCTCCAGCATCTTCCCCGGGGTCTCCTCCCGGTGGGACATGCCACTATTGTATTATAACGTTTGTGTGTTGTCCTAGAAAAACATCAAAACATTAAGGCCCAAAACAATGACAAAAACATTCAACAATCAACAATATAAATGGAAAAAAAACATTACAGGTACAGTTGTTAAGGTGCTTGAGATGCAGAAGTTCTTGTTTGTTACAGAACATTATCGTGATCATCTCACCCATGAAAGAGCTGCTGCTGAGAATTTTAAGTAAAAGGAGACCGCTTTCTTTGACTTTCACTTATGCTCCAGAGGAAGTGGCGATACGTTGGCAATAGATAAAGCCGATAATACAACTTTCCAGAAAACCAGCGCTGGCTCGTACAATACAATACAAACATTAGACCATACGTCCTTGTGGTGCAGACAGTACGCTTTTAATAATTCATACACAAAAAAAATAAAATAAAATCAAACAAACATCAAAACATTTCCACTTATCACGCAGCCCAACAGATAGTCCAAATGTAAAGAGTCTAAAGTGGACACAAGCAGCAAATCAACAACACAAAAAGAAGCCACCAGCTTCAGTCTTGAAGTTCTGCACTGGGCAGTTACCCTAATGTGACATACAACTATTTTTAGATCTTGATTTTGCCTGAGATCATCTTTAAATAGCCTTTCTCTTCTGATGTCACCAGATTGTAAAGTGTAGTCAGCCCAGTCGAATGTAATGCGTGCCGTTAGCTGTAGCCTGCTGCTGCTAATCCTGACGCAGAAAATCTATTTCTCACATTGGCTTCAGCTGCCCTTCGGGAAGACGCGGCACAAAACCAGTCAAAAGCCCGATCAGAATCAAACGGACGGCAGACACGCTGGGAAAATGTGTAATTCCCTGTGTTAAGAGCCCTCACTGCCAAAAACTGAATTACATTTGAATCTGCCAAACGGACAAAAACAGCTTAATTACAATGATTAGGAAACAAAGACAAGAGGCCAACATTGAACAGAATCGGAAAACCAATAATTACTTAGAAAAACAATTATTAGTCGATCAGATATGAAGGACAACACAAAGTTTAGAGCTGGAACAGTAACGGTATTGAACACAAATTAAACAGTTCATTAAAAAAAAAAGGTTCTCTCAGTCCAGTGTTTTTATTTGGACACAACCACAACTTAACATTTTGACAGAAAAAAAACATCACTTATAATTATCATACTAGGGATTGGTCTATTTAACAGAATATTTACTAAAACTGTGCAGGGTTTGGAGTTGAGCACACAACAGCTTTTAGTCTAAATGCACTGAATCAGTCAGTAATTACCCGACTTTGTGTACGGCTTGTACGGTCTACAACAAGGTTTACAAACAAAAATTCTTGTAGGGTTGGTTTAGGTTATTGAAAAAAAACTACAAACTAAAGTGAGCATCAAAACAAGGAACTTAACTAAACTGAAAAAACAGAGTTGGGTTTCTATTTATGCCCAGAGTGTTATTTGTGAAGTGTTAATTGGAGCGATGAAGAAAACATGCAGAGTGAGGACTTGAGAAAGTTCCAACAGACGAACATTAGTCTGTGGACAACTTAAAAGCTACAAAACCAAATAAAGTGAATCTGCAAATGAATCATCATTGAACCCAAACTGAACTATCGATTTATTTGAGACGGATGTTTCCACATCACAAACCACAAGTGCAATAATGAGAACTAAGGAAATAATGGTGCCGTTTTTTTTTCCTGAACCTGATGTGGACAACACAAATGGTTAAAAACATGAGTTTTATTAAGTGGAATCGTGCAATCTGCTTTAATTACAAATTGCTAACCTTAGTAAAGCTAGATTTCACAAACTCACAGGAACAGTGTAGGATTTGTAAAGGGTAGGTACTTTGTTGCTTTATGCAAAACAGCCATGCGCTTCAATTTGTTTTTAGCATCTCTCAACAAGATTTTATGATCTGTGTGTATTATTTTAAACCTGGTTTATAGAGACAGAAAGGAACATAAAGTATCCAATCTAAACTGCTTTATTTTCACTGTGAGGGTAATGCACTCTGCTGCTGCTCCGTTATTACTGTTGGCATTAGGCAGAAAAGAACATAAATATTTAAATTTGAAAGTACATTTGGATTCCAATTTTAGGTCAGGAGCAAAAAAAAACAAAAAAAAAAACGTAAAAGATAAAAAAAAAAAAAAAACCAGGTGTTCTATACAGTATTTCATTAGCTAAAACACATTTCTTAAGATGTCTCAAATGTATCTTGTGTGTGTTTAATATTCTATGTAATTATGGTTTTTGCACCATTTTGGGTTCCATTCTTCTGTAGCAACACCTCCCTCAGGTGTTGAGTGTCTCTCTGACACGACACATCCAGGTTTGGGAAGAAAAAGCCGAGCCGTGGCAGATCTGCAGATGAGCTTTGACCCAACGTGACCCACTTCTGCCTGATTTATGGCGAACGGTCACGGCGCAGACACGGCTTTGTTCTGGAGGGCCATAAATCTCACCCTCTCGAAGCCGATCAGCTGACCCTGCATCCCCGTCAGAGACCACGGTCCAGACCACGGAGCGGGAACGGACCCGTTAATCACCTCCAACGGGAAACAATGAAGGAAACAGAGCCAAACGGAGATTCATGGTTGTCGTTAAAGCGATGCCAGAGTGGGTTTAGCTGAAGTAACCTCTGCCATGTCTCTGGAGATTATCATGTTTTCACCGTTTTGAGTTGTAATAAAATCTTGTCAAAATTCCATTGATTTGATGCCAGTATGATTTATTCAAGTTTCAGGCATTGCATAAGTTTTGTTAATTAAAAACCTATTTCAGTTGAGCTCAAATTGGAAATGTGTTAAAAGAAAGTCAAAAACAGAAACTGCAGAAAAAAAAGGGGTATCACAACAAACTTGACAGAATTGAAAAAAAAAAGTATATTTACGCCTTGAGTGTTGTCCGTTATTTGTAGCAATGATGGAGAAAACATGTAGAGTGAAGACCTAGAGGAAGTTTAACCAAACGAACACTAGCCTCAGCAGCTTCTAACTAATGCAGAAACAACTGGAGCATCTCCTGCACGTCACTGGAAGTTCTGTCGTTATGAGTACTTTACCAATAAAGTTATGACTTGTGGAGGAAGATTTTACAATTTCTCTGCCACTAAAAGTCTTAATGCAGATACGGACTGCCGCTGATTCCAAACTATTATTGCATTTAACTATTTATTTGGGTCAAACAAAGATAAGAACTATTAAATACATTATAATACACAATTACCAGTAAGGAAGACAACAAATATATTTCCCATCATCACACTTTTATTGTTATTTCTGAGGCAGACTGAACCTCCAGGAAATGTATGCGGTAAGTTTGGTCTGGTTCTGGTTTAGACTTTGTCCAGAGAAGGTTAAAGGTCAAGTTTTACACCGGGGCCTTGTTAATGTCTGTCACAATGAGCAATGATAGACTGGATTCAAGGAGTTGGCATAGTCCACTGTTTTTATTTAGATTTTCCTTTCTTTTTCAACAAATATCAAAAGTGCTAGGTGCAAAAGTGCAATGGAGGCAGGCAGAGCTCAATCCTCTCCAGCAGCAGCCAGAATGATGATTTGAGGCGCCTTAAATACGTCCCGACTAACTGGGTAAAAACCAAACCAACCCCACAGGTACATACATTAACATAAGCTTTTCCTAAACCCATGTTAATACCCTTCAGAAAAATAAACCAAACCATAAACCCAAAACAATTCACAAACCCTAAAGCCAAACACCTAGACTTCTTTAAAAACCCATAAAACATCGTTTGGTTTCTCCCCTCTCCATTCCCCTGCCTTGGTCTGGCCCGGCTTTTTAGTGTTGTTCCCCTGGGGACTCTTTTAGCCAGACACAAGGAACAGAGCACAAGGAACAGAGCAGTGAGTACACTGCACCAAACAACCTTTAAAACACACTCCACCACACTACACCACAACACTTAACACCAAACACACAGTGTCACTTATCTATTGCACATTTCTCAATCCTGTTCTAATTGTTTGTTCAACCCGCAGACGGACTAGCCTGGTTCTACCAGACTCTCGTACATTTCATTTGTACAGAGAGTCTGGCCTCGCTCCATTGACAAGCGTTTACTTCCTTGTATGCGGGAACTCTGTTGAAGTTTAAAACTATTGGATCTGCCCAGAGTCACTCAGGATCTGCCATAGCCAATCGCTAACGTGTGGTCGTGACGTCTGGCATGCGCCGAAACCGACTGGAAACAACAAGTCACTCCCTCTTTTCGCTGATTGGTCCTACAAAAAATTGATTTCTGGAAACCTAAGAATATACAGCGATCCCAGACTAAGTACTAAAGCGAAATGAAATTGAGCGGAAGTACGTAGGAGGGCGGAGCCAGGCTACAGACGGACAGCCATCATCCAAAGTGCTCCACTAGATACGCAGGTGAAACTATAAAACAATCAATAAATTATTTCTTAAAACCAATCATGTGCATTATCTTTATGTGCAAATTTGCGTTAGTTTAAAGTGCTGCGTGCTATAAAAAGTGCAAAGTGTATTTCTAAAGTGCTTAGTGACCTTCAGTGAGATGTGCTGTGTGACAAAAGTTTAAAAGGGAGACAAAATTAAATTTGAAAACAGTTTTTTCCTCAAGCGCATCTTTGATCCCATCATCGTAGCGCTGCAACGGAACGTCAACGTCATCGGTTACGTTGAATACAAAAAGACTATTTACAAGGCGGCTTGTGTTCCTGGGAATGGAGAAAGTTCCATTCTATCACAAAAACGCAGACCACAATTATCAAAAGTATGGGATTACTTTAAACAGAGGCCAAATAAAATGGTTCATTGTTCCCTTTGCAAAACCAAAATGGCGTACCAGGTCAGCCTAACTGCGAGGCACGAGCACCTCAGAAGAAAACATCCTGGCGCTCTCCGACCTCAAAATGACAAGCCATCTGTGTATCTATTTATAATTAAATAGGTTTTGGGAGTAATTGTTGCGTTCTTCCCTGATGTGTTTTGGTCAAGGATTAAATCATCTATGCTAGATAATAATGGTAATGCTAATCGTTAACGGTATAACATTGAACTGTAAACGTATATTACTGTATAGGTTACTTTGGCAAAAATAAAAGAACTTTTAACTTTTAATAAACATTTACTGATTGTTAGAAGTATATTATGCACACATATACCTAAAATTAACTACTATATTTACATTAACAGATCGCTGTAATCTAGTAGTGTACGTAAAGAAATAATTAGGCTACTTTTGCATTTTTGTTTACTTTTGGCACAAGCCAATTAAATAAAACAAAATAAGTACGTTATTCATAACAAATTATCCACTTAGTTAAAGAGTTTAAAATGCTTTTTTTATGTTAAAGTGTTGTTTACATTATATTTTTGATACTTTATTTTTGTAAAAAATTTTGAATTGTAAATTGTTGGGTGTGTTATGCTTTACAGTAAGTGTCACACACCTTGTTCTCTCACAGCTCAACAACTTTAACTTGTTAGTCTCGCAGCAAGACTTCAGACTAGTCTTGAACAAGATAAGCCCCAACTCCAATGTTCACACTAGAATTCAAGCTGCAAAGCTATGCTTTTCCCCTGAACCTCACACTGGACTTTGACTGTGTAGACTTTCCCCGCTCTTGTCTCACTCTTGTCTTGATCTTGGTGTGGTTGGACTTTAACACTATCTGAAAGCTCAGTAGATCATTCTTTCAATGTTTTTTTAATTTAAAGAAGCGTATTTGTGAACAAAAACCTGGGCTTAGAAGCAAATAAGCTAAAAATGAAAAATGGCTGTCCTCGCCTGTTTCTGAAAGGATCCAAGCTGTGAAAAAGCAGCACACTTACCTAATAAAGCACACAAACACATCTCTCACTGTCGACTACGAACCGCTCAAAAGCGTCTAAATCAGCCTGACTCATGCGAAGAGTTGTCTCTGTGTCCTAAAATAAAGTACTTCAGTATAAAGACACAGCAGCTTCACAATTCTTAAGTTAAATTCTTAAATTTCAATGTCTTCTTTGCCTGCGTCTAAAAATCCCAGGGTTTATCTCCCAAACGCTGCTCTCTCTGTGCGGCTGAGGTACCACTCACATTCCCAGCCAAACCTGCCTCCTCATTGGCTCCTCACTTTCCAGCTGTTTCCATCTTAAAGGGATAGATGAGTTTTTTGAAGCAGACAGTATGATCTGAATTACTGATAACCTGCAACTGCTTACATCACAGGAACGTTTTGGTTTTCATTGTGATGGACATTTACTTTTTGTCTGCAAATATCAGCCTTAATTTAGTTTCTACATAAATGCACCTGGAAGTTTTATTTTTAACTAACTTTATTAAACGTTTTTTGGGGTATTTTTCTTTCTCTCCCCAATTGTTTTTTTGTTTCTCCCATATTTCTTTCTGCCCTGCGACTAACTGGCCACTGTCCAGGGTGTACCCCGCCTCAGGCCCAAAGCTGCTGGGATAGGCTCCAGTCACCTGCGACCCCTAACGGGACAAAGCGGTAGAAAATGAATGAATGAATGAATATTTCTTTCTATAAAAAGGGAACAGCAAATGAGTAATGTTATTCATGTAATTTATGTGCCACCGTCTCTAAAATAAGAATATTTGTGTCTTCTCCTAGTTCAGGCCCGCGGTTCAGTTTTTTATTGATTTTGTTTCTGCTTAGGCGATTAGATTAGATCAGAGTCTTTTTTTCTTTAAATTTATATATAAATAAATAAAAGAAATATTTTTATATTCTATTTTTTTTTTTTTTTTTTTATTGGTTAAACTTATCCAAAAAACATTCAAATATTGCAGCTCGTTGTCACAAAAATCATTCCAGTATGTTACAATTTTTTTCTAATATGGTGCCGCCTGAGAACAAGGTATTCAACTCGGTATTAGTTAACATTTTCTTCCATGTGTCTTCCATCATCAGCTCGAGCTCCTTTCACAGAGACCTCACACAACCCTTGTTCAAAAACCCTGTTCAATCATTTCAAAGGAGTATTGTACTCCAGTCCTTTTCCTCTCGCTCATCGACCTGATCCGAACCTTGTGATTGCGATGAGAAGTGTTGAGCAAAACTAATTACAGTTACAGAGGTGGTAGCAGCGGGACAGACCTCCATAATTCATGAGCCGAGACGTTTGCCGCTGAAAGCAGAGCGGCAGAGAGAGCGTTTGGATTAGATTTCTTCAGCTCCGTGTCCCGCTGACATTGTATCTGAACGAGTGGGCGTCTGGGGAAAAAGGTGGCCCAAATAACAGCATATTAAGTATTCGCCGACGTGTATCGATCGATGGGGCGTTTGAGGAATGAGGCAACCTCAACCAGTCTCGGTTTGAGCCCTGTGGCCGGAAACAAGCCAGAAAAATTAGAATTAACACCACTTCAGATAGACCTTCTGTGGAGAGGGAAGATGGGTCAGATTTTGGGAAAGATAGAAGATGAACCTAAAGGTTGTTTTTGAAGAATATAAACACGTTTATTGAAGATAATGTTAGATCTTACCTCAGCCATTTCTAGTGGTTGTTAGCATCACTAGCTAAATAGAATAGCTGTAATGTATTGCATTTCCTGGATTTCAATATATTCCACAATACGGTAAACTCTGGCCCAAACTTATTCCACTGTCAGTTCAATAAAACAAAAGATTTGATTTTAATGCATTTTGGCCATTTTTTTTTTCTCCATTCTTCCTTTAAGGACAGCATTTTCAGTTCCTTCTCTTGTGTCTTGTCCTCTGCCGCTGCATTATGAGATTAGCAAGGTATGTTTCAGGCTTAACTTTTGGTTTTCAAAAGCAAGGTAAAAGAAAAGATCCAAACATAACCCACTGACCAATCAGCAACAAGAAACGAGCTGCCGGTCTGAACGAAGTGTCTGCACAAGGGCACAGCTGAAGCATGAACATACAGCAATCTTTGGAAAGTGACACTGAAAACTGAGCTCTTGAAGTAGGAAATTATGGGTGTATACACATTTGTACTGAATGGCATTATGCTAAGACTGACTTTAATTATTGTCTATTATACCCAATAAGATCCATGATTAATAGGCTCGGTGAGGGTTAGGGTTAATAAATTTTATTTAACATTCAAACAGTGACTCCATACTTTCCAGAAATAGAGTTTTAAATGTTAAAATATCACTCACCGCTTTGTCACTTTGCTCACAACTCAGACTGCACTCGTTTTATTGATTATATCAAGCTCTCCACTCCCAAAATGTACACCGTTTTTGTTCACTACTCCTTTCTTTTTAAAGCAGCAAACGATTGGAACAAGCTGCAAAACACCTTCACGCTCTCATCCTTCATGTCAGGGTCCATGTTAACACAGAAACTCCGGCAGGTTTTAGTGGACACCTATTCTTGCTGATAAACCTGATTTTTTGTCCTTGCCAATGCCATTTATCCTGTTTTGCACATACTTGCATTTGGACTGTGTTGGGTTTATTGTGTTCTGACTTTGTTAATTGTATGTTTCCTGTCTATCAACTGTCTGTCTGCATTTGTTTTTTGTAGCCAGGACCTCTATGCCAGGTCATGTTTGTAAAGGATAATTACTTCTCAAAAATTCTACCTGGATAAATAAAGGTTAAATAAAAGAAATAAATAAACATAATGACTTTCACACAAAGCCCTAAAGAGAAGGGTTGTGTCAAGATCCCACTGATCCAGACCAAGATTGTTAGGTTTTTGTCTGGCCGAGTGGAGAGACTTATGATCTTGAGTAATAGTGTTAAAAAAGGAGTTAATTTATTGTAGAATTTGCAGCTGTAATGCATTGGTATGGCTAAAGTTTTTCAGTTGAGTCACAATTACACTATTTGAAAGTGCTTTACAGCTGATACCTGATAAATATTTGGGGAAGATTAACAGTTATTCAGCATTTTGTCATGTAATGTTACATGGAGGTGGAAAACACAGAGCTGAGAGCTGTAACTGTCAGTAGATTTAACTGACAATAATGATAAGGATACACAACACCTACTAAAACCATGATCGAACGTCCATGACACACCAAATCAAAAGCTTATTCAATTCAAATAACTTGACCGTCCATTGGCCCAACACCAGTACAATCCATTAAAGCCAACAGTAAACAGCCCTGGACCTGTTTCTAGTGTTTTCCCCGAGACTAAAACTCGTTAAAAGCGTCTCCTTCGTCGTCTAATCTCAGCCGGAGCTCACACTGAGCACCTGCGCTTCCTGAAATTCCCTCAATAATAAATTAGTGACGACAATGAGCAGCTCCAGTCGCAGGTGCATCAGCGCTGTATTTGAATTAGTTTCCCAGGGGCTGCTTGTGCAAACACTGACTTCTAGAGTTGGCTTTTTTTTTTGTCAGTCTGACTTCTGTGTGAGTGAATTTACCGGTTCAGTGAGAGAAACTCAACTGTTGGGAGCAGAGCGAGAGGTGGAAATGGGCCCAGACTGCTTCATATACGAGTGACTGAATGATCAACAACTCTAACTTTAACATCAGTACATGGGTTACTCCAGGGAGAAGATTGCTGCAAATAAAAGATCTGCAAAGTCCCAATGCCACAAGCTGTTTTCTCTGAAAGATTGTGTTTCTCTTAACTCGATAAAAGCTTGGTGGAAGTTCAGACTGGTTACACTGCAAGGTAAATAAATCAGGTTTGGCAAACACCTCAGGGCTGCTGCACAAAGCGAGAACAAACTTACTGTTGCCGAGTAAGTTTTGAGTTGAACAAAGCCAAACTGGGTTACTCTGGGTTAATTTGTTTCATGAGGCTGGTTGTAAACGTTCTCTCTCAGTCCAGGTTTAAACCGTAAACCAATGATCTCTGGGAGTTTGCAGTGAACAGCCAAAAGTAATTTAACCTGGATAAAAATAGTTTAAAATTTCAGCTGAGGAGCAATAAAAAACATCCAAACTGTTAGAGGCTTACAAAGACAGATAATGAAAGGGGGAAAACAACTTATAATCTCCAATAATTTAATTTTTTGTGAATTTTTAATAGCCTGTTAAATGGTAAGCTCGCCCACATGGCACACGAGCCAGTGTAGCTTTGAGCCAGTCCCAAGCCCAGATAAATGGAGAGGGTTGTGTCAAGAAGGGCGTCCAACGAAAAACCAAGTCCGACTAAATGCAGGGCCTGTACTCATTCTTTAAATTCTACAAGGTCTTGGGAGCAAATAAACATGAAAGAAAAACATTGTTTGAAGTTTATTAGAGTAATAACAGTGTCTTCTTTATTTAAAAACCCAAACCGGCTTTGAGGCTCTGAAACATTTGCAATCAGTTCCAGTCGACAGCAGTCAGTGTCAGCGACTCCAGAGTCATGTGATCAGAATGAAGTGAAAACAATCGAGGAATCGAGTGTGGACAAGTTTCTTCTTTTGATAAAAAAAAAATAAAAAATTAACATGAGAGCAGTGCAAAGAGAGATTAAGATGAGTCCTGTTATTGTCATAAGTTTGTATACATAAGTAAACAGAGTAGTTCACGTGAGAGTAACTGTAAAAAGCATTCTGTGATAGTACATTTTTTATGACACTTTTTTGGTCTCACTACAGATGACGGTTGTCTTTATCTTGTGTATTTCCTTCTGTTTATATGGACCGCAGAAAGAGGAGTTATATGCAACAAAAATCTACAAAAGGTATACAGGGGGTGGATGTGGCACTTCCCTGCCGTCATGTGCTGGAGCCCTATTAATATTCTTTTGTCAGTAAAATCACAGATACTTATGAAGGATAAAAATATAACAGCCTTTACTAAACCCGTTTGTATCAAAATACTATTAAACCAGATTTATATCCAATTACAACAACGCCCAAATTTCTATAAATCCATCAAAATAAAGCTATATTTTACAGATTGACACACTGACCATCTTTTACTCTATGGTTTAAAACAGTAGCTTCCTTCCTAAACTTCTCTTCAAAAGCAGGGTTTCAAACAGGAGCCACTGTGAGAGTGTGGCCTGGTGCTTTGTGAAGAGACACTTGAGAAACTGCAGCTCCTTCATAAATAAATAAATAAATAAATAATAAAATGACTCCTGAGACAGCTGTCGCCTTCAGGTCCACATCTGTAGAGTCAGATCAAAGCCCAGAGACAGTCCACACCAGCTGCTGGGACCGAGACACACATCATAATAACAACACTCACTGACAGAAGGAGGAGGATGGAAGGGAAGAACAGCAAATATACCATTACAATATCAACTATCACATGTCACACTGTCCTGTAAGACTAGCCAAACACATTGTACGCTATACGGTTAAAGTCAAAATCAGGATTTGAAAAAAAAGAGCTTGGGTTATTTATTTACAGATCTTTGGGACTGCTTACCTTTAATCTTGTAAAACTGAATGACCGATAAACACCAATTTAAATCCACATTGAATGATTTTGCTTCGAATAAATTCTTTGCTTGTCTGTTGCAGCCCAAAAGTACAATGTAAAGGTTCTTAAAATGCAATAAAAGTTGAATAATAAACATTAAAACTCACTCCATCATTCTAAAACATAACACAATGTAGTTTTAGTTTAGTCTCGGGTTTGGTCCTCTTCCAACTTTTGTCCAAGAATTAGTCCTGGTTTAGCAACAATTTGGTCTCAGTTTTATCCTACTTTAGTTTTAGAATAGTCCTAATATAGGAATAGTCTGGTCCTAGTTTATCCCTTTTAATAAATGGTAAAGTTGTCACTGTTTTAGTTTAGTAAAACAAACATTTAGTGCTGCTAAAGAAGATTATGTCTTGGTCAGATGTCGCACTAGACTTTCTCACTCTCTCATTTTGGCGGACAGAGTCATAAAACCTCTGTCCTACTCCATTATTACTTGACATTTTAAATTTTCATACTTTACTAATACTTATAATGGCTTTTTGTGTTACTCTTTATGCTTGTCTATGTCTTGAAATTTCTTAGAGGACAGATTATTCGTTTTATTTATGAACATACAATTCCTACAAAAGGAAATAACTAAAATGTACTTCATTCAATTGATTTATGCGACTTCTGGTCTTGGTTTAGTTTTAGATTTACTCAGATACTAGTCTTGGTTCAGTTCTTTATGGTTTTGGTAAAAAACTAGATCTAGTCTTGGATTATCTTTGTATTTAAAGTGTGCTTTTTTCCATTTAGAAAAACTAATAGTGTTAAGACAGCGCTCTGTGTGTCCCATTACTGGAGTTGAGTGCAGTCTTTAAAGTGCAGTCAGGGCACAGCGGCGTTGAGTTAAATGGGCAGCCGACAGAGAGAAAACACTGAAGGAGAATGGCCACAGAGACGGAAGACAGAGCAGAGAAGAGCACACTTTACCGAGATTACATCCTTCCACTTCAGAACACAAGAGACGAGGGCCGCGTCTCACTTCTGCTTCAGACTGAGGTTTGTCTGAGGTCACGGTCCCATTTCCACTGGATTTTATCATTCACTGCTTCATATTCTCAAAAATCTATTAGAAAAGTATGTCTTGGCAAAATGACTGCTCCATACAAAAGCTTCCCTTGTATTTCAATATTTCAATATATACATATACATATACATATAAACTCACACAATGTAACGTATTACAATATATGGCAATCAAGCCATGTTCACCTTTCTCCTATATTGTTAATTATACGTCTCGAGGAGGGAATTTCTGGCTAATACCTATAGAGATGGGACAGTATGAGATTTTGACAGTATGTTAACCCCGAATGACAATATTGATTAAAGCTTGAACAGCTTTTATTTTCCAGAGAGATTGGGCATAAATAAAATAAATAAAAATGTAATCATACAATAGAAGGTTATAGAGCATAGTTTCAAATAAATAAATGAATTCAAATAAATGACTGCAGTGTCTTTAAGGCAGGGCTTTAGCTGCTGTTATTTTAGTCTTGTCTGCAGCACTTACCTCCTTTGTTTAGAATTGCCTATACAGTCTGTTTAATGCTGCTTGAATTTATTTTCATTAACAATCTCTTTGTTCCAATTATTCATTAAATAGCACAGACACAGTTCTACTGAAGCTTTGAAAGGATTTATCAGCAGAGTGTTCTTTCTTTTATTCACATTAAATGCAGCGGGCCAACATTAAACTCACAACCCACTGTCGCTGCGTCTGAGACATGATGGAGCATGTGACGCTGCAGAGGTGCGTAACAGAGAGGACGTAGCCCCTTGTCCCTCCTGCTACAGTTTAACCTTATCTGTGGGTTTAATCAGACTCCAAAGAAATAGTTGATAAACTTTAAAACTTTCTATCCGGGATTATATGTAAGTATGCAAGGTATGCACACTGTCTTTTGTCTGTCTGCATGGAACATTGAAACCAGGTGAGCTGCTAGAGTACAATGAACACTGAAATAAATTAACTATTACCTTTCAAATAAAATCAAAATAAAAGACTAGCGCAACATTAACCAATTGAGTGCTCAATGAGCGTATCACTGTTCGACTGTAAACTCTGTAAACAGTGCAGCGCCTCAAAGCCTTGTATAAAGCACTTGTTCCTTTCACTGTGTTCTCCGAGATTAAGAGATTTTAATAATTTCCTTGCAAAACTACTTTTTAAATTACTGGCTGTGAAACAATGCTCAAAACAAAATGAGGATGGACTAACATTGGGATCCATATAATCAAGACCGTTTATCTGCTGTTAGCGGAGATGCTAATGCTAGTACCTGCTGCTGTAACACCAGCACGGATCAAGTTCATTTGTTTTGTCGGCCCTCGGGACCTCTTTGGACCCACATAGACTGTTCTGTTGGTTTACGTGCAATTAGAGCTGAACATGAACCTCCATATACTTTAATATTAAAGTGTTGGGTTTTGGTGCTCGTCTTTGAGGCATCATTTTGTGGAAAGACATTCAAAGAAAACACAGTATGAGCTTCTCAGTAATGACCAGACTCTCTTTACGAGCCTGTTTCCGCACACTGTTGAAAAATCATAAAAATTCTAAATTACTACTTTCCACAAGCCATAACACTCATTCTCTCAGCCCAAAGCCAAAGCCTGCAGTAGGTGAAGGTGAACTTATTTAGCAATTATCAATATTGAGAGCCTAAGACTCAGGCAACAGCTACATTAGACTTTGGGCTAATACGATTACATTGTTTTATTATAGCACAAAAACACCAATGAACCTCATCAAACAAACACTGTTCAGACTGAGCCTACCTGCTCTGTCCTGCCTCAGTCTTTAAAGTGTCCCTTTCCTCGCCTCATCAACAACCTGTGAATTTATCCACTTGAAACAAAGCCCAATCTAAAGCACTATAGGTTTAATTCACGTGAAATGTATCAAAATAAAATGAAGAGCAAAGGAAGAAGACAGTCTCGTAGCACAGAGCAGCTGGACCTCACAGAGCTGCAGACCACTTTATTTTCTGGTTAGATTCTCCACTTGACTCTTCAAAAACTAAGTCTTAAACTAATCACAGGGTCTGCTTTTGACCAAAACTTTTCTTTCCGGGTCAGCAAAGTTCTTTGCATTACAAATATTTACCAGTTGATCAGTTTTTTTTCCAACAATGTCCACCAACGTTCACACGACTTTCCCTTTTTCCAGACTGCTGTAATGGCCTTACGAGTTTAATTAAGTATGAACTTGTAAATGTGCCTCAACTGGAAACAAAATACACATCATCTAAGGCAAAAATGATTAATGCATTTACAAAAAAAATTGGACTTATATTTTTTGGAGATAAGCTTGGCTCATATATGTCTTTTATTGTTTTTATACTTGGAAAGAAATCAAGTTTACATCAAAAATAATTGCTCCAATAAACTCTAATGAAACAGACGTTTGGCTCAGAGTCAGTAGCAGAGTTACACGTGGTTTTAAAAGTTCCCTGAAGCAGCAGCTGTGAGCGTCTTGTGTTAAAATGCAGCTGTCTGCGTCACCCGTTCCTGGGGTAGACGTCCGTATGTCGAGCATATGGCCTGGATATTACTCTCACTTTTAATAAACGCCATATTCAAGCTGCGCGTCGTCGTGTTCATCGAAGCAGCGAAGCACTCGACAGCGATATCAATGGCTCTGGCTCTGAAGGAGTTTACAGCCTGGATCTGAGCCTGGACCATCTCCACTCATCATCTGCTGCTGTTGGCGTCGAGCTAGTGTCACGCTGCCTCCCTTTATGCTTTCTTTATGTCTGAAAACAGATCTGTCTGCATCTTATCTGCATCATTCACTGTGGCATAGGTTTAAATTTACAAGAGGGCACTGTTCAGGGGCAAGGGTTTGTGTAGAGACACGAGTACATTAGTCCGTCATGCAAATATGATTCAGCCACAAGGGCTCATTTTCATCTGAAGTCCCAGGGCAAGTTAATAGTAAAGAAGGACAAATGAAAGACACATGGACAAGACATTATACCACAGTTATAAAAGTTAGTCAAATATTAGAGCAGGTTAGTAAATACAATTTAAAAAAAAAAAAACACAGAACATCAAGCACAGATTTCAAGACAGAACACAGACACAGGGAAGCACACTTCCTCCACAATCACCAGCACAACATTAATATATTAAATTGAGTTAAAGTGTCTGTTAGATGTGCACCTGTAGTTTGCAGAAGGGTTTTTATTCTCATTGCCGATTTTCTTCCTTGACATTTGCTCACAGACATGATTTATGTATTACACAGGAAGAATGCAACAATACAGTTTCTGGTCTGTACTGTAGTTTTAAAACCAGCTAGACTCTGGGCTTTATCTGCTCATATATAGATCTACATAGTTGCTGTCCAGTTCTAAACTTATTCTTGACTGTGTTTATTAGATTGTTTATTTACTGTGCATTTAGCTTTTTATTAAAATGTGTAAAAATGCTGCACTTGGTGTGTGTGAGATTGTGTAGTGAATGAATAATTGATATGTAAAGCATCTTTGTGTCCCCGGAAAAGCGCTATATAAATTGACGTTATAATAATAATAATAATAATATAATTGGTGTTACGTATGAATTTCTGTTTGTTTGTTTTTTGTCGCTTTTGTGCATCCCTGTTGGTAAATCCACAGTAAAACACTCGATATACTCTCATGTTTAAAAATGCAAAGGAAACTTTTACTGCTTCTTCTTTGTGTTTTGTCACTAAAGCAGCACCGTTATCCAATTTCATCAACACAACCTGCAGCTGTTTTAGACGTGTCTGTGTTTATTAAAGGTAGGTCTTAAATCCAATTTAAATCCAATACCAAATGATATTCGCTACAGCTCACCACTGCCTCCTTTGACCACTTCAGGTACTTCTCAAAAAACCCTTCAGCTACAAGAGGTCACATCATTTAGCTAACACAGTAGAAAATCACACTGCCAATCCTTTTTTTGTAAATACACCAGTACCTTATATCCCTTCTTTCAAACAAAGAAGTCAAATCATGACATTGGATGATTTTCAGTATAATGGCTTTTTCAGAAATTGTGTTGCAAAGACGGACTAAAAAAAACAAAACCAAAAAAAATAAATAAATAAAAATAAAAATAAACATATAACACTATATTTTTACTAACACTAACTGAACGGTAATAAATTTTCCCACTCACTGACCCAAACAGAATGCTAGCTTCGATCAGTTTTGGTCTTTTCTCTCGGCTGACGTCCTGCAGACACTGAGGACAATAATCAGTGCCGTGAGTCACTGGAGAACAGGACGGTCAAGAGCCGACATTGCAATTATTTGTGGCATTTGTCTAACCTTTCACGGACAAATGAAGTGAGTGGCCACACGCATCGTCTGAGTGCAGACAATCACCAGAGTCTCAGGCTCCAAAAAGTCAGCGCATCTGCAGAAAGACCAGATTTAACAACTGTGTATCTTACAAATAGACTAATGCTATATGTTTTTAATGACTAATGTTTGCAATAGAGTGACAATAGCCAGACACAAACAAAAGGTCAATACAGCAGTTACAGATTTTAAAACCTCTTTAGAATAAGGACTGCACAATTTCATGAAAACACATCACATTTGATTCCATGTTAAATTGTTATTTAAAGCTCTGATTGACAGAAATGTGTTTAAATGCACCTTAACTGCTCCATCATCCAATAGTTCCATGTTTAATTTACCCCGCCATAATCTAAAAACCAACCAAGAGTAGATTATAGCATTAGAACGCTGCACTGAGGGTGTTATGAGTGTGTCTTCTGACATCCTCAAAGTCCTCTGTCTTTTCTAAGACTATGTCTACAATGAAGACTAGGCAGGGGACAGTATATGATTCTGATAGTATGAAAACTTTGACCAAAAATACCATGGTTTAACTGTATTATGGTACAATACATTTAATTTTGGGTAAATGGGACTAAATACTGTCGATATAATTCCTGCCACGGAAACAGCTCCAAGAGACACGCTCAGCTCAAACAGAGGGAGAGGAAAATGACCGATACACAGGAGCCTACAGAGTTTTAGAGTTTTATTTGGACAAAAATGACCATTTCAGAAGACATTTTTTTTCAAACTTGCCGGTTTTATATAGTTCACAAACACAAACAGTCTGTAGAGGGATCTACACCATCTAGTGGCTAAAGGTTACGCAGTGCCGCTTTAAAATGACCTTACCACTCGTCAGACTGATTCTACTGCTCCATTTCTTTGGACACATCAGTTGATTGCTGATCTTTGAGCCTTTTCTATTGAATATTTTGACAGCATTAACAATCAAAGTGTCTTTCTGCTCATGCCTTATCAACTAAATATTACAAGAATGGAATCTCACAGTATCAGAAGTGCTTTATTCAAAGCACCTGCTACAGTTTGGCTCAGAGGAAAGGCCTGCCTCCACATTGTTTGGAGTTGGCTTCTTAAACCCATTGTTTCAGAGCTAAAAAATAGCTGCATTTATTTTCTGTGTCCAATGAAACACAACTCATCTAAAAAACAAAAGAAAAAAAACAGATGAATACGACAGAAACAAAGACTAACCAGACTAATAATGACTCTGCCCTTCCTGTTTCTGCTCCAACTAACGTCACACCCTAAAATATTACACCGCCTCTAACAACAAAATGCAATAGTGTCATTCATTTAAATATAAGTCTGATTTTAAAACCTTTTGGATTAGACTGGGTTTCACATCCCAGTCCAAAACTAGCAGCATGTATAGTTCCAGAACATTTTAAATTTAGAGATAGTCCTCCATCCTCTGCTCTACATCTGTCAGTGTGAATGAGTCTGTTCTAATTAACAGTGCAGACAGTGGTAACAGCGTTGTTTCTTTGCAGGAGTGGGCCCTGGGTGACCCCTAATGAGACACACAGCCCGGCCCGACTCTGGTAATGAGCTGCTGTTTGGCTCCGGGCCACGTCACGGCTCCACGGGACACGGACAGCTCCACACATGACGCAACGCTTCAGCACAACGCTTCGGGATGAGCTGACGATACACTGTTACTGTCTGCAGGAGGAAATCAGTCATAACTCATGTCTCAGTGGAGAGAGCTGCTTGTGTTTGGCTCTGACCCTGTGCAATGTGGTTCAGATGTGCTTTTAGCAGTCACGTTTTGGGAAAAAATTATGTAGTGTATAACTCTCACCCAAACCGAGGATATCCACTGTTATTTTCTGCGGAAATTTACTAACATTTGCAAAGTCACCATTGGTTTAAAGAAGAATTTTCTACCAAGGCAAACACTTGGCAAAAAAGGGAAAGCTAATCTACCCTTCTGCTCCTGCCAATGATGGTGGAAAAAAAACATGATACAATGACAAATACACTGAAATAAGAAAATTGGTCATAAATTAACCAATGTCTACCTGTTTAAATCCAACTAAAACATGTTCAAATCCATCTAAAATCTGTACAACCAAATCAGTAGAGACTGTCAGCCATTTGGAAATGTTCCTCTCATTCAAAGTGGCCCTGCACCCCTAATAATCCTAATTCGTTTCCCTTTTTACCTGCATGAACTTCACATGATTCTTTAGCAGGTGGTGTAAATTAAAGAAAGTTTAAAACCCTCTTGATCCAATGTCTATCAAATGCTATTGTACTTTTTTTGCTATGTCTCTCTTTTGCCCATGACCCCCACTTGTCTACAACAGCCCTTTTCCAGTGGCTTTTTAACAAATATCACAATAATGCATCACAAGGAAAATCCAATAGTGATAAAAAGTCTGTTAATATGATTTGGATTTGGGCGGCAGGGCACAGTTTTAAAGCTTCTCAAAAGAGGGGTCTAAAACTAGATATATTATTCTATATTCCTTGTTTGTAGCAGTATATCTCAGTGGTTTTGCTCCTGTCTGCTTCTCCAAACTGCGAGTGCACAAACAGCAGCCAGTTACCCCTAAAGAACCCCTCGCTCTAAAAACACAATACTGTCCTAAGAATCTTACACAGCATGAGCATAGACTCTGGTAATTCTGCCTACATTAACACAACTACTATATTCAAGATATCTCTGAAATCTGCAGCCATCTAATATTGTATAAGCTGTTCATCTCAGTTCAATAAAAGACAGAATAATGTAAAACTTGGATGCTTTATAGAAGCTTAAGAGATGAACCAGTTTCAGAATTATTCCAAATCCAGAACTTAGCTCTAGACCTTGAGATTTTAGTTGCCACTGTGTCGTGTGATGTTTTTTCGTTGTTTGGTTATGTATGAGGATTTTTTTTATGAATTTAGGAAATAAAGCTCCAAGTTAAGGTGCTTTGGGCATCACAGCAGGTAGTCATACATTTCTGCTTTGGCCCTGTCCGTTTTTTTAAGTTATAGACTTTAATAAACAGTCATGTAGGCTATTGCTTGTGTCTGTGGCTTTTCCAAACATTAACCCTGCTCGTATTTTGTCTAAACATAACCATAGATAAGTTATTTCTCAACCTAACTCAACACTGCACATATACAAAGCCTTTTGGTGCTCATTTTGGGGGAAAAACATTGATGGGACTTGACTTGAGCCCTGTTTTAACATCGCTGCAACGTCATTTATTGCCAGCCTTTACAGAAACCACCACAAACCATTACCACAACTATTATATGTTAAATTTGCAGGAGATTTGCACATTTTTGGATGTTTATATGCGTATATTTCTCTAAAGCGTAGAAATGGCACGTAGGCTATCAGTGTAAACGCCACACGGATAAAGCTGATTTGGGCAGAGGCACAAACATGACAGAGCAGCGTCCACTCACCTCCACAGCGTCTCCGGGACTGAACCCTCCGTCTTCCTCCGCGCTCTCTGCGAGTCTCCCGGTGTTTCTCCTTATGTTTCCTCCGGAGTAGAGCTCGGACACCGGGTACCGAGTCTCAAAGCCCGGGCGGAGGGGACTGGAGCTCGGTTTGTATTTTTTTTCCCCGAGCCTCGTGCAGCTCCTCGCCACTAACTTTGCGCTCGTTTCTCGGTGTTTATATCTGTATTTATCCGTAAAGAGTGCTGTGTTTTGTTCCGGGGAGAGCTGCTCGTGTGGTTTAGCTCCTCGCGGCGGTGGCGGTAGCAGCACGCGGACAGGAGGGCGGTGCGAGCGCAAGGAATGCGTGATGAGTGCGTGCGTGCTCCAGCGGTGCTTGCGCGTGCACTGACTCTGTATCCACCTGTCAGCGAGTCTGTTTAACACCAGAGTGAACTGAAGCAGGGCCGGGCTCAGGACGCACGGGCCGGGTTTAAAGGGGGCCCCATTTATTCAAGCTTCTATGAAAGGAAAACGTGTGGCTTGGCATGCTGGCTTAAATACATTTAATGGATTTGTAATGTAACTTTAGGCTATTTATTGAACTGTATTCTAAAAGCAAGGCCCTTGTCACACATGCACTATCCTTCTGATCTTTTTGGACAAGTGTGAACTCACCTACTTCTCAACTGAAGATGATCCTGCAGGGCCCCAGTGTAGTCTCTGGAGAGCTGTGAGGTGTAAACAATGTCCAGAGAATCTCTAGAATGAGCTGCTAACAAGTCCGCGGCTGGTGTTGTAAAAGGAGAGCACAGTGTGGAAGCCTCCACTGCCTGTTTGTACTTTACATTGTTGTTTGGTTACATGTTGCTTTAAATAGGCTTTATATATTATATCAACACTGACACATTAAGCATTATTACTTTACTTTGAAGGAGCTTGCTCATTTCCTGCCTGACTTGTGTCATAAACTGCCTATTTTGCCAATCCTACATCCTATCCCCTATTAGCCTATGCTGTCTGTTTCTTTTAAACTCTGTCTTCTTTTACTCTTTCTACCATTTCCATGTCTGTGACAGTTTAGACCAGTGCACTTACCAGCCTGAGGTCAAATACAGGATATTTATCCAAAACAATAAATTCACAAATAATCCATCTTCTACCGCTTATACGGAGCCGTGTTGCGGGGGCAGCAGTCTAAGCAGAGACGCCCAGAATTCCCTCTCCCCAGACACTTCCTCCAGCTCTTCCGGGGGGATACCGAGACATTCCCAGGCCCGCCGAGAGACATAGTCTCTCCAGCGTGTCCTAGGTCTTCCCTGGGGTCTCCACCCGGTGGGACATGCCCGAAACACCTCCCTAGGGAGGCGTCCAGGAGGCATCTGAAACAGATGCCCTCCTCTCGATTTGGAGGAGCAGCGGCTCTACTTTGAGCTCCTCCCGAATGACGAGCTTCTCACCCTATCTCTAAGGGAGCGCCCCGCCACTCTGCGAGAAAGCTCATTTCGGCCGCTTGTATCCGGGATCTTGTTCTTTCTTGGGATGACCCAAAGCTCATGACCATAGGTGAGAGTAGGAACGTAGATCGACCGGTAAATCGAGAGCTTTGCCTTACAGCTCAGCTCCTTCTTCACCACGACAGACCGGTACATCTGTCAATCTCACGCTCCCTCCTTCCCTCACTCGTGAACAAGACCCAAAGATACTTGAAGTCCTCCACTTGAGACAGGAGCTCTCCAAATGTTAACTGTATTTGTTTGTTTTTTTAACATTGTTTGCTTAAAAATACTTTTTTCTATTTGTTTCTTCTTCAGTTTTCAATGGCTCAGCCTTGACTGGAAAACTGATCATCCATTCTCTGTTAATTCATGTTTGGATCTATTCTTTTTCCACACTTGATGAGCTCATGTGAGGCTGAATCCACATAAAACGGTTTTACTCTAAAGAGGCTTTGAGGATAAAGCCTGACATCTGTCGACAACAAGAATTAAGCCTCAATGAATTCAGTTTTGACGCTGAGAGAATATCAGCCTTTTTAATCAGTGAGAGATGAAGTGTGAACAATCAGGGTCTGTGGCTAATCACCAGGACCAGACAGGAGCCATTAGAACCAGCTGATTGGAAAAGTACAGGCAAATTAAATCAGGGATAAAACAGGAATAAAACAAGATGGATCAAGAACTAAACTACAATAGGACTAATCTGAAGCTAAAACCAGAATTTAACCCAAGGCTTGGGAAATAACCTAACAGGCAGCACAGTGGCAGAGTGGTTAGCACTCTGGCCTCACAGAAAGAAGGTTGTCCAGGTACTCTGGTGTCCCCCACCACAAGACGTGTCCCAAACTAAAACTAAACAAGGACCAAACCCAGAATAAGTGAAGAATCTGAAGCAGGACAAAACCCAGCATTAAACAACAAGTATAAACAAGTGCAAGAGAGATAAACAAGTGCTAAACCCAAGAGAGACATAAAGTAATATATGACTAAACTGGGACTAAAGACTACACCTAAGATGGAAGCATCTAAACCAGAACTAATCTAGGACTAAATCTAGTACCAAACCAGAGCTAAACCTAAACTTAATGTATCACAGTGAAAGAAAACAAATTCATCTAATGAAAGAGTGCCCAAAATAACTTTCACCCAACAAATGAATAAAGTTGTTACTCACACACACACACACACACACACACACACACACTATTATTATTTTACCTTTATTATCCTTGCGGGGAAATTGATTGTAGGCAGTTGCCACCAGGGGGCGCCTAGCATGTTTTGATGTACTTGGTTCTAAAAATCTACCTCTTTCTAACTTGAATTGATGGTGTGCATATAGTATTAGAGTACTAATTAGAGTATTAGAGAGGATTTGAACAGCCATTACAGTGCCCCCTACAGGAGCAGTGGGGCTACAGCTGACTTTATCTTGATAACACTAAAAAATATATAAAAAAAATCTAATAAGAAGAAATTTAAGTTAAACCAAGATTTCAACTGGTTATTCATTTTAACCTACAGTAGCTTGTGCAATGAGCCAGTATGTCTAAAAATGTCTGATGAGCACTTTAATAGAGCACAACAATGTCCAACAAGTATAATCTTAGTGTGTATACTAAATATTTTCTCTGAACCTTCACCTGTTTTTTTCTCAAACATCACATACTGTGGCTCCATTTGAAGTGAACCTGGGCTGTAGTGTACTTTCCATTTATTTGATTTTCAGGTTTGCAGTGGAGGCTGTCATGGCGCAGGCATCAGTGAATCCCTGTTTCCTGCAGCAGCACAGACATGGCTCGAAGCCTAGGTCCCCTGCTGACAGAAAGAGCACAGAAAGAACCGTAAAAACGAGCTGAAGTCTGAGGGGAAACGTGCAGAGCTTGGAGACTGTGGTTGATTCGAGGACAGTGCGACAGTTTACAAGAGGCAGAGCCAGAGCTGACACTGGCCCTGGCTATTTCTGGAGCGCTCTCATGATTCATCACCCAGTGTTCTTGGGCTGTTCCTATGTGTCACACTGCTAATTGTCACTTTGACTTTAGCCTCAGTTATTACGGTTGTCTAAAGTCCATGTTTAAATACAATATAAGTAAATATGACCTTTCATCAGCCCTAGATTTAGTCCTGTTCCTGGTTTAGTCTTTAGTCTCTTCTGATTCATAAGCGACAGTTCAGAGGCCGTTGAGTTTATGTGTCACTTCAATAATTGTCACTTGACTTTAAGCTTTGTGCTGCTCCTAAGCTCACATCTGAGCTTGGAACACAAATTAAAAAAGGCAGAGGGTTCTCAACTAAATGCATTTGCGTAATGTGGGCAAAAAGGAAAGCAGGAATGTGGATGACTCCATTGTTGAAAGCTGCATCTGCAACTTAAAGGGCAAAAAAGAAGAGAGCAGAGTAGTAATAAACTATTGACGGTAAAAATGTCAATGTGATAAACACAGTCTCAAATCAGAGAATAAAGCAAAGATCCTTGCCATTGTGTTACTGACCTTAGACAATCCTGTTAAATTAATGTTCAATTATTAAACAAGGCTTTTAGAATAAAAAGGAATGAAATATCCCAGAGCAGATTATTAAAAAAAAGGCTTAGACATATATTTAAACTCCACATTACTTTCACAGTAAGTGTCCTTGAATAATGAACGAGGGCTGTGAGCCTCGTGAAGTATTTTACCCAAACTTTTTGACGGCAGTAAGTCGTGTTTCTCCAAATATTTACTGTTGTTGAGGCACTTTTATTGTCTTGTTATACGGCCGCTGTTTGTGTTCAGGTTCGCGTTATTCCCTTTGCAGCGTCTCACATTTATAATGTACGAGCCAGGTCTGTGAGAATAAAACAGGCTGGTCCCAGGAGCTGCTGCCACTGTCAGCGCCACAACAAGAGGTAAACACAGCTGATATTAGAAGATACTGGGATTATTCACACTTTATTTAAATGAGAGCAGTGTCTAAAGGCAGGAACAGGTTGGACGCAGTGTACCCTCAGTTACAGACTTAAATGACAGCAGCAAGAGTCAGACACTAGGTTTATAGTACTTGGTGTATTTCCCATTCATTACTGAGGATTTTAAGCAATGCATATTCTCTGTGTGAGCTTCCATCCATCAATCTTCTGCTTATCTGGGGCTGGGGTGCAGCCAAACCCCACTTTACCCAGACACTTCCAGCGGGATGTTCCTAGGCACGCCGAGAGAGGTGTCCTAGAGACATGTAGAGACTAGAGACTAAGGTAATGTAAGACTAAAGCTCATTTCAGAAGCTTGTATCTGAGATCTTGACCTTTAGGTCCTGACCCACAGCTCATGACTGTAGGTCATAGGTCAGATTTGGAGGTGCTGAGTCTTCACATTCTATTTTGAGAATAGAACTAAAGACCATAAGACCATAAGTTTATTTGCAACATGTAAGTAACATCATTTTATAAGCCTTAGTTTTAGATATGGCCAGGTTTGTTGCTTTGGTTTCAGTGACTCATCAGTGTCTGGAAGTTTCAAAGCTCAAAACTCACATCTAACCCAACATTTAAGAAATAGAATGTGGGTTATACATATAAAAGATCGCATTACCGCAAAATTTCTTTTGTGTTGGTCACCAACCCCGTTCCCCTCCACCTCTCAACAACAGAGCAACCTTTCCTTCTTTTATTTTATTTTTAGATAATCATACACTTTGAAGTGTTAATTGATTGTATAGACTGAAATGGTTCTTGTTTATGTGTGTAAAGTATTTACTATGTTTGAATGATCCGTGTTGCTGCCTCTTGTCCAGGCCACTCGTGTAAAAGGTCAAATACAATAATTCAAAAATAGTGTGTTTTCCTAGAATTGCCTGCACCTCTGGGTTTTCTTGTGTCTATGAAGCAGAGGAAGTACAGTGTCCTTAACGAGCGGTGTTCAGGTGAAATAAATGAATCCTCTGTCACTTTTATCCACGCGGTCGTTTAGAAAGCTTTGGACCTGTTCCCGTTTAATAGTTGGAATTTATAGCTCTGGTCTTTGTGAAAATGTGCCGGCCATTTTTCAGTTCAAGGAGTAAATGTACAGTTGGGACTTCCGCGGTGTAGTCCAACGCTAAATTGATTTTCTGGACTTGCTCATTACCGGACTACACCAGAGAAAATGGAGACTGGCTGTAATTAAAAAGTTTTTTTTTTTTTTTCTTACATAACGCCTCATTAAAATCTCCGAAGCAGGTATGATACGGGTTTTATCTTCTCAAATACAGCCAAACTATCCCGCGATGCTAACAATACAAAGCTGAATGATATCTACTAATTGGTGTGGACATCTTGCTCCACATTGTGCTTCCTGTTTCAGCTCCAAAAGCTCCACATTGAATATTTTTTTCAGCTGAGATGTAAGGGAGGCTTCTGAAGAGGTTGAGCCATTGTTAAATCCACAAAGCTTTATCGTCCATTGAAAATAACAGGAAGAGTCACCAGTGGAAGAGGTTAGCAGCAGACACAGGAGTTGAACGATGAGGGTTGGGGAAGTTAACGTGTCCTTGTGATGTAAACAATGTAAACAGGACAAAAACGCAAATAAAGATTTTAACATTTATTATAAGCATTTACATCTTATGTGGAATAAAGTTTTAAAGAGACTGAATACATTACTATTTCATTTGGAGAGGCATGGTTCTTAATCACCTGTGCAAACTTTGTCTGGCCAACAATCCTGATTCTTTTTCTATTCTCTGGTTCCTGGAGGAGGAACAAATGAACGAAGAATAAGTTACCTCTGAATGTGATTGGACAGACATACAACCAGCATCACAAGCCCACCCCATTTTAGATTAACGTCTCTGAGTATTCATTATTGTTGTTTTTAAACGGAGGGGTTCTGGACCCATTTCACTTTGCTAAGAAAGTAAAAGGTCTGGATGGGAACATCACACACAAGAAAGAGACTCTGCATTTTTATAATAAGACTTTTGCAAATTTTACGCACAAAACATTTATCCCAGAAACTCTCAAGCCTTACACAGACTATTCCTTTGTTAGGAGTTGACAGACAAATATCAAATTGTGTTTTTTGGCTTAAAACTTAGAGACAGACACTGAGAGACAACCACTGAGTCTCACATTCATGCAATAGCGATACTTTAGATTTGCCATTTGACCTACTCGTGCATGTGTTTGGGCGGTGAGAGGAAGCTGGACCCGGAGAGAACCTACAGTAACACGGAGCGGACATGCAGACTCCTCACAGAAAGACAAGAGTTAGAGGATGAACTCACAACCTTCTTGCTGAGAAGTCTTCCTAAAGTCACTTATTTCATTATATTTATAAAAAAAAAACATGGATGAGTAAGAATATTAAAAACTCAAGGTTCACAACAAAAGAAAAAAACTAACCATGTCAATAAAGACTTAAACCAAAGATGGCCACTTAGTGCTACTGCTTTTTGTTTTTATAGATTTCACCTGCGCTGCCTGCAGCAGATACTGGGCCTCACCTGGAAGGACAGAATCAACAACTCTGCGGTCCTAAAGAGGGTAAATCTCCCCCACCATGTTCTCTCTCAGGATCAACGATGGCTGACTACCAAAGGACAGCCTACATGCCAAAATGTCACATGCTCCGTTACAAGGATGTCTGCAAACAAGACCTCACCTCCTTCGATATGATTCCCTCGACACCGGACTGCAAACATATGGAAATATATCCACAAACGTGATACAGAAAGGAAATTGAGCCAGCATCCCACATTCATTCCTTTAGGACCAAGCACCTGTAACACCTGCGGTCGTGACTGCCCCTCACGAATAGCTCTCCACAGCCACAGAAGACGCTGCGTCAGAAACGAACCCCCAGGCACCAGGACTCGATGGTCTCTCGGGACCATGTACAGAAAACTAATGGTGCACAGGTGCCTTTTTCTTTGCTGTTGAAAGTATTTGAAGAAACAAACATCACAATTTTTGAAATGGAAATTGGAAATTGTAGGACCCGTCTTGTCTTCCTCCCTTCGCCTCGACACAATGGTCTAAAACGTTCTCTTTGTTTCAGGGCATTACCTCATGTTACATCTCACAGTTATGGATCTCTATTATTTAACTGAAAGACTAATAAACAGCCAAAGTACAACATGCTTAGGCCATTTTACAAAACTCTGGTGAACATACGACTCAAAAACCTTGAAATATGATTCACCTGTTAGCTTTTAAAATATAAAATATATTGTTCAAAACTCGTCTTGTCTTGTTGAAGTCGTCTTCCTTTATTCTTCTCTCAGTCTGTTGCGTTGATGATAAATGTTTACAGCACTACATTTAGAACGAATTACCTCTTCTTTTCCGCTCGAGGTCGGACTGTTCGCTCACGGCTGGCGCTCACGACATTGCGTCATAAATTAGCCGCCACCTTTCAGCCATAGGAAGAACGCTGAGGTGGATTAGTCGAATCAATCTCTCCAACGGCAGGTTAAAATCATTATTTGGCTTCTTGGACACCAGACACAGTGACAAATGGCCTCTCGCTGTTATAAACATCCCGAGCTTTTCTGTCGCTGCAATGACAGACGCTGGAAGAGGAAGTTGAATTAGTGAGGTCATTAAAGCAGCAGGACTTCCACAGTTATTCATAAAAAGCGGACGTAACAAGCCCACAGTGGCTCCCAGAGTCAAAGATTTACAACGGGCTTCACCAAAAAATCCCAGCTGGATCCATTATTCGACTTGCTCCTCTTCGATCTTGGTTGGGGAATGGAACAAATGAGGAAAGTGGGATTCTTGAGGCTGAAAGGAAAAGGCTGAGCAAAATACAATATGTGTCCAAACACAATGTTTAGACAAAATGGTTTACATATACTATTTATTTTCACCACTTCCTTGTTTAAATGTCCAGTCAAATCAATAAACGGAGCTTCGAAAAGACAGGTTTGGACTTTTTTTTTTTTCACTGTCACACGGCAAATAATTGTGAGATTAATACAAGTTCGCACTGTGAGACTCACATTGACCTTCTGTCTGTACGGGTTCCAAAACAATTAGAAACCTTTTAGCACTACATAATTTCTGAAAAATCTGATTACAAAGAACAAGTTCTGTTGAATCACAAAGGCTGTAATCATTTCAACAAGCCTTTAATGTTTCGATGTACTGCACTGTGAACATGGACAGATGCCGAACAAACCCTGTCCTTACAGAGAAAGTTCAAACTGTTGCTGTGATACCTGTTATCTCTGAGTGGGACATGAGCTCACTCGAAAAAACATGGCTCTGTCCAACTCGCTTTACAGTCACTCCCTTCAGTCTTAGTGATTAGTCCTGGTTTTGTTCTGGATAAATTTTAATCTTGGTTTATTCTGTTATTATCTTTTGGGAACAAGGCCAGCCTGGCTCCATCACGTCTCCCTTGACCCTCGTGTCACGTTCACTGCCACTTGGACAAAACAACCCTCAACACTGATCAGCAGTAATATGAACAGTAAGACTTAACATGCACTGTGTGTAATTATTCAAAAAGGTTGTGCTTCACATGTTTTCTTTTAAAGGCAGTGTAGTATTAATGAGAACATCAAACTTAAACAATAAAAGTCCACTCAAGCTGATTGAATCGATACGTACACATCTCATATCTCTACTCCAGACACACAGACACAGTTATTCTAACATAACTCAGGTTTTAAAGCCAGAAGCAGATAAAACCATCAGACAACAGTGAGCCCAAAGCGGCGCTGACAGCTCCAGAGCGTATTAAATCCAGTGACACCCTCCGATCGATACGAGCTGAGATAGCAGCCGCCGGCGTGACACAGTGGGGGCGGACATTTGCATCTGGCCGCCTCAGACTGGGTCAAAGTTCAGCGCTGAGATTGAGAAGGATCAATCAGAGGCACGTCTTTTTAAAGCAGGTTTTAGAAGAAATGTGGAGCTTAGATTACTTCCAAAACCTGGATTATCCCGAGGCAGACACATTCACTGATAGAGTGGGCACTTGGCTGCTCGTAAACCCAAAGCAAATGTGGCTGGTATTGTTTCCAATGAAAGAAGTGTTTTTGTTGGTTAATGTCTCCTACAAAAGGTAGCCTTGGTCTCAACAGCTCAATCCTTCCTCAGTTAATATTTAATAACTGGAGCTGTTCATGTGTTAACTTTGATAAACAGGTGTCTGTGTATCTTTGTTCTGTTTTGGACTGTGCTTTTATCCGGTAAATTTCAGCTCACATTTCTGTAGTTTTGTTAATAGGAAACAATTTAATTTACCCACAAATGAATGGGAAATCAGAATCAGCAGTTTATGATATGACACATCTGAAGGAGACTTTTGGACATATCCCTTTGGTCCAAAAATGAGGATAACCTGGACTTTTGTGCCACATTTAGGAAGTCAGAGAAAAAAGTGGAAACAGATGTCAGTCAGGTTTAGAAAGTTGATAAGACATACATAATTGTTGTATGCTTTCTATACTTTTTAATCTACTATATTTTGTGTTTTTAGTGCAGCAGGGCCTTGTTTGTTTCCTCACATCAACAGTTAATGTCTGATTCAGTTCCATAGTTAATCACCTTTATGCTTTTAGATGGATTTTACCAACTTCTTCACATCTAAGTTAAAACGCTAACACACTGTTTTTTTTTTTTTTCTCGGTTTGAGTGGTTTTTAATGGTTCTTAGTCAGATCATTAATCCAATATTCTCCAACATTACATAAAATCCCAGAATATTCCAAAGACAAATTCATTAACGGTATTTAATCATGATAAAAAACAGAGACAGGGTGTAGTATAATGCGGTGCACATTTTCACAGAGGTCAGCGTCGTAATGATGGTCATCACTTATCATTATCTCATCATCATTATCTTCATTATCTTTGTCACAGTGACCTTCTCTTTGTAACAGTCTCTCAGCCTGAAATATAAGGAGCTCAACTTCATTCGCCCAGAGCTGCCAACTTCATCACATCATAAATATTTATAAGACTCACAGCCTGCCACAGTCTCGCTCTTAATTCACTCCAATTTGCATAAAAAAATAAATAAAGTAAAAAGTTGTGGTGTGTTTCCCTCACATCGGAAACCAAACTTGTCTGCTGTTTATTTTATGGCTTTCTAACTTAAATACAAGACTTTTTGTTTGCCCTGGTACTGATAAATTAAAGCTGCCATTATTTTAGAACAATGCAGATGAATGCTTCTATCTGCAGCCATTAACCTAAGATTTACATGTGTCATTTAAAACATAAAGCTCACATAAATTACATGTGAGTGAGAAAGGCTGGCTCTATATCAGAGAGCGGTACTTTGTTCTGAGAAGTGGGACTACCAGAGGAAATCAGTGAGAGCAAGCAGATACTTTCATCCAGTGACAAAACGATAACGCTGCTTTCAAAACTTCAGACTGTTAATATTAACGATATTTCACAAAATCTGTGCCGTTTGTCCAACACTAAGACACTTTCATGTGTTTTATTTATTCATTGAATGTAAATGTTTTTCTCATCAGTTTGCTTTACTCTGTTTCAGAATGTCTACCATGGCTTATGTTTGTGAGCTTTGGGAAGAAGCAGCTGTTAAGTAAGAAACTTATATTCCTTACTTTGTTGTGTTCATGTGTTTTTAACTCGTAAGGTCGGTTTGTGAGTTTATTCTTTCCTGTTCATGTAACCTCAGAAAAAGGATAGAACAGGATACCTTGTTTTTTACAATTGGCACACGCACAATAAAAAGACCATTAAATTATATATATATATATAAATACATATTGTGTAATTTGGTTGTGTTGAAACAGTCAACAGAGAGAGCTCGACAGTAAAGTTGCACTTCTTGATTTTCTGTTGCTGTCCCTGTCTCAGATTCAGCTCACATCCAAAAGTAGCAAGACATCTCCTGCTTCTCTTTTATATAAAAAATATTTAACCGGAACCAATTTTTCTTCCACAAAATAATAACACATTACACCAAACTGAGGATTGATTGAATTGACAGTATTTATCTGTTAAAAGTATGAATATTCAAACTCAGCTATTACACTTCCTGGAACATCACATGACAAGCCAGTGTAGACCAATGAAAGTGCTCCTTTTTTGAGCTTAGAAACTTCAACAAGAAAACAGGAAAATCCTTTATAAAAACAGTACATAGGATCATAATCCCTGTTTCTTTCAATAAAGATTGCTTTTACCATAAACCTTTTGGGGTTTTAAGACATTTTCCCAACATTAAGAAAAGAATAATAGGTACAGTCTGATTAATTTCACTTGTCTTTATATAACTGGCATTTATTTGTGTCTGACCATATAATTTTTGCTTTGAGCTGCAACAACTGTTCTCATCACCTCTCTTTCTTCTGTCTCCTTGTGTTTGTTTTTTGCGTTCAGCTCTAGATCTCGTTGCCCTCTTCGCTCTGGCCCCTTGCAAATTCACTCAACTAATTAACATAACTTCCAGAAATCTATGTTGCTGTCAAGTTGCCACTCTGTAAAAGCAATAATTAGCATTTTCTTCACTTAAACTGATTGGAGCACGAACAAAAAAGCCTCTCAACGCAGCTGTCTTTCTTTGAACCTTTTTCTTCTTTCAAACAACAGAAAATAGTGCAGCGATGCCTTCAGACTTCACCCGTGTGTTTTTAAAAAAAGGCTTTGAGGCATTTTGAACAATGAAGTTTGATAAAAGCGGCTGAACAATGCGGCCCGCTCGGCTCCAGATAAGTGTGCCACTGAATGTCATTTGATTCAATAGAAATCTGAGAAAAAAATATAAAAGAGGAACAGTCTTTGTGTCCCGTTCGAAGGCTGCAGTCCCTGATTCTTATCTTGATCTGACTGGCTTCAAGTCCACTCACAAAACTCTCACATAACACTCCACTCTAGGACAGGTTTAAGCAAAACAAATGTCAAGAAAAATTACATTTTTTTGTCAGAAATGATCTGATTTTGTTTGAAAGTCTCATTTCTAAACAAACTCAAACTTAATTCAGTTAATTTGAAAGGAAAACGGTCTTATAGAGAATAACCGTTGAGAGTAAACAAACTATCACTAAAAAGAGAGAAGTACAGCAAGACTAAATAATATCAATATCTTTTCCATTATTACTAATTCAACAATAAATGTAAAATTGTTTCCTAAAAGAATAAACTGATAAACTACTAAAGGTCAATTGTGTAAAATTATTTTAATAGTCCATTAGTCCAATAGTCCATAAAAGTCCATAAGTTGGTTTAACTTCACACACACAGACAGTAAAAACTTTTAAGCTCCAAAGTCACTTTTTTTTTTTTTTATTGTGTTTAGCTTTATTGGAGCAGGTTTTGTGTCTAAAGGTTAACGATGGACCAGACTTTTATGTTGACGTACTTCTTTCCTGAGCCAGAACCTGTCAGTCCGAGAGTTACTTTTCAGTTTGAGCCTGAGACATACTGTATACAAAGTCATGTGTGACTCGTGTATTCTGTGCAATCCATGCAGAAGTTTACAGGTTTTGTGTTTTTCTGACAAAATGAGGGTTTTCTTTGCATAAAATAATCCTGCACATCAATATTTCCCTCCTGATGTAAAAACCCATCGGAAAAAAAAGAAAAGATGATTTGATTTCCATTTCCAACCCAACATTTTCTCACCAAAGCTATTATTTAATGATTTTTTATTACAGTTTCATTATTGCATTAGTGAATTGGTTTGGGTCAGTTTCATAAAAGCAGCAATTGTTAAGAGTCTTTATTACTTTTTGAGTTAAAATCACATTAAAAAGATTACAGCACACAAACCCATAAACCCGATATTTACACAGCAAACTAATGAAAAGAGCAGCAGAATTACATCGTGTTTGGTTTAATTTTAAGGCCCATGTTTAGCTGAGCTGGTTTTTTCATTTTGTTGAATGAAGCACTCTTTTAATGAAGCTCTTTACTCACAACAAAACAGGAGCCGTTAATGCATTTAGAGTAAAATTAAAGCAAATAAATGCAGTTAGGGCATTCAGAGTTGCTTTTATTTATTGCCTCTAATTACATGCCTAAAAAAACAAATGAACTTCTCAGAAACTTATGTAAAGTGCTTTGCCCTGTTTTGTGGCTGATTATTTGTCGGAATGTTTGAAGAAAGGCATTGCTCTCAAAGAAAACGGTTTGTTTTTTTAGTGTTTATCGCCGGCTGTAGCAGGACGACGTCTGCCCGCTGCAGATAGTGCCACTTTTTAATTACTTCCTTTGTGTTTAATTAGCACAACTTATTGGGATTTTGTGCTGAGGAAAGAAAACAAACATTAGGGCACAATCAATTACCAGCGAGTTTAGGTTCAGATGAGATGGAAACTCTTTTTACTACATTTATACGTTTGTCAGACTCCATCGTTATTTATTTTTAACTTTTTGAGCTAGAGACAGTGCAGAGGTTTTTAATCCATTACGTTACTGTCTCATTATGCTCTGCCGACACGTGTTTTACACTACTGTCAGTCATGTGACTTATTATTCCCAAAAGAAGAGAGACAGAGGGAATAAGACAAAATGACCCGACACCAAACATGGATCAATGAAGGGACAAAATGACAAATTATATCAGTGTTGTTTTACCCAGACAGAAGGAGGTTTTACTGAGAGGTGGGGGAAGGAAAAGCAGGGGACGATGCCTAATTAGTTTGACCGAGCAAACATGAAGCTAACAAATGAGCTGACTCCTTCACGGTGATGGTGATTATTTTTAATATTGAAACTACAGTTATTTGAACTTGTGCAACTAAACGAAACAAGTCATCCGCTCAGTGCAGGGCGTCTACTGACAGAGAGGCATCAGTAGGTCCTGAAGGATCGGATCCAGATGTGTGTTCACACATTCAGGTCACACAGACAAGAATGGATGTATAAAAAGAGATTTAGACTGAGCTCTTTTCCAGGCAGTCTCTTCTGACAGCGCCCTCTAGTGTGTCTCTGTAGAAAAGCTCTGTTGTGCCATTAGTTTTAGGTTTAGAGCTGAAACTGTCAACGAGAACAGTAAGAACCAAGAGCTTTTTTTTGGCCAAAATGCAAAAGCAGTTTGTAAAATTTTTAGGGTTTTAATTGTTTCTGAATTATTAATATGCTCTAAAAATGCAAAAAAAACAAAAACAAAAACTGTGATTATCTGTTATTAGAGCTTTTAAACCTAGTAGTAACACATTCAAAACCTGTTATTTAACATTTATTCAACAAAGTAGTAGCATACATCTTAGAACACTTCTGGCAAAAGCTGATTCTTGGGATTGTTTTCTATAAAAGGGCAACTGAACTGATTAATTGAAATAGTGTTTGTTAATAAGAACAAATGAAGTATTTGTATATTACATTCACATTAGTATGACTTCTTTCTTTCCGTTTGTTTTGCTCAAAGTCACTTTGGTTTCTCGTTTTGTCGCGGGTTGAGCCGGGGTCATCTTCAACCTTATCGCCATGGAAACTTGCTTTCTCTGAAACAAAGATGGCGGCTGCAGTGGTGATCCATCATCTCTGTAGTACGGCCCATCCATCATCCTCAGAGCCCTTTGACAACACTCGCTCGGTTCCTCTCGGCTGGGCCCTGATTGGTCGGGTTTAGAAGACCTGCTTTCACAGCCGGACTGTAAAACCTGACAGAGGCGCATTGATTTAGAAATCTACCGAGATGGGATTCATCAAGCTCAAGGGGCTGCAGTTCACGTGGTTCAATAGAAAAGAACTGGGACAAAGGTTTGTGATCCGGATTAGAGCACAAAGACCAGGTCGAACCAAAGATTAATGACAAGACAAAACTGAATCAGAAAGTTTTTGAAGTTTCTGGAGTCATCAATGTTTAGTTTTTATGGAGTACATTGCACTTTTACCAGCACAGGATTAAATATATACTGTATGTGCAAAAAACATAAAGTTAGGAACCATTACCAACAAAAGTATTCTTTATAGTGGAGGTCATAGGACATCTTTCAAGTTCCTACACAGAATTTTAGGGTCTACCTGTTTTTTTAGGAGTTAAAATTAAAAATACGTGGGGTGGTTAGCACTCCTGCCTCACAGTAAGAATGTCGTGAGTTCAAAACCCGGCCGACTCAAACATTCTCGGCCGACTCTGGTCTTTCTGTAAAGAGTCTGTATGTCCTCCACGTGTTACTGTGGGTTCTCTCCGGGTACTCCGGCTTCCTCCCACCGTCCAAAGACATGTATGTACAGGTTAATTGGCCACTCTAAAGTGTCTCTAGTGAATGAATGTGAGAGTGAATGGTTGTCTGTCAATGTTTGTCTCTAAATGTCAGCCCTGCGACTAACTGGCCACTGTCCAGGGTGTACTCTGCCTCAGGCCCAAAGCTGCTGGGATAGGCTCCAGTCACCTGCGACCCCTAACGGGACAAAGCGTTAGAAAAAAAAAATAAAAAAAATGAAAAATACAAACTCGACACAACCGTTTGGTTACTATCTTCAATAATGTGCGATACTGTCGGAAGCTTGTGGATGACATAAGTTGGTTTATTGCAGTGCGTAAAAAAAATTTTGGTTTGACCTGAAACTAACTCTGATTGGACCAGGCTGTTCTGAGTAACAATTGAAAAAGTCTCTTGGAATAAAGAGAGGAAATGTCTTGACCTTGAAAACTAAGTCACGAGGCCTTTGCTTTCACCTTTTCTTCAAGATGACCTGGATGACCTGAAACCTTCACAGTCTTTATGTTCCTATAGCCTTGTTTTCACTGGAGCAGAATGTTGCGTATGGGTTTGTGTGTGTGTCATTCCATTATCAAAAGTGTCCCAAAGCGGTCTCAAAGTGGTACAATGCTAAAATTCAACAATATATGGCTCTTGGTTTTCCCACATGAGCACCACCACTGTGTTAATCTCATTAGTCCTTTCATTTCTTTACTTTTGTTGCGTTACTATTGTTTTGCTCTACTGTCTGGGGTCTCAAGTGGTCCTAAATATGCTTCAAAAACGATTATTGGAAGACAGATAATTCTCACTGAAGCAAAAACATTTCATTTCTTTCTAAAAACCTGTAACAAACTGAGCTGTACTAAACCGACCCACACCGCTCCAGTAAAAATGAGGGCTGTCAATGGCTAACTTGGTTACGAGTTATGAATGAGTGAATATGAATGATTTAATGAATGAATTTATACTTTTATTTGGACATAGCTAAGGGATCAACATTTCACAAAATCAAAAGTACATTATCACAAATATTTCATTGTCCAAATAGGAGTGGGAGGAAGTGCATGTGTTATTTTTCATGAAAGTGTTAAAATAGAAAACTATAGCCCATTGTAGCAGAGCCTGAGCACAGGGTGAACACTCACAAACAGCCTTGCCCTACAGGAAGTGCAGGGGGCCGTGTTACCTGTATGTCTGCCCAAATGAAGAGGATTATTTAAACAATGGTGGAATGGAGCCCACAGCCGTTTCACTGCAGCAAGAGAATCAGGCACAGACTTCTGAAAACACCACAGAGCCACTCCATTTAATATGAACCAGAAAGTTTTAGAGTGAGTACTTTGAGTGTTGCTGATGCAGTACACTTTATCCTTGAATAAACGGTAAACAAGCTCTTGTGATGACACTTACTAAACGAGTGCTCTGTCACGTTACAATGAAACACAAAGAGGTTTTAGCCACAGCTGGCCTTGGGCAATACTTTACATGGAATAAAACGGACAAAATGATTAGCAGAGTTTGCAGAATGTGGACAAAAATGTTGAAAAAATGGGAGAGAATTACCAAATGGCATGTGATTTGTCTTGCTGTTTGGTGCATTTATCAGGGACCGATTCAGTTGGGACAAAATAATAGATGAATTAATTCATAATTGATTTTGTGAAGTGGCACAGATTATAAAACCTGACCAAAGGCAAGGTTAAGATAAATACTACATATTACCTTAGAGGTCTCATAAATTCACTTTTTCTTATTAAAACTCATAAAACTCACTGACTTTCCAACTGTAAATGTAAAACGTTTAAGAGCCACTTTGAAAGTCTGATGCTCACCGTTTGTTCAGTGAGGAGACCTTTCACTGTTTTATTAACCTCTCACAAGCAGCTTTTCTTCATTTCTTTGCGCCGTTTGTCTCCAAGTGGCTCCAGTGTCGCGGTCATGAACCATTTTAACATTTTAATTTAAAACACCTCAGGGATCAATGAACAAACGTGAACTCGTGCCTTTTGTCAGAGATGTTTTTTTTTTTACAAAAGACAAGTGGCTTTAATCACCACTTTCTGGGTTCATCTGAGGTTTTACTTCAGACTTTCGACTTAGTTTAGACCATGTTTAAGTCATCTCAGTGCACTTTAGCCCTGGTTGGTTAACGCACTTAAACTGACGCTTTGGCCACATTTAGGCCTGGTTTTAGACCTGGTTTAGTCCTTGTTTGGCCATGATTTAGTTCTGGTCTAGGGCTTAGTCCTTTTCTTAGTCCTATTATTGGCCCTCATTTAAAGCTACATCTTTTTAAGTGTGGCACCAAAGCAAAACCTGTTAAAAATAGTGCATTCTTACTCCTGCCCTCGTCCTGCTGCAGGTTCCAGGAGCATGTTTTCCATTGTACAACTTAGCAGTTCTAACAGTACAGTAGTTGCATTATCTTTAACCTGCTGAGCAGGTGAGTTACTCTGGTGAGTTTCACACCTGCAATGTTTCCCGTTTGGTTTGAATCAAATGTTTAGTTAAAAGCTCCAGGACCATGGTTCAGACAAAACGTCTGTCTTTGGTTTCGTTCTGAAACAAACTGAAACAAAGTCCTGTGTCTTTGTAGTGTTAAAGCACAGTTAAAACAGATATCAGTCAGATTTGAAAATACATAAAACACATAGATTGCGTTATTTACGTTTTCGCTGGCTCTATTTATCTTATTGATTTAAACAGGACATTTAAATTTTCATCTGTTTGTGTTAATTTTATATTATTAACAACATGTCTCTATCTGCCCTGCTGCAGTCTGATTATTGTATTTCTCCTGTTCAACTGTAAAGTGAGCCTCTGCAGAGACACCACATCAGACACGCCCCCTGTCGTCATGACGACAGTGAACACAGCGTCAGGGAAAGTGCCATAGTCTGTTTTTAAAAACTGTAAAGAAACAAAACGTTACTGAACCATATGCATACTGTGTAAAAGTTAGTGAGCTCTTAGTGTGGACCTTGGTCAGTGAAAACACACAAGGCTTCTTCAACTTTCTAAACTACTATCACTACTAGCAAGATTATTTTGAAAATGAAACTATTCCTCTTTTTTACAGCCAGAGAACCGAATACTCCCAGAATGAGTTCCTCGCTGTGGCCCATGTCTGAACCAAAATATGAACCATTTCTCTGCAGTAGATATCGTGGAAATATCCTCTAAGGGCAAAACATTGAAATATATTTTGTTTTTTAATTGCTGTGAATAGGGCAGGGGAAAACAGAATTGATATTCACCCCCTGTTTACTTGCATTGGTCGATAATCAGGGATTTACTTTTTAACAGCACAGAGTGTGAACATTGTAGCTGCACATATTATGTTAAGGTCATGATTATAAAACCTTAGCCATCAGTGATTCTTTCTGATGGGCCGTTCTGTGTCTAAAGCAAAACAAGTGGCTCACATAAGCACACTTAAACTATCCAAAATGATCCAAACAAACACTCCACTGTCCTCAGTTTATCTTTGGAGCAGTAGAGGTGCATTCAAAAATAAAATAAACAGGAACATTACATTTGCAGACAGAAATGACATCATGACTCAAAACGGCAAAATATTAAAATGTCATAACTGGAATAATTCACATAGAAAAGCACTCAGAGGCTTTTTATTTAGGAGGAAACCCGTCGTCCTCTGCAGCAGACGTCCTTGAGTCCGATCGGCCACAGGTTTGTTTTGTAACAGATGGATGTTTTATGCACAGACAGGATAAAAGGGGGAGGACTATAGCTAAATTCCAGCTCCTATTTACTTCTACTGTGAAAAAAAGAGAATAATTAACACTGAGAGTGTGAGAGAAATCCACATTTCACCTGAGTTAAACCAACACCAGACCCTTCCACCAGTGAAATCACCAAAAACAGCACTGTACGGGACTTTTTCATTCTGAGATAACAAACCAAAACGAGTAAATAAATCATTTCTAGTCGACAAACAGACTGTTTTCCACAGTCTATGTTTGAGGAAAAAATAACACATTTAAAAAAAAAGACAGTCCTGTGTGAGACAGTCATGTGTGAGACAGTCCTGTATAAGACAGTTCTGTATAAGACAGTCCTGTATGAGACAGTTCTGTGTGAGACAGTCCTGTGTGAGACAGTCATGTGTGAGACAGTCCTGTGTGAGACAGTCCTGTGTGAGACAGTCCTGTATAAGACAGTCCTGTGTGAGACAGTTCTGTGTGAGACAGTCCTGTATAAGACAGTCCTGTGTGAGACAGTCCTGTGTGAGACAGTTCTGTGTGAGACAGTCCTGTGTGAGACAGTTCTGTGTGAGACAGTCCTGTGTGAGACAGTCCTGTATAAGACAGTCCTGTATGAGACAGTCCTGTGTGAGACAGTTCTGTGTGAGACAGTCCTGTGTGAGACAGTTCTGTGTGAGACAGTCCTGTGTGAGACAGTCCTGTGTGAGACAGCCCTGTATAAGACAGTCCTGTATGAGACAGTCCTGTGTGAGACAGTCCTGTGTGAGACAGTCCAGTATAGGACAGTCCTGTATGAGACAGTCCTGTGTGAGACAGTCCAGTATAGGACAGTCCTGTATGAGACAGTCCTGTGTGAGACAGTCCTGTATGAGACAGTTCTGTGTGAGACAGTCCTGTATAGGACAGTCCTGTGTGAGACAGTCCTGTATAGGACAGTCCTGTACGAGACAGTCCTGTGTGAGACAGTCCAGTATAGGACAGTCCTGTATGAGTTAGCAGCCGTACAGAGTCCGTTACTGTTTGCAAAACCTGAAAAATAACAGGTGATGTTCCTTTGAGCACTGCGAAAACATTCTAAATAACATTGAAAATCTCTGTAAAGACTGAACACAGAGACATTTGCCTGGGACAATGTGAGCAGGACACAACCTTGAAATTCAAATGAGAAATCTTCAGAGCTTGTCCCTGTACGACGAGTCACAGCAGCGCTCAACGGTCTCTGGGAACCTCCTCAAGACTCTGACCTTTTAATGCAAACTAAGATTAGTATTGGACAGATCTGGGATAAAGAGGTGAGGTCAAAGGAAAGGAGACAAGAAAAAGGACGTCTCCTCTTTGCACTTAAACAGAAATGAGACAGAATTAAATTGTAGTGTAAAAAAATTGTGTTTTATATAAATGCTCCTTTTTGGTCTGGCCCTTAAAGTTATTTTGGTCTAATTTCAGAGTTTAGATCTAGATTTGGATCAGTTACTCCTGTTTTCTAATAGACCTTTGCATTTAGGTCCAGTTTAGTTTAGTCCTGGTAAATCCTGCCTTTTCTGTTATAGTCCTAGTGTACATCTTGTTTGGTTTAGATTTGGACATAGCTAGATTTAGTAGATCCAGGGTTTAGTCTGCTTTATTTGTGGCATATTTCTCACTAGCCTGAGTTTAATGTCAGGGTCAAGTCCCAGGTTAGTCCATTTTATTTTCAAATTAGTTTAGGTTTAATCCTATGTTGCCCCTGTTTGGACCGTGTGTGTGTGTGTCGTCCACATTCTGTCACTCACACATACCACCAAAGTAGTTACTCTTGTCCCACTGCTGCTCCGTTCATCAGCCGCCATCACCGAGTCGTGAGTGTCTCTGTGTAACCGTGCCCCTCCAGAAAACTCTCACTGCATTTCCTCCAGTGCTCAGTCAGCTGTTTGTCGCTCCACTATTTAAACCAGAACGATAGGTTTAAAAATGAGCATGCCCAGGAGAATACTGTTGACATCACTGTGATCTCAGAGAAAGGAAAATTACATGAGCATATACATTTTTTTAATGGACTAGGAAGTAAGTGCAGAAACTGAGATGAAAACATTGTGTATATTTACTTTTATATTTATACTAAAAGTAAATATACATATATTATATATTTATATATACTTTATACTATTTATATTTTATAATTTTGTCCTAGTTTAGTTCTGGTTTAAACTTCTGAGTTTAAATGAAGGTTTAGTCTCCATTTGGACCCAGGTTAGACAGGCTTTAGTCCTGATTTAGTGCTTGTTGTAGTTAGAGGTTTAGGCTTTGCTTTAGTCTTGCTTTAATTCAGGGTTAAGTCAGGGTTTAGAATTAGGCTTTGTCCTTGTTGAGTTCTAGTTAGGTTCTCCTTTAGTCTTTGTTTTTTGCAGATTTAAGTAGATTTAGCACTAGTTTTAGTCTCTGTTTAGTCATCACAGGTTTAACTTGAGTTCAGTCCTCGGATGACCCAGCTCAGACTCTCCTGGTTCTTGTAGAATGAAACATTACAAAGAAAGCATAAAAAAATAACACAGTCTGGCTGAGGTAAAGGAGGACTGCTCATGGTCGGCTGTAAAGTGGCTCTATCCTGTGTCAGAATGGATTTGTCCGACGCCGGGGCAGGACCGCTGCTGTTGATGAGCTAAACGCTGACTCAGTGACAGCTCCACAGGAATCTGCTGCACAAAACCTCAGTGTGATTATTCATCTGCAGCAGCGTGTTCAGACGATACGTACAGACTAACGACAGCTCGGACATGTACAGGACCGACCCTGAGGGAAACACTGACCTCTCTGTGTCAGAGTTATTTATAGGACTTTCACAACAAATGACCAGAGCTCTGTCAATTCTGTGATTCTCCTTCATTTGTCTGTTTTCTGTCGAAGGTAATCTTTGTTGTATGAAAGTGAGTGACATACAAACAACAACCAAACTCCACAACAAGCAATTTAGCATTTAATAAAATGCAGCAGAAATCCCACATTGTCAGTGTGAGGGGTTACACATATCAATCATTTTATTTTATATAGCATTTATACAAAAACAAAAGCTAACCAAAGTGCCTTAAACATTAAAAATGACACAATAATACACAATAAAAACACTGATATAAACTGAATGTATGAAATATCTATCTATAAAATACATTAAAATAGGAACTGTTAAAAAAAAAGAGAAAGCCTTTAAAGCCTTTCTGAGAAAATAGATCTAAACATTGATTTTATGGGAAGACCATTCCAGAGTATGAAACCAAACTATCATGAGACTTTCTCAGTGACCCACCAACACCAGCCAGTCTGTGCTGACTTTACTAAAAGAAGCACAAATAGTGGCTGATTCATTGCATTCTTTTAACATATCCATAAAGGAATATTTCAGCTCTAAGTTATGAAACTGTGGAATTTCTATTGTTCTAAAAATTCCCAAACCCTGTGGTCTAAAGGAAGTCCGACCTGCGTGGCTCAGATGTGGACGTTGTGGGCAGAAGTGTCGGATAATGCCCGGTGTCGGCTGTGAGCTCAGGGGATTGTGGTGAATGTAATGGAGGCATTGGAGCGTTGTACTGTAGTCCGAGCGATACAGGTAAGTGGATTTGTTGCCGTGGCAACGCTCAGGTGTGCGATATCTCACTCTACACTGTTCACTTCAAGACTGCGGTGATTCAATACAGCTTTATTCAAACAGAGGAAAGCCATTGTGAAGCATTAGGGTTCAGCTGATCAGCTTAATACAATATTTGTCAAAATGACACAAATGAAAAAACAGTGTCTGCTTTAACTAAAACCACCCAAACATTTATCGGTTTTCATATTTTTAATGAGGATGACATGCAAACAATGACAGAAGAGGCAGGAATAAGTAACTGAACCTTCTGCCTAAGGAGACTTTGAGAGCAATTAATACCAATTTTACCAAACATTTTAAGTCAGGGTGTGTCCAATCACTGAGGAGTGGCTTAAAGCTGCCCTGCTCACTATAAAACACACCTGGTAAGAACCATAGTCTGATGTGCACCATGGCTCGCTCTAAAGAGCTCTCTAAAGACCTGCCATCAAGAATTGTTGATTTGTACAAAGCTGGGAAAGGTTACAAAACTGTAAAGATCAGGCGAAGAACCCAAAAGCAGACACCAGGATAAGTATCTCAAGGCAGATTTATTTAGCAGGTTTAACTTAGAGACAGGATGTTCTTTGTGGATGGAGAGGGATTACCAGGAGAAGACAGAGGCTGGACTGGTGCGGGAGTGGCTCAGCGAGCCGGCAAGGCAGGGGGAGCAGGAGGAGGAATCTCCTTGAGTGGCCGGAGCGGGCTGTGATGACTCAACAGCCGACGTAACACAAAACCATCTCTAAAAGTCTGGATGTTCATCAGTCCACAGTTAGAGAAATTGTCTACAAATGGAGAGAGTTTGACACTGTTGCTTCTCTCCCAAGGAGTGGCCATACACAAAAAATGACAACAAGAGTTCAGCGCAGAATAATCAGAGAGGTAAAAAAGAACCATAGAGAGTCTGCTAAAGACTTACAGAAATCACTGGCACAGTCCAATATATCTGCAAACATCGTTTAATGTTTACAAAAAGGCTCTTAAACAGTCCACAGAACCTCTGGCAAAATATTTTGTGGACTGATGAAACAAAAGTTGAACTGTTTGGGAGGAACACACAACATCATGTGTGGAGGAAAAATGTAACAGCTCACCAACATCAACACCTCATCCTCACTGTGAAGCCTGGTGGAGGGAGCAGCATGGTTTGGGGATGTTTTGCCTCAGGGCCTGGACAACTTGCAATCATTAATGGGAAAAAAATAATTCAAAAGTTTTTCAGGAAAAGCTGAGGCGGACAGTTGAAGCTAAAAAGAGGATGGATGCTGCAACAGGACAATGGCCCAAAACACAGAAGTAAATCAACTTCAGAATGGTTTCAGAAGAACAAAACACAAGTTGTGGAGTGGCCAAGTTAAAGTCCTGACTTGAACACCACTGAGATGCTGTGGCATGACCTTCAGACAGCGATTCATGCCAGACATCCAATAATCTGACTAAACTGCAGCAGTTTTGTAAAGAGGAATGGTCCAAGATTGATCCTGATCGATGTGCCAGGCTGATCTGCAACTACAGGAAACGTCTGGTTGAAGTTTTTGCTGCCAAAGGTTCAGTTACTTATTCCTCCCCCTTCTGTCTACATTGTTTGCATGTTATCCTCATTAAAAATATGAAAACCTATAAATGTTTGGGTGGTTTTAGTTAAAGCAGACACTGTTTTTTCATTTGTGTCAAGATCAGATCACATTTGATGGTGGTTTTAGGCAGAAATGTGAGAAATTACAAAGGGTTCAGATACTTTTTCATGCCACTGTACATGAATCCAGTGTTTTCTCAGATGTGTATCTGTAGCAGCTCAGGGCAGGGTTAGACAGAGCCTTTATGAAGGAGTTTTCTGACTCCTCCAGCCGACTCAGAAATTTAAAGTTGAATTGTCTCAGCAGTGCCTCAGATTTGGGTATTTGGGAGTTCACCTTGAGCAACAATTTAAACAATGGGTTTGTGTGGTGTTTTTTCTGTAGCTCCACCAGTGTAAGCTGTATACAGTGATATACAGAAAACCTGATCATGAAGTCAGTTCCCAACTCGTTCTGTTAACCCTAGGTTTCCTGTGAAGCTGTGGGTCGGGATTAAAAACGGAATCGAAATATGTTCCATGAAGACTAAAGCTGCGTTCACACTTGCCGTGTTTGGTGCGGTTTAAATGGACTCTGGTGTCTGCTCTGTTCTCTCGGTTCTCTTGGATAAGTGTGAATGCTCCAGATGAACCTCAGTGCCACCAAACATGCGCCGAGCCCTCTTCACAACAGAACAAGGGAATTGAAGCATGTCTTATTAGCATTTGGGCTAACTTTACAAAACGCACAATAAAGATTACTATCAACACGCAATTTATTTATTTATTGTAAAGTTCTTATATTTGAAAATCTAGTTGATCAAAATTGCTCATTTAATGTTAAAAAAAAATGGTTCCAGAACTTGTTTTAATTCAAAATAAGTCCATATAAAACTCACTGGAACATTTAAGTTAAACAAAAAAAAAAAGTCAGAAGCAACACTAAACAGAGGAGGGTTAATGTGTTGGACAGTTTCAAAAAAAGATTTGCAACAAACACAATCAAATCCTGTAAATCTGAAGGAAATCTGACAGAAATAACTTTTATTTCTAGATATATATATATATTTATATATATATATATATATATATGTATATATATTTTAATTAGCATTATCACTGCTCTGTGTTGAGTTATTTTTCAACTTCTTGAGTTACTATTTCCTATTCTTTTATTCTCTTTGAATAAACTAAACTAAACTAGAAACTAAATCCATCTTTGTAGTAAAGAGCCCTGGGTAAAGTCCAGGTATATTTAGGTACGTACATAGACATTTGAACAATCCTTAAATGTATTGATGTAAGGCACACAATGGAACAACCCTAACCCCAAAGCCTTGGAGCAGGTGTTCAGCGACAGCCGTAGTGTCAGAGCTGTGTTTGTGTGAGATTACAGCAGTGACACGGCGCGCTGCAGTATACAGGCTCCTTACAGCGTCTCATTACTGTAAAACAGGTCAACGCTGAGCCCAGCATAAATCTGCAGCTTGGCACAAACCGAGAGCGTCTTATTGGGACAGAAACACGGCCCACGATGGCAGACGATTATCAGCGCTGGGACACGGCCAACATCTACTCCAGGCAGGTTCTTTTAGACGAGTGTGTGTTCAGAGAGTGAAGCTGAGGGGAGGCCCCATCCAAACTGAGGCATTTGGCTTTTCAAACACTGTTGATGAAATAAAAATTTAAAAAATTTAAAAGAATCAATCACATTAGTCTTTCAAATGAGGCGTAATCTTGTATGACACCCATAAAGAATAATCACTTTTCATATCTTTAAAATCTGTGTCATAGATCAAGGTTGACACATCTAAAATATCTGTCTCAGGAATAAGAATACTTCATCTCTCCTTCTGTGGTTTTAGGGTTTAAAGTCACATCTAATAGTACAGATGTCTCTCACTACAGCCACATGATCATCAACCTTAAGATCTATTTATCTAATAAAAGGTTGATTCATTTATAAGTTATATATTTTACATCAATCATGTCAAGGCCAGGATGAACTATTTTCCTCTTACATCATCAAACAAAAAGCTTTTGCCTTTGGTTTGAGCCAAACTTGGATTAAAAACCTGTTCCCATGGGCAGTAAATGCACGCAAATCTCTGTCATAATCTGAGAGAAAATCCTCCATAATCCAGAAGATTACAGCCTCAGACCCGAACATGAACAACACAACACATGGACTGATTCTTCTGCCATTTCTTCTCTACTTATTTGAAAAATGAAAGTGTAGAAAGATCTATAGTTCTCTTTAGGTAAATGGTTTAGATCTGGTTTGGTCCTGGAAACAAGAAGACAAGCCAGAGAACTTTCCATCCATCCATTTTCTTCTTCTTATCCAGAGCAGAGTCTAAGCAGAGAAGCTGCTCTGGTGGAATATTGAAGCATTCCCAGGAGAGCCACGGCCCCTACAAGCCACCTCAAAGAGGAGCAGCGGCTCTACTCCGAGCTCCTCACCCAGTCTCTTAAGAAGCGCCCAGCCACCCTGCGGAGGAGGCTGACCTCAGGCGCTTGTATCCTTCAGACCATGGGCTCATTATCAAAGGGGAGAGTAGGAACATAGATCGAGCGATACATTGAGAGCTTTGCCTGCAGCTCAGCTCCTTCTTTACCACAAACAGATGAGAACATTGACTGCATCTGTCTGTCATAAGATCCCAGCATTCCTCCAACCGTTTTCTGGCCTCAGAATTGGAGGAGCAGGTTCTCATCTTGGCAGCTGCACAGATGGCTGCAAAACAAAAAACTTGGTTTATTCCTAGTTAAGTTCTAGTATAGTCCTAGTTTTGGACATGTTTCTGTCTAACTTCTAGTGTAGTATATTTAGGTTAATTTAGCCTTAGTTTATACATTAATCCTGGGTTAATTCTGGCTTGCAGTTTACTTGTAGATTAATACATTTTTGCTCCTGCTTTTTGTCCTCATTTAGTCCAGACCACGCCTCAGTGTAAGCCCTGGTCTTGTCTTGGATTTTGTGCCGGTTTTAAACCTGGTTTGGAAACAGTAACTGCCCTGTATTTTGCCCAGAATAAAATACCCCAAAAATCCATTTAATTAAGGACAAAACCATTTTCTTGTTAACCATGAATTTCAATGTGACATATTTTAAACCCACTTCTCAGTTACTTTTTATTTAATATTTCATAAAACATCATCCACCAAAACAACCTCCTTTCATTTCTGAGAGACTTTCCTGTTAACGGCTGCTTGTCAAACATCAAGATGCAAATGTGTTCGGCTGTCATCTCTGTAAATGTTGGAGGTAATTATTCTGTTAAATTAAAATGCTAATGTTTTGTAGTAAGCGAGCAAAAAGAAAATTGTTGGAGGTGCAGACGTTTGAAAAGTACACACGTCTGAAAGCAGCAGTGAATAAGAAACGATGGGGAAGGGAATCTAAATTGATTTTGTAGAGCAGCAAAAATTCAACCCATCACAAGCTCAGAGTCTTGTGTTTGACCCTCAGTGAAAGGCTTGTTGTTCAAGTTCAGATCTGTCACAAAAGCAGGCTCAGATGGTCCTAGAAAACAGAAGTTACGTGAAACATGGATAAATATACTGTACATAGTGTTAGGGAGCCAGAGGCAGGACCCCAAAGCAGGCACAGATGTTGGTGAGATTTAGAATATTGGTTAATTGTACAGCAGATAAGGTTAATGACTTGGCGTGGTTGAAGCGTGGCATAGTCCTGGCAAAGTGGCTCGTTGGCAGGCAGAGGATACTGGGGGGAAAAGCACAAAAATAAAATAGAGACTTTAAGGCAAAAGGCTCACAAGATCAGCTGCTAGGGCGTAGTGTTCTACCACTACCAGAGTCAAGAGTCAGACTGATGTCGAATGGCAGACGAGATGTGTAGGAGTGGTACAGGCCTTGAGGTGTTTAACGGAACTGTTGTGAGAGTCCCATGGCCTTGCCCTTGATGCAGTACGGGGAGTACCACAAGAGGAGAGGATAAGACCCAGCTGCCGGCTAGACTTCTCAGAGGGACAAGGCGTGCGTCCATTTCGTGAAGTAACCTTGATGTTTCATATCCCTGGTCAGGACCGTATACAACATTGCAGCTCACCGGTCTGTTTCTCGATGTTGTCCACTCTTCTCCGGACGAAACCCCTTCATATTCGTTAAGCAGCGTAGTAGCTCACAGGTCTGACTCCCGGTGTTAAAGTCCTTTCTGTATGTCCACAGTCTGTGCTGAAGATGTCGAGTCAGTTTCTCGGATTGTGCGACTCTTTGATGTAATCCTTTAATAAACTGTCACTCACGTCACAGAAACACAGTTTATCGATTCGTAGGAGTCCAGCAGGCATCCATAAAAATAAGAGAAAATTTTGTAAGGAAAAAGTTATGACGGGACAACGTGAAACAAAAGCACACTGAAGCAGATAAAAGGAGGAGCAGTGAGGAGCCTTGTTCGAGAGTCAGAGCATGAAGTGTCTGGGACACAAGACAACACACACTGGGCTAGACTCACATCAAAACACATAGATAATATTAAGTTACAGTCAGTGCATTTACAAGATAAGAGATAAGTGAGAGCTACTCAGAGCTAGAAGTTAAGAGTAGGCTGGCCTTTCGCTGCACTGCACTGTGGAGCAAGTGCAGAGCTCATTTCCAAAGCAGTATCAGTGAGTGTTAACCAGACTGAACCGAATTGAGCCATGTGATTAGAAAAAAAAAGAAAAAACAGAGGACTTTGTTTACACAGCCTTGACATGTCCAGTCCTATTGAAAATAAATGGTTGGTAAGTCCTTTCTCTTCTTCTCATCTTCAGTCCCTTTGTCTTCACTCTTCTTTTCTTCATCCTCTCCTCAATCAATGTCTTTTTCTTTTTGAGCAGCTAAAATGTATGACAATGATTTACTCTAGCCACCTAGCTAACAATGACAATAAGAAAAAATATCAGAAGGAATATTTCAGATGTTCCCAGTTTAACTCTTGGAGTCCCTTTATTTCATCTGAGTCTCTTGGAGACAAAGAAAATGCTCCAAAGATTCCAATATATTTTTATACATGCCATTATTTTAGTCCTCACCAAACATTGGCTAACACATATATTTTTAACCCCTTAAATTGCAGTTTTAGTAATTAAAGTATTTTTGTTTGTGTTTTTATAAAGAAAAAAAAATCCCATATTTGTGAATTAAAATTTTAAAAGGTTATTTTTTGCAAAGTTGCTTGTGAATAAATTGCTCCACCTAGGTCCCTAACACACACAAAAAGCTTTTTATTGGTTTCCATGGAAAGGATTTCAACACCAGGGAATAAAAATTAAATACAGAATTCAAATGTCAATAGAAATATATTGAAGAGAGTCAATGGCACAAATAAAACTTCCAAAAACTAAAAAACAATGACTAGGTACCAGGGAATTCAAAAAAAGACAAAATCAGAACAAATTTCAGAACAAACAACAAATTGTGAAGATTGTCCTATAAAACACATTTAAATGTTTTGCACGAATGTAAAGTTTTATTTTTACTCTAATATTGTTGCTTGCTCTCGATAAAAGGCTGTGGTCTTTAGTTGGGGTCAAAGACAGCTCACACAGATGTACCTGGAACAAAAGGCCACAGTGAATAAAGAGTAGATGAATGTGGGTCGAGTGCAGGTTTGAGCAGTGGATAAGCACCTGTCCTCGTATCACAACAGCCCTTCACAGCTCAGCGCCTCGTTCCAGCTCATTTCCGACCCGGAGGCGTCTTGATTACGCTGCGTAGCCAAATGAAAAGCGGCCCTAATTTACGCCGTGCGGAGCTTCCTGCTGTGAATCATTATCTGCCTCCCAACCCCAAAGGTCACAGCTCCAAGTGGGTCACGCACATTAATCTGTCCTCGTTGTAATAACGAAAGAGACCAGAATAACCCTCAGTGCAGGCACAAAAGAAGGTTTAGCAAGGTTTATAGTCCACAGAAACAGGAGGAGGAGATCCAGAGGACTGAGGAGCAGACGAGGCAGAGCAGGAGTCTGGAGCTGGGACAGAGCTCACAGGAGCTAACGGACGATCTGGCAAAGAGTGGAGGACTGGAGAGGCTTCTTATACTGGAGCAGGTGGGCAGTGATTGAATTAGACTAGCTGCAGGTGTGCTGGAGTGTATACAGGCTCCTCTATAATGTTCTTTATTATGCTCTAAAGAGGTCATGGATCTTTTTTTAGTTCTTTATTTATGATAATTTGCTCCAATGCAGTTCTTGTTTTGTGTGGATATATACTGTTGATATTAAACAATGAATTTACAATGGTTTTATCCAGCAACACATCTTTTTTGTCATCAGAGGCTTTGTGGGGGAAAAGAAATCAGGTGTCCCAGTTCAGAGATCTGAAAATCTGGTCACCCCTCCCCAACATGGACATGCTTGCCTTTCAGACTATAGTCTTATCTCCAGAGCAAGATGTTCAAGAAACAACCGGAATACACCCGTTTTTAATAGAAATGGCACCTCTGCAAGGGGAAATAAAACAGGAATACATCCACACTTTATTACACTTATTATATCAACACATTACATTCTCATCTCATAAACACAATCTTTAAAACAATATCATGTAACTACATAGTACATAATAATGGGTTTGTGTGTTTCTTTTGTAGGATTAGAGTATGTATGTACTATGTAGTTACATGCTATTACAGTTTGTTACACAAAGAGGTAGATACAATCCATCTAAAGTGTAGCGTTAAATAAAGTGTCACCAAAAATATTAATGCAACTTCTCTCCACGAGTTTCAGAAGAATCAATCTTAACATGTTTGATCCCAAAGAAAAACACAATCTTGCACAGCACATCTTAGCCAGCAAGTAAAAAACAAAAGGAACGTCCAATAAAAAGGATTTACATGAATACATTTTACAAGCCCCACTGTTTTCACCCCATCACAGCCGTTTTACCAACATTTGACGAGATTCTTTTGGAACATGTAAAGTCAAGGAAGAAATACATTATTTTCATCTGTGGGGCTTTAAAGGATGCAGACACAAAAGCTTGTTATGTCAAACTTATAAAAATTATAATCTAAATTGGACACAAGTTAAGGAATGATAGGATAACACCAAATCTTGAAAGCTTAAACTAGCTATAGATACATTTTAAATTGGAAAACTGGTCTTTTTGTGTTGAAAATTAAATCACTTCCTAACAAGAGAGAAAAAAAGGCCAAGTGTGTTTAATTGAAGAGTTCATCGCCGTGGTCCGTGTTGACATCCGACCGTTCAGAAAGGACTCAGCGACTGCTCTCAGCATTAATCTGAGCTAATGTCAGAGAGCCTCTTATAAAAACTCCTAATGGCCTCAAACGTCTACAGAATTAAGTGGAAAGAGAGAGCCATGGGCTTTGATTAGACACTGATAGTCACATGAAGTGACGGTTTTAGCCATGAATTTGATGTTGTTGATTCCAGTTTTAGATGTTTGTATGTCCTTTAAACCCTTGGTTTTAACAAAAGTTCAGTTCTGGGTTATATTGTTATTGTTATTGTTGTTATTCCTGGTTTCAGTCTTGGTTTAGTCTGGGTTTAGTCCTGATTTAGCACTGGCTTGATTTGTATTAGGTTAGGTCATGTTTAGTTTTTTATGAAGCTGATTTAATTCTTGGCTGTTCCTGTTTCACACCTTGTGTTGTATTTTGTACTTTGTTCTTGATTCAGATCTTGTTCAGTTTAGTTCTGATTTCTGTTTCAAACTGGTTTCGGTTTTTGGTTTTATTTAGACTTGGTTTAGTCTTGTTTCAGCTTTTGTTTACTCCTAGTTAGTGAAAGTTTTACTTACTTACTTCTGATCTAGCCTTGCTTTAGTCCTGTGTGTAGTTCTGCATTAGCCCAGGATTAGTCCAGTCTTGTTTCTGGCCTAGTCTTGGTTTAGCCTTGGTCTGGTTCTGAGGCTGAGTCCTGGACCCTGTTCTATAAAGCTAGTTGAACCTACCCTGGATATGTCTCTGCTACAGTTAGCCCCGGGCTACACGTACACGGGTGTTTTCATTAACGGATATTTTTTGTCTCCGTTTATAAAAACATGTGTCTCCGTCCACACGGCTCTACTGTAAACACATAAACAGTTCTCTTCACCACAAGATGGCGCTAAACACGACCCACAGAGGAACATTCAGAGCATGTGCAGAGTCTTGTTTTGTTTTGGCAGCACTAAACTCTTCTGAAAGTATCAACGATGCTGAGTCTGAAACAAAAATAAATGACTTGTGTCACACCTCCTTATGTTGCAGCCTGGCTTGATATATTTTTTTTTCAGGTAAACTTTTCCCCAATTTAATTCCTTCAATAAAACTATACAACTTTTCTGAGTTGTTTGTACACTCATTGTTTTAAAATTTAGTTTCTAAGGTTGTCCCTTCCTTCTCTGTCTGAAGTAATCTTTGTAGATGACCTGGATATTTTTTTGTCTTTTCTTTCTTGGACCTGATTTAGTGATTTAATTATTCCTGCTTTAACTCTGTTTCTGCTTCAGCTTGTTTCTGATTGTGCCTTGGTTTATGTCTTAGGTTTAGCCTTGGTTTGGTCCTGTCTTAATCCCCATTTTGTTTTTTGAGTGTGCTTCTTTTTCTACCATTAACCAGTAACTGAGAAAACCTGATAAGAACTGCATATGGCTGATGTAAAGAGGTCTGATACTAACTTCTCTGCGGCTGTTTTTTGTTTGCTTGAATAATTCAGTAATATTCGCCCTCCTCTGCTTTAAATGTAATCAAGCCTGGTTGTAATTATTTCCTTCGGAGGACCTTTCCATGCACCTTCAGGGCACTTATTGGGAATTTGCATTTGTAATTGCTCTCTCTCCCCGCCCTGCTCCACTGATTTGCAGAATAGCAATAAACAAAACATGTCTCCGAGTGCTGCCAACAGGAAATCAATGGGGAATGGCTTCTTTTAATCATCTGATACTCTGATTAGAGGCAAGAAAAATCCAGTGGTTTGGTTTTACACGCCGCAGTAACCGCACACGGCTCAGGTTTGGGTTGCTCTCTCAAACCAATAATCCGTCTGTTAAAAGCCATTTGTCACAATGAAGCGGCTTTAAATGAAACCAAAGCTCTTTCAGAGGATTTTGTGTCGAGGGTTTCCCGTGTTATTAGATTTTGTCTGGATATTTATGGAAAAGCAGACTGCAAAACAACCACAGATATTGAATAAAGAAGACTACTCTGGCAAAAGTAGGCAGACTGCTTTTCAGTGCTGTCAGCGAGCAGCTTAATTTAAACTCATTTAAAATGGACTGAGGCAAGATGGAAACTGTTCTATGGTCAGATGAATCCAAATGTGGACACAGCCTGAGCTTTGTTCCAGAGAAGACGGTGTGTTTCTGGTGGTGTTTGCAGGACACAGCTTTAACTCTTGTTTGTAAATGGCTTCTGGTTTTTGTTTTGTTTATACTTTTTTACTTTTAACTCGACAGTATTAAGCTTGAGCTTGTTCCTGTCAGTGTGACAGTCCTGACAGTTACACCAGTGAGAGGCCGTTATTGACATGTGCTTCATCCAATCAGCTCCATGTTTTCATCTAATATCTGCTCTTTGGGCTTTCTGTGGAAGTCCTTCCAGATGGACGTTAAGACAGTCAGTGGCATGCTGACCATTAGCTAAGAGTAGGCAATTGCCTAGGGCCCCCAACATGCAAGGGCCCCAACTAGCACTGGACCAAAACTGTGAGCAGAGCTGACCGTGAGGAGACTGTAACCTGTGTGTCTCCAGACTCAGATAAAGCCCCAGTCTCTGTCCCGGACCTTAAACAGCAGTCTTGATGCTACAGTGCTCAACAACTATCGGCTCATATCAAACCTGCCATTTTTAGGGAAAGTCATCGATAAAGTTGTATATCAGCAACTTAATGACTTTCTATTACTTAACAACTGCTTTGATCCTTTTCAGTCAGGTTTTAGGCCCCATCACAGACTGAGACTGCACTTATCAAAGTCACAAATGACATCCGTCTGAACACTGACGCGGGCAAAGTCTCTGTCTTAGTTCTGTTGGACTTGAGTGCTGCGTTTGATACAGTGGACCATGAAATCCTGTCACAAAGATTAGAGGAATGGATAGGTATCACTGGAACTGCTATTAAAAGGTTTCAGTCCTATCCTGAAGACAGGAAGTACTTTGTTTTGGTTGGTAACTGTGTATCAGACCAAATGGCCCTGACATGTGGGGTTCCACAGGGGTCTATCTTGGGACCTCTATTATTCAATCTCTACATGCTTCCTTTAGGCCAGTTAATACGCAGCTGTGGCGTATCCTACCATAATTATTCAGATGACACTCAGATTTACATTTCACTCACAGCAGGTGAAAATGGACCAATCCATTCACTGTCTCCAACTGAACAGAGACAAGACTGAACTAATCATCTTTGGGCCACAGAAACAAAGAGAATGTGTCAACAGTCACCTTGAGTCTCTCTAGCATGTCAGTATATATTTCTGAAATGCTAGTAGCTTATGAGCCTCCTCGGACTCTGAGAAAATCTGGGACAGGCTTCTGCTCGTGCCCAGATGTTAGAACTAAAGAGGGTGAAACAGCGTTTAAGTTTCAGCAAAAACCTGAAACAGCCTCAAATCTAACAATGTTCAAGGGGAGGTTAAAAAACCTTCCTCTTTAGCTCCGCCTACATTACAACTTAAAATGCTTTTTTATCTGCACTCTTCTTTTAAAATGTTTTAAATTTTTCTTGTTTCTTAATCTAAATCTTGTAAATTGTCTTATATTACTGTAAAGTACTTTGAGTTACCCAGTGTATGAATTGTACTATAGAAATAAAATCTGCGCGTTTAAGTCTTGTCTTAAATATGCATCTTGTTTACGTCCACCTACTGTATAAATACAAAAAGTTCTGCTGTGGCAATGTTCAGTTACTGTTTGCAGCAACCCTACATTTCCTGTGATTCTTTCAAAATAAATGCTGTTCTGTGCAGTTGAAAGCACTTTATTTTGGAGGAGGCAGAAAAAGATAGCTTCCCCTCAACAGCAGCTTATTCACAGAAGGCTTAACAAACACTTAGATTAACTCAGTGACCAGACTGTAGGCCTACTTTAGAGTTGGACATAAAATGCATAAAAAGGAATAAACTTAACTTTCCAGATGTTGTTTTTAATAAATCAGAAATTAAGCAGGCCTCTGTAATATGTGCTTTAGTGTTGGGCTCTGCTCCTTTAAATAACAACGGTCCTGCTCAAAATGCTGGGCTATTCATTCATTTTAAATGTATATTATTAGACAATGTATTGTCATTTTATTTAAAAAAATACATTCTTTTAAGAACATACATCAATAATCCACAACAAGAGGGTCATCATATTAAAAGAGTCATGATTTTTATTACAAACAGCCCTTATTTGTGCTCCAGATGCAGTTATTGAAGAACTGGGGCAATTCCATGCTTTGAAGTTATAAATGTACTCACCATATAGCAGCTAAAATCTTCATGAATTAATCAATTTATTTGTTCTGCAGCAGAATACAGGGAATTACGTGTACTTCATTAAGAATTTCCTGGGCATGACCCCCCCGCTTCACAAACCCTAAGACCTTCTGTCGGTTCGGTCTTTAAAAGCTTTCATTTGGTGATGTGTGACCAATTATTAATAATAAAAACAACTTGATTAATAAGTATTGCTGTTTGACACTGGTGGAGGGGCCACAGATCCTCTCGAGCTCAAGGCCTACCGTTAAATTAAGGCAGACATGAGGAAGGCCCTTCACAAAGGTTTGCCCAGTGCCTCAAATTTGCTAACCCTGCCACTGAAGACAGTAAGTCCGTTCATATAATCACACATTATCACAGCCATAATTTCATGTCACTGACAATTTTTTTCTGAATGTCTAAAAATATTTAAACTAGCATGAATTAGCATCAACCTCTTCATTTGTGTCAGCCTTTTGAAGTTAAATGTTTTCGCTGAGTGAAATGCGTTTGGTCTATTCATTCCAGCTCAAATCAGGGCTTTTTTCAAAATGAGACATTTTACCATTTCTTAAAAGCCTCTTGTCGAAGCAGCAGAACTGAACATGTAATAATCAGCAGCTCTCGTCTCGTTCGACTCGTAGCTGATTAACTCCTCAGCAGGACCTCTCGTGTCCTGCAGCGGGCCAAACCTGACGGGAGCTTGCCGCTGGGCCATGTGTGTTTCATGGAAGGGTTGGTCGTTTGGGAGTCTCTGTCTGAACTCCTTAAATGATCCAATATTATAGAAAAGTCTTTTCTCTGTCGTCAAATAGAAAGTGTTTCCATTCAGTTATAAAGGATATTAGACTGTAGTTTTAAAATGTTCAAATAAATAATGAACTCAGGGTATTTTCTAAGACTAGACAATTATACAACCAATTATTAAACATTTACGCAACATATCCAGACAGTGGAAAGTGAAAGAGCTGCAGAGAGTACAAGACATAGGCTTTTTATGCTTTGCTGCACCCTCATGTTAGCTCCTGAAATCCTGACATCGTACTAGGGTCCCTGAAGTATCATCATCAGGTCTGAACGCTTCAGAGACTGTGTTCAATCAGGTCCTCCATAAAAAGTCAGGATAAAGTCATGAAGACGACACATGTGTGAAAGAGCCTCTCATTTAATAAAAAACATCTAATCCTTTTTAATCCAATGGTCAGATAATGGAGGGAGCTCCTTAAAGCAACACTATGAAACTTTTCACTTTGATGGTTTTTTACAGATCCCGTTTAACTGAGTTTTTGTGAAAACACATATCTCGCCAGAAACCATCAAATAAACTTACATTTAAATTACAACCTGAATATTTACAGAATATTTGTGGAAATCAAGTTTTTCCACAGCCTTTATCTTCATTGGAGCTTTAGTGGGTATACATCCTGAAAAGTAAAGTGTTGCTTTGCTGTGATCCCAGGTTTAAACAATGTTGCTGCATTGGTTAGGTTTGTTGTCAGTGACTGGTTAAGTTAGGCTTCACCTTTAAGAGAAGAACTGTGAAGGATTTTCACTTTAACATAACAGCGCTGGAGTCATTGTGATGGCTTAATGACTTATTTTGTGGTGGATGGGTTCTGTCCCAAACCCTCCAGTGCCTCTTAGCGGAAAAAAAAAAAAACAGCTGTGACTCGCCGTCCCTTGGAGTCAGGAAGTATCGCAGGAGTCTTGGTTCTCACGAGAAATGCTTAACAACACTACAAACATAAACACTTGGCCCAGTCAGTCTCAGACATTCATCGTTTCAGAGCAAAAGTAAAAGCAAAAGAAAACCGCTTGTCGAGTTTTTTATGACAAATTAGGGGGAGCTCTGTTGTAAAAATCCAAACAAAAACAGCAAAGAAACTGCTTTAAAAAAGAAACCTTTCTTTTGAAAACTTGAATTACAGCTTCTCTGTTTGAATGACTTCTGTGTGGGTTACATATTTAACATTCATTTACAAGAAGAACATTTCCATCTCTTTTGTGAATTTGCCCTTTCCCGGCGTTGATAATTTATCACATTCAGATGCTTTCATACGTCGGATGGAGCTGTAACCTGCAGCGTTTACACCCGGCTCAGAGACCTGTATAAATCATATCCTGTGGCATATTTAAAGTATTAAAGCTCTGTAATGAAATATTCAAATGGAACTGGGCAGGTAGAGTCTGTAATAATGATGAAGGGGCTCGAGGAAGAAATGAATGAGGGTCTGCAGGAGTGAGATGGATGAGGCCTTAAGTGGGTCAGAACCACAGGTCGAGTCTGGGACGGTCGGCTGCACAACTGGGACGACACACACCAGCCTCGAGGCCAGACAACAGGGAGCAAATGCACTTCTTTCATCAGCATCTGGACTTAAACACAAACATTTTGAAGGATTGCATTAGAAATAATTTAAAGGTAAAAAAAAAAAAAAAAAGAGCTAGAGGTAGTGAGAAAGGGAAAAATGTAAACGCCTTAAACATAATAAACTTAAACACAAGTCCGAATCAGCAATTTATGTCCCTCGCTTTAAATTAAAGCCACTCCTTTTATTGTTTTGGTTGAACTATGAACAGCAAACGCCAGAGACATGGAGACTGAGCTTAAAATGTCCAAAACTCTCAAGAATCTTTGCAGTTAGTCCTGAGACCCAGAGAAACCATTGAGTCAGTAGGAGCTTTTTAATGTGATGTAACTGCCTTCACCCCGCTCGTTTTAGTCCATCTGTTTAAATCATAAAACAGGACAAAGAAATCATTTTATATAACCTAGTATTAGTTTGTGACAAAAACAGCACAGATGGCCCATAATGGTGTAAATGAACAGCCACACACACACACACACATAAACCATATTTCACTTTCCTTTTCTGGTCATCTGATTTGTTTTTTATTATACTTACCTTTATCATATACTGTATACTTTATACCCAGAGATTTACACTGACTGACACAGTTACTGTCAAGGCTCACAGAACAGAACATCCTGGCTAGCTCGTGATTTGAAGGGATACTTGCTATTGTCCGAAAACTGGAAGGTTGGCGGTTCTCTCCCCACAGTTAATACTTTACTGGACACTAATCACCTCTTGCCTCTAGCTGTGACACAGGTGAATAGAAGCTTAATGTAAATAAATGTAATGTGAAAATAATACTTGACCCTACTCTAGCCAAATTCTGTTGAACTGATCCAGTATACAATTACCTTTTTTGTGATATTTTTTAACTTCAGTTTCATAGTGGCTCAGTGGTAGAGCGGTTGTCCTTCAACTGGAAGCTTGATGGTTCGACTCTCGCCACAGTTCATACTGTCGTTGTGCACCTGGGAAAGACACTTAACCCACCTCGCCTCCAGTGACCCAGCTCTGGTCAATGAATGTGTGAGAATGTTGGGTCAACGGATGGAAATTAGCCTGATGCTACAATCTGGCATGTTTACATTCATGTGGCTGTGTCTCATGTATGTTCATCAACATGTCCTTTTTAAAATATATTTTGCTATATTATAAGTTATTGTAAAATTGCCAACCTGCTCATTGTGAAGTGACTTTTTAAGTTTCACTTGACACATTTGGTCGTGGGTTGCTGTCAAGAAAAGATTTTTACTTACAGTGACTCAAAATAAGACACCAAACCTTAGTCCTGACGTTTCCTGAGGTTGGACAGTGAGGAGATGATACCTGGAAGTGTTGAGCGGGAGATAAACCGACGTGAGCCTCATGCATTAAACATGTTGGCCTGCATTTGGAGAGCTGTCCCTGAGAGTTTAGGCTTTTGAAAGGACCTCATTCATATTTTTATCACAGCGGGCTTCAATTAATCACTGCACGGTTTAAGGGTGAAACGGATGAATATTCAGTAACCAACTCCAACGACTTCTGACCTCGGCACTCACTCTGCTTTTAATTATATCCCTGCTTATTCCTCCTCTTCTGCTGGGAGTCATCTGCCCGAGGTAGAAGTAGATTGGAGTAATTTCCAGGTTTGAATATGTATGTGGAGAAGATTTTAAGAAAATGGGACAGCACAGTCTGTTGCCAGTTTATTATCATCACAAAATGTGTTACCCCATTTATAAAACTACCAGGGTCTCCAACTGTTTCTTTGATTGCTTTGAGTCATGCTGCTGATTTATTTATTTTTATGCCTCAGTATTGATGAGCAGTCAATATTTGCAGAGAAATAAACTCTAGGAGACTAGGCCTAAGGACAAAGAAAAAAGTTCACAAGCCTCATTTTTTTCCCCATTGACCAATTGCCTGAAGTTTGGGTGATCTTTCCTTTCCCACTGCTGAGACCCTCATCCTCGCCTTCATCACCTCCAGACTCGACTACTGCAGCAGCCTCTGCCTAAACTCATCAGCTCTTGTTTAAAAAATTAAACAAGGACTGATGAATGCAAGGCGCTGGTTTCAGTGTGTTGAAGAGTCGAGTAGGAGGCTGGGGGGGGAGACGTTATGCTCCTGGGGAACTAAACTAATCCCTTCAGGTGATAATGGCCTTTTAGACAAACAATGTTTTGGCTTTGGCTAATGGACTATGTAAAGTGTTTTTGTGTATCTTTTAAAGTACTCATTTATGCAATCATTTTCCACCGTTTAGTCCCTTTAGGGGTCGTGGGTGACTAGAGCCTATCCCAGCAGCTTTGGGCCTGAGGCGGGGTACACCCTGGACAGTGGACAGTTAGTCGCAGGGCTGACATTTAGAGACAGACAGTGACAGACAACCATTCACTCTCACATTCTTTCACTAGAGACACTTTAGAGTTGCCAGTTAACCTACACATGTAGATAAGTACTATGCATCATTATTATTATCAAAGAAAATTTTTTTGTTTTTTAAGCTTAAAAAAGGGGGAAACATCATGCCTTTTGAAGAAATCAAAATGACCTGGATGACTGACCTTCACAGATATGTTATTTATTGAGGCTAAAACAGAGTTTTGTATCCAACACTGACTAAATATGCATCCTTCTCTAGCTAAAAGTAGAGTTATAAATCTTTTATAAATGAAAAAGAGAAGAAAGTGAAAATTCAGGCTGTATTCCTCGTTTTTTTTTTGTGTCCAGTGAGACTCTGAGGAGACCATATTAATGCCTTAGCCTGCTCCATAACTCCTCAGCCACTGAAGCCGTGGGAACTAAAGCTCTAAATGGCCGTCTGGAGATACTCGGCAGCTCGGTGAAATGTTCGTTTGCAGCCGGCACGTCCCAGAGCATATTTAATTCCGGGTTAATCAGCGGGAGCGATAGCGCGTATATAAGCTGATTACTGCGACTCTTATTCAGCCAGAACACGGCCGATCGATGTCCGTCTGTTTTGTTGGAGGAGATCAGCAGCATGTGACGGATATTTAGCTTGTAACTTATTCAGGACCAAGAACCCAGATTTCCACAAGAAGCATCAGCATCATTGGATTAGTGGCCCCTTAAGTTTACAGCAGCGTTTCTATAGGAGCCAGTTAAATGTGCAATTGAAATGTACAAATTTAATTTATTTTATGAAGCAAATATTACAAAGAATTAGGCTAAACTAAAGCTGTTTTTTAATTAACACAGTCTATAAAAAAGTAATAGTATGGAGAATTAATTACCATATACAGACATTCATTCATTACTTCTGCTGAAATAACCAATGAAGGAACAGAAGCAAGGTCGTAATGTAACTCTCAGTCAGTGATTATGACTTTTTTTATTACTGGCTCAAAATCTGGATACAATTCCTGCTGGAACCTTCTAACTAAACCCAAAGGTTAAATGCAGAGAACTAACTTCATTATGTGTCCCACTTTGTAAACTTGTGTGTTATTGTTTTTTAAGCCACCAGCCTTTACTAACCTTGAACTCAAACGACGATGGGTTTCCAGAGTAGCAGGTTTAAAGAATGTGGATATGTGTGGGTTTGAGTTGGATTTCCAGAGGGCATCTCTAACAAACACAGAATAAACTGCCTCTGGACACATTTAGTAAGACAAACAACTATTTAGAGAAAAGAAGCATCACATTAAGCCAGCCACAGTTTTGAGTTGCTTCAGACTTACTAAAGGTATGCAAAGATGTACCATGTTGGCTTTTAAATAAAAATGTTGCCACGAGAACAAATGCTTTTTAAATCTACTTCCTTGTGCTTTTTTTTTTATAGATTGGAGTACCGTGCCTGGGTAGCCTTCTTGATTTTCTGAACTGTTTTCTTGTTTCCCGAGAGCGCTCCCAGTGGACTTTACTTCTCCATGCAATTCCTTCTCTAATGCAAAGTGAATGGTCTTGGTGGCCAGGTCTCTCTCTGTTAAACACAATGGCTGACGTAGCTCTTTATTAGCCCACTCTTTTCCACATCAGCTCTAATTAAGTAGTACCTCTGACAGCTGAGGGCGATGCTGCGACAGAACAAGGCTGTTACAAACTTCAAGCATCACGCTCAGATCCACATTTCCATTCGTGTCCAACCTCTTTTTGTCTGTCTCCTATTTCAGGACACGGACCTCGCTGAGACCGACGAGAGCCGACAGCGAAATGAAAAAGGCCTCACCAACGCTGATCAAATGTGTCACACTTGTTTCTGGACTTGTGCTGCTCTTGCGGATGATTTTAAGCTTATTTTAGGCCTCAATGTGGGTGCTTCAAGTCGGCTAACCAGGTTTTCTCAGTCTCTAAAAGTTCACCTCAGACAGAAAAGTTACTTTATAATGCGACAAGAAGAAATAATGGAGAAAAAAAACTGGTCAAATGAACCATTTCCTTGCTTTGAAAGCAGGCTAAGTGAAAAATTAGGTGATAACCATATAGTGACATGATCCATTTTTAGATTACAAGAAAATAATAAATAAATAAATAAATATATATATATATATATATATATATATATGAATAAATAAATAAATAAATAAATATATATATATATATATATATATATATATATATATATATATATATATATATATATATATATATATATATATGAATATATATTATACAGTATATGTTAATAAACAAAAAAAATAATAGCTAGAATATGACAGTTGTTTTGACTATATTATCTGTGTTAGACAGTCGAGTAAGTTTTGTACGGCAGAACTGTTTGTTTGAGCTTTCTACATTTGCATTGCACACCAGGAGTTGAACGAATGGGATACAAAATTTTCTAAATAAAACTGTCTTAGTGTGGAGCAGTACACATGCACAATGCTTGATTCTTTCATTGGACTGTAGGCCATTCAATAAATGCACAGATAATAATATAGTATATATTATAGTTGACCCAGTACATTTAGGAAGATTGAATTTTGGGAAGCCTATGTGATGACATAGGTCTTTTTTTCGTGGTGCAACGCTGTCTATAGAGCTCTCTTCTGTCAGATTCTTGTCTAGTCTATGCCACTATAATACTTAACTAATCCATTTGTTCAAGAAAAATTTTCTGAGATGCATGAGAGACTTAAATTTTCTATATGACAACGACCTAACACAAGCACTGCTATCAACTGTGAAACACATTTGTGTGAACATAGCCTAAAGAACACAAAGAACTATTCCTCTTCTACTGTGCTCATAAAATGTTTTGCTTATATTTTCTTTAAGTTTATTCACCCTTGAGGTATTTATGGGAAAATCCTCATTTGCATTTTCTTTTTTGCATTACTTCTCCATTTATTTCTTGCTGTTGCTCCTAAAGCCCAGCTCCCAGAATGCCGCACTTCTTCTCAGGAGCAGGTGTTGCACATGTGAACCTGGTCAGAGTTTGTTTTTCAGCCTGGCTTCATCCGTCTTCAAGGCAGAGGACCGGCTCTTTGTGGAGGGACAGGCTGGGGCCGGGGACCACCTGCTGGGCCCCAGAGCGAGAGGAGCACGCAGGTCTGGAGCTGATTCATGAAGCTCTTTTACTCCAGCAAAAGGCTGCCGTCTGTGGATTGGGCTGAAGGAGCGTCCGCCTACGATCGCCACAAAAACGCTGCAGCTGCCAGCTCTAAGCAGCGTTATTTAGAGCGATGTATTTTCCTCTGATGCTCAGCTGCAGTGGACTCTCCAACACAAACTGAATCACACCTCAGCTGGCCATTTGTATCTCGTATTTCTAAAGCAACACCATGTTTTATAATTACATTTTGCTTAGTGCAGTGTTGTATGGCTTTACAGTGGGTCTACGTTTAACAGTCCTTTTCCATGTCCTTCTGAGCCTGTTAAGTTTATTTCAGAATTGTCTGGATCAGTGATTTAAACCAGATGGACAATCATAATGACAGGCAAATGTAACTCAAACTCTACGGCACAGATATATGAAGAGTTCCTTTGCAAAATCAGATAAATGCTGTTTTGGAAATAAGTGAACTAAGGCGTGTAATTTATTCTTTGCATAACCCGGTTTTCAAAGCCCAAATCCATTTTAGTGGTCCTAATTGGACAAAGCCACTCAAGTTTGGTTTGAGTGTTTTCACCTTAAGCAAATAATAAAATAAATAAAAAAACTGATAATTTAAAAAAACTGAGTTGTCTGCTTTTGTGAATAAACTCTTTATATGCACCAAATAAACATCATGAACACATTTATTTTCTGCAGCTGTTTGTACATTATTTTCTGTACAGTTATGTAGCATATGTTTGACTACACATAGGATTGAAATTAGGAAAATAACTAATGCCACTGTTCCCAGGTTCCTGCAGTAGACAGAGATTGTTCATCAGAACCCTTAGAACCATTCTCTTGACATGTGCTGCATGTATTAAACTGTTCCAGAGGATTTATGAGAGACATAAGCCTGACCGCTGACCAATGGGGAGGGGCTTTGACTTTTCTTTACTTCATTACACAAATCCAAAAATAGCTCAAAGTTAAGACTCTTTCAGCAATTCTTACTATAGGTGTGGACAATCCTCTGCTAATAACATTCCCATGTTACCTAGGCTTTTCAAGGTTTTCCCACCAGCCGAGAACAGAAAGTATTTTTAATCAACTTTGCTGAACATGGTCCTGGTGTGCCCCCCCTCACTGATCTTCATGATCTCTGGGTGAAGGAAGTCTTTTATAATCTAAAGCTTGAATAATGTTAGTCTTTTTTTCTATCAAAAAAACCACACGTCAGCTTTGACACAACCACAAGTTAATCCCAGAGCAGTCAGACTATGCAACAAACCGAAGGTGATTTATTAACGGCCAAAACATATGTATATATATATATACTGACCACGCAATGCTGCTTCTGAACTTCCCTCTCTCATCTGCATCTCCAAACCAGATTTAGCCCTTTCTTGTACATTCTCTAAAAATATCCCACATACAAAAAAAAAACATAAATCATAAAACACTATATTACCAGGTAAGGTTAAATTCCACATAACCTCCACCACATGTTCACTTTCTCCAACAAGATCTACCTCCAGGGAACAGACATACAGCTCCATATAAATATTAATTAGATTTGAATAAGGCATAATGTTATCTTGCCTCAGGAGTTGATGACTGCTTCACATATAGATTTTGAGCTGTATATATTCAGACGTGCTCTACGAGAAGCATATCAATCATCAAGGCTTTGTCCAGACTCGAGGCAGGTACATTAGAGTTAATTTGGGTGGTGTCTGTGTTTAGAAATATCAATTTTGAATAGCACTGGGGGAGGAAAATGCTAATTAGTTGAAGGTTTTTATTACAAGGTTTTGTAGAAGCTGGAGAAGTGTATAGAGTGTGGCTTTAGAGGAAAAATTTATTTTTCCATGCAGCTTGTCCATGTTAAAAGTTTCATCCATTTAATTTAAAGTGCACTATGTAAAATAGTGTAGATGAACAAAATAGAGCATGTAATTAAATTCTATTTAGAGTAGTGTACATTCACCTCAACAAAACTTTCCACTTTTTAGAACATTTTTTATGAACTAAAAAGATTGTGCAGTGTCCCTGTTTCCTCCCATCGTCCAAAGACACACACTGTAACGGTGGACTCAGGACCCAAATGCACAACACCAGACTGGTAAGAGGTGTAATCTTTAATGACACGACGGCAGCAAACACAGGCGTTGTGGATTAACTGGACGTGTTCGGTCAAGCCCGAAGTATGGCCGGCAACACACGGTGACAAGCTGGTACAGGAGTTAAGGACTGAAGACTCAGGACCCGGGAACAGGTTAACCGGACCAAGAAGTAGAATACGGAAACTGGATTGGTTTAGTGAGACTCAAGAACAGGAACTCAGGTACTTGGATCAGGTTAGCAGGCTCAAATAACGCTGGTCGTGCTCGTCTGGAGTCAGTAGAACAAGCTGGCAACAGGAGTTGTGTGTTGGCTGCTTATATTTCTGCCTGACTGTAATGGCCGGCAGGTGTGCAGCCCTGGAATGGTTGGTTGCTCAGGTGATCTAACGTGCAGCCATGACACACATGTCCAGGTGAATCTAAAAAGCCTCTGAAGGGATGTGAAAGTGAATGGTTGTCTCTCAGTGTTCATTTATGTCAGTAACTGGCCATTGTCCTGGACATGCCCCGCCTCAGGCCCAAAGTAGCAAGGATAGGGTCCAACCACTAACCACCCTTAACATTTGGTAGAAAAAGAAAAAAAGGAATCACACCTGATGCTGACGTTCATTTAAGCAGCTGTAAAAGTGGTCCAGAGCTGCTGATTAAAAAACTGCACTGTCCAACCAGATAAATAACACATTTATCTCTGAAGGACTTAAAACAAGTGCATCCTGGTACTTTCCTACATTTCTATGCAGTGTTTTCTAACTGAACATCCTGCATCTATGGTCTGTGCAACCAGTCGACATCATATCATTATCTTTCCATGACGCCAATAGCAGTAATGGTGAATGATTTCCATGTCTCTGGACGTCCTGCAGCGCAGGGCTTATTATCCACACGGCGCGCAGCAAATGGGAAATGCCACTGGTTTAATGGCCGCCGCTGAGCCGCCTCTGAGAGAAAAGCACTCACACAAAGAGACATTTATTGTGAAGTGTAATGTTCGTTTGATGGCTTCATTGTCACAGAACAGAGCGACACAGTTTGAACATAAATTTGGGAACGAGGGCGAGTTTTCAAGGAGGTTTTAAAAATAGTTGCTAATGCTGCAGGGGGAATGGTTTGACTGGTAAATCAAAATGGGTTATTTTTATTCTTTTTCACAATGAACATAACGTGTAGTGCTACTGCTAACACTCCCCCCACTTCACTCTCAAAGGGAACTAAGAAGACAGTCTGGATACTTTTGATATGTAAGACAAAAATTCACATTTAAAGTACATTTACGTATGTCAGGAAACAATTTAAACCCAAAGAACAATAATGCTCTTTGACAATTGTGGAGGGGCTACAAAAATCTCTCAACCTCAAGGCTTACCGGTATATTAAGGCTCCTTAATAAGTGTGAGAGTGAATAGTTTGTCTGTCTCTAAGTGTTAGCCCTGCGACCGACTGTCAATTTGGACAATTGTGTACCCTGCCTCTGTCCAAAGCTGCTGGGACAGGCTCTACTCACCCACAACCCCAAATGTGAATACACGGATGAAAACAAATGACTTTCCCAGGCTTTCTGCTTGACACAATACTCACAATACTTCTTTATTGCCACACACATTCTTTCAAAGTTTCTAGATCATATCAGGACCGTGTCTTAAAGGACTTTATTGCTTCTGCACTCACCATAAGCTGCACTAGATACCATCATGAATCTTCCAGCTCTCTTTCTGAGGTACGGTAATAACTTCAGTAAACTTAGCTTTTTCCATTGCATTTCGTTTATATGACGGCTTAAACGCTCATTAATCGCTTCTGTCCATGTCATTCAGATGAGTTGTACCCATCTTTATCCGCTGCTCACAGGAGTAAACACTTGACTTGAAAGGGAAATAACTCACAGGAACAGGGTCTGTTGGCTGTGCTCTCCACCTGAAACTAGGCCAGAAACTCGTCTTCGCTCTCCTCAGCTGGGAGCTTTTAAACAGAAACAGTTTGGGAGCAGTTTGAGCGTTCTCACGATGTGCACTATTTGCTGTGTTTTTGTCGTTGTTTGAAGCTTCCTTTTTGCATCACAGATGGAGTAAGCCCGGCGCCTCTCCCGCTGCAGTCGAGGCCACTTTAAAGTCGCTCGAGTTTTTGTTTAAAAAATAAACATTTGATGATCCGTCCTCCGAGGAGAGGCTTTTCAATTATTTCCTGAACGTTTGAGGAGAAAGCAGCGGTTGTCTGGTCTCAGTCAGCGCTGCCAGGACGATACATTTGAATTTCAAAAGTTTGCTCTTCCCTGGGAAAGTTTTCATTCTGACTTTGACGAAAAATAAACTCTGAACAGGTTTCTTTTTAAATGCGCTGCTGAGATCTCAGGAGGCAGCGTTTGTCAGAGCCAATTTAGAGCACAAATATTTAACTGAACTACAATCTGTGACTTTTAAACGTTACTTTTGACTTTGCTTTTTAATTTAATAGTGTGCAATAAGACATTCATTCAAACAGGCTTTCCTAGTGTCTTGGTAAACCTAGTTGAACACTGCTTTGGGTTTTAAGTGATTTTTCTTCTTTGCTGTGATATGAATCGCTGTGACCTTTTGTCTGAGCCTGACTCTAAATCACTGTCTGTGCTCCTCGTTTGTGTTTCTGTAAGAGCTCAGACACAGATAAAGCCATCAGTAACTGTAGCTCCTCGCTCATTAATCGCCTCCACAACCAACAACCATTAACAATCAACTACGCAAACTAATTGGAAACATGACATTTTACGAGATACACACAAGGCTATGATCTATGACACTTGGAGCTTTAGGAACAGGCTAAATATATGGTTTACAGCAACCACTCCATTCTCATGAACAGACCTGTTTTTAAGAAGTTGGTACCTTGACATGTTTCGATGATAATTTCCTGTGGTCTTCCTCGGGGTCACATGACGTTAGTGGAGATGGTTTTTATAGGTTTTGTTGTCCTTCCTGGGACAGTAGTCTGGCATTGCCCCTCTTGCTCCAGGTGTGAGACATCATCAGAACACTATCCATCCAATTATTGTCAAACCTAAAACAGGCTCAGGACTGTCCACACTGCCACAACATCAACAACAACAACACGACCAATGTGCCACACATCGGTCCGAACACGCAGCCAGTTGAAAGAAAACACATCGCTCAAAGCAGCATAACATGAGTGAGTTTGTCAAAGTCTCACAAGAATACAGCTGCAGCACATTGTAATGATATTCCAGAGGTTGGTTTGCCCTGTTACTGTTCAATCAGCACATTCTCCATGTATTAATGTGTATGTATTTCTGGTTCAGAGAGAGGCCTTCTTGTGTATTTGTAGGTTCATCCAAAAGCACAAATGTTACAAATGTTTGATACTGCAGACTCCTCCCTCTAAAGCCTTTGATGTGGTAGGTATGCTTTTCTAAATGAACAAAACCAGGTAGAACTTACAAAATTGATTGTCTTTATCCTTCTTCAAAAAGAAACATCGCCAATAGCAGTGTTTATGCATCATTAAACGTTGTTTCTCAAAGACAAACAAATCCACAAGTGTTACACAAAGCATATTTCCATTATTAGCTGTGATTTTTTACCCTTTTTTTGTACATCAAAACTTCAAATTTAGATTTTCTCTTTTTATATCTTGTGTCACATGACATCGTTATCATCAAGTAACACTGGTCATAGATTTAAAATGGAATGAAAATAATCATCTGTACTTTTCAAAATATTCAGTATTTAGCTCTTCTTTGTGACACAAACTGGCAACAAACTGTATTTTTTTTATTAGTTTTTTTCTTTATTAGGTTTAGGTTTAGTACATATGCTTTTTAGTTCTTTCTTTCATTTCAGACCTGAAAATGACTACAATTAAATGCTCTTATTGTATGACTGCAGTCTGAAAGTAAATGTTCTGCTTAGTTTCTTCCAACAGAGCCTTTGAGTGAAGTTTGAAGGAGAACATTTTCTGTCAGTTCATCTTGTTAATGTTAATGGCAGCAGATGCACAGAAAACGTCTCTTATACGCTCTAAACTCAAAAGGGCAGCCGTGTAAGACCAGGTTCCACGAGTCTGTCCTAAACAGCTGAGTGTGCAGAAAATGTAGCGGTGCTCGTCACAAATGTGCTGATTATAGAGCAGTGCAGATACATAAAGAGCCTGGGCTGTGATTGACAGCTGCTAATGAGGACTAATGCGCTGCTGCGGTGGTGATTACAGAGTGAGCACACGCTGAGGTGAGTTATTCCTACAAAACAAGCCTAATCCCAACAACACTTCCTGCTTTTGTTGTTGATTTGGTTTTAAATGAGCAGCGGCCCGTGCTGTTATTATAAAAAATAAGGAATATAAAAGGATTAAAATGATAATAAGTGACAAAACACGTTGAGTTTGAAAGGACAGGTTAACACTCAAGGGTTGGACATATTTTGATTCAGAAATGCTGTTGTTATGTTGTATTAGATTAGATTAAATCTAGGGCTGTCAAATTTAACGTGCTAATAACGTGTTAACGCAAATTACTTTTAATGCCACTATTTTTAACGCTAGTTAATTGCACATTTAAAAAAAAATCTCTCTCCTAGTGTTTTTCCACTAGTGTGCTACGGTACACTAGTGTGCAGTGAGAGATCGTCAGGTGTGCCGTGGAAAATTATTCAATTCACCTGATTGGTACGCTAAGGGAGTGGCGTGTAGTGAACATTTACACGCTCTTCCACTAGAGGGCAGTATTGCGAAGATACAAAAGTACATATTCATGCTGCGAGTGAGACAACGCCACAGGTTATTCATTGTAGGTAATAGCAATGAATAAACATTTGAAATGAAAAAGTAGTCCATCTGACCTGGAGAAAATTCTGACCCAGATAAAGGCTCCAGCCTGAGTAGTGGGCAGAAGAAAATTATCGGTATCTTGCCTTTGGATTTACGTTAAACCGGGGAACCAATCGAGACAAACTATTTTAGTTCTGCTCCCTTTCTTCATAATCTACAGAAGGTGGGCTTCTTAAGCATGACGGCTATAAAGACGAAAAAAAGAGAGACTCAGACTTTGATCTTTGTGTGTGTGTCTTTCTTAAATTTCTATAAGAATATTAACTTTGTGTTTAACTACCCACACCCAGGTTTCACACCCAGAGTAAAATGAAACTAGATTTTCATTATATTTAAATAAATTGCCATTTTTGGTGGTGTGCCTTGTGACTTTTCTAATGTAAAATGTGTGCTGTGGCTCAAAAAAGGTTGGCAAACACAAATTTATAGTGTCAGCACGACAACAGTTTGGAGAAGCAGACAAGAGCAATGACTTGTGTTGTGTATGTCGCTCATGGGGCCCATGGAAACAAACTTTTGGTCCACTTCAAAACAGAGTCCAAGTGAACTCTGGGATGGTTCAAATCAAGTGTGAACCTCACATGGACCATACACGAGCAAGAAGGCCAACATAAATTAGCAACAAAATTACTACGTAACGTTTAGTTTTCCAGAGGTTGAAAAAAAAAAAAACAATACTATCCAACTAAATAAAATGAGAAGAGGTCAAATGTGAAGCACTAAGAAGCTAAAATACTATAGTAACACGTTTTTTTCCCGTTTGGTGTAGTTTAAAATGCACCTGTGAACACTCGGCGGACTGGGGCTTTTAAACGAGGGACAAAACTAAATAGATTGTTTTTTGTTTTGGTGCAAACTAAATGAAGTGGACAAGTGTGAGTGCACCCTAAGTAGGCCGTGCTTGATAGGAGATAGAAACCAGTTGAGTTTTGTTGTCAGCTCCTCAAAGGCTCCTGCGGGGAGCACACATCTAAATAGACTTTAATATGTGAAGATTTAGAGTCCGTTTCATTCCTTGTGTCTGCTTCTTGTGCTGAGAGTGAGCTCACATCTACTGAAGACAAAAAACTAGCTCCAAAAGTTCTCGACAGACTGAACTGTCCCTGAAATGTTGTCACACACTAGGAAAAGTTTGAAAAGTTAAAAATACCTGTATGTGTAGACTCAGCGTGACAAGTTTCTGAAGGCCAGTGAGAACGTGACGTCAGTATCTCAGCGAGCAGCCGTCTGTGTGTAATTGTTTAGTGTTGGTCAAAGCTGAGTCTGCATTGAGCTGATAGCACTCTCGGCTTGAACTGTGTCAAACCTGCAGCTTCTATCCTTGAAGTCCAGTTTTATTCACACATGTTTGTCTGCTCACAAGCCTCGTCACTTCATGCTGCCATGGAGTTTAACTTTTCAAAACAGCTTTTCCCTTTCCCTTCAACTTTATTCTCTGACTCAACACTTTTCTGTTCAGTGGAATTAGGCAAAAATCCTTCTACAGGGGGCTGTGAGTTCTTCAAAAGACGAGAAAAGGAAAGCAACACCAGCAGGTAGAGTTAAGGCTTTCTGGAAACTGTCCATGTTCCTACAGCTGCAGTTTGTGCCACTTAAGAACAAGTTAAACAGGGAGTATGTCATTTTTAATGCTTGTGAACAATAGAGCTGTTTAATCACTAATGGCATATTGTGGCAGGAATCAGAAGTGATTAAAACATGACCTTGAGAAGTCATCAAGCCTTTTTTGACAATCACAGCTCGCTTCGGGAAAAAGGAGGGCTCCTATTTAACAAAGGCCTGGTTTCACCTTGAAGTTTCACTACCTGATTTTATTCTTCCCATCCCAGTCTCATCCAGTCTTTATCGTCTTGAGCCAAAACCAATAATTAGTTTAACAATAATGCCTCTTTTTAGCACACAATTTTGCGGAAGAAACATTTATGAATTAAATTAATAATTTTAATTAATATTCAAAGTGAACTCTTCATCTATTTCCATTTGGTTAGTGACGATGTGCAGAGCTAGTTTTACTCAAACAGATAATGGCCTGTTCAAGAGAGGTCCAGAATCTCCAGACACAAGTATTTGAGAAGTTTAATGTGACCACAGAAGTAAACCCACCATGTTTTTTTTTTTTAAAGAAAATCCATGCAGCATTTCTGAGTTACTTGCCAGGTGTTGTTCCCATAAAACCTTCTATCATTATCTAGATCACTTGTGATAATGTGTAAACGTTGTCTTCTGGGCTCCTTTGTTAAACTCATGCTGTGTGCGATATATCAGATAAAATATATCTGACTATAGCTCGATGCTGGAGCCTATTACTGAAAAACCCCAGGTAAGAGCCGTTTGTGCCAGAATCTCAGCGGGGCCTGATCCCTTCCATATTATTTTCACGCTGAGAGTCCAATTACGTGGCCACTGACGCAGACGCACAGCGGTCTATCAGCCTGGATACAGGATCGTTCTCTCTTCTTTCATACCTCAAACATTTGTGAGCTGTTTTTTACCTTGGTCAGATATTTGAGAGGAAGCCGACCTCACCGAGAGGACTCAGTAACAATCCAATTTATTATCATCAAGTTGTGGCTCATGACTGAAGAAAGTGGGCTAAAAATACCACAATAAAAAGGACTATATGAGACATTTTTAAAATACATTTTCAAACTAGTTTATGGGCCACAATCTTGGGCTAAAAAAGTAATTAATTATTAAATCAAACGTATATCTTGAGACTGTGGGTGAGTTCTCATCATTCAATTAACAGATTTAATATAAACAATTCATTTGAAATAAATATGGCAATTTACCGTTTTGTTACTCATTTTTAATAATTTTTATCTTCTTAAATGAGTTGATGTAAAATTAAACCTTTTTTTTGTAGTCTAACTAAGCTAATGTCAAACTAGTGCAGTCTGCTGTTTCTGGATTCTTAATAACACATGCGTATTTGTGCAGGACAATGACAAGACCAGAAAATAATAAAATGAATAATATCCGTATAAGCAAATAAAATGTGCTGTTGATTCAAACCTTACACCTCTGTGATGCTATCCTCACTGCCTGCTCAAAAACCAAGGGATACATTTCAAAAACACGGTATAAAAGAAAAGAGCAAGGGTCCTACGAGTTCCCGTCGTACAGAGGACTATAGTGAGTTGAGCTGCTCTATTAAATCATTTATTCAACAGCAGCTGAAAGTCACTGAAGGATTAGCACTGTGTTCTGCCGGACTTGTACAGAACAACATATTGTTATAGTTTTAGCTAAGTGGACTCCAAATAAAGTTCAACAGTTTAGAAAAAAATAAAAACTCGAGCAGGCAGAGGAGGCAGGGAGCTTTCTGGCACGAGACACAAGGCGGTTCTGGGAAGACTGAGAGAACAGCAAGGAAGTATAAGAAGGTCCACAATTATTCCAAAACCTACCAGAGGTTAGGACAAAGACGCACAAGCACCTCTACCGAACAGCACAGACTCATCTGACAGCATGGAGGTGAGCAGAGCCGGCTTATATTCAGGGGTAATGAGGAGAGTGGACCCAGGGGTGTATTGTCTGCGGTCCTGAGAGAAACACCAGCCACACCTGCACTGCCGAAGAAAAAGGAAAAAGAAGGAAACAAAGAAAAGTGAGATCACAACCTAAAACACAAACCTCCCACATATCACTACACAGAGGATTTACACACATGTTTTAGGACTTGTGCTTCCTCAGTAAAGACTGATGATGATGATGATGATGATGATCACACATCACTAAAGTCGAGTAAGTCCACATTACAGTAAAGTCCACTCCTGCATTATTAACCCTGACATTGTAGTTAAAGTAACACAGGTACAACAGAAATATGTAAAGGCTAAAGGTGAACAACACAGCAGCCACATTACTGAGTAAATTCCATCAGAAGAATATTAGAAGACAATTGGGTGACAACTTTAATTTGACCACAAATCTAACAGCAGCACCTTAACAAATAAAAACAGAAAATTCACACAACGCAACATATTTTTGACGGTCATTTCCGCTGACAACAGGTCATACTGTGAACGCTCGAGAAGGACAGCTTAGCAATAGCCTCACACTTGAAGAACTAATCATTATTCAGCTACAGACATGAACGCTGTTGATCCTTTTCGATTGGTTAATATTGCAGTTGCCGTGGTAACGCTGTGATTGACACACAGTCAGTGTCCAGACAAATCGACAGGTAAGCACAGTGCGCTGCTTCGACTTTATTATTGGGTAAAAAAACAGTGGAGACAGAAAGAGGGTAAAATCAGGACACGGGACAAGGGGCTTAAATCTGGACTGTCCATGTTAAATTAGGACATATACTCTACTTTAGTCTTTTACGTGCATGCTCATATAAAGGAATGAGAAATGTAACTACTTGCTGGTTTATGATGATGTTACTTCTATAATCTTTAATTATTATAGATTATTTAAATTAACTAGAATTTTCTTGATGTTTAAGAATGCTAATCACATCTTTATATTGTTTTCTGGGTTAAATTAAGTGTGGGAAGTGTTGTCGAATAGGACTCACATCAGCATCACAAACTGTGACACCTTTCATCTTATTTTTCTGTAGATTTCATCTCGATCCGATCGGAGCGGGGTCGTGTGAGTCGACCTCTCGCGGCTGATCTATATCCCTTGAAAGAGCCTGGAGTAAACAGCACACTCTGCTCATTTACCGTGCACCCCCCGCTCGATTGCAGCCGATTAAAGACGCAGATAGAAAAAGACCGGTCGATCTTCACTGTCGGACTTTGATGTTGAGTCAAGGTCATGTTGTTATGCGGCGTTTCCACAGACCGCCTCGACTCAAGAGTTTCTGCTGAGTTTAACCAGAAAGAGTTTAAACAAAGAAGTTACAAGTCACTGAATGATGTCAGTCTTTTAAATTAAGTGAATAAGTAGGAATAACACCATGTTTACTGTCAATTTAGTCCCAGCTATAGTACAGTCCAGGTTTGGTATGGTTAGGTGCAATGAAAGAATATACACTTCTGGAGCTAAAAAAATATTTTTTTATCCCTAAATGAGCAGAATTTAGAGCTTTAACACATATTGTGATGGTTTCAAACTGTTAAACCATCTGCAGACTCAGCCCGAGGCCGTGTTGCTGTAACAAATGAGGTTACTTCCTACAGAGCCCTGCGTTAGATTCATAGAAAACATTGTGAAGTCTCTACAATCAGTGGAGTATGAACAAAGCTCCATCAACACAAGGTTTGTCGTTTAACCTGGGATAAGTTTTATGTTTAGGTCTTTAATCACAGTTTTTTCACAGTTATGTCTTGAAGTGTCTCAGCGTTCAGAGGGTTGGAGCAGCCTGGTAAAGTCACATTTATTTATACAGCCCCTTTTATATGACAAGCATATTTTATAGGTTCTTCTCTAGTCCTGATTTATTCCTGTTTTAGTTTGTACCTGATTAAACACATGGGTACTTTTTGACCTGGTTTACTGTCTCTATGATTGTACAAACTAATGTCTCTGTTATCGCTGAGATTCTCCAGTTGGCAGGAGTCCGATCGTTCCTGTCGCTTGATAAACTGATCTCAGGCCTGTTTCAGCTCCAAGATAATTGAGCTCTTAGGTTATCTGTTATCTCTGTACTGTACAGAGCCGCTGCCGGGAAGAACAAGAACGTTATGAACGCACCTCATTAAAATGTTCTCTCCTTCTCAGAAAGCCTTTACAAATTAAAAACTATAGTGGCTCGTTTGTTCCGTTTTGAAGGCGCCAAATGACACTGAGCCAAGAATAACACTGACTTTACCTTAAGACAACGGTCAAGTACAATATGGAAAAGTATGACATATGCTTGAATACATTTCCAATTGTAAGACTTTTTAAGTATATAAATAAGTTTTTTATTTATTTTCCTATTATATTTTTTTGCAGTTTGTTAAATGTAGTTTTATTCTCATTCTCAGATCCTATCTTAGTCTAAGTTTAACCTTAGTTCTTCACAGAGTGGTCACAGAAAGTAACGTGGAACATGTGAAAAATATAACAAAATGTTTATGCAATAAAGTAAATAAATGACTTGTATTAGAGCCCCTATTGTAAACCTGCTTTAGTTTGCATTTTGTCTCATTTGTTTAGTTGAAGATTAGTCTTAGTTAGTACTAGTTCACTGTTGGTTTATGATGTAAAATCTTGTAAAAATTGGTCTGGCCTAAATGCAAAGTTGTCACGGGTTGGCTCCGCCCCTCTAGATTGATAACTGGACTCCAAATCTTTCCTCAACTGTGTAAACGTCTTTCTTTGTTATGGCACCGTACTGATGTATACAAGGCTTTATAATGTTACTCCTACAGAAGCATAGGCAGCATGTGTTCATCAGTACCGCACTGTGTTCACTGTGTCTGGGCCCATGTTGATCAATCAATCAATCAATCAATCAAATTTTATTTATATAGCGCCTTACAACAGCCAAAAGGTGCACAAGGCACTTTCCAAGAAAACATCAAATGACAACATAAAGAAAACGAAGTAAAGAAATGGAATCACAATCAAGTCCAACGCTATGTGTTAAAAATATTAATTAACAAAAAAAAAGGGTTTTCAGGTGTGCTTTGAAAACACTCAGCACCGTGATGCTTCAGAGGTGCACAGGGAGTGCATTCCACAACTTTGGTCCTTGAACACTAAATGGCTGGCCTCTAAACTTTTTATACCTGTATGTCGGAGTCACCAGAGAAATGTGCTCAGAAGAGCGCAGTGTTCTGGCTGGCTGATGAGAAACTTCTCCTGCAAAAGATCATTTAGAACGTCTTTAGTCTGTCTTTCTCGTGTGACTTCTCTCAGCTCAGAGTGGTAAGCACTCTGGCCTCACAGCAGAAGGTCCTGAGTTTGATTCCCATCCAGGGCAGGGCCTTTCTTTGTGGAGTTCGCCCCTTTTCTGAGTAGGTTTGCTCCAATTTCCCCAACACTAACAACATGTGCACACAGGGCCAGGATGTCATTGTAAATGAAAATAGTTTCTCACTTGGCCTACCTGGTTAAATAAAAAATAAAATGTTTCGGTTTTGTTCCCAGCTTTAACTTTTTACTGGCCTTCTACGACAACACAACAACCAATTTTAACTTGGACTGTGCTCGACCTCGGACAAAGAAGTCTTCATCTGGTCTTGGTTTCGGCTCGAAACTAGTCGAGTTAGAAGCTAGTTTTGTTGTCAATTACTTTGTAAAAGTCATCAAAATGAAAAGTTGCTTTATTACAGTTTGAGCCACAGGAAAATCCAAAGACATTTTTTAAAGTTATGTCACACATATTGTTAGAATGATCACAAAAATCACATCCAGGTAAAAAAGCAACATGAAAAGTTGAAAAACAATATTTCCACAAAAATTGTTGGACCAAATGCAAAAACAAACTGAGCTTTTCTACAAAAACGCACTAGATGGCGCTGTTAGAGAAGAGTGTATGGAAAACTTTGTGACAGAAACAACCCACATATAACATTTTAACTCCTGTTATTTTTGTATGCGCTGGCAGATTGAGTATATGCAACAAGTTCTGTTTATTTGTAAAAAACAAAGATCTGCCTTTAACCAACCCTCCATTACTTTCTCCCAGCCCTTTGCTTTTCCTCAGTTTGGTCACAGCACAGAAAACCCACTCTTAAGTGAATTCCAAGCTCGTCAGAGCAGACAAATGTAAATGTTAGCTTCGGCGGACCGCGCGGAGTCAGCCCCCATTACTCTTGTTTCGAAGTGCGTCGGGGAGGTCCGGCGCTGCGGGACGGGGAGTGCTGACCTTTGGAGGAAGCGGGGCCACTAAATCACTGTCGGCGTTTGGCTGAAGATAAAGTGGACGGCTCTATTGGAGATCGGCCGCTGACTCCGGGGCCGGCTCATTAACTGTAGGGGCGGCAGATGTGGGGCCACTCACCTTTGGTTAGAATAATCTAGATTTTTATAAAAGAGCTGATCAAGCACTTCTCCCTCGAAAAAGTTGTCCCGGACTAACTTTAGCTCCCAACTCTGCTCAGAAGACAAGAGGCTGAGTGAAAGAGTTTTGTTCAGTGGCAGCTGGTTATTTCCATCAGGGTTGAAAAAAATTAGCGGCTTAAACAACTGATTAAATAAATAATGCCAAGAAAGAAAAAATACTAAGCTAATATAATACATCAACCATTCGCGGACTATTTATTTTGTATTGTGGCTAATATTAAGGACTTATTATTATTTAGTCATCTCTTGATTAAGTTGGAAAACACTGCAACAAAAAGTGAAATATTCCAGATGTATGTGATTACAGAGGGTTATTTGTTGGAGTCAGATAAAGTGTGAACATGAGAAGAATCTGAAGAAAGACCGTCTGTAGCTCGTACCAGCAGCTTAAACCTTTACTGACAAACATCCTGCAAGAAATAATGACTAACAACTATTTATGTCATTTATAGCATAGAATTGTTTTTAGAATTTAACGTGGGTAGAACGAGCACAACCTGGTAGAAAACTGCTTTGGACGATTTGTTCAAAAGGGTTCAAATGAGCTTGGATTAATATTTCTGTAAAAGCCAATCACGCGTGTAATAACTAAGCTGTTGATTGACGTTGGCGGTAAATGAGGATTCAATGCATCTTTTCGTTTCTGCTTTTTCCCGGACCATATAGAAAATATTTTAATGCTGCAAGATAAATACTTCTAGTCTTTCCTGTAACAATAATGAAAAATGTCCTTGGCAAACAGCTCATTCTTCGTCAGCTGTCGGCGCACAATGAGCCGAGAAAAAAGGACGGAAAATAAAAGCTCAGCCCGACACAAAAGGACAAAGGCACAAAGTGATTAACACAGGTTTTATTTAGACTTCCCCCAAAATGATTCAAGATGACAAAGTAATTATCAGCTGTCTGAGCGAGTCACAATCAGCTCCACTTTTCCATCTCCCTGTCGAGAAAACGCTGCTATTTCTGAGCCGCTCAGAGCCAGGTGTCAATGATTCATTCAGACACAATTAATCTGCATTGTTCTGACGTCTGTGAACATATGCAGCGCAAGAAATGTGTTGCTGAACACGTTTTAATGTCATGTGATGTGCCTTGTCTATTGGGGATTTTTTTAAAAGCATTCAAAAAATGTTGGCAAGATGTGTTTCTGCTGTTAGTTTTTTTTGCTTTTAAGATTTAATAGTCCTCACACGAATTTTACTCCAGTCTTCTTTCTCTCTACAATAGTGTGGAAGTGAATGCATCTTCTCTGTCAATATGGATGTTTTTGAGGATATTTTTGAGGGAGTAGCCCACAGGAGAAAAGATAAAAACAGCACTAGGACATGACAGGTGACAGGCAGCATTCATTAAAGACCAGTCCAGGTTTGGAGTTAGTTCTGTCGACTCTGGGTCTGTTCACTCTGAGATCAGGGAGGACAGTCATTTTTAGAGGAGCCAAGAAAAAATGTGTCACCATGGCAACAGTCATCAAATGGATGCCACCGTTAGACGAGAGTAAAGTCATGTGACTCTGGAGAGATTAATCAGATTCAAAATGAACAAATATTATATAATTAAGTTATTGTAGACACCGTCTCAATTATGTTTTTTTTGCAAATCTGTCAAAAAGAATATTAATTTAATATTCAGGTTAAACCTGACATTAACCAATGTAGAGGCCATTTTGAGATTCTTATTTAAAATATGTTTTATATTTATTGAAACTGATTAGTATCATAGCACATTGTAAAGGAAATTTAAGGTATATATTAGAGCTTGATGTTTTATTGTGTTCATTTGCTGTTGGTTGAATTCTGGTTGTAGTGGGTGGAGCCTGGTGCTTAGGGCCAGGTGAGGCAGGTGCAGTTATCTAGGCCTCATCTTTCTTTTATGCATCTTCTGTGGAACAAACTCATAAACAGTATCGTAAGTCTGGACATTAGTGGCTTATTTGGATCCTTTTCCCACTAAAACCAAAGTGTTAGACGTTCTGTAAAAGAACTGAATCATAGATGTATGAGTGAATGTCATCTACTAAGGCAAGTTAAATAAAAGTTATTAAACTTTTTATTTAAAAAAGCTATTAAACTGAATGTGTAAATGTATATATTCTAAAAGTAGAAGTAAAAATCGTATTAATGTGTTTAATGTGAAAGTTCTCATTTTCTCTGTGAATGAATCATCCAGTCAAAGAGCTCCTTCAGGCGCGGCAGAGACCCAGAGTAAGTTCCTCTGTAAAATTGAATACTCAGAGTATTCCTCTTTCTAGGTTTAACATACTGAGTTTGCACTAAACCTGCTTCTGAGACAGAGCTAAAGTCTTTAACTGTGGTATTAGCAGCAGCTCGTCTTCTGGAAATGGTCTCTTTAAGAAAAGAAGGAATGTATTTTATTGAAATACCAATTCAATGATCAAAAATGTTCTTGTTTTTACCATTTAATTCTGAGTCCTGGATCAGCCCCAAAGAGCACTGTCTGTGATGAACATAATCTAATGTCAGTTCCATTGTAGGATTTCAAACAGAGGTCGGAAATATCAGAATCTTAGGAAAAAAGTGATTGCTTTTAAATGAAAAGGGTTTGTGTGCATCATCTCCATTTAAATGTGCCCTTCAGCTCCAGAAACAAAGTGCGCACTGCTGATTGTATAATCTGGATGTTTAATGGAAATGTGGCCACACAGGAGCACATTCAGACTAGTGTGACCTGCTGCACTGACAGGCGGCTGAATGAGAGGATTACTGTTGAGATGTGTTTGTCTGTCTGGAAAACTGAATTGCCCTAATGGGATAAATAAAGTATTCTGAAGGTTTTCCATTTAACACTGCCTCAGAGGAGAGTCCGGTTGTAAAAAGAAAAAGATCCATAACATTTACACGGAGTCATGAAAAATGTAGATGTACAATGTTCACAAAGAAAACTATTGACTTAAAGCAAAGACAAACATGATGGTGTCATCTTTATTGTTGAAGACAAAGCATCCAGTTTTTTCCAGACAAAACAGAAGCGTGTGTCTCGAAGTGATGACTGGTGTTCAATTAGCTCAGAAAACAAAGATCTTAATAGATTATCAGTTAATATTTCTTCTTTCAGGCCATATTTATAACAGCTCAGATTTTGCAGAAGGGAGTGAGTTTTATAGAAGTGAAATTGAAAATGAAAAAACATAAATAAACAGAGAATAAATGATGCAACATAGAAATGCTAATCAATATTTGCAATGCATTAACGAGACAGCGATAACTGCAGGATGACTTTAGTGTGAAGCTTAGCTCAGAGACAGAAGTTTAACCCGTAACTACACATCCCCAGGCCTAATATTGCAAAGCAGCACATCAAACTGATCAGCAGAGTCTCAGCTACACGAACATCTACCATTTACATTTACTCCAAACACAGACCAAACAGCAGCAAACAAAAACAGGTGGTGCCAAACTGTGCCAAACGCTGCCCTATTGTTTATAATGGAGACTCCGCCGGACCATTTCATACAAAAACTTTAATAGTTTTGGTTTGTTTCACATTAGAACAATTATATTTGGTGCAGGTAATGTTGACATGTGTGGCTGGGATTTGAAATAGTGTTTTTAGCTGCACCTGCCTAAATCTAAAGGGGATAGTCATCCAAATATTCATTTTTTTTTATTTTTTTTAAGTGGAAAAGTTTTTGGGATTATTTTGCTGTTTTTTATCTTGATTTATTCTGAAACTGTAACATGCACATTCTGGGAAATATCACAAGTGCCTTCTTTATTTAATTATTATTAGGGGCCAAGCACCGAAGGTGCGTAGACCCTATTGAATCCGTTAGATTTCTTCTTCTTATTATTCCGCATGGGAGTCTATGGTAGGCCATAGAACCGTATGCTAAAAAGTTGTGAAATTTGGTACACTAAAAGTGGACAGTGTGAGCTGTCATCCTGACAAATCTGAAGTGTCTACCTTAATCCCTCTAGCGCCACCAACTGTCCAAAGTCGGACTTATGTTTATGTTAATAACTTTTGAACCGTAAGGCCTAGAATTAAAATTCTTTTTTCCTCTGATTCCTTAGCTCATGACGATTCGATTGCACCCTATGACGTCATTTTCCGCCATGATAGTTTTTCCGCCATTTTGAATTTTCTAAAAAATGTACTTTTGCGAACTCCTCCTAGGCCGTTTGTCCGATTATCACGAAAATTGAACCAGATCATCTTCCGGCTATGCTGACAAAAAGTTATTAAAAGAAAGTTGATTCGTCAAACCATTTTTGAATACCGCGCAAATAAAATTGACTTAATGCGCATAAAAATGAAAGTCAGGCTATATCTCTGCAATGCTTTAACATATTCTAACCAAACTTAGTACATGTTACTGCAACTAAGATTTGAGGATGCCTGCAGAGTTTTGGCGCAGCGCCTCCTAGTGGTCAGGAGATATGAAAAAGTGAATTATTTGCTTATATCTTCTGAACGCTTTTGCCAAAAATCATAAAACTGGTCTCTTTAGATTCAGTGCGTCATGCCGAGTCCTGCGATACCAAATTTTCCCATATCGGCCATTTTGAGCGTCGGCCATTATGAATATTGTCAAAAAGTGCTATATTTTTTGAACGCATTGCTGCATCATTACAAAACTTGGTATGTGTCTTCGGGACCAAGCCCTGAAGGTACTCAAAAAGTTTTGGGGCAGCGCCACCTTGTGCTCAAAAGTTATAACCCAAATCAATAAATATGCTAATAACTTTTTATTACGTTAACCTATTGTAAAACAAATGGTCTTAATGTGTTCACTGGATCAAGCCGAGAGCACAGATACCAAATATGTCTTATTCGGACAAACGTCCTGTTTGCCATGTTGTTTTTCTCCAAAATCCTACTTTTTCGAACTCCTCCCACACCGTTTGTCCGATTTTCACCAAAATTGAACCAGATCTTCTTCAGACTATGATGACAAAAAGTTATTAAAAGAAAGTTGATTCGTCAAACCGTTGTCGAATACTGCGCAAATGAAATCAACTTAGTGCGCACAAAAATAAAAGTCAGGCTATATCTCTGCAATGCTTTAATATTTTCTAACCAAACTTAGTACGTGTTATGTCAACCATGACTTGAGTCTGCCTGCTGAGTTTGAGGACCTTAGTTGTTTCACACATCAGTTTGGTTACTGCGCTGCCTCTGGATCGGACGTGATAAACCATTCAATCAAAGTGCTAAAGACCGTATTGATGATTTTTCGGCCATTTAGACTGAAGTCTTATTGAAATGTCTTTATATGCTTACTGCCATTGGTCTGACGCTGCCGGCTATGTCGGCATGAGATTGAATGCCGGCCTAGTGCTTGGCCCCGTCATGGCTGCTTGCAGCTATATTTATTATTATTATTATTATTTATTTTATTTAATACACCTTGTAGTTACAGAGATACAGTCAATATTCTTTGGACATGTCCTTTTCGAGCAGACACACTAGTAAACAAGCTCGGGTTTAAAGTGTTAAGCTCAGCTCTAAACTTCAGTTAGATGTAATGTCTCATTCTACAGTCTTTGTCAAACCCATTAAAAAAGTTCCAATCCTTTAGAGTCTTTTCACTGAGCCACAGTTTGTCAGGGCCAGCTCTAAACCCAACCCCACACTGTGATCACATTGCTCTCCTTTTCCCTGCTTCACATAATTTACTAAATAGCAGGCTGCATGTGTAACCCCCAGCCCTTCCCATAAAAATCACTGGCTTCCACCTCGTCGCTATTATTTATGATCATTACGGGTTTACAGAAATGTCAGAGCGCTGCCGCATTTTGACCCCGTTCCTCGTCGACAGCCGCTTTCTGTAGAGCCGCTAAATGACTCGAATAAAAATGCTAATTCGGTGCCACTCAAAGTTAAGAGGCATTTGAATATTTGGGAGGAAGGAAGGAAGGAAAGATGGAGGGAGGGGAAGGCAGTGCGTCTTTATTCAGAGCTATATATAATCCTCTTTTTGACAGAACGGTGCTAATAATGCTGTTAATGTCATAAAAAGTGACAGGCGACAGACGGAGCACAAGCCGTTCCCCGTCCCAGGAGAGAGTGGGAACGTGTTTGTCGGCGAGTTTAAACGAGACTTGACGAGTGACGGGAACTTTTAGTGATCAACACTTGTATAATGTTCTTTTGCTTTGTCTTAATGTGTGTTCACAGTTTCAACTAAAACAGTCTTATTAAATGCATAATGTTCAGAGTCCAGAGGGTTTTAATGGTTATTTTCAAAAAGACACTATGCTAAAAATAATGCTAAGAATACATTACATTTTTCCTTCTGGCTCAATTAAGTTTCTAATCTAAGAAATACAAGACATACAAAAACTTATACAAAAAAGTGTCCCTAGTGAATGAATGTGAGAGTGAATAGTTGTCTGTCACTGTCTGTCTCTAAATGTTAACCCTGCAAATAACCTGCCACTATCCAGGGTGAACCCCGGCTCAGGCCCAAAGCTGCTGCTGGGATAGGCTCCAGTCACCCGCGACCCCTAACGGGACAAAGCGGTAGAAAATGAATGAATGACATACAAATAAACATATCCATTGTGTCATCGTTTCGTTTTTTGAAATGGGTCTCCTGATGAAAAATTAAACGTATGAGGAACACTTACTTAGTGGGACTGGAGCTGGACTAGGCCTCTGTCCTGCTCCACAGTCTGAGCCATAAGAGAGCAACAGAAAGTAACAAAAGAGAAAAAGCTGATCATTTTGTGTCACTCTGTCGCTGGATAAACGATAAACTGCAGATGTTTTATCAGGAATGTGTTTTTGACTTTGTTGTCGTCATCTTGTAAAGTCCGATTTGTATTATTGACCATAAACAATGATAAATCATGTGGTCTGGTCAATAAACTCGGACAAAGGAACAAATACAGTCACACATCTTATTAATCAAGCTATAAACATAAAAACAAACAAAAATTACTCACTTTTTATATTTTGAATTACAATGTTACATTTGAATATTGCCCATATGAGCCCTGGCAGTGTTAAAATCTCATAAATGAACATTTCAAAGACTTGTATAAGACTCAGTGCGTTCATTCCCAGTCTGAATACTGTGTCAAGTCTTTCTGAAGCGGCACACAGTGATTTATGACTGTGTGCGGTGAGAATGAGCAGCTCCACCAGTTTTTCTTTCTCCGCAGCAAGTTCAATGCCTTTCGACTCGTTTGTGCATAAACCGAGCCGCTCCCAGCACAGCCGCTCGTCTCATTTTTCTTAATGACGGGAGGTAAAGCCCTGAACTCGACATAATTAAGGCGTGGAGCGCGAGGATGGCCGCCGAAGACCTCCGCAGGTAACTAAATATTCATCGCAATCAAACCAAACGGATCTGTGATTAATTGCGAGACTAAGGTGATTAAAACCTCGAAGGAAAAGTCAAGTTAAAAGGAGGACGAATTGAGTTTGCTTTGATTAACTAATGGGAGAGTCCTTTTCCCGCTGAGACGCAGCAGGAGTCGAGTCGGAGTTTACTTCAGGGTGAAGGAAAAATATTGAATAAACTATCACTTTTACCGTTTAGGCTTTCAAGCTTGTGGCAACCTTTTCATTTTTGAGACAAATACGTTTAGTGGCATGAACCGTTTTGATTCTGTAGAAGCTAAAACTTTCCAAAGAAACTTTTAAAATCTCCTTTTTCTGGCGTCTACAATGTTTCATTTGTTGGTAATGTAATAATGTTGTGACTACGACCAAAGCGTTTTTCTCTCCTGAGACTCATCCTGAGGAGCTGCACGTAGTAGTCCACCTTTTTACACGTAGGATCTCCTAGTGGTGATCTAGTGCAACTACCAGTGACTGCCAACAGAGAAAGAGATGTTTTTTATTTTTTTGTGATGTTTATTGTGTGGCTTGTGCAGAGTTTGCTGAGAACATAAAATGTGTAATGTCTTCAAGACATTTACTTGTGTATAGCACAACATCACAACAACAGCCGCCTCAAAGGACTTCACAGACTGCACCAGACAACATCCCCATCAGAGTCAGAGGAAAAACTACAAAAACAGAAAACTTAGATAGAACCACAGAAGTCGTGCAACAGATGTGTCTAAGACTGTTGAAAAGAATTACACATGATAAGAAAGTCATTCTGCAGCCTGCATGTATATTGTTTTCAACTTTTTGGATTTGGATATGTAATAGACTCAACTTTGACTCTACTCAGATAATTCTTCTTAGACTTTAAGTGATGACTCCGACTAGTGTCAAAGCTCCTGCTCAAGTTCCACAACAACAACTTTATAATCAAATATACTAAACAAAAAATTGAATGCAGCTCTCTTGTTTTTTTTCCATTTTTCATGAGCTGAACTCAAAGATCTAAGACTTTTTCTATGAACACAAAAAGCATATTTCTCTCAAAATTTGTTTATAAATCTGACCAGGTTTTGAGGGAGCATGCAGTTGGCTGACTGCAGGAATATCCACCAGAGCTGTTTGTTTGTAAATTGAATGTTCATTTCTCTGCAATAACCTATCGTTTCAGAGAATTTGGCAGTATCATCCAACCGGCCTCACAACCACGTGTAACCACGCCAGTCCAAGACCTCTACATCCAGCATCTTCACCTCCAAGATACTCTGAGATCATCCACCCGGACAGCTGCTGCAGCAAATGGTTTGCATTGCCCAAACATTTCTGCACAACCTGTCAGAAACTGTCTCAGGGAAGCTCATCTGCTCGTCTACCTCATCTGGGTCTTGACCTGACTGCAGTTTGTCGTCTTGACCGACTTGAGTGGGAAAATTTACTACATTCAATGGCGTCTTGCACTTTGGAGATGTGTTCTCTTCACAGATGAATGCCAGTTTTCACTGAACACTTCATGTTGCAGCAGCTAATGCTCTCCCCAGTTTATACTGTCGTTGTGTCCTTGGGCAAGACCCACCTTGCTGTGACACTGGTGTATGAATGTGTGTGAGTGTATTTGGCTACAAAAAAGTAGTTTACCACCAGTGTGTGACTGTGGAGTGAATGAATGGACTCTGTAAAGCGAGTATCGTGAAAGGTATATGGATTAAAGCAATTATTATCATTATTATGACTAAACCAGGTCTAAACTAGGTCTAAAGTAGGTCTAAACTAGAAAAAAAACAGGACTAAACCAGGACTAAGACCCTATGTTGACACAAAACTTTTCTATATCTAAAACCTCTCAAATGCATTATCAAAATAATAACTCATCTGAACTCTGACTTTTAAGTATTTCCAAAACAGACCGGTTAAAAACCTCCTAAAACCTGGATCAGAGCGGAGCCTTGTCGCCTGCAGCGGTGTGTGTCGGCCCACTTGTGCATCCATCCGTACCTCCACCGACCGACCTGTGGTACTGACCCAGTTTCGGGCTCATCCGTCTCACTGTAGACTCCTGCAGACCCTGATTCATTTCCTCTGAATTCCATTTATTCCTCGCAGCCGTTTCGTCATCATTACAGACTTTACCTGCCTCGCTCCTTCCTGGAAGCAGCGCACATTTGAATATTTCATTATGACACACTAATGCTGTTCTGCTGGAGATGGATGTCGTCGGTCTTGGGGGCTCTCGGATACGTCTCTGACACAAAAATGTGATCGTTAACCTCCGAAAAGATGGATGTCTGTGCTGTAAATCTAAGATAGAAATACAGAAAGGTAGGAGGTGGATTGGAACAGCTGGAGTGACAATAAACTGTTAAATAAACTGTGTAGAGCTGAGGAAAACAGGTAATGTGTGAGAAACATGTTGAATATTGTGAATATTTAACAATGCAAATATATAGGAATCCTCCTCGTGACAAGGTAAATGTTCAATCAAAGAAACATAAGGCTCTGATGGCTTAATTTAAAACTAAAGACTGACCCTAGACTAATCCAAGTCTAAACCCTGGCAAAGTCGATACCAAACACTGGATGTCAAAAGAACTTAAAAGTTGTCTCATTGAAAGTTGACGACTCCGCAGATCAGTTACAAGAAAAAGGGAGGGAGTTTAATGGGAAAATTACAAAATTTACTACAAAGAAAATGAAATAATAACTGGTAATGTCCCAGAACCCCAGGCTTTAAATACAATAATGTTCAGAGAAAGAGTGGAGATGATGACAGTGGAGTTAAGATTGGTCTGATTTTAATGAATGAGTTGAACAGGTTTTATTGTAGATTTGATGTCAAAGATGACAGTACAGAGTGCAGTGAGATCTGTAAGAGCCTTCCCTGCAGGACATCCACTGTGATTAACAGTAGGATGGTTCTAGCAAGCCTTGTCAAACTGCAGCCAAACAAGACCAAAGGCCCAGACAGTCTGAAGAAGCCCTCACAAGATTGTTTCAGCTTCTTTCAGACACACACACAGTGCCTCAGTGCCTTATGGAAGTTTACAAAAATTAGTCCAGTGCTAAATCGACCTGGTGCAAGCGATCTTACTGACTTTAGGCCCATTGCAATAACCTCTATACTCCGTAAAACCATGGAGCGAGTTCTGGTTCAACCATCTGACCTCCAAACGCTGCTTAAAACCATCAAAGATCTTCACACCCCAATGGAAATGCCAGGGTTATAATTTTAAAGTTTTGTCCAGCTTTTAACTCAATGAAAACACATTTTCTCCTGAAGTTACTCGCAGACCTCAACATCAACACAGGGTTAATTCTCTGGATCAGTTTCTTTTCTGCTGTCCACAGAGGGTCTGCATCAGGAGGAACACATCAGAGGAGGTCACTGTGAGCACAGGCTGCCCACAAGAATGTGTTCTGTTGCCTCTTATTTTTAGTCTCTTTCCGAATGATTAAGAATTGTGCAGTTTAAATAGTTTAAATATGAATATAACTTCGCTCTTGTTGGTCTCTTTCAACAAACTAACCCTGCAGCTGAGGTTGTCTATGTAGACCACACTAAGGCTGCGGTTAAATCAGTCAGCTTCAAATTAATGTGAGCAAAACCGAGGAACTCATCATATGCTCGAACAGCAATATGCAAAAGAAACACTCAGTAGTGATGAGACAGTAGTTTTAATTACCTTGGCACAATTTTAGACTTATCAAATTTTTGAAGTTCTCTATAAACGGTTCATATTTCCAAATGAACTGACCATCTGACCTGCAGATCAAAAAACAAACTGAACAAAACTGTCAAAGGTCAATAAGATCGAAGAAACAACTGACCCAATTGCACAGAGAGAACATTCAGTAAAGCAAAAGTATTGTGGTGGACAGCTCCCATCCTCTGTCTGGTCAGCGCTATAGGCAGGTCAATTTTATTTATTAAGCACAATTTATGCACTGGGTAACACAAAGTGTTTTTTTGTTTTTAAGATAAAGAGTGCAGGTAAAAAAAAAACTTTAAGTTGTCTTTACTTAATGTAGGCGGAGCTAAAGAGAAAGGTTCCCCTTGAAAATTGTTGAAGTTGAGGCTGTTCCACATTTTTGCAGAAACTTAAACACTGTTTTGACAGTTTTTTTTCTATAGCTACAGCGTCCCACTGGCAACTAAAGCTGTCCTTAAATTGTAGTTTGTCCCATGTACAGTGGATATTTTGAACACAACATAAATGAATTTGAAACAGGCCACCCTCAGAATTCTTTTAAGTTTTAGTATGTGTTTTAGATTAATTATGTATTTATGACTGACTATGCTTTATTTTGTGTTTGTCTTTGATGTGTCCTATGTACTGACGTGCCGAAGGAAAATGGACAATAAAGCTCTACTGTATTCTCTTCTATACACCTCGACAAACAGAGTTTTACATTTTTCTGGGATTTGAATAAAGCAGATTTAACTTTCAAACAATATGTAAATGACCTGAACATGTTAGAAGAGGGAATAATTATATAAAAAGAGGAAGTAAACAAAGAAAGGGAACAGGAAACAAATGAAAGTAGAGCTTCATTAAACATGTATCTTGAGTAAAGAGTGAAATGTAACTTTGTTAAAGACACCAGGGGCTTTCATCAAGTGAACCTGGTCCTGGTCCAGAGCTGGTTTTAATTATTAACCTGGAAAAAGGTGAAAAAGCTCATTTTCTTTAAAAGAAAAATTGAAACAATGGAAAAGAAGCTCAACTAAATTTGCTTGAGGACTTGTTTCTTCACATGTGCTGTGAGGGCCAGACTTCCAAACTAAAAATTTATATAAACATGCATACTTTTTGTTGTTCTTATTTTATTAGATATTTTCACGGTTATATAAATATTTTTATATCTTTTTAAAATTTTAGTGTTTGACTGAAAACATTCATTCTAACTTTCACCAAAAAACCCTAACCCTCTGCATGTGCTATGCATAAAATCATGCAAGAATATGTTTTTGGGATCTGCTGATGACCACGGAGAACTGGAGGAGTGTCACCTTCTCAGGTCAGAAGATATGTCCTAGGAGCAGCCAAGATACTGCACAGAACACTCAAGTGCTCAGGCCTCACTGGTGATAAAGATAATGTGTCAGACTGTGTCCTTTAAAGTCTAAATATTGCGCCACACACTTTGACATTTTTTTCAGTTCTCTGTGATTTGAATAAACCAGATTTAACTTGCAAAAAATATGTAAATGACCCGAACATGTTAGGAGAGGGAATAATTATATAAAAACGGCAAGTAAACAATTAAAGTGAACAGAAAACAAATGACAGAAGAGCAGTAAACATGTAAACATTACACAGTAAACATGTATCTTGAGTAAACAATGAAATGTTAGTTTATTAGAGACACCGGGGGTTTCATCAAGTGAACCTGGTCCTGGTCCAGACCTGTTTTTGGTTGTTAATCTGAAAATGTGGAAAGTAAAAATTTTAAACATTATTATAGTGTGTTTGTAAAAATATAACTACTTTTAATAACTTTATTCATAAATTAAGTGTAAAACCTGCAGCAGCGCTCTAGATGTCATGTGACTCTATCGGCAACATCGGCAGGAAATCTGATTAAAGAATATAGCATTATTGAGCTATGTCACAAAACTTTATAGAAGTACTCTTATCCTGAAAAAAACACTGTCTATGATTGTAATTTGTGAAAAAAATGGTTTATAAAAAATGGCCTGTTTGTCTGTTCTATCAGATCCGGAGACGAACCCACCACACACGCCCCAAACAAACAACAGTGCGTTTTAGATTTTTACAGAACTATTACAATTACAAAAAAATAATTAAATGTCTGAAAAGTTTTAATGTTCTTTCTTTTATAGTGGGGGGGATCCAGGCCTTCTCTGTTGCTCGGCCCAGACTCTGGAACAAACTGCCTCTGACATGCGCACCATCATTGTTTTTTTTAAATCCAGGCTCCAAACATATTTATTCAGACTGGCTAGTAACACTCAGTAGGGCTGTGACACTTTTTTGTTTTTTTGACTGTATATTACTTTTATTACTCTGGTAATAATGGTAATAGTAATGCTTTTATTGTACATTTTATATCTATGTAATTTTATTGGAAAGCACGTCAGTCACTTTTTGTGCATGTGTTGTTTGCACTTTCCTGCCAACAACACATGAATTCTCAGAGCTTGAACTTTGAATAATTGATTAAATTCCACATCACACGGTGTGCATTAGATCAAAACTTGCAGAGCCTGTTAGTTATCCCCAGGATCAAAGAGGCGTGACATAACCCTTAACACCTCAACACAAGAGATATTTTAATTTGACATGTTGTCCTGTCCTGAAATAAGAAGCTGCTTTTGATTCTCCGCTGTTTTGACTTGAATAGGTTATTCAAGGTAGGTTTAAATTCACCTAACAAGAAACATTTGAGTTTTTATTGCATGCATCAGAGGTTGAGTGATTTAAAATGATTTTAAATGTTTTTTTCTTTGTTCCAAAAGGTTATGGCTGTTATTAAGACTTGCTTGACTGTCGTTGCTGTTCTAGTGACGGTGGGGATCACTTATCGGGTAAGTCCACAGTGTTTATTGTATATGACTAGCAAAAACGAGACTTGGATCTGGTTTTTAATTTTATAGTTTTTGTAATAGACACAAGATAGTAAATGCATTTTGAGAACATGGGAGGTTGACAGATGCTGATTAGAGATGTACAGTTAGATCAATCCCGTTCTGTGGTAACACGAAGCATGTAATCAACTCAATGAGTTTACCCTGGGTTTCTCTGGAGTGAGAGCACGTTCATGTGAAACAGGCAACTTAACGTGTTTTTTTTTTTTTTTTTTTTGTATTTTGGTTTAGGGACATATTATGGTATTGACTGTTCAATTTTCTTTGTTAATCCATCTAGTGTAATATAAACTGTAAAACTGGTCAAAGAAACTAGCCTGGAAAATGAGAACCCTCAAGGAGAACCACAGAAGGAGGGACCCTCTCCCAGGACAGATAGGCCATGTGTCCAGGACAGTAAAAATAAAAAAAGTAGAAATACACATAATAATAAATATATTTACAGAACCAATAATCATACTCCAAAGGATACGTTCAGGAAGCAAGCACTGAATCCAGACAGAGACAGAGATGTATTGTAATGTGCAGTGTGTAAATGTGGGGTGCATCCTGCATCAAGGTGGATGAGGAAACTGACCCTGTCCTTATAATTCACAAAGTCCTCATAGTCTTGTGTGTATTCTGATTAAAATGTCCTCTCAACCCATAAATATAAACACACACACACACACACACAGACACACAGACACACACAGACACATGCACACACACACAAACAGACACTAATGTCTTGAAGTCTTGTCTACTGTGTTTAATGTATGTTTGTAATGTCACCTACCACACAGGTAGGATTCTGACTAAAGCTGTTTCAGTGAAATAAGAGGCTCTAAATGCAGATACGTAGAGGAGATAATTTCCTAATAGTTGCAGAGTAAGTTGTTCTAACACAACTTTTTCAAGGACTTTGGATAGAAAAAGTAAATTGGAGACAGTAAGGAGTTATTTAGTTATCCAGGATCCAGAGTATGTTTTTTGAGCAGGGGTTAGACCATAGTCTGTTTAAAAAGGGAGGGGACACTTCCAGTAGACAGGGACAAGTTTATAATATTTAACATAAATGGTTCCAGATCGGCCCAAAGTTCTTTAAGCAGTTGTGCTGGCAGGATATTCAGGAGGCACACTATTACTTTACATGAACCACTTTAGTCAGCTCGTCGAGGGATACAGGATCTAAGACTGAGAGACGAGAGGTCTGTGGCTCCAAGGGAATGGGACACGGAGATGAGGAAGACAAAATATTATTCCTTATACCTTTAATTTCGGGTGCACGTGGCAGAGTGGTTAGCACTCCTGCCTCACAGCAAGAAGGTCGTGAGTTCAAAACCCAGCCGACTCAACTATTCTCGGCCGACTCCGGTCTTTCTGTGAGGAGTCTGCATGTCCTCCACGTGTTACCGTGGGTTCTCTCCGGGTACTCCGGCTTCCTCCCACCGTCCAAAGACATGCATGTACAGGTTAATTGGCAACTCTAAAGTGTCACTAGTGAATGAATGTGAGAGTGAATGGTTGTTTGTCATTGATTGCCTCTATATGTCCAGGGTGTACCCCGCCTCAGGCCCAAAGCTGCTGGGATAGGCTCCAGTCACCTGCGACCCCTAATGGGACAAAGCGGTAGAAAATGAATGAATGAATGAATACCTTCAATTTCTTGATTAAAATAATCTTAGAAGTCTTCTCAGTGGCTTTTGGTTGGTTTAGCATTAGAAATAGATTGTCTTCTGAGGGCGTGCTTATAGGTGTTAAAGGTAATTTAACTGATTCCAGTCTTTGCTAAACCATGATAGAGGCATTTGGCTCAGATGGAACTGTTAGCCCCTTCTCAAGTCGCTTCTCACTCTCAAAAACCCCCCCTTTTTCCTTCTGCTTCACCTTCAGGCGATCACGGACGTCTCACACATTCCACCAATATTTATGCATGGTTTTAGTTCTTCTTTGGTCTCTTATTTGCTTGCTTCTTTCTTATCTGTATCTGTTTATCGCTTTTTCATTCGTTTTGCTGTGTATGCAGAAATAGCCAGTGGGGTATATCCACTTGCTGGTTGCATTTCCTGTAGCCATACTTCACTGTTTACAAGACATACCAGGTGCTTTGGGCTTTATAGCAGCAGCCAATTGTGAGAATGTGACGTTGCTCAGGAAAAGAAAGCTTCTTGCTTCTTTGTTTTAATAAAATAAAAAGACTTACACAGCATGTAGAAATTTAATCTTTACATAAATTACTGCTTTTACAACATACTTTATGGAATAAATACTTTTCACTCAAAAAACAAAAGTTAGGTATAGGATGTTTAACACATAAACACTACTTTTGATTTTTTAGATTTGTTCTCCTGCATGCCTATGTCCTGAGCTTCAAGGGGGGAAAGATGATGCAAATAGAGCCACGCTGAATACTTTGTCTCTTGATGTTACAACCTCACAATTGTGCTTCCAAACCCAGGCAGCTTAAAAAGGAACATAAATAATTATAAATAAAAATTATTAGCACTTTTCATTCATAAGCAAGTACCTCAGTAGGGATTAAGGTTAACATGCCTGTTACTAAAAAGCCTGGCCATGTCTCACTTTGTAAAACCTCAGACACTCACTTCCTCTGTTTGTTACAGGTATTAAATGAAGAACCGCACCCTCCTGACATAAAACTCAAAAGGGCTGGTGAGTGTTACAGCCTCATGTCACTGATTTAGGATTCAAAATATTAGAGATCTGCTAAAACAAGACTAAGGATTATATTAAAATATAAATAAACTTAAATGATGATCTTGACTTTGCTGTTTCAATGACAATTCCTACAGCTCCCACTGTTATTAAAAATGAAGCTGTTCCTACCACACATTTTTCTACAATGAACACCATTAACTTTACATCAACTCTCGGGAAACAAACTACTACCGTTAAAACCTCCACCACGACCCACGCACCAACACCTCCACAGTCAGGTTCTGTCAGCACAAACAGATTTATGTTACAAAATAATCATTAGGACGCTGAGTCTGTTAATGAGGATATGTGGTGGCCAAAATGATTAGAACACAGGTTTAAATTGTTTTTGTACAATTGTCCATTAAAATACCCATACAACTACATTTGTGATTTGAGCAGCAGGCACCACCTCAACCTTCAGCTCTGGTGAAGACCAAAAAGCTAGAGAGACTGTTGGCTGTGGGAATCACAGAGCGACAGCTGAGAAAGACATTTTACCAACAATCCAGATGCTCCGGAACAAGTCAAAGGTCGGAAGAGGGTTTTAGTTGATAATTTTTTTATTATCTGTCTCAAATATTTAAATAATCAATTGGGTGTACACGTCCATCCATGCCTGTGGCAGTTAAAGCCATTTTCACATGTCCACTAAGATCCGTGCCAATTCTATCTGCTATCTACTTTAAACTGTTTTGTTAAGGTCCTCACATGTTCCAATAACTTAAATTTTAAAATTAGCTCAAGAATCACCATCTATGTGAAGGACCCGGCTCATTTGTTAGGTAGCTTTGTGTTAGCAGTGTGTCAGGCTAAGTGAGCATGAAAGTGCCAGTACAAAGCTGCTGGTTGTGCAATCAAAAATAAATACATTAATGTTATTTAAAAACAAAAAATCTTAATTGTTATATGTTTATTTGAACTGTGTTGCTGACTGAAAAATATGCAATTACGCTATTAATCCAAATACTCCATTCACCAAATTTTTGATAGATTACTCAAATACTAATATAATCAATGGCTGCAGCTCTTTTAGCAAATTATATTAATTATTTAAATTTACCCATTTAAGCTGTGCTTAAATTCTCCTCATGAGAGCAAAGTACATAATTTATACTTTACAATAAACAAACTTACTGCTTTCATGTGCTCTCCTTATCTTTGGTCTGGCTATGAGGTTGAAGGCAAATAAACAAATTCTTTAAGCGAAAAAGGTTCAACAATGATTATATATATTGAGAAAGTATCTAAGAAAAATAAAATAAACAAGCTAATGGGAAAGTTGTATTTAATGCATAATTTAACAATAATCTTTCTCTTTGCAATGTCAGGTTTTGGTTAATAAGGGTGTGCCAAACTTTGTTCAAAGGCTAAGACAAACAGTTGAAATAAGAAAAAAGGAAATTTATCAATCAGCTCCAACCATTTTGGCAATTGTTGAAATTCTTAAAAAGATTGCTCAGGTGAGCTCTTGGGTCACTAAACCGGTCATGGAGGTAAGAAGGTAAAACTCAAACAGCTTCATTAAGGTTTAAACTATGTACAATAAAAAAATCAATGCCTCCTTTCTTCCTTTCTTTGCAGAATGTACTAAAGACGGTTGATGTCATTGTTTCTTATGAAGCCAAACCGTCTTGGTTTACTCTGAATGAAAAGAAATGCAATGTGAGTTCAGGCCTGCTGGGGGCGCTGGAGGGTCTGACAAAAGCATTACAAGGAGAGTTCTTCATCGACACTCGCCGGATCTGGCTCAGAAGAATCAGATTTAACAACCGTTTTGTAAAAAAACTGAGCAACTATATCACCATTGAAATCCCACCGACAAACCTGAGCAACGTCTCCATCACCACCCTCACATTCAATTCACTGAGACGGGTGTTGGCCTGGGACAAAAAGTACTACAATAAGATTAACAAGGAGTTAAATTCTGGTAACATCAGCTCTCAGGTGGTTCTTATTACAGTAGACAAACCCATAAATCAAAATGTGTCAATCATCTTCAGGAAAAAGCACCTCTCACCTGATCCAAAGTGTGTCTTTTGGAACGTCTCCCTCTACAATGGTTTTTGGGATGAAAAGGGTTGTACGTTAGTTTCCCACATAAACAAAACAGTGAAATGCAGCTGCAACCATCTCGCCACCTTCACAATCATTAATACATATCTTTTGGAACATACTGATTACATCTCAGTTGGAGTTGGAGTGTCTGTGTTGTGCTCACTTATATGCCTCATTATTGAAGGTTGTGTTTGGAGAACCATTACCACAAACTGCTCTGCGTTAATCCGCCATGTCTCCATCATAAACACTGCTGTGAGTCTGTTGATCAGAGACCTCTGTTTCTTGGCACAGGTCTTATTTTTTAACGAACTCAGAGAATACAGCGAAACGTATGAACCGTGCACCATAGTGACTTTTGTCAGGCACTTCTTTGACCTGGCTCTTTTCTTTTGGATGCTGGTGTCATGTCTGCTGCTCTTCTACAGAACCTCTATGGTCTTCTCCAACATGTCCAAATCAAAGATGTTGTCCATTGGCTTCGGTTTGGGATATGGAGTTCCACTGCTGATCGCTATCATTACTTTTGCTGCTACATATCCAAGAGATGTATATCTTGGAAAAGATTATTGTTGGCTGAACTTGAAGGAGGCATACACTCTTCTGGCCCTGGTGATACCTGCCCTTTTTGTAGTTTCCATTAACATCATTCTCCTGAGTGTGGTTCTGTTCAACATTGTGAGAAGTGGACGAGTGACTTCAACAGTTCAAAATAATAAACAACATAAGCTGGTGATGCGACTGGTCTTCCTCCTGGTCTCCTTCCTCCTGTTTGGACTGACTTATGGTCTATCTCTGGAAACACTACTTGAACCAAAAAATCTACAAGTCTATATTTCATTTGCAGTCTTCAATTCACTTCAGGTACGTCAAAAACTGTCACTGTGTCTAGATGCATTTGAATTTAATTTTTTTTAAGTCTCCTGTTTAAGTTTTTAAGCTGTAAACATCAGATCCTTATTTCTTAAACTGGGATGAGCCAGTCTCCTGGTTTAGATAAATCTCATACAGAAACCAGAATACTGAGGCTTTTTTTCTGTATCCTGGTCCCTGTCAGCTGCTCCACTTCAGCTGCTGAAGGAGGCCTTTTCTGTTGCTTTGTCCTCAGTCAGAACATGTGGATTCCTCAGCGCATAAATTTTAAATGACCTGTATTTTCACTACATCTGTTTGTACTCCACAGGGTTTGTGGATTCTAGTGTTTGGGACACTGTATGATGCAAAGGTTTGTGTAAAAATACAATTAATACCTAAAACAACACTATGTAACTTTTAACCTCAAAAAGAAAAGCGTGAAAAATCATTAAAAATAAGTCTGAAAATCCTGCTAATGCTTTCATGATTTTAAATTAGTAAGTTAACCCATCAATTAAAGACAAAGTGCGTCCGGTTCAACAGATTTGTAATTCTGAACTCTCTTTGCAGCTGTATTTTTGTGAAATACTTTCCTCCTGAAAAGTTACAGTTACAGTTACAGTTAAAGTTAGTTTTTCTGAAAGACATCAGAGTTGGTGAAGTTGTGAAATTGTCAAATTTTTAAACTTGTGGCTTGTAAATAATGTTTGTCTCATTAGATTCGGTTGATCCTCTTCAGAAAATGCTTTAGGATTCAGGCTCCAGACACACAATGGTACGTATTTCAGCATTAAACTTTTCTGAAATTTTAATATCTTACAAAATTAACGTCTTACGGTTTAGTAATTTTTTGTTGTATTTTTTCAGTGGGAATAGCTTTACGTTAAATTCTTGGCCATTGGCTCGTGATAATTGCCAAGGATCCAAACAAAATTCAAGACTCAGCTGCACCTGAGATAGGTATAATTCCATCCATCCATCCATCCTCTACCGCTTATCCGGGGCCGGGTCGCGGGGGCAGCAGTCTAAGCAGAGAAGCCCAGACTTCCCTCTCCCCAGACACTTCCTCCAGCTCTTCTGGGGGGATACCGAGGCGTTCCCAGGCCAGCCGAGAGACATAGTCCCTCCAGTGTGTCCTAGGTCTTCCCCGAGGTCTCCTCCCAGTGGGACATGCCCGGAACACCTCCCTAGGGAGGCGTCCGGGAGGAATCCGAAACAGATGCCCGAGCCACCTCAGCTGGCTCCTCTCGATGTGAAGGAGCAGCGGCTCTACTTTGAGCTCCTCCCGAGTGACGGAGCTCCTCACCTTATCTCTAAGGGAGCGCCCCGCCACTCTGCGGAGAAAGCTCATTTCGGCCGCCTGTATCCGGGATCTTGTTCTTTCGGTCATGACCCAAAGCTCATGACCATAGGTGAGAGTAGGAACATAGATCGACTGGTAAATCGAGAGCTTTGCCTTACAGCTCAGCTCCTTCTTCACCACGACAGACCGGTACATCGACCGCATCACTGCAGAAGCTGCACCAATCCGTCTGTCGATCTCACGCTCCTTTCTTCCCTCACTCGTGAACAAGACCCCGAGATACTTAAACTCCTCCACTTGAGGCAGGAGCTCTCCACCAACCTGGAGGGGACAAGCCACCCTTTTCCGACTGAGAACCATGGTCTCAGACTTGGAGGTGCTGATCCTCATCCCAGCCGCTTCACACTCGGCTGGAAACCGCCCCAGTGAACATTGAAGGTCCTGGCTTGATGGAGCCAACAGGACAACATCATCTGCAAAAAGCAGAGGTGAAATCTTGTGCTCCCCAAACCAGACTCCCTCCGGCCCCTGGCTGTGCCTAGAAATCCTGTCCATAAAGATAATGAACAGGACCGGTGACAAAGGGCAGCCCTGCCGGAGTCCAACATTCACCGGGAACAGGTCTGACTTACTGCCGGCAATGCGAACCAAGCTCCTGCTCCGGTCGTACAGGGACTGGACAGCCCTTAGCAAAGGGCCCCGGACCCCATACTCCCAGAGCACCCCTCACAGGGCACCGCGAGGGACACAGTCGAATGCCTTCTCCAGATCCACAAAGCACATGTGGACTGGTTGGGAAAACTCCCATAAACCCTCCAGCACCCTGGAAAGGGTATAGAGCTGGTCCAGTGTTCCACGACCGGGACGAAAACCGCATTGTTCCTCCTGGATCTGAGGTTCGACTATCGGCCGCATTCTCCTCTCCAGTACCCTGGCATAGCCTCCCCGGGAAAGTCTATGCCTGGGTAGCTGGAGAGGAGAATGCGGCCGATAGTCGCATTCTCCTCTCCAGTACCCTGGCATAGACTTTCCCGGGGAGGCTGAGGAGTGTGATCCCTCTGTAGTTGGAACACACCCTCCGGTCCCCCATCTTAAAAAGAGGGACCACCACCCCGGTCTGCCAGTCCAGAGGTACTGTCCCCAAACGCCACGCGATGTTGCAGAGGCGTGTCAACCAAGACAACCCCACAACATCCAGAGACTTGAGGTACTCAGGGTGTATCTCATCCACCCCCGGTGCCTTGCCACCGAGGAGTTTACCAACTACCTCAGTGACTTCAGCCTGAGTGATGGACGAGTCCACCTCTGAGCCCTCGGCCTCTGCTTCCTCAGTGGAAGACGTGTCGGTGGGGTTGAGGAGATCCTCGAAGTATTCCTTCCACCGTCCAACAATATCCCCAGTTGAGGTCAGCAGATTCCCACCTCCACTGTAAACAGTGTTGGCAGGGCCCTGCTTCGGGGATTGCCGCCACGACAGGCACCGGAGACTTTTCGGCCACAGCTTCGAGTGGCTGTATCGACAATGGAGGTGGAGAACATAGTCCACTCGGACTCAATGTCTCCGGTCTCCCTCGGAATCTGATCGAAGCTCTGTTGGAGGTGGGAGTTGAAGATCTCTCTGACAGGGGACTCGGCCAAACGTTCCCAACAGACCCTCACAGTACGTTTGGGTCTGCCAAGTCTGTCCCGCCTTCTCCCCCGCCATCGGACCCAACTCACCACCAGGTGGTGATCAGTTGACAGCTCCGCCCCTCTCTTCACCCGAGTGTCCAAGACATATGGCCAGAGGTCAGATGAAACAACTACAAAGTCGATCATCGATCTCCGGCCTAAGGTGTCCTGGTGCCATGTGCACTGGTGGACACCCTTATGCTTGAACATGGTGTTCGTTATGGAAAAACTGTTGCTAGCACAGAAGTCCAATAACAGAACACCACTCGGGTTCAGATCAGGGGGGCCGTTCCTCCCAATCACGCCCCTCCGGGTGTCACTGTCGCTACCCATGTGAGCGTTGAAGTCCCCCAGTAGAACGATGCTGTCCCCGGTAGGAGCACTTTCCAGCACCCCTCCCAGAGACTCCAAGAAGGCCAGGTACTCTACACTGTCATTTGCCCCGTAAATACAAACAACAGTGAGAGACCTAACCCCGACCTAAAGGCGCAGGGAAGCGACCCTCTCGTTCACCGGGGTGAACTCCAACACATGGCGGCTGAGCCGGGGGGCTATGAGCAACCCCACACCAGCCCGCCGCCTCTCACCGCAGGTAACTCCAGAGTAGTGGAGAGTCCAGCCTCTCTCAAGGATTTGGGTTCCAGAGCCCAAGCTGTGCGTGGAGGTGAGCCCAACTATCTCTAGTCGGTATCTCTCAACCTCCTGCACAAGCTCAGGCTCCTTACCCGCCAGCGAGGTGACATTCCATGTCCCTAGAGCTAGATTCTGTGTCCGGGGATTGGGTCGCCGAGGCTCCCGCCTTCGACAGCCACCCAATCCACATTGCACCAGCCCCTTACGGTTCCTCCTGCAGGTGGTGGGCCCACGGGAGGTTGGTCCCACGTCGCTCTTTTGAGCTGAGCCCGGCCGGGCACCCGTGGGGAAAGACCCGGCCACCAGGCGCTCGCATATGAGCCCCAACCCCGGGCCTGGCTCCAGGGTGGGGCCCCAGTTGCGCCATACCGGGCAACGTAACGGTCCTTGTTTTTAAATAGTCCATAAAGGGTTCTGAACCGCACTTTGTCTGGCCCGTCACCTAGGACCTGTTTGCCTTGGGAGACCCTACCAGGGGCATAAAGCCCCCGACAACATAGCTCCTAGGATCATCCGGGCACTCAAACCCCTCCACCACGATATGGTGGCGGTTCAAGGAGGAGTTATAAGAGGAGGAGGAGGAGTAGGTATAATTCAATAAAATATTATATTGTGCAGGTGAATTGGTGAATCTAAACTGTTACTAGTGAGAGTGTGTCTGTCTATGTATGTCTCTTAAGTCCTTTTCACACATCCACTCAGCTCTGAACTGGCTGTCGTTTCTACCCACTTGACCTGAATGTGTGAACAAAACCCACTTCTGTTTTCACCTGGATTCGGTTCTTCAGGACCTACTGACCCGCCGGGTCACTGTGATGTGTGAATGCTGTCAGTCGACGCTCTGCAGTGAACTGATGACATGAAGGTTGTGCGTTGTACATAAAGGTTCTGGAGCTGAAGCCTCGTTCTCACAGGAGTAGGTTCTTCTGTCCATCAGCTTCATGTTCACTTGCTCAATATCATTAAGTTAAACCACTGACTTTTAATGACATGTACCAACACAACAGGAGGAAATACCCCTGATTACCTCCAGGTGGAATGTGTGAAAAGAGCTTTAGTGTCTGCGCTGGGACTAACTGTGCATTGTCGCATTAATGTTATAGAATTAAAGATTATTATTTTGAGGATTATGTAAAAAGGCTACTTGTGCTTTTATAATTGTTGCAACTGTGGATTAGGATGGGTTTGTATTTTAATGTGTATTATTTCAATAAATAAAATCATACCGCTTCTTTATAATTTTATTGTTTTTTTTTTAATGATAAATATTGTTCTGTTGCTGGATGCATTTTGTTCTGCAAACTTAAACAGTCTGTTAGTCTGTTAGTAAAAGTTTGTGATTTTTTTAAAATTTGAAATATGTAAAATTGTGTCTGGATTATAGTGATTTTATGTCATTTTAGTAAATTTCCACTCCCCTTTAGTTTAATTTTAAGTGTGAAGTAAATTCCAACAGATAATGACTTGAAAATTATTCACAATTAAAACACAAAAATCCCCTCTGAAACTTTTTCTCTAGGTCTGAATCCGGAAGAAAATACCTTTTACTTTTGTTTTCCAGTGAAAGAATATTAATGTCAGGATTTACTGCATTTCTTTGAGGTTTGTAGTTGGAGTCTGTTTCTTTTTATTTATATTGTAGACATAATTTTTTAAATAAACAACAAAAAAAGACAACTTTTGTTTTTAATGAAACTTTGTTGTAAACGGTGACAAAATGGAAATTACATACTGTTCTTACACCATGGGCACAATTATTAAGTAAGTCTTTTATTTTTGTTCTTGTCCATACCTTTTGTCATCATATGGTTCATAAGATATATTTTATTACACTATGCACAGAATAATAAAGAGGACATTAATATCTTTAGTTTATTTGCTGCCACAGTAATTATGAATTTTGTTCACACCTAAGTAAAATTGGTGAAATTATATATATATTATATATTATCCTTAATCTAACAATACCTGGTTCATACAGTTTGACATGTAATGTTCAAATAAATTACACTTGGTGTGAAATATTATCAAATGAGTATGTAAGTTGGTCTATCCTCAGTGTGGGCCTGTAAAACTGTCAAATAGATACAACCAGCTTTTTTTCTCTTCTTTTTGGCTGTGACCAAGTTTAACCCTATTTCAGCTGAAATTTCCCCGCCCCCTTTTCCTCCAGTTGAATACTGTTGGCTATAAATTGCACAGCCACTCCCAGTAATCAATGGTAAAGAGTTTAACCTGTTCATACTTTCGGTCATTTTCGCTGTATTGTGTGTAATGGGACCTCTCCAAATTAAAATGATTGCTGTTATTGAACCCCCTGGAATTTAATTACAAGTGTGGGCTCTTTGTAAAGGTAACAATCTCTAGTTTCACTCAGAGAATCTGTCAGAATCTGTTTAAGTATTACTGATAAAATTTTATACACTTTGGAACACACAAAAAAAAATCTTTTTGTGTGCTTGCCTAAAATATTTAGTGAAAATAAAGGTGTCTATAGCTTCAGCAGGTAGTTGAGGACTAAAACACACTGTGGGCCAAAATAATTACTAGATGACTACTCACATTTCAAATTTGAAAAGAATATCTGTAAAAATGAGTATTTTACACCAGTTTTAATGTTGGTTAATCTAGGCGCTTTATTCCACTACAATGATTTATTCATCTTATCAAACTAACACATTTGGAAAAAAGTGCAATAAGTTCTGAATGCTTCAACCCACAGACCTCAATGAGGGCTCTTCTGAAAGCTTATACCTAGAGGAACCTGAATTTACACACAGTGTATGTTTACATATGAAAATAGTCAAAATGAGTGTTTTGGGACAAAATATATATTTTTGAATAATATCCACACATAAAAACATACTGCAAACTATATACATTGGTCATAGCACTGCAATTTAGTGTTTTCAAAGCTCCAACAGCATTAGAAAGGAGAGAATAGAGAGGTGTCAAAGCCCCCCCCCCGCCCCCCTCCTACTGCAGCTGGCTCTCTCTACTTTACCTTATTTTTTTTTTTCTTCAACTGCCTGTCTAAAACAACTAAAACAGATGATATTTATTACTTATAATATGTAAAATATAAAAAGAGTATAGTTTTTACTCATAAAAAACTCAAAAGATGCAAGTGCGTGTTGAAGCAGCTGCTTCTCTCTCCTCTCCTCTTCTCTGATGCGAGGAACCCCAGACCCTGAATTTTGAAAAAAAAGTTGCCGTGTTTGGTATCTCCGTAAACCGTAGCTCATTGGCCATAGACATAATATACATAGACGCCTCATAGACTGACGCTGCCTATTGGAGCGGACGTACCAGCGCGGCGCCATCTTGGATGGGTCTCCGATGCTCCGCCCCCCGCATTTATTTCTACTGAGGAAGGTGTATTCCTCAACTACAATGATCATAACTCCCCGAGTTTTTACCGGATTTTCACACGGTTTGGTTTGTTTCAAACGACAGAGACTTGGTTATAATACAGGACGCTGTCACACATTGAAAAATTCTGCTTTCATGTAGAAATACTTTGTATTACGAGGTTTAACTAAGACATATGGTAGACTATGGCATATTGATAAATGTATAAATGAATGCATTTTATATTTTAATAAAGAAACAAGTTTGATTGTTCATTTAAATTTATTACACCTTCTTTATTACATTTAGGACCTTCTGTGTGTCTGGAGACAGAGACTTTGTGAGGTTGTAGGCAATTGGAGCTTTCCAATGACCCTGTATTCCTACCACCATAAAAACAAGCACCTCTGTGGCTAAATCAGTCTCATCCAGGCCATTCCCCATATCCACATATCCAGACATTTTCTGGGCATTGGGATTGTACTGGACATGTTTTTGATGGCCATGGCATCCAACATGAGGGCCACAGAGCCATATTTAGCAGGGTCTTCTTCACATCTTCTCTTTAACATGTTCAACATCATTGTGTTGAGCCCAGGCCTGGCATCCACTGATTGCATCCACCTTTACAAAAAGAAAATAAATTGCTATTTAGTGCTTCAACCCTTGGATCCCTATTTTGGGCACATTTTCATTTTTTTTCAATGATTGTTCTTTTTTCCAATACTTTGGAAGGCATTCTCAAAGAAAAAAATTGTCAAAATAGCACATACACGCTCAAAACCTCTACATCAGTTCCCTGTTTGTTGTACATTATGTAGGGCTGAAGTGTTTGAAGTATTTTAACCAGTATGTTTAAAAAGTGAAATAAAAAAAACATGTACTACACCGTTGCAATGTATGTGGATGTGGCAGGGGAAGATGCAGAGAATCCCTCAGATAACTGTAGGCTTTCGGACCATGGAGGTGCAGTGTGAGGGCAAACTCTCTCTGGTCTTTGGTGTATTCATGGCCCCGCTTTGAAAAGAGTTCTACCTGAAGATCTGAAATTCAGTTAAACTAGTTAGACAGACTAGTTAGAAAGTTCCCTTGAAATAATACCTTTTGTATTAGTGTATAGTGTAAACAATATACAATTCAAGGTGGTATTATCAATTTATTTTTACCAGAGAAGAAGCCAAGCCTTTCATTCAACTCCTCATTTATAAGGTTCTTTTCCTTCAGATCTTCCAGGAGACTCTTTACAGTTTTCTTTGCTCTCTGTTCTCGGTCTTTGCATTTTTCTTCTCCGCTCTAGACTCTCCACTCTAGCCAAAGCTTCACTGAGTCTGGCCTTTAGACGAGTAGGTGAATTGGGCAATGCGTAGGAGTGGTCCTAGTAGAATAACATATACTCATTCACATATAAGTGTATGAGTATTTCTGAAAAGAGTTGCAGAAAGCAAGGGAGATATTTTGATATGACCACAGCCATGATGCTCACAGCTGTATGGGACATATCAAATAGCCTACAAATACTCACATCATTGGGCTGAGGTTCACTTTCAGGAAAATGCTGAGAAACGTCCACTGTTAGGCTCTCTTCAGCTTTCCTTGAAGTTTGTGTATTCCTTGTCACTACAGGCTAAAACATAATAAACATAATACTTAAAAACAACTTCATTAAAAACACTTGAAAAAGGTTTTAGTATCCCACAGTGTATTTTAATACACAATACATCACTAATACATGCAGAAATATCTATCATCATACCGTTTTTGTTTTACTAATGAATCATATACATCTCTGTTAGCATGTAGAGTAAGCCTAAGCCTGACAATCTGACCCGTCCTGTCAAAATCATCAGGCTTGAAGTGTTCACTGCAGAGCTTTGACGACTCAGTCACAACAAAACCCTCCCGTCTAATAGCAACTTCCCATTGCCTCCTCAAGCCTGTATCACTGGGAAACCTTCAAAGTGTGAAGAGAAAAAAAAATCAGCAAGAGATTATGAGAGAGAGTAGCCTAAGTTGCGTTACCAGTTCCTGATGAACGTTACACGTAAGTAAACGGTAAATGGTAAAATAACCTAAATTATTGTTCAATCTTACTTGTGAAATGTAATCCCATGCGATCTAGTTTCAATACTGCGTTGGTTATTGCAACCGTAAGCTGCACAAAATACTGGCATAATTGCTCGCTCTCCGTTTACTCCTATTGACTCTGGTGCTAGCGTTGAGTGGAGAGACCCACCCAATATGGCGGCGACGTGGATCACTCTCCAGCACGTCATGAGGCGTCTACGTATATTATGTCTATGTCATTGGCTATCTATTTATCGTATTGAGGACGCTCAGTGACGCTTCTAGCCCAAACTAAAGCCGTTGAAGTGGGGGCGTAGTCGTTCATCCATCTGTGGAGTTCCAAGTCTTCTCATTGGTCAAAGGCTGACCAAAACCCCTTTCAATTGGCCAAACAAGGTGTCAATCTAATGCTAACACTTCCTGCTAGCATTTGATTAGCTTTTTTCGGCGATAGAAAAGGAATGATGTTTTTATTTACAAAAGAAACGACATAAAGTGTAGCAGCTGACTTCAAGTTGGGAATACTTTTCGGCAGCTTTTGTGCCTTGGAGGCTCTAACATATCTTTTGGACCTAATTATTTTACTGGATATTATTCCCTGGACCTTTATGAGCAGAATGAGACCCAGTTTGTGGGATTTTGTAGCGGTTTGAGTCCAATAGACCCGTCAAAGGTAAGACCAAATCCAATCTCCATCTTTCTGCGTGTCTGTAAAACGGGCTTTGGTGTCAAATATGTGGTTTTAATGTCTTAAAATGGTTTATATAGTCTGAAAGATGAGACTTTAAGCTTTAATTTGATGTATACATTTTTGGGTTTGCATGACTTAGGAGTTTGCACTGATGGAGGCGTACGCTATTTTGCTCTGTGTAAAGTTTGTTGCTATAACTAAAGCTGGTAAAATTAGCATGTTAACATTTAGTGTTACTTTGTTTGGTTTAGTGTAGGGGTTGTCAACAAGTATTTAATTATTGTATTTTATTATAGTTTGTTTTTATGTTGTCGCTGTTACTATGCATCACAAAGGCCAATGTGCGACACACGCCAGCCCGCAATTTCTTGAACATTTCGAATCCCAGATAGGCCAACTATAGAGAAAGAAAAGAAAAGTGTGGCCCCTTCATTTGCTTTCACTGCTGACAAGGCTATGCCTAAAATCGAAAAGATATGCAGGTGTTTTTCAACATAAACATTGCGCACGTCTCACAGATGACAGTTTACGTTCCTGTGAAAAGATGAAGGTGACGGCGTACAGCCCTGATGTGCAGACGTATTTTTCCATTGTTCAGAGAAATAGACCTTTTATTATTCAGATTGACAACTGACTGCACGCGCCAGTAAAAAGATGACGACACACAGAGAGAGGACGGCGTTTTTGGTTTGCTGCTGGTGGATAATATAAGTTTTTTTCATTACTACAATTAAAACTCAAATAGACATTGAGCACTTTACTTAAAAGTATACTTCAACCAAACATTTTTTGTTTTTGGAGTTCAAAATGTTTTTGTTGCATGCAGAAATGTAGTTTTGTTTTTTCTGCAGTCGTTTATTGATTTCATGAATGCAACACATTCTAGTTTGTTTATACATAGCATAAAGGCCCAAAATTGTGCAGTGTCACACGCAGTGTTTCATTTTAAATGTCAAAAGGGTTTTGTGGCTCCCAGAGTTTTTCTTTTCTGTAAGAAATGGGTCCAAACGGCTCTTTGAGTGGTAAAGGTTGCCGACCCCTGGTTTAGTGCATTAAAAAAAGGATTACGCAAATGTTGATTTGATGTAAAGCCCTCTCCACACTGCTGCACCTCGGGAAGAGCAGATGCACAGCTACTGATGAAGAGGGGAAGGAGGGTAAAACTTGATGAAATAAAGAAAAAGAAGCACATCTCCCGAGAGACAGCAGAGAAGGGAAGAACTGACTGATGCTGTAGATGCACTCTGGTGAATGTTCTGTTGTCAGCCCATGGCCATACAATCTACATGGGATCTCTTATTAAACTACACCAAAAGTCTACAGAAAAGCGCTTTATAAATTCACACCATTTAATATATTATTTGTAAAATAATTTTTGCATTCATAGACTGGGCTTAGTGTTGAAGTCTGTCCAAACATTCTAATTTATACTTTTTTAATAAAAAATTTGTCACAATATACATGCTATACAAAAGTTAAAATATGGCAAAAGAACTGCTAATGCTACAGCACAAACAAGCTTTAATAATAATAATAATAATAATAATAATAATAATAATAATACATCAAATTTATATAGCACATTAGATCCTGAAATGCTAAAAACTGAGGCTTGAGCGCTAAAGCGTACATTTACATTTAGTCATTTAGCAGATGCTTTTATCCAAAGCAACTTACAAGTGAGGAAAACAATGGAAGCAATTTTAACAACAATAGGTAACAAAAAGCATAAGTGCACCAAACACTAGTCAGTTAAAACCCAGCACTTTTAAGAAAAGGAAAAGATAGAAAGGAAGTAGAATTCAGTGTTTGTCAGTCAGGTGTTGACGGAAGTAGAGGATGAACTTACAGGACCTGGTGGTGCTGGCAACATGACTTGTGAAGTTTAGTTGATCATCAATTACCACTCCCAGATTCATGGCAGTGCTGGACAGTGTAATGGTTGATGAGTCTAGTTGAATGGAGAGGTTGTGGTGGGTCATTGGGTTGGCTGGAATCACAAGCAGTTCTGTTTTTGCAAGGTTCAGCTGCAGGTGATGCTCCTTCATCCAAAGTGAGAAGTCACTCAGGCACAACGAGACGAGAGCAGAGACTGTCGGATCATCAGGTTGAAATGACAAGTGAAGTTGAGCGTCATCCACAGCAGTGAAAAGCCGTGTTTCTGAATGACAGAGCCGAGGGATGTCATGTATACGGAAAAGAGTAGCGGTCCAAGCACTGAGCCTTGAGGCTCCCCTGTATTGAGATGTTGGGACTCAGAGACCACGTTTCTCCAGGATACTCTGAATGACCTATTTGAGAGCTAAGACTTGAACCATTGCAACGTCATTCCAGAGACACCCATCGCACTGAGAGAAGACAGGAGAATGTGATGATTAACAGGGCTCAGGTCTCAGGGCTTCGATGACTGAGAGCAGTGTAGTTTCGGTGGAATGTCTGCTCTTGAACCCAGACTGGTTCTGGTCCAGGAGGTTGTTCCGTGTGAGAAAGGAGAAGAGCTGGTTAAACACAACTTGCTCCAGAGCTTTGGCAGTAAAGGGAAAGAGGGAAACCGGTCTGTAGTTATCTAACAGTGTAGGGTTGAGAGTGGGTTTCTTAAGTAGTGGTGTGATGCGGGCCTCTTTGAAGGCTGTGGGGAATGACCCAGTGGAGAGAGATGAGTTGATGATGTGGGTGAGAGCAGGCACGACAGATGGAGAGATGGCCTGAAGGAGATGGGATTCAGCGGGCAGGTGGTAGGGTGGTAGCTCTTATCAGAGATGGTAAATTAAATGATCCAACTTGGCCAGTCTCTAAAGAGCCTAGCAATCCTTTTGATGTATCTGGTAGCTTCTGTGCAAGTTTTCAAAACAAGACCCAAAACTTTGAACTTGTCCCAGAAGCCTACTGACAGACGTTTAGGCCTAGAAGACAATAGAACCAGACTCATGGGGAGTTTGCTCGTGAACTGGCAATATTGTTTAACAGATGGCAGTCTGCTTGTGAGGTTGAAACTCATCCTCATTTGATTGAGTTACTCTTGTTGGAGCAATTTAATTCCACACTTCTTGAGCGAATGGCTAACTACCTAAACAAACACAAGGTAAAAACTACATCTGAGGCAGCTGTCCTAGCTGATAAGTACATGTTTACTTCTAAAGGTAATGCTAATTGGACACTCAATGTGCTGTCCCATAAGGACTAGTAGTAAATATTTGTCATCTAGGTGGTGCATGTACACAGCGTCTTGTATTTTGTAATGGAATTGAGGCAGCAGCCATGTTTTTTTTTCAGTGCCAGTAATGAGCAGAAGTTACAGCTCTTATTTTAAGTGCTAACATTTCTTCTCCCACGCTTAGAAAAGCATATGCCTGTAAGTATAGTGTAGTTTGACTTGTTCTATTCAAGTATTAGTTTGTTTGTTCTTATTCAAATGCTAATTAGATCACGTTTGCATTGTTTCTTATGCTAATTGCTGTTAGCTATGTTAGCAGACTTTTTTACGCCAGTTGTATGGTTGATTACGGTAACATGGTCACTGCTATCTGTTTGTATTAGGGATGCACCGATTGGGAAATTCTGGGCCGATACCGATACCGATGTTTAACATAACATCTTGGCCGATGGCCGATTCCGATGCTGATGTATTTTCTTTTTGTTATTTATTTATTCATTTGTGCCACAGAAACATACAAGTCTTTCAGCTCTTGATCACACTATCCTAGAATGAGCACAAATTCAATCAGACCAATTTATGGAACACAAACAACCTTTAATGTCACTTTCTGGTTGACATTAGTTATAACCTTATTTATGACAAGTTCTTTACTTTTCTGAAAAATAACATTCAAAAACATTTGACTGCTAATCAATGAAAAGATTGTTTCAGTACATTACCCAACAAAATTATTTGAATGGTTTTAGCCTGATAAACAAAAACTTAGTCAATGAGATTATTTTCATGGCCCAATAAAACTTTTTTTTTCTTATAAATAAAAACAAAAAATACATCAAGTGTAAATGCAAAAACAAGTGAAATAAATTATGCTATTAAAATAAATTGTTATTCATAAATACAAACATAAATAGGGCTATCTTTCAACTTGTGTTTTTTTCATACAGAATAAAACATTACAGTGTTTCAGAACTCACAGGCTGGGGCATCTTATAAAACAAAAACAGTACCTCCACTTCTGATCATTAATGACACATAAGTCACCTGCTGTATCTCTGACCTACTTCTTAATAAGATGCATGTTTTTCTTTACAAAGATAAGCATCTCTGCCTTGTCACCGCAAAGCCTATTTCGCTTTTCATCCAAGACATGAGACACAGAGCTGAATAACCGCTCACTCTCGGTGCTGGTGCATGGCGCACTAAGGTATTTGCGTGCCATTTGTGCGAGTTCGGGAACGCAGGTGATTATTTCTCCAATAACAGAGTGCGCTCTCACCTCTGGGAATAGTGGTCTCTGCCAGGAAAATACCCAGTTGTTGGAATACAGAGGTACTTGTCCTCTCTGGTCCATTTTCTTCCAAAGGCTCCTCAAATACATCATGCAGGGAGGGCCCTGTTCTGTCGGATCGTTGCCTCTTGCGCTCTGTGTGATGTGCGCGCTCTCCATCGCGAGTCCAATCCTCTGCACCGGCATGCAGGCAACAGGTGTGCCTCAAGTATTTCTCGAGCGTGTTGTTTAACATCCTCATCAAAGTAACGATCCTTGTATCTGGGGTCCAAATAGGTGGCAATGCAGAACATGGGATTGTATGGGTTTGATCGAAGCGTCTATTTACAGCCTCTAATAATGAGGTCTTTGTTGTTTTAACGCCGTGGTCTGTGTCAGCCTGCTTACTCAGAAGACGTCTCAGGGCTGTCACAGAGGGGATGACATCTGCAGCTGATGCTTCTGATGAGCTAACTTCTCTTGTCAATTGTTCAAACAGGGAGAGGAGTGTTATAAAGTTTTCAATTAATTGCCACTGGTGCGCACTGAGAGTGGCCGGGAGGTTGTAGTCTGCGGCATATGTAGCAAGTGCGCGCTTTTGTTCCAGCAAGCTCTCATCATATAAAATGTACTATTCCAGCGAGTGGAAACATCTTGCTGTAGCCTTTTTGGTTTCATTCCCAACTGGATCTGCACAGCCTGGAGAAGTGAATATGCGAGGGATGAGTGTTTAAAGTGGCCGACGATTTTTCGGCAAACAGACAGAACATCCGTGAGGCTGCGCTGGCTAAAAACACCGTCATTAATTGCCAGTTGCAGTGTGTGCGCCATGCAGCCAAAACTAGCCAGACCACTGTCCATCATAGCTTTCGTCATATTCCTAGCATTATCTCTCACTAAAGCATGCACTCTGGTTTTGTCGATTTTCCACATCTGGAACATTTTCTCAAATGCCTCCGAGATAGCAGATGCTGAGTGGGTACCTGCGAACTCCTGGGAGTGCAACACTGCCTTTATCAGATTGAAGTCCTTATCAATCCATTGTGCCGTGAGGCTAAGCATGCTCACAGGGCTTACATCTGAACTCCATATATCTGTGGTGAAACTGATTGCAGTGATGTCGCAAGCCAGTCGCTCATGAATGTGCGTGGCCACAATGTTGTGGATTTCGGGGAGACAGACCTCAGCAAAGTGACGGCAACTCGGCAGCGTATAGCGTGGCTCCATAAACTTAATCAGACTCCGAAAACCCACGTCCTCCACTACAGAGAAAGGCTGGTCGTCTAAAGCGATGAACTCCATCACCTTGTTTGTTATTTGTTTTGCTTTGGCGCTGTCTGGAGGCAGTTGTTTGGCTTTCTCAAATGCCGTGTCAATTGAAGTCTGAGTCTTGGCGGGGGTTCGCGCTTTATTGGCGGCTTTATTTTTCAGTTTTTGGTCAGCTTGCAGGTAATCGCCGTACACCGCCTCGTGCCTGCTTTTCAAATGTGCAATGAGATTTGTTGTGTTAAATAACTTTTTTACAGCCCCCAAGGAACAAGTATTGCAAACTGCAAAACGCTTATTTTCTCTGAAACTTTAAAATATTGCCACACGACCGCCATCTTCTTTGTTTAATCTGAGTTACTGAGGACGGAGAGTGAGCAGGCGCCCTCTCCCGTCTCGGACGCGGTATCTCATCAGATATCGGCGAATGTCATTTTTATTTCCCGATGGCCGATGGCATTTAACGAGGCAAATATCGGCTGATACCGATGTTCAGCCGATGCATCGGTGCATCCCTAGTTTGTATGTGACACTGTCTTTTATTTTGTGTATGCAGTGCAGAGAATGATTGTTTTCTGTATCTTTTATTTCAGTTTTACAAGAATCTTAAACATATGGAACAATAAACATGACCCAAAGAAGTCATTCAACATTGTCTTAATTTTAAGTCTGTTAGCTACTGTATCTGCCAAACTATACAGACGTTTAGGAAGGGCAGAATAGCCTACTCAAGGAGTCCTCACACTATCAGAAGGTCCATATACTGCATAGTAAAATATTGTTTTAATACATCCATTTTATTTACTATCTAGGGCAGACCCACGCAGAACCTCATGCTCACGTGCGTGCAGATTGACTCAGAGCTGCATGCTCACAGACATAGAGCTGCTTGTCACGTGCATGCAAACTGAAACAGAGCAGAGTCAGATGAGATGAAGGTAGAGTGACAAAGTGATAATGTGTCAAACTGTGGAGTCCTTTAAAGCCCAAATACTCCACTACACACTTTGACATTTCCAGTTCCCTGTGATTTGAATAAACCAGATTTAACTTGCAAAAAATGTGTAAATGACATATGTTAGAAGAGGAAACAATATAAAAAGAGGAAATATACACTAAAAGGAAACAGAAAACAAATGAGAGAAGAGCATCAGTAAACATGTATCTTAAGTAAACAGTGAAATGTAGCTTTTTAAGAGACACCAGGGGGTTTCAGTGAACCTGATCCTGGTCCAGGTATTTTGTTAATCTGAAAAAAAAATGAAAGCGCTCAATTTTCAAAAATAAAAAATAAAATGGAAACAAAGGAGCTGAAATTTGTCAATTCAAATATTTAGATTTTTTTTAATCATTACTTTTTTAAAGAAAAACAACAAATAGGCAGATTTATTCATATATATTTAGATATATTTATAGCCCTGCGACTAACTGGCCATTGTCCAGGGTGTACCCCACCTCATGCCCAAAGCCGCTGGGATAGGCTCCAGTTACCCGCAACTGAGGGGTAATGAATAGATATCAAATTTTTTTTTTGCTTTATCAGTCATTTTATTTATTTTTGTGAATGTACAAATTTTATTACAGTACAATAAGGAAAACACAGGCATGAGACACAAGCAAACCTCTCCTTGTTATGAGAAAATTATGTTCCTGATATAATTAAGCAGTTTCTATATTGCCGGTCTACACCACCAAGTGCTCATTCCTCCTCTTCATCAGCATCTATTTCGGGATCTTTCACAAAATCCTGATAATGGTCTTCCTCCTGATCTCTTTTCTCCTGTTGGACTGTGTTGGGGACAATACAGAAACGACAAATGACAGGGTCTATTGCATTTGCAGTCTTCAATTCACTTTAGGTACGTATTTAACAGACGAGGGGATGATGTTGATCAGGTCTCAAGACTAAGGGACAAATCTTAATATTTCATTTTGTTATAAAGTTCTTTTAATCAACTTATTAATACAACTTGTTTGTTTTAATTACCTTCTCATGATCCTGGTTTTCTTAAGGGTTTGTGTATTCTAGTGTCTCTTCTAGTGTATGTTTTAACATTGAACTTCTTTTATTGACTTTATTGCTAATATACTGTAGAAATCTGATTAAAGAATATAGAGTTATTGAGGTATGTCTCAAAACTTTACAGAATTACTCTATAATCCTGCAGCAAACACTGTCTTTGATTGTAGTTTGTGGAAAAAATAGTTCATAAAAATGGCCTTCACAATGTTTGTCTGTTCCATCAGATCCGGTTAATCCTGTCCAGACGAGCCTACCACACACGCTCCAAACAAACAACAGTACGTTTTTGGTCCGTTTTTCAAACTATTTAGCCTCAATATGTCAAATATGTGAATCATTTTATAAAACGAATATGTGATCTTGAAACTATTTATTCTTTATTTTATATGTCTGTCTAATGGCATATATAGTTTTATGCTTCACCTGCATGGACATGTAAATCGAGTGGAAGGAAGAAGGGAGTGGGAAAGGCCCTCTGTTTAGGATCTGTTTACACAAAACCAGGTTCTGTAGTCCGCTGCAATCCAACTTTCAAAATCACAGAGACATAAGCTTCTTTAACTTCACTTTGAGCTCAAATAGTATGTAACACGTTGTATTTGTTGTATTGATTTGTTTGATATATACTTTTAGGTTTGGATTTCACTGTTTTATTGTTATTTTTGCACCACACGCGCATTACTACAAATAAAGAAACTGTGTGAAAATGTGCACAATGCTTTATGAAGATTATTTTCTATGGTCCAGATTCAAAACAGTTGTAGCACTTTCCTGCCAACAACACTTGAATTCTCAGAGCTTAAACTTTGTATAAACTTTGTAATTGCTTGAATTCCACATCACACGGTGTGGTTTGATCAAAACTTGTTATCAGCCAGGATCAAAGAGGCGTGACATAACTTCAACACCTCAACACAAGAGATATTTTTAATTTGACATTTTGTCCTGTTGGAGTTCAGAAGCTGCTTTTGATTCTCCGCTGTTTTGACTTGAATAGGTTATTCAAGGTAGGTTTAAATACACCTAACAAGAAACATTTGGGTTTTTATTCCATGCATCAGAGGTTGAGTGATTTAAAATGATTTTAAATGTTTTTTTCTTTGTTCCAAAAGGTTATGGCTGTTAAGACTTGCTTGACTGTTGTTGCTGTTCTAGTGACGGTGGGGATCGCTTATCGGGTAAGTCCACTGTGTTTATTGTATATGACTAGCAAAAACGAGACTTGGACCTGGTTTTTAATTTTCAAGTTTTTGTAATAGACACAAGTTAGTAAATGCATTTTGATTACAAGGGAGGTTGAGAGGTACTGATTAGAGATAGCAAACATCTTGTGTAAGGCTGGACTGTCCTGAGATGCCTAGCGTGAGAAGAGAACTGGGCTCTGAACCTACTCCGGTTATGTCTCTCCTACAGCTAGACAAACTTAACAATCCCGGTCTGGATCAGTGGCAACACAAAACGGGTTATCAACTCGTTGAGGTGTGGATGTGTGTATAAATCTCTCTTTCTCTTTGGGATGTTTGGTTTTTGAAAAATTTATGGTATTTACTGCTCAATTTTAATATGGTTTACCTGTAAAGCCAAATGCAGCTTTATCAATGGCTGCAAAGCCACCCCGTTTTGATGTGTTAGCATCGCCTAATCGGGGGAGAGGCTTCATTTAGTGGCAGGATAACGTTTGGCTTAAGCCACAAAACAAATCCAAGCTATGACAAATAATAAAATTATTAATTTAGAGTGCTTTGGAGGACAGAGACCAAACACAGAGAAAAATCTTCAGGCTAGTGTAATATAAACTTTAAAAAGCCCTGTGAGAGACTGGTGTTGCCTTGGCTATTTGAAAAGATAATCTTTGTTTATTGTATCTGTCCCTATCAAATAAGTCAGAGATTCAGGTGTCTTCTGCATTTTGTTGCATTGTACTTGTACATGTGTGATGACAATAAAGTTTTATCTAATCGAAGCTGCGTGCTCATGTGCGGGCAGACTGACACAGAGCAGAGGCAGATGAGATGAAGGTAGAGCACAATATGGTCTATTCTGCTGTTGCAAAACAGTTTATTGAATTGAGTTGCTTTACATGAAGAAACCACTTTAGCCAGTTCGTTGAGGGATACGGGATCTAAGACAAGAGGTCTTTGGATCCAAGTGAATGAGACAAGTAGAGGAGGAAGTCAAAGACAAAAATATCATCCCTAATATCTGTAATTTTAATGATTACAGAAATCTAAAAAGTCTTGTGCACTAAAATGAGATGTGGTCAGTGTTTTTTGGTTGGATTATCTTAGCGACTGTCCCAAACAGAAACCATATTATGCCTGTTTTCTCTGATTAAAGAGGAGAAATATGGTCTTTGTAGCGCTGAGGACAAGCGTATTATCTAGATTTGCTTTTGACTTGCACCATTTGCGTTCAAAAGCACTGTAGACCTGTTTTAAAGCCTGGGTTTCCTTGTTATACCATGGCGTAGGTCGTCTGGTTGGACTGGGCTTTGTCCTGAGGGGTGCCACTGAGTCGGTAATGGCCGAGAGGGTTGCATGGACCTCCTCTGTGTAGGCCTCCACTGAGTTTCCAGGTGTAGTTAAATTATGAATGATGATGTTGCAAACCCTTCTATTGATACACTTAAGTGTTGGGAAGACGCTACACATTTGTCGGAATTTGAGGGAAATATATAGCTAATCTCAAATTCCACCAGTGAGTGATCTGAAAAAGCCAAAGAAAGAGAGGAGACGAAGAGAAGGGAAACATCTATTCCCCGAGCCAAAACAAGATCAAGATAGTTTCCACTAATGTGTGTGGGCTCATGAACAAACTGGTTTAAAGACAGGGTAAGCATCACCCTGTTTTGATGTGCGAGCAACGCATAATCAGGGGGAGAGACTTTGTTTAGTGCCAGGAAAAAGTTTGGCCTAAGCCAAGTTTCACAAAGACAAAGTAAATACAAGCTATGACAAATAATAAGATCATTAATTAACAGTGCTTTGGAGGATAGAGACCGCACATTCAGGAGACCGATCTTCAGTCTTGATGTAGAGCCTAATAGCCGAAATAGTGACAGGGACAAGCTTTTGAGATCTAACAGTTCTGCTGGGTTTAAAAGATTGCCTCTGAGTTAAAATAACATGAGGACAGGATGCTTTTGGGTCACTGACCAAAAGCTACCTGCACTATCCTGATTTAGAGGTTCTCTAATGCCCTGCGACCTGCTCAGTTTCCTGTCTATATTACAGGACAAAATGGCAGCACCATGTCCAGCAGGATGTAGGATGTCATATGCTAATGACCTGCGAGCCCAAAGTAAAGGATGCCATGTTCACAATACGACAGTCCAACAATGAGTGATGCACAGTTAAATATTGAAAATATTAAGAAATAATAGAAAGGTAACTTAGGACAAAGCCAGTAGAGATACACTTGCCTGACTTTTAGCAGGTGGTCTTCCTGCGCCATTGGAGTACAGTCTGTCACTGTTATTTAACTAAAGAGCAGAGTGCCAGCCTTTCTGGATTTGTTCATCACCCAAAGCCAAAGTCAGTCCGGGTTATCCCTCATGTCTCTGGGAGTCATCAGCACAATACTCAGACTGGTACAGACTCAGACCGAGACCCTCAGAAGGGAGCGCAAAGGTGCTTTGACTGGGGACTTTGTTGTTCTACTGGGGAACTACAACACACATTTGAATAACAACAGTGAGAGTTGGTTTTGGGAGAAACCGCCCCTTTCTGAACTCAAGTGGTGTTTTGACTCTGTGGTTGTTTTGTTCGATCTCTGACTGTACGTCTTAAACATTGAAGAGAGGTGCTGGAGGTGAGTTGGAACCAATGGTGGAGGAGGAATACACCCACAAAATGGCAGTGGCCACCAGTCTATCAAAACAGAAAGAAAATTGATGTAAAGAGATCTACGCCTAGTACTTTGAGTTTCTTACATCCTCACAATTGTGCTTGCAAAACCAGGCAGCTTTAATGGGAACATAAATAAGCAATTAGGGATTTAGGTTAACATGCCTGATACCAAAATGGCCTGGCCATGTCTCACTTCGTAAAACCTCAGACACTCACTTCCTCTGTTTTTTACAGGTATTAAATGAAGAAACACATCCTCCTTACATTAAACTCAAAAGGGCTGGTGAGTGTTACAGCTTCATGTCACTGATTTAGGATTCAACTGTACTGTAAAAGGATGGGGAAAGGTCCAATGTTTTTTGTTCTGTATTAATAAATCTAATTCATTTTCCACATGGGATACCACTGCATTTGTGATTTCAGCAGCAGGCACAACCTTGACCTTCAGCACAGGTCAAGACCGAACAGCTGAAGAGACTGTTGGCTGTAAGTCTTACAGAGAAAAAACTGAGAAAGACATTTTACCAACAATCCAGATGCTGTGGAACCAGTCAAAGGTCAGAAGATGAGCTTCTTTAGAATCTGTAAAAGCTTTAGATGATAATTTTATATGGATTAATTAAAGATAATATTTTTATTATCTGTCTCAAATATTTAAATAATCATGGTAATTGTGGGTACTAGCAAATTACTCTGTATATACTTATTGTCTTTACACATTTAAGCTGTGCATAAATTCACCTCAAGAGAGCGGAGTACATGATTTATACTTACTGCTTACTACAAACTTACTGCTTTAATGTGCTATACCTCTAGGGCAATTGAAGAAATTTTTAAGCCAAAAAGTTCCAACTGGCATTGTGTATATATATATATATATATATATATATATATATATATATATATATATATATATATATATATATATATATATATATAATATTTGTATTGTATTGGAATTAATGCATAATTTAACAATACTCTTTCTCTTTGCAGTGTCAGGATTTGGTCAATAACAATTTGACACACTTTGTTCAAAATCTAAATCAAACAGTTGAATTAAAAAAAAAAGAAATTTATCAATCAGCTCCAACCATTTTGGCGATTGTTGACATCCTTAAAAATATTGCTCAGGTGAGCTCTCAGGTCACTAAACCAGTCATGGAGGTAAGAAGGTGAAACTTTTTTATTAGAGTTAAAACAACGTACAATGAAAAAAAATCAATGGCTCCTTTCTTCCTTTATTTGCAGACTGTACTAAAGACTGTTGATGTCATTGTTTCTAATGAAGCCAACCCGTCTTTGTTTACTCTGAATGAAAAGAAATGCAATGTGAGTTCAGGCCTGCTGGAGGCGCTGGAGGGTCTGACAAAAGCATTACGAGGAGAGTTCTTCATCGACACTCGCCGGATCTGGCTCAAAAGAATCAGATTTGACAACCGTTTTGTAAAAGAACTGAGCAACTATATCACCATTGAAATCCCACCGACAAACCTGAGCAACGTCTCCATCACCACCCTCACATTCAATTCACTGAGACGGGTGTTGGCCTGGGACAAAAAGTACTACAATAAGATTAACAAGGAGTTAAATTCTGGTAACATCAGCTCTCAGGTGGTTCTTATTACAGTAGACAAACCCATAAATCAAAATGTGTCAATCATCTTCAAGAAAAAGCACCTCTCACCTGATCCAAAGTGTGTCTTTTGGAACGTCTCCCTCTACAGTGGTTTTTGGGATGAAAAGGGTTGTACGTTAGTTTCCCACATAAAGGAAACAGTGATATGCAGCTGCAACCATCTCGCCACCTTCACAATCATTAATACATATCTTTTGGAAAATACGTATTACATCTCAGTTGGAGTTGGAGTGTCTGTGCTGTGCTCACTTATATGCCTCATTATTGAAGGTTGTGTTTGGAGAACCATTACCACAAACTGCTCTGCGTTAATCCGCCATGTCTCCATCATAAACACTGCTGTGAGTCTGTTGATCAGAGACCTCTGTTTCTTGGCACAGGTCTTATTTTTTAATGAACTCAGAGAATACAGCGAAACGTATGAACCGTGCACCATAGTGACTTTTGTCAGGCACTTCTTTGACCTGGCTCTTTTCTTTTGGATGCTGGTGTCATGTCTGCTGCTCTTCTACAGAACCTCTATGGTCTTCTCCAACATGTCCAAATCAAAGATGTTGTCCATTGGCTTCGGTTTGGGATATGGAGTTCCACTGCTGATCGCTATCATTACTTTTGCTGCTACATATCCAAGAGATGTATATCTTGGAAAAGATTATTGTTGGCTGAACTTGAAGGAGGCATACACTCTTCTGGCCCTGGTGATACCTGCCCTTTTTGTAGTTTCCATTAACATCATTCTCCTGAGTGTGGTTCTGTTCAACATTGTGAGAAGTGGACGAGTGACTTCAACAGTTCAAAATAATAAACAACGTAAGCTGGTGATGCGACTGGTCTTCCTCCTGGTCTCCTTCCTCCTGTTTGGACTGACTTATGGTCTATCTCTGGAAACACTACTTGAACCAAAAAATCTGCAAGTCTATATTTTATTTGTAATCTTCAATTCACTTCAGGTACGTCAAAAACTGTCACTGTGTCTAGATGCATTTGAATTTAATAGTTTTTTTTAAGTCTTCTGTTTAAGTTTTTAAGCTGTAAACATCAGATCCTTATTTCTTAAACTGGGATGAGCCAGTCTCCTGGTTTAGATAAATCTCATACAGAAACCAGAATACTGAGGCTTTTTTTCTGTATCCTGGTCCCTGTCAGCTGCTCCACTTCAGCTGCTGAAGGAGGCCTTTTCTGTTGCTTTGTCCTCAGTCAGAACATGTGGATTCCTCAGCGCATAAATTTTAAATGACCTGTATTTTCACTACATCTGTTTGTACTCCACAGGGTTTGTGGATTCTAGTGTTTGGGACACTGTATGATGCAAAGGTTTGTGTAAAAATACAATTAATACCTAAAACAACACTATGTAACTTTTAACCTCAAAAAGAAAAGCGTGAAAAATCATTAAAAATAAGTCTGAAAATCCTGCTAATGCTTTCATGATTTTAAATTAGTAAGTTAACCCATCAATTAAAGACAAAGTGCGTCCGGTTCAACAGATTTGTAATTCTGAACTCTCTTTGCAGCTGTATTTTTGTGAAATACTTTCCTCCTGAAAAGTTACATAGTTTTTCTGAAAGACATCAGAGTTGGTGAAGTTGTGAAATTGTCTAATTTTTAAACTTGTGGCTTGTAAATAATGTTTGTCTCATTAGATTCGGTTGATCCTCTTCAGAAAATGCTTTAGGATTCAGGCTCCAGACACACAATGGTACGTATTTCAGCAATAAACTTTTCTGAAATTTTAATATCTTACAAAACTAACGTCTTACGGTTTAGTAATTTTTTGTTGTATTTTTTCAGTGGGAATAGCTTTACGTTAAATTCTTGGCCATTGGCTCGTGATAATTGCCAAGGATCCAAACAAAATTCAAGACTCAGCTGCACCTGAGATATGTATAATTCAATAAAATATTATATTGTGCAGGTGAATTGGTGAATCTAAACTGTTACTAGTGAGAGTGTGTCTGTCTATGTATGTCTCTTAAGTCCTTTTCACACATCCACTCAGCTCTGAACTGGCTGTTGTTTCTACCCATTTGACCTGAATGTGTGAACAAAACCCACTTCTGTTTTCACGTGGATTCGGTTCTTCAGGACCTACTGACCCGCCGGGTCACTGTGATGTGTGAATGCTGTCAGTCGACGCTCTGCAGTGAACTGATGACATGAAGGTTGTGCGTTGTACATAAAGGTTCTGGAGCTGAAGCCTCGTTCTCACAGGAGTAGGTTCTTCTGTCCATCAGCTTCATGTTCACTTGCTCAATATCATTAAGTTAAACCACTGACTTTTAATGACATGTACCAACACAACAGGAGGAAATACCCCTGATTACCTCCAGGTGGAATGTGTGAAAAGATCTTTAGTGTCTGCGCTGGGACTAACTGTGCATTGTCGCATTAATGTTATAGAATTAAAGATTATTATTTTGAGGATTATGTAAAATGGCTACTTTTGCTTTTATAATTGTTGCAACTGTGGATTAGGATGGGTTTGTATTTTAATGTGTATTATTTCAATAAATAAAAACATTTCTTATCTATATCTTATTTTAATAATAGTTCTAATAATTATACCGCTTCTTTATAATGTTATTGTTTTGTTTTTTTTAATGATAAATATTGTTCTGTTGCTGGATGAATTTTGTTCTGCAAACTTAAACAGTCTGATGTTAGTAAAAGTTTGTGATTTTTTTAAATTTGAAATATGTAAAATTGTGTCTGGATTATAGTGATTTTATGTCATTTTAGTCATTTTCCACGTTCCGGGCCTGGGACGTTGAAACTTTCCACAGAGCAGTTTAGCCTGCGCCTCCATCAGTGCAAACTCCTTAGTCATGCAAACCACAAAATCTATACATCAAATTAAAGCTTAAAGTCTCATCTTTCAGACTATATAAACCATTTTGAGACATTAAAACCACATATTTGACACCAAAGCCCGTTTTACAGACACGCAGAAAGATGGAGATTGGATTTGGTCTTACCTTTGACGGGTTTATTGGACTCAAACCGCTACAAAAACCTAGCCTGGCTCCACCCTCCTACGTACTTCCGCTCAATTTCATTTCGCTTTAGTACTTAGTCTGGGATCGCTGTATATTCTTAGGTTTCCAGAAATCAATTTTTTGTAGGACCAATCAGCGAACAGAGGGAGTGACTTGTTGTTTCCGGTCGGTTTCGGCGCATGCCAGACGTCACGACCACACGTTAGCGATTGGCTATGGCAGATCCTGTGACTCTGGGCAGATCCAATAGTTTTAAACTTCAACAGAGTTCCCGCATTCAAGGAAGTAAACGCTTGTCAATGGAGCGAGGCCAGACTCTCTGTACAAATGAAATGTACGAGAGTCTGGTAGAACCAGGCTAACAAAATCCCACAAACTGGGTCTCATTCTGCTCATAAAGGTCCAGGGAATAATATCCAGTAAAATAATTAGGTCCAAAAGATATGTTAAAGCCTCCAAGGTACAAAAACTGCCGAAAAGTATTCCCAACTTGAAGTCAGCTGCAACACTTTATGTCGTTTCTTTTGTAAATAAAAAAACATCATTCCTTTTCTACCGCCGAAAAAAGCTAATCAAATGCTAGCAGGAAGTGTTAGCATAAGATTGACACCTTGTTTGGCCAATTGAAAGGGGTTTTGGTCAGCCTTTGACCAATGAGAAGACTTGGAACTCCACAGATGGATGAACGACTACGCCCCCACTTCAACGGCTTTAGTTTGGGCTAGAAGCGTCACAGAGCTAGCCTGGCTCCGCCCTCCTACGTACTTCCGCTCGATTTCATTTCGCTTTAGTACTTAGTCTGGGATCGCTGTATATTCTTAGGTTTCCAAAAATCAATTTTTTGTAGGACCAATCAGCGAACAGAGGGAGTGACTTGTTGTTTCCGGTCGGTTTCGGCGCATGACATACGTCACGACCACACGTTAGCAATTGGCTATGGCAGATCCTGAGTGACTCTGGGCAGATCCAATAGTTTTAAACTTCAACAAAGTTCCCGCATACAAGGAAGTAAACGCTTGTCAATGGAGCGAGGCCAGACTCTCTGTACAAATGAAATGTACGAGAGTCTGGTAGAACCAGGCTACATTTACTAGGCTTTTCCCCTTGACATTGCACTGCGCCTACTTCAGAGATCACTGTTCCCAGCTATTTTTGCCTACCATCAAATGCCTGACCTCTTTAGAAAACTGAGACCCTGTAGTTTCTTAGGAAACAATCAGAATAATTATGTGAAGTACTTGCACAGAGTTATAGAGGCTAGAATATTGTTTTTTCTTTCTGCTGGATAACAAGCATCTCAACTGACCACATTTCAGCTTCTAGGTCTCTTGATATGACTTTAGAAAAACACAACTGAGCCCAAGCACCAGGTCTTGTAAAGCTGTGTACAAAAGCAGATCCATATAGAATGAAATATGAGTACTTTAGACCATTGATTTGCCAAGGTATGCTCGTGCGTTTTGTAAAATGCCCTATCGAAACTCCCCATAGGACTTTTGGTTACCCAAAACATAGACATAGGCTACATAATAAAGGCTTACTGTGTGGTAACCTCTTGGTAACACTCTGAAGTTTCTTGTAGACTATTTGGATTGTATATCAGGGGTTCTGATATAGAATTACTACACAAAATATGGAATAATTACACAAAAGTCTATTTATTCATTTGTTGCAGAGGACATATCTACAGCTGACAGGCTTGTAGAGGTGACAATGACAGCTGGTAGGGACTCTGTGTCATCCTGTGCTGTCACATTGCCTCTGCATGGTTTAACAACCCCACACCGGGCCATCAGCTTCCTGAAGATGTACTTAAACTGGCATTAGGGTTGTTATTCCAGCCACCTTAAAACAAAAAAAAGATATATGGAGTATAGTACACAGATATTCACTACATGCTTTAAAAATGTTTTATGCTTAAAAAAAAAAAAAAAAAAAAACTAGAACTAGCCACCCCTGAATGATCTTTCCATATAAATTAAGTTGCATGACATTATCATACAGTTCAGACTGTATCAGTGGTGATAAATTCGGCAAACAGATACAAATACAGGCATTTTTCTATATACTCAAAATGGTTTGTGACACTTCCAGGTACTGTGTATGTCTTAGGGTTAGGGTTAATGTGCATGTCTTCAGAAAACACATTTTACAAAAAATAAAAATAATAAGATGTTTTTAACAAACCAAACCGATTGGAAATCATGTGCAACTTAAGTTATATTGAAAAGAAAGAGCAATTCTGCCTCTCCCACTGATGTAAAAGCTAAAGCAGCTAGCAGCTAAACTGTAACTACTAACGTTAGGTCTCACTCAAAGCCAGCTAATAACTACAACCACATTCACAATGACTGTAATATAGATAAAAAAAATTGGTTGTCATAAAATCGTTATTGGTGTCAGTAAAACTATAACTGAACAGCTCGATGGTGGTCTCAGCCCTGATAACTTGCACAAGTAACGTTAGCCGTGATACACAACTATGCTGCACGATTAAGTCTTCTTTCGAAAAGAAAAGCTGCAATTTCAACATGTTCACGCATCCAGAATTATAGCCACATTATTAACGTTTGTAAGAAATCAAACATTTTGTAAATCCGTCAAGATTTCAGCGAGATAAAAGTATTTATGTTCGTGCAGATCACTCACCTTACATCAGGTACCACATAGTCCGCCAGAAAGCTTGCCTGTTTCAAGATGGCCGCCGGTGATGCCGTCAGAGACTGCGCTGTGAGACATCTAGCCTTTCTTATGTATGTCTATGAAATAGACAGCCAATGAGCTGCGGTTTACGGCAATACCAAACACGGCAACTTTTTTTTAAAAAATTCAGGGTCTGGGGTTCCTTGCATCAGAGAAGAGGAGAGGAGAGAGAGGCAGCTGCGTCAACACGCACTTGCATCTTTTGAGTTTTTTATGAGTAAAAACTATAATCTTTTTATATTTTACATATTATAAGTAATAAATATCATCTGTTTTAGTTGTTTTATGCATTTTAGACAGGCAGTTGAAGAAAAAAAAAAAATGAGCAGCAGGAGGGGGGGAGGAGGGGGATGGGATTTGACACCTCTCTGTTCTTTCCTTTTCCCCTTTCTAATGCTGTTGGAGCCTTGAAAACACTAAATTGCAGTGCTATGAACAATGTATATAGTTTGCAGTGTGTTTTTATTTGTGGATATTATTCAAAAATATATATTTTGTCCCAAAACACTCATTTTTACTATTTTCATATGTAAACATGCCAATTATTATGGAATATTAATTTTAATAACTAATATAGTTACACTGTGTGTAAATTCAGGTTCCTCTAGGTATAAGCTTTCAGAAGAGCCCTCATTGAAGTCTGTGGGTTGAAGCATTTAGAACTTATTGCACTTTTTCCAAATGTGTTAGTTTGATAAGATGAATACATCATTGTAGTGAAATAAAGCGCCTAGATTAACCAACATTAAAACTGGTGTAAAATACTCATTTTTACAGATATTCTTTTCAAGTTTGAAATGTGAGTAGTCATCCAGTAATTATTTTGGCCCACAGTGTGTTTTAGTCCTCAACTACCTGCTGAAGCTATAGACACTTTTATTTTCACTAAATATTTTAGGCGAGAACACAAAAAGTATTTTTTTTTGTGTGTTCCAAAGTGTATAAAATTTTATCAGTAATACTTAGACAGATTCTGACTGCTCTGAGTGAAACTAGAGATTGTTACCTTTACAAAGAGCCCACACTTGTAATTAAATTCCAGGGGGTTCAATAACAGCAATCATTTTAATTTGGAGAGGTCCCATTACACACAATACAGCGAAAATGACCCGAAAGTATGAACTGGTTTTAATTATAAGTGTGAAATAAATTCCAACAGATAATGACTTGGAAATTATTCACAATTAAAACACAAAAATCCCCTCTGAAACTTTTTCTCTAGGTCTGAATCCTGAAGAAAATACCTTTTACTTTTTTTTTCCAGTGAAAGAATATTAATGTCAGGATTTACTGCATTTCTTTGAGGTTTGTAGTTGGAGTCTGTTTCTTTTTATTTATATTGTAGACATGGATTTTTTAATAAACAACAACAAAAAAAGACAACTTTTGTTTTTAATGAAACTTTGATGTAAACGGTGACAAAATGGAAATTACATACTATTCTTACACCATGGGCACAATTATTAAGTAAGTCTTTTATTTTTGTTCTTGCCCATACCTTTTGTCATCATAAACTGAAACTGCCAAACAAAGGCTCCAAGCCTTGGCCAGCCGTCGAAGGAGGTACACAAGAGAAAATGAAGCCACAAGAATAAACCGGCTGTTCGCAACTCAACCTGCGAAAGTGTACGCTCAGTGGCAGGGTAAAAATAACAGCAGAGCCGACCCACCAAGGCTGGAAACTGAACAATACTGGAAAAATATATGGGAGAGGGAGGCATCACACAACTCCGATGCACAGTGACAGAGGACCACACAGCAACCTCCCTGAACAGAATCCAATTACCATCACAGCGGCAGACATCCAGGAAAGAGTCTCAGGTATGAAAAACTGGACAGCACCGGGCCCAGACAGGATCCACACCTACTGGCTAAAGAATTTCACTGCACTCCACGAGCGCCTTGCAGCACAAATGAACCAGCTGCTAAGGGATGGGACGCACCCTGAATGGCTTACCGAAGGGCGTACAATCCTGATCCTGAAGGATCCCACAAAGGGTACAGTCCCATCCAACTATCGGCCAATAACCTGTCTCTCCACAACATAGAAGCTCATGTCAGGCATCATCGTGGCTAAGATAAGTGGGCACATGGATCAATACATGAGCAAAGCAGTAGCTCAGTGGGTAGAGCAGTCGTCTTTCAACCGGAAGGTAGGTGGTTCGATTCCCGCTCTCCCCACAGTTCATACTTTGCCTCCAGTGGCTGTAACACTGGTAATTACTGTAGAACAATGTAAGTCCCTTTGGATAAAAGCGTCAGCTAAATGAATAAATGTAAATGTAAGCACAGAAGGACATCAGCAAAGAAACCAGAGGAGCCAAACACCAATTCCTGGTTGACAGAACAGTCACCCAAGACTGCAGAACCCGACACACCAACCTGTGCACTGCCTGGATTGATTACAAGAAAGCATTTGTCTTAATGCCACACACATGGATCACTGAATACTTGGAGATGTACAACATCAACAGGACTCTAAGACACTTCATTGCAAATTCGATGAGGCTATGGAAAACCACCCTTGAGGCCAATGGCAAGCCACTTGCACAAGTATCCATCAAATGTGGCATATACCAAGGAGATGCTCTGTCCCCACTGCTGTTCTGCATAGGTCTGAACCCCCTCAGCCAAATAATCAACAAGACTGTATATGGAAATGGGGCCACCATCAGTCACCTCCTCTACATGGATGACATCAAGCTATACGCTAAGAGCGATCGGGACATTGACTCACTGCTCCACCAGGATCTACAGCTCTGACATTGGGATGTCATTCGGGCTTGAGAAGTATAGGCGAATGGTGACAAAGAGAGGGAAGGTAGTCCACACAGAAGGGGTCTCACTACCAGAAGGAACAATAGCAGACATTGAGGATGGTTACAAGTACCTTGGAATACCACAGGCAAATGGCAACCTTGAAGAGGTAACAAGGAAAACAGCAACTGCCAAATATCTCCAACGAGTAAGGCAAGTCCTAAGAAGTCAGCTCAATGGCAAGAACAAGGCACGGGCAATAAACAGCTACGCCCTGCCAGTGAACAGATACCCTGCGGGAATAATATGGTGGCCAAAGGAAGAGATACAGACCACAGACGTTAAGACACGAAAGCTCCTCACCATGCATGGAGGGTTCCATCCCAAATCCAGCACCCTGAGACTGTACGCTAGCCATGAGGAAGGCGGCCATGGACTAGTGAGTGTGAAAGCCACTATCCAGGATGAAAAATCCAAGATCCACAAGTACATCAAAGATAAGGCCCCAACAGATGACGTGCTTAGTGATTGTCTCAGGCAATGGGGAACAGAGGAAGAGAAGCTGGAGGAGGGACCATCATGGGAGGACAAACCCCTACATGGGATGTACCACCGGAACATAACTGAAGTGGCTGATATCAAGAAATCCTACCAATAGCTAGAACGGGCTGGACTGAAGGACAGCACAGAGGCACTCATCATGGCTGCACAGGAACAAGCCCTGAGCACCAGAGCAATAGAGGCCCAGATCTACCACACCAGACAAGACCCAAGGTGTAGGCTGTGCAAACAGGCCCCTGAGACAATCCAGCACTTAACTGCCGGGTGTAAGATGCTGGCAGGGAAAGCATACATGGAACGCCATAACCAAGTGGCTGGCATAGTGTACAGGAACATCTGCACGGAGTACGGACTGGAAACCCCGAGGTCAAAGTGGGAAACACCTCCAAAGGTGGTAGAGAATGACCGAGCCAAGATCTTGTGAGACTTCCAGATTCAGACTGACAGAATGGTAATGGCGAACCAACAAGACATTGTGGTGGTGGACAAACAGCAGAGGAAAGCCGTTGTGGTTGATGTGGCAATACCAAGTGATTGCAACATCAAGAAAAAGGAACATGAGAAACTAGAGAAATACCAAGGGCTCAGAGAAGAGCTAGAAAAGACTTGGAAGGTGAAGGCGACAGTGGTGCCCGTGGTCATCGGAGCACTCGGGGCAGTGACCCCCAAACTGGAAGAGTGGCTACAGCAGATCCCTAGAAGAACACCAGACATCTCAGTCCTGAAAAGTGCAGTACTAGGAACAGCAAAGATACTGCGCAGAACCCTCAAGCTCCCAGGACTCTGGTAGAGGACCCGAGCTCGAAGGATGAGACCACCCGCGGAGGGTGAAGGACAAAGTTTATATATATATATATATATATTATCCTCATTCTTAGATTGAGGATAATCTAAGAATACCTGGTTCATACAGTTTGACATGTAATGTTCAAATAAATTACACTTGGTGTGAAATATTATCAAATGAGTATAAAGTTGGTCTATCCTCAGTGTGGGCCTGTAAAACTGCCAAATAGATAGAACCAGCTTTTTTTCTCTTCTTTTTGGCTGTGACCAAGTTTAACCCTGTTTTAGCTGAAATTGCCCCGCCCCTTTTTCCTCCAGGTTGAATACTGTTGGCCATTCATTACACAGCCACTCCCAGTAATCAATGGTAAATAGTTTAAACTAAAGATGAAGTGGGAGCATGTTAACATGTTGTGTTACTTTGTTTGGTTTAGTGCAGGGGTCGGCAACGAGTATTTAATTATTGTATTTTATTTTAGTTTGTTTTTATGTTGTCGCTGTTACTATGCATCACAAAGGCCAATGTGCGACACCCGCCAGCCCACAATTTCTTGAACATTTCGAATCCCAGATAGGCCAACTATAGAGAATTCTAAGAAAAGAAAAGTGTGGCCGCTTCATTTGCTTTCACTGCTGACAAGACTATGCATAAAATCTAAAAGATATGCAGGTGTTTTTCAACATAAACATTGCGCACGTCTCACAGATGACAGTTTACGTTCCTGTGAAAAGATGAAGGTGACGGCGTACAGCCCTGATGTGCAGACGTATTTTTCCATTGTTCAGAGAAATAGACCTTTTATTATTCAGATTGACAGCTGACTGCACGCGCCAGTAAAAAGATGACGACACACAGAGAGAGGACGCCGTTTTTGGTTTGCTGCTGGTGGATAATATAAGTTTTTTTCATTACTACAATTAAAACTCAAATAGAAATTGAGCACTTTACTTAAAAGTATACTTCAACCAAACATTTTTTGTTTTTGTAATTCAAAATGTTTTTGTTGCATGCAGAAATGTAGTTTTGTTTTTTCTGCAGTCGTTTATTGATTTCATAAATGCAACTCATTATAGTTTGTTAATACATAGCATAAAGGCCCAAAAATGTGCAGTGTCTTACGCAGTGTTTCATTTTAAATGTCAAAAGGGTTTTGTGGCTCCCAGAGTTTTTCTTTTCTGTAAGAAATGGGTCCAAACGGCTCTTTGAGTGGTAAAGGTTGCCGACCCCTGGTTTAGTGCATTAAAAAAAGGATTACGCAAATGTTGATTTGATGTAAAGCCCTCTCCACACTGCTGCACCTCGGGAAGAGCAGATGCACAGCTACTGATGAAGAGGGGAAGGAGGGTAAAACTTGATGAAATAAAGAAAAAGAAGCACATCTCCCGAGAGACAGCAGAGAAGGGAAGAACTGACTGATGCTGTAGATGCACTCTGGTGAATGTTCTGTTGTCAGCCCATGGCCATACAATCTACATGGGATCTCTTATTAAACTACACCAAAAGTCTACAGAAAAGCGCTTTATAAATTCACACCATTTAATATATTATTTGTAAAATAATTTTTGCATTCATAGACTGGGCTTAGTTTTTAAGTTTGTCCAAACATTCTAATTTATACTTTTCAAAAAAAAATCTGTCACAATTTACATGCTATACAAAAGTTAAAATATGGCAAAAGAACTGCTAATGCTACAGCACAAACAAGCTTTAATAATAATAATAATAATAATAATAATAATAGAGTCTTGAGTGCTAAAGCGTACATTTACATTTAGTCATTTAGCAGATGCTTTTATCCAAAGCAACTTACAAGTGAGGAAAACAATGGAAGCAATTTTAACAACAAAAGGTACAAAAAAGCATAAGTGCACCAAACACTAGTCAGTTAAAACCCAGCACTTTTAAGAAAAGGAAAAGATAGAAAGGAAGTAGAATTCAGTGTTTGTCAGTCAGGTGTTGACGGAAGAGATGTGTTTTTCAGGCGTTTTTTATTTAAAGATGGCTACTGAATCTGCTGATCTTGTAGCAGCAGGTAGATCATTCCACCAATTTGGAACAGATCCAGAGAAAGTACGTGAGAGTGATTTTTTTTTTTTTGGGATGGTGCAACCAGACGTTGTTCATTTGCAGAGCGCAGGGATCTGGTAGGAACATAGGTCTGTATCAGTGAGTGAAGATATGTAGGGGGCGGAGCCAGTGGTGGTCTTGTAGGCCAAGAGCATAGCTTTGAACTTGATGCAGGCATCAACCGGGAGCCAGTGTAACCTAGTGAAGAGAGGAGTTACGTGCGCTCTCTTTGGTTCATTAAAGACCACTGGACACATTGCCGCTGGATGAGCTGCAAAGGTTTAGTTGTGCAGGCAGTCCAGCCAGAAGAACTGAGTAATTCAGTTTGGACAAGACAATAGCCTGGACTAGGATTTGCGTAGAGTGCTCTGATAGGAAAGGTCTAATTTTCCTAATGTTGTAGAGGATGAATCTACAGGACCTGGTGGTGCTGGCAACATGACTTGTGAAGTTCAGCTGATCATCAATTACCTCTCCCAGATTTCTGGCAGTGCTGGACGGTGTAATGGTTGATGAGCCTAGTTGAATGGAGAGGTTGTGGTGGGTCTTTGGGGTGGCTGGAATCACAAGCAGTTCTGTTTTTGCAAGGTTCAGCTGCAGGTGATGGTCCTTCATCCAAAGTGAGATGTCACTCAGGCACAACGAGATGTGAGCAGAGACTGTCGGATCATCAGGTTGAAATGACAAGTGGAGTTGAGTGTCATCTGCAGCAGTGATAGGAAAAGCCATGTTTCTGAATGACAGAGCCAAGAGATGTCATGTATACAGAAAAGAGTCACTGAGCCCAGTGGCACCCCTGTATTGAGATGTTGGGACTCAGAGACCTTGTTTCTCCAGGATACTCTGAATGACCTATCCGAGAGCTAAGACTTGAACCATTGCAATACCATTCCAGAGACACCCATCGCACTGAGAGAAGACAGGAGGATGTGATGGTTAACGGTGTCAAAGGCAGCAGACAGATCCAGTAAGATGAGGACAGATGACTTGGATGTTGCCTTTGCCAGTCTCAGGACTGACTGAGAGCAGTGCAGTTTCGGTGGAATGTCCACTCTTGAACCCAGACTGGTTCTGGTCCAGGAGGTTGTTCCGTGTGAGAAAGGATGAGAGCTGAGTAAACACAACTTGCTCCAGAGCTTTGGCAGTAAAGGGAAAGAGGGAAACCGGTCTGTAGTTTTCTAACTGTGTAGGGTTGAGAGTGGGTTTCTTAAGTAGTGGTGTGATGCGGGCCTCTTTGAAGGCTGTGGGGAATGACCCAGTGGAGAGAGATGAGTTGATGATGTGGGTGAGAGCAGGCACGACAGATGGAGAGATGGCCTGAAGGAGATGGGATTCAGCGGGCAGGTGGTAGGGTGGTAGCTCTTATCAGAGATGGTAAATTAAATGATCCAACTTGGCCAGTCTCTAAAGAGCCTAGCAATCCTTTTGATGTATCTGGTAGCTTCTGTGCAAGTTTTCAAAACAAGACCCAAAACTTTAACTTGTCCCAGAAGCCTACTGACAGACGTTTAGGCCTAGAAGACAATAGAACCAGACTCATCGGGAGTTTGCTCGTGAACTGGCAATATTGTTTAACAGATGGCAGTCTGCTTGTGAGGTTGAAACTCATCCTCATTTGATTGAGTTACTCTTGTTGGAGCAATTTAATTCCACACTTCTTGAGCGAATGGCTAACTACCTAAACAAACACAAGGTAAAAACTACATCTGAGGCAGCTGTCCTAGCTGATAAGTACATGTTTACTTCTAAAGGTAATGCTAATTGGACACTCAATGTGCTGTCCCATAAGGACTAGTAGTAAATATTTGTCCTCTAGGTGGTGCATGTACACAGCGTCTTGTATTTTGTAATGGAATTGAGGCAGCAGCCATGTTTTTTTTTCAGTGCCAGTAATGAGCAGAAGTTACAGCTCTTATTTTAAGTGCTAACATTTCTTCTCCCACGCTTAGAAAAGCATATGCCTGTAAGTATAGTGTAGTTTGACTTGTTCTATTCAAGTATTAGTTTGTTTGTTCTTATTCAAATGCTAATTAGATCACGTTTGCATTGTTTCCTTTGCTAATTGCTGTTAGCTATGTTAGCAGACTTTTTTATGCCAGTTGTATGGTTGATTACGGTAACATGGTCACTGCTATCTGTTTGTATGTGACACTGTCTTTTATTTTGTGTATGCAGTGCAGAGAATGATTGCTTTCTGTATCATTTATTTCAGTTTTACAATAATCTTAAACATATGGAACAATAAACATGACCCAAAGAAGTCATTCAACAGTTAGCTACTGTATCTGCCAAACTATACAGACGTTTAGGAAGGGCAGAATAGCCTACTCAAGGAGTCCTCACACTATCAGAAGGTCAATATACTGCATAGTAAAATATTGTTTTAATACATCCATTTTATTTACTATCTAGGGCAGACCCACGCAGAACCTCATGCTCACGTGCGTGCAGATTGACTCAGAGCTGCATGCTCACAGACATAGAGCTGCTTGTCACGTGCATGCAGACTGAAACAGAGCAGAGTCAGATGAGATGAAGGTAGAGTGACAAAGTGATAATGTGTCAAACTGTGGAGTCCTTTAAAGCCCAAATACTCCACTACACACTTTGACATTTCCAGTTCCCTGTGATTTGAATAAACCAGATTTAACTTGCAAAAAATGTGTAAATGACATATGTTAGAAGAGGAAACAATATAAAAAGAGGAAATATACACTAAAAGGAAACAGAAAACAAATGAGAGAAGAGCATCAGTAAACATGTATCTTAAGTAAACAGTGAAATGTAGCTTTTTTAGAGACACCAGGGGGTTTCATAAAGTGAACCTGATCCTGGTCCAGGTATTTTGTTAATCTGAAAAAAAAATGAAAGCGCTCAATTTTCAAAAATAAAAAATAAAATGGAAACAAAGGAGCTGAAATTTGTCAATTCAAATATTTCGATTTTTTTAACCATTACTTTTTTAAAGAAAAACAACAAATAGGCAGATTTATTCATATATATTTAGATATATTTATAGCCCTGCGACTAACTGGCCATTGTCCAGGGTGTACCCCACCTCATGCCCAAAGCTGCTGGGATAGGCTCCAGTTACCCGCAACTGAGGGGTAATGAATAGATATCTAAATTTTTTTTGCTTTATCAGTCATTTTATTTATTTTTGTGAATGTACAAATTTTATTACAGTACAATAAGGAAAACACAGGCATGAGACACAAGCAAACCTCTCCTTGTTATGAGAAAATTATGTTCCTGATATAATTAAGCAGTTTCTATATTGCCGGTCTACACCACCAAGTGCTCATTCCTCCTCTTCATCAGCATCTATTTCGGGATCTTTCACAAAATCCTGATAATGGTCTTCCTCCTGATCTCTTTTCTCCTGTTGGACTGTGTTGGGGACAATACAGAAACGACAAATGACAGGGTCTATTGCATTTGCAGTCTTCAATTCACTTTAGGTACGTATTTAACAGACGAGGGGATGATGTTGATCAGGTCTCAAGACTAAGGGACAAATCTTAATATTTCATTTTGTTATAAAGTTCTTTTAATCAACTTATTAATACAACTTGTTTGTTTTAATTACCTTCTCATGACCCTGGTTTTCTTAAGGGTTTGTGTATTCTAGTGTCTCTTCTAGTGTATGTTTTAACATTGAACTTCTTTTATTGACTTTATTGCTAATATACTGTAGAAATCTGATTAAAGAATATAGAGTTATTGAGGTATGTCTCAAAACTTTACAGAATTACTCTTATCCTGCAGCAAACACTGTCTTTGATTGTAGTTTGTGAAAAAAAAAGTTCATAAAAATGGCCTTCACAATGTTTGTCTGTTCCATCAGATCCGGTTAATCCTGTCCAGACGAGCCTACCACACACGCTCCAAACAAACAACAGTACGTTTTTGGTCCGTTTTTCAAACTATTTAGCCTCAATATGTCAAATATGTGAATCATTTTATAAAACGAATATGTGATCTTGAAACTATTTATTCTTTATTTTATATGTCTGTCTAATGGCATATATAGTTTTATGCTTCACCTGCATGGACATGTAAATCGAGTGGAAGGAAGAAGGGAGTGGGAAAGGCCCTCTGTTTAGGATCTGTTTACACAAAACCAGGTTCTGTAGTCCGCTGCAATCCAACTTTCAAAATCACAGAGACATAAGCTTCTTTAACTTCACTTTGAGCTCAAATAGTATGTAACACGTTGTATTTGTTGTATTGATTTGTTTGATATATACTTTTAGGTTTGGATTTTACTGTTTTATTGTTATTTTTGCACCACACGTGCATTACTACAAATAAAGAAACTGTGTGAAAATGTGCACAATGCTTTATGAAGATTATTTTCTATGGTCCAGATTCAAAACAGTTGTAGCACTTTCCTGCCAACAACACTTGAATTCTCAGAGCTTAAACTTTGTATAAACTTTGAATAATTGATTTAATTCCACATCACACTGTGTGCATTAGATCAAAACTTGCAGATCCAGTTAGTTATCAGCCAGGATCAGGCGTGACATAACTTCAACACCTCAACACAAGAGATATTTTTAATTTGACATTTTGTCCTGTTGGAGTTCAGAAGCTGCTTTTGATTCTCCGCTGTTTTGACTTGAATAGGTTATTCAAGGTAGGTTTAAATACACCTAACAAGAAACATTTGGGTTTTTATTCCATGCATCAGAGGTTGAGTGATTTAAAATGATTTTAAATGTTTTTTTCTTTGTTCCAAAAGGTTATGGCTGTTAAGACTTGCTTGACTGTTGTTGCTGTTCTAGTGACGGTGGGGATCGCTTATCGGGTAAGTCCACTGTGTTTATTGTATATGACTAGCAAAAACGAGACTTGGACCTGGTTTTTAATTTTCAAGTTTTTGTAATAGACACAAGTTAGTAAATGCATTTTGATTACAAGGGAGGTTGAGAGGTACTGATTAGAGATAGCAAACATCTTGTGTAAGGCTGGACTGTCCTGAGATGCCTAGCGTGAGAAGAGAACTGGGCTCTGAACCTACTCCGGTTATGTCTCTCCTACAGCTAGACAAACTTAACAATCCCGGTCTGGATCAGTGGCAACACAAAACGGGTTATCAACTCGTTGAGGTGTGGATGTGTGTATAAATCTCTCTTTCTCTTTGGGATGTTTGGTTTTTGAAAAATTTATGGTATTTACTGCTCAATTTTAATATGGTTTACCTGTAAAGCCAAATGCAGCTTTATCAATGGCTGCAAAGCCACCCCGTTTTGATGTGTTAGCATCGCCTAATCGGGGGAGAGGCTTCATTTAGTGGCAGGATAACGTTTGGCTTAAGCCACAAAACAAATCCAAGCTATGACAAATAATAAAATTATTAATTTAGAGTGCTTTGGAGGACAGAGACCAAACACAGAGAAAAATCTTCAGGCTAGTGTAATATAAACTTTAAAAAGCCCTGTGAGAGACTGGTGTTGCCTTGGCTATTTGAAAAGATAATCTTTGTTTATTGTATCTGTCCCTATCAAATAAGTCAGAGATTCAGGTGTCTACTGCATTTTGTTGCATTGTACTTGTACATGTGTGATGACAATAAAGTTTTATCTAATCGAAGCTGCGTGCTCATGTGCGGGCAGACTGACACAGAGCAGAGGCAGATGAGATGAAGGTAGAGCACAATATGGTCTATTCTGCTGTTTGGTTCCAAAACAGTTTCTTGAATTGAGTTGCTTTACATGAAGAACCACTTTAGCCAGTTCGTTGAGGGATACGGGATCTAAGACAAGAGGTCTTTGGATCCAAGTGAATGAGACAAGGAGAGGAGGAAGTCAAAGACAAAAATATCATCCCTAATATCTGTCATTTTAATGATTACAGAAATCTAAAAAGTCTTGTGCACTAAAAGGAGATGTGGTCAGTGTTTTTTGGTTGGATTATCTTAGCGACTGTCCCAAACAGAAACCATATTATGCCTGTTTTCTCTGATTAAAGAGGAGAAATATGGTCTTTGTAGCGCTGAGGACAAGCGTATTATCTAGATTTGCTTTTGACTTGCGCCATTTGCGTTCAAAAGCACTGTAGACCTGATTTAAAACCTGGGTTTCCTTGTTATACCATGGCGTAGGTCGTCTGGTTGGACTGGGCTTTGTCCTGAGGGGTGCCACTGAGTCGGTAATGGCCGAGAGGATTGCATGGACCTCCTCTGTGTAGGCCTCCACTGAGTTTCCAGGTGTAGTTAAATTAGGAATGACATTTGGTCAGCCGTGTTGCAAACTCTTCTATTGATACGCTTAAGTGTTAAGAAGACACCACACATTTGTCGGAATATATAACTAATCTCAAATTCCACCAGTGAGTGATCTGAAAAAGCCAAGGAAAGAGAGGAGACCATGAGATGGGAAACATCTATTCCACGAGCCAAAACAAGATCAAGATAGGTTCCACTAATGTGTGTGGGCTCATGAACAAACTGGTTGAAAGGCAGGGTAAGCAGTGATTGAAATGCTCTGGCCAGAGGATCACACTCCTTATTTAGATGAATATTAAAGTCACCAACTAGAAGGAGTGGCTCAGGTGGAATAGCAGTCGTCCTATAACCGGAAGGTTGGTGGTTTGATTCCTGTCTCACTGATTCATACCGTCCTGGTGTCTTTGGGCAAGACACTTAACCCTCCTTACCTCTAGTGTTTGTGGCTCTAGTGTGTGAATGTGTGAGAATGTTTGGAGGTTAAAGAGTCTGTTGGTGCAAAATGGCTGCCACGTCTCCACCATCAGTGTGTTACTGTGGAGTGAATGAATAATGGAATCTGTAAAGTGCTTTGAGAGCCTTGAAAATCACCATATATAGGAGGGCCTATTGTTTTTGCTCGAGTTATTTTTTTTTCTCCGAAATGATCCTCAATTTGACCCAGTGAACATGCGCGAAAAGTCATTTTTATTGGGCCCAAAGTTCAAGGTTGGCGAAAAATTTATGTATTTGAAGTCCCCGAAATAAAAATATGAAAAATGACTCAGTGGCGACCCCTAGAAAAGTCAAAATACATTGGGCCTATGGAAAGTGAAAGTACATTTTTTCCAATGTAGAAATACAAAACTTGGTACATCCATAGGACACCTCAGGGCAAACAGAAAAGTCTATGACAGCCACAGCCTAAACTCAACAGGAAGTCCGCCATGTGGGGTGAAAGTCGCGGCCACCTAAATCGCACCCCTTACGCCAAAAGATTCAACTCATTGTGTTTTCATCTAAATGGCCCCAAATTTGGTGAGTATCATCTAGACATGAGTGCCAACAAAAGTTGTCATTTTGTTTTTGATATCTTATCGGGTGTGGGTATGGCAAGCCTGTAACCAGGCAGCCATTTTTGTGAAAATAAAATATCCCTTAACTCTCAAACGCCTTCTCGGATCAAGTTGGACCCAAAAAGGCGTTTGTGCACATTCACGACCTAAACACAAAGATATGTAAATAAAAGGGTTAGCTTTAGAAATGGCCCTCTAGCGCCACCTACAAACTTATAATGGGACCCAAGAATTTAGTTTGTCATAGAGACATGAAATTTGGTACACAAATCACTTATGTCATGACGAACATAAAAGCCAATGACAACCACCCCCTATTTATAAATGTGTTGCCATAGCAACTGAGCAAATATGTTGAAAAATTCAATGGGAAGGGACATTTTTTTGTTTGTCGTAGGTAAATGAAACTTGGTACACACATCCAGCATGGGCTTATGAACATAAAAGCCAATGGGGACCACACCCTATCACACACGAGAAGGCGGCCATTTTGAATTGAAGATGTGAACCGCCTTAGAATACACCTCACTTTTAAAAATCGACAGAAAATAGCTGCTTCATTTCACAAACACCAAACTTAGGCAAAATGAGCTAAACACATGTGTGTTCAATAAACAGCGTCTTTTCTTGTTGTATCTGCTCAATTTATATATATTTTTTTATTTTAATTTTTCTGCAAAATTATTCTCAATTTCGACCCAGTAAATGTGCGCAAAAAGTACATTTTATTGACCACTAAACTCAAGCCTGGCAAAAAATGTATGTATTTTAAGTATTTGAAAAAAAATATTTAAAAAAATGACTCAATGGCGACCCCTGGAAAATGAAAATACATTCGGCCTATGGAATGTGAAAGTAATTTTTTCCAACGTAGAAAAATTAAACTTGGTACATCCATAGGACACCTCAGGGGAAAAAGAAAAGTCTATAACAGCCACAGCCTAAACTCAACAGAAAGTCCACCATGTGGGGTGGAACGCGCGACCGCCTAAATCCCACCCCTCGCGTCAAAACATTAAACTCATTGTGTTTTCTTCTAAAGTCCCCAAATTTGTTGAGTATTATCTAGACACAAGTGCCAAAAAAGCTATCAGTCAGTTTTTTGATACATTTGTGGCTGTGGTCGTAATGAGCCTGTGAAGAGGCAGTCATTTCTTTGGGAAATAAATGCCATTTACCAAATGCCAGGATCCTTCCTTTGGTGGAGGCTCCTCCAGAGCCAAGACTAGAGTCTTGGAAAACTCCTCAATTTTTTGGAACTGTTAAACTTGTTATTTTAGACAACTAACATTTACATTTTTACTTTTTAACAGGGAGGTGCAGCGCTTTCTGAGTCATTGCAAATCTCCAGCCAGTTCTTTGTTTTTCTCGCCTTAGCCCAAGCATAATCTATTATTTTCAAAAGTTCAGACAGATCCCAGGAGACCTTTAACTCCAAATTACAAGGTGGTGTAGCAGGCCCCAGCAGTAGCACAGGTCCGAAGTGATGAAGCAGGCTCCAGCCATTTTTTTTCTGCAAAATAACTCAGTAAACATGCGGGAATAGTCATTTTTATTGGGCCCAAAGTTCAAATTTATGTATTTAAAAAAAATAGAAAAATGACTCAGTGGTGACCCCTAGAAAAGTCAAAATACAAAAAAAGTCAAAAATGTTATCAGTTTGTTTTTAGATCCATTTGTGGCTGTGTCCGTAATGAGCCTGTGAAGAGGCAGCCATTTCTTTGGGAAATAAATGCCATTTACCAAATACCAGGATCCTTCCTTTGGAGGAGGCTCCTCCAGAGCCAAGACTAGAGTCTTGGAAAACTCCTCAGAATCTTTTGGAACTTGTAAACTTGTTCTTTTAGACAAGTAATATTTACATTTTTACTTTTTAACAGGAGGGTGCAGCAATTTCTGAGTCATCTGAAATCTCCTGCCCTAACTTGGTTTTTCTCGCATCAGCCCAAGCATTAATCTGTTATTTTCAAAAGTTCCGACAGATCCCAGGAAAACCAGGGAATGTAGAGACCTTTAACTCTAAATACAAGGTGGTGTAGCAGGCCCCAGCAGTAGCACAGGCCCGAGGTGATGAAGCAGGCTCCAGCCAGAAGAAGATTCAAGCAGAGGCACAGGCCCGGTTATTTGACATACCGTGAAGATTATGCTTTAAAACACGAAATGCAATCCTCCGAATACATGTGTCCCCACGATCGCAAGGGAGGCGAGGGCCTTTATCGCCGCTTGCTGCTTTAATTATTATTATTATTACAAGGATGTAATTGGAGTGGGTTATTATGTCATTGCGGAAAGCTCCAAACTCAACCAAGAAAAAAGAGTAGGGACCCTGAAAGGGCAATAGATCAAGGCTGAGTGAAATGGCTTACTACTGTTTATTTGCTAAGGTACATTATGTTTGATGAGTAACACTTGGAATGAGTTAAATTTTGGCTGTGATGATGTACCTGTAAAGCCAAATGCAACTTTATAATTGGCCGCAACACCATCACTCAGTTTCGATGTGCGAGCAACGCATAATCAGGGGGAGAGGCTTTGTTTAGTGCCAGGAAAAAGTTTGGCCTAGGCCAAGTTTCACAAAGACAAAGTAAATACAAGCTATGACAAATAATAAGATCATTAATTAACAGTGCTTTGGAGGATAGAGACCACACATTCAGGAGACCGATCTTCAGTCTTGATGTAGAGCCTAATAGCCGAAATAGTGACAGGGACAAGCTTTTGAGATCTAACAGTTCTGCTGGGTTTAAAAGATTGCCTCTGAGTTATAATAACATGAGGACAGGATGCTTTTGGGTCACTGACCAAAAGCTACCTGCACTATCCTGACTTAGAGGTTCTCTAATGTCCTGCGACCTGCTCAGTTTCCTGTCTATATTACAGGACAAAATGGCAGCACCATGTCCAGCAGGATGTAGGATGTCATATGCTAATGACCTGCGAGCCCAAAGTAAAGGATGCCATGTTCACAATACAACAGTCCAACAATGAGTGATGCACAGTTAAAATATTGAAAATATTAAGAAACAATAGAAAGGTAACTTAGGACAAAGCCAGTAGAAATACACTTGCCTGACTTTTAGCAGGTGGTCTTCCTGCGCCATTGGAGTACAGTCTGTCACTGTTATTTAACTAAAGAGCAGAGTGCCAGCCTTTCTGGATTTGTTCATCACCCAAAGATAATGTCAGTCCGGGTTATCCCTCATGTCTCTGGGAGTCATCAGCACAATACTCAGACTGGTACAGACTGCTGCAGTGCTAACTTGTCACAACCTGGAGGTAAGTTGGAACCAATGGTGGAGAAGGAATACACCCTCAAAATGGCAGTGGCCACCAGAGATGACGTCACAAGAAGAAGTCTATCAGAAAGAAAATTGATGTAAAGAGATCTACGCCTAGTACTTTGAGTTTCTAACATCCTCACAATTGTGCTTGCAAAACCAGGCAGCTTTAATGGGAATTATAAATAAGCAATTAGGGATTAAGGGTAACATGCCTGTTACCAAAAACGCCTGGCCATGTCTCACTTCGTAAAACCTCAGACACTCACTTCCTCTGTTTGTTACAGGTATTAAATGAAGAACCGCACCCTCCTGACATAAAACTCAAAAGGGCTGGTGAGTGTTATCTGCAAAAGCAAGACTAAGGATTATATTAAAATATAAATAAACTTGATCTTGACTTTGCTGTTTTAACTCCTACAGTTCCCACTTTTATTAAAAGTAAAGCTGTTCCTTACTTTTTCTACAGTGAACACCATTAACTTTACATCAACTCCCGGGAAACAAACTACTACTGTTAAAACCTCCACCACGACCCACACACCAACACCTCCACAGTCAGGTACTGTCAGCACAAACAGATTTATGTTACAAAATAATCATTAGGACGCTGAGTCCTAATGATTAGTAGTAGCCAAAGTGATTAGAACACAGGTTTCAGTTGTTTTTGTACAATTGTGCTCTTTAAAATATATAGAATAGAGCTATAAAGAGATCACTTTCGACAAAAAAACAAGATAGGCCACTGTCAACGTCAAACACTCTTCATTCTTCAAAGAAGCCATTAGTGTTAAGTTCTCAGGAAATACGTACAGACCAGAGAGATGTGCTGCTGTAACTTTAATTCATGTTTTAGCAAAAAAGGTCAATATTTTCAGGTTTGTCAGGTGTGGAGGAGAGAGTGTAAGAGTTTTGGCAATGTTCAGAAGACATAGGCACAGGTCGGACAAACTCCGATGAGCTGATCTGGTCCAGTCCCAACCTCTCACGGCCATGCCACAGACTTTTCAGACTGTAAAGTGTGATACCTCAATAGCTGGAACTGGCAGACAAAAATGAGCAGCTTTTGCTTCAAAGTTTCTGTGGTAGATTGTCTCTGGAGGTATTCTAGTCCCACTAAGAGGAGATCACACTTTTGTGTTTTCCTGATAAATGATGTGTTGTCTGTAACTGAAGAGGTGTAGAGCTGTTTTTTTGTCCAACGCTGGTCATAACATGTCTGTGATGTACTGTAAAAGGATGGGGAAAGGTCCATTGTTTTTTGTTCTGTATTAATAAAGGTCATTAATTTTCAACATGGGATACCACTACATTTGTGATTTCAGCAGCAGGCACCACCTTGACCATCAGCACTGGTCAAGACCGAAAAGCTGAAGAGACTGTTGGCTATGAGAGTTACAGAAAGAAAACTGAGAAAGAAATTTTACCAAGAATCCAGAAGCTGTGGAACCAGTCAAAGGTCAGAAGATGGGTTTCTTTAGAATCTGAAAAAGCTATAGATCAGCTAAAAATCATTTTAATTGTAGGCACTAGCAAATTATATATACTTTTTGCCTTTACACAATTAAGCTGTGCATAAATTCTCCTCATGAGAGTACATGATTTACACTTTACAATAAACAAACTTAAAAATTATTTATGTATTTAATGCATAATTTCACAATACTCTTTCTCTTTGCAATGTCAGGTTTTGGTCAATAACGATTTGCCAAACTTTGTTCAACGTCTAAATCAAACAGTTGAATTAAAAAAAAATGAAATTTATCAATCAGCTCCAACCATTTTGGCAATTGTTGACATCCTTAAAAATATTGCTCATGTGAGCTCTAAGGTCACTAAACCGGTCATGGAGGTAAGAAGATGAAACTTTTTTATTAGAGTTAAAACAACGTACAATGAAAAAATAAATGCCTCCTTTCTTCCTTTATTTGCAGACTGTACTATGGACTGTTGATGTCATTGTTTCTTATGAAGCCAAACCGTCTTGGTTTACTCTGAATGAAAAGAAATGCAATGCAAGTTCAGGCCTGCTGGGGGCGCTGGAGGGTCTGACAAAAGCATTACGAGGAGAGTTCTCTATCAACACTCACCGGATCTGGCTCAAAAGAATCAGATTTGACAACAATTTTGTAAAAAAACTGAGCTACTATGTGACCATTAAAATCCCACCGACAAACCTGAGGAACGTCTCCATCACCACCATCACATTCCATTCAGTGAAACAGGTGTTGGCCTGGGACAAAAAGTACTACAATAAGATTAACAAGGAGTTAAAATCTGGTTACATCAGCTCTGAGGTGGTGCTTATTACAGTAAACAAACCCATAAATAAAAATGTGTCAATCATCTTCAGGAAAAAGTACCGCTCACCTGATCCTAAATGTGTCTTTTGGAACATCTCCCTCTACAGTGGTTTTTGGGATGAAAAGGGTTGTACGTTAGTTTCCCACATAAACAAAACAGTGAAATGCAGCTGCAACCATCTCGCCACCTTCACAATCATTAATACATATCTTTTGGAACATACTGATTACATCTCAGTTGGAGTTGGAGTGTCTGTGTTGTGCTCACTTATATGCCTCATTATTGAAGGTTGTGTTTGGAGAACCATTACCACAAACTGCTCTGCGTTGATCCGCCATGTCTCCATCATAAACACTGCTGTGAGTCTGTTGATCAGAGACCTCTGTTTCTTGGCACAGGTCTTATTTTTTAATGAACTCAGAGAATACAGCGAAACGTATGAACCGTGCACCATAGTGACTTTTGTCAGGCACTTCTTTGACCTGGCTCTTTTCTTTTGGATGCTGGTGTCATGTCTGCTGCTCTTCTACAGAACCTCTATGGTCTTCTCCAACATGTCCAAATCAAAGATGTTGTCCATTGGCTTCGGTTTGGGATATGGAGTTCCACTGCTGATCGCTATCATTACTTTTGCTGCTACATATCCAAGAGATGTATATCTTGGAAAAGATTATTGTTGGCTGAACTTGAAGGAGGCATACACTCTTCTGGCCCTGGTGATACCTGCCCTTTTTGTAGTTTCCATTAACATCATTCTCCTGAGTGTGGTTCTGTTCAACATTGTGAGAAGTGGACGAGTGACTTCAACAGTTCAAAATAATAAACAACGTAAGCTGGTGATGCGACTGGTCTTCCTCCTGGTCTCCTTCCTCCTGTTTGGACTGACTTATGGTCTATCTCTGGAAACACTACTTGAACCAAAAAATCTACAAGTCTATATTTCATTTGCAGTCTTCAATTCACTTCAGGTACGTCTCGAAAATGATGGTTGTATATTTAACAAAAAAAAGGACCTCGAGTAAGGGTACAGCAATATATCTCCATCCACAAGAGGGCAGGCTCCAAAAGCAGAAATATAAGAATAATTCCAACAGCGACTTTACAAGTGTAAAAAAACTGTTTACAGCCTGGTACAAAAGACAGCTCTGGCCTCTAGAGCTAAGTTATTGTTACGTAAAACCTCTGGGCGGAGGGATTTTTGAAAATTTCTTTGGTTTGCCCTCAGCTTAACTTTAGAATTATGCATAATTAAGGAAGGAGCAACTTTGATTGGCATGTGGGTGCCCACTTGAGCTCGAATGGCCGCTAGGCCAGAGGATGCTAACATTCGCTAGCACACTAGTTGCTGCTCAGAGAAGTTTTGCACAAAAACCAGTGGCATATTTTGCAATGACGCTGCTGTCATCTCTGTTTGATGTTATTTCTGTGTGCTGTGCGTTTAACAACCAGCTACAACTCCTGATCCCGGGGTCCTTCAAGGACTTGGTAGCTGCCTCAAGTGTGCCTAGCGGTAACGGTAACCATAGTGACCTTATAGTATAAAGACAATAATAAAATGCTTATACTTTCGTCAATGACTAAGCAGGTGCTTTTTCCAGACTTTTACTAACTGTAAAAAAAATTAAGAAACAAAAAACAATTACCTTGACAAGCTAATGACAAGAAGCTTTTGCATCAAACACAGTGATTGAACACAAAGAGAATGGTTGGCTAAAATAATTTATTGTCAAGAAATAAAAGTCTTTTTGGACTTTTAAAACTAAATTAGAACATTATAATCTACTGTACTGTATAGGTTTACTGAGGTGTATTGGACTGTATTGTGTGGTGCTAAGTTTGTCCAAACAACAAATAAAGGCCTGGAAACTATGTTTATGGCACGGAGGATATAGATCATGTCATTATTTGAAAGAGCTATTTCTAATCAATAATTTAAAACAAATAGTTTGAATTATTCTTAGACATTTGAAATAATGAACTAATGTAGTTTTAGCCTGAATTCTCAAGAATATGTTGTATTTCACATTGTTGTGAAAATCTAGTGGGGGTTAACTAGAGATTTAACTGAAATTATAAGATTTAAAATGTTATCATTGTCCTCCTGGCCTGCAGGCAGTTCTTGATAACAGTACAAGGTAGCTTTGTTGGGCATAAAAAAAAATAGCAAATACCGCCGTCTTGATCACCGCCAGGGCTGCGCCACCACACGATATGGCACTATATCTAATTGAGTTAAAGTCATTTGCTGACAGCTTGGTTCGACCCCCCAGTTAAAAAATCCCATCTGAGCCACTGCCTTCATTGACAGACCAGCGAAAAAGCATGGCTTTACTTTTTTTGGTGAGTAAAATTAAAATTATATATTGTTGTCTCTTTATTTTACAGCTTATCTTAAGAGCTATGCAACCTGACCTTGAGGCTATTACTAAAGCAGTTAAAACCTGTGAAAAAAAGTATATATTTCGGATTTCAAGGAATATTTCCAGATTAATGTTAGATCTGGGAAAGTCTTTTATTAAGATTTGTTGGCATAGTTCTAACTGTTCATGAAGATAGTAAAATGTGGTTATCATTTTCTAAAATGCAAGTAGTTCTGATTAGATTAGTGACACTTCCATAATATTGACTTGTTTGTAGTTTATTTGTTCTAAACATCACACTATTTTGCGATTAGACAAAATTGAGAGAAAGGTTTATGATGCTTACCTCTCAGATATAAATCTTATTCTTACTGTCTTAAGGGTCAAAAAAGCTTTACATTTGAATTCAGTGATCAAATAATCACAACAGACTGATTTAACTCTATATTAATAGTATTGTGAGGACTGCTTAGACAATTTATAAATTAATGAGGCGTTCGGAGGAATCAGAAAACTACATTGAGTACATTTTTTGAGGAATATAAACTATAATTTTACCTAGCCTACAAATAAAATAAAATAAAAAGAGTCTTAATTACATATAGTGGACTACACAGCAGTTTACCTTCATGTTTCTTTTGTTTGCTATGGACCAACTTTGTGTCTGAAATAAAGTTTGAATATTGCTGACATTACTTACAATATAAGTTATTATTATTGGGACCATTGTATTTGACTCTGTGTGTTGTTCCTGTAGGAGGTGATCCACACAAACAAGACGAGTGCTGGTGAAGACTTCCTTCATCTGACTTTTTACACACCAGAGAATAACAAGCACTTATTCATGTGCATTACTCAGATGCTGTTCTAATAAACTATACATTTAAAACATTTTTACACCATCCTTTTCACATGTGCAGTCACTGTTTGCACGTGATAAAAATGAACAATGCGTGTCCTCTGTCACTTATTTTTCACTCATAACATCCTGATGTTCTTATTTAAGGCCATTTTCAAACACTCAGCAGAAGTTAAAGGCACAAGTTTAAGATTAAGTTAAAAAAAAAAAACAAATGTATTGTGTTTAAGACCTGAATGACGATACCTTCAGCAGTTAATTAATGAGAGTATTAACCAGTATAAACCAGTTTGTGTGTAAATATAAGTGATGGTTCTTTCCAAATGCTGCACGTTTGCTGTAGGCTTCTGTACGATGTGAAAGATCATGTATAGCATTGTAAATCTACTATTTGAAAATCTTTGGGTGTTATCTGCTTAAATATTTATATTTTACTATAAAATTATAAGACCCCACCTAAAGCTGCTGGGATAGGATCCAGCGAGGAGGTAATTGCCATTTTATCACCCTGTGGTAAGGCCAATATCGGGGAAAAGGGGCGCAATGGGCGGAAGATACCCATTATTTTTTTCGTCATTGGTTTAGATGTATTTGAGTTTTTATATTATTTTAAGTCTTCTGTGTAAGTCTTTAAGCTGTAAAGATCAGATCCTTATTTCTTAAACTGGGATGAGTCAGTCTCCTGTTTTAGATAAATCTCATACAGAAACCAGAATACTGAGGCTTTTTTTCTGGGACACTTCAGGGAGCCCCCAAGTGGATACCCAAAACTTTCTTCTAGCAAAGTGTCATTCTTACAACTCCAGATAATTTTATTTTATCCACGCTAATTCTACCACGTACAGTATAAATGACCTGTATTTTCACTACATCTGTTTGTACTCCACAGGGTTTGTGGATTCTAGTGTTTGGGACACTGTACGATGCAAAGGTTTGTGTAAAAATAGCATTAATACCTAAAACAACACTATGTAACTTTTAACCTCAAAAAGAAAAGCGTGAAAAAATAATTAAATAAGTCTGAAAATTTTTCTGATACTTTTGTGACTTACAATTAGTAAGTTAAGTGCCTCCGGTTCAACAGATTTGTAATTCTGAACTCTCTATGCAGCTGCATTTTTGCAAATTACTTTCCTCCTGAAAAGTTACACAGTGTTGCTTAAAGAAAATCTGCCGCTAACAGATTTCTCTGTAAACTTCACCAACATCAGTGTTGGTGAGGTTGTGAAATTGTTTAAACCTGTGGCTTGTAAATAATGTTTGTCTTATTAGATTCGGTTGATCCTCTTCAGAAAATGCTTTAGGATTCGAGCTCCAGCCACGCAATGGTAAGAATTTCAGCATTAAACCTTTCAGAAAGTTAAATGTCCTACAAAATTAACATCTAATGGTTTGGTTGTTTTTTTTTTGTTTTGTTTTTTCAGTGACAATAGCTCCAATTTAAATTCTTGGCCATGGTCTCGCCAGGAAACCAGCCAAAAGTGAGAGTGTGTCTGTCTATGTATGTCTCTTAAGTCCTTTTCACACATCCACTCAGCTCTGAACTGGCTGTCGTTTCTACCCACTTGACCTGAATGTGTGAACAAAACCCACTTCTGTTTTCACCTGGATTCGTTGTACATAAATGTTCTGGAGCTGAAGCCTCGATCTCATAGCAGCTGTAGTTTCAATATTAGAGCAATAATGACTGTCAGCACGAATGAGTCGGTTCTTCTGTCCATCAGCTTCATGTTAGCTTGGAAAGATCATTAAGCCCCCCTCACACACACACACACACTCTTTGTCCGCTTCTCAGTTAAACCACTGACTTTTTATGACATGTACCAACAGTCTGGAGGAAATACCCCTGATTACCTCCAGGTGGAATGTGTGAAAAGAGCTTTAGTGTCTGCGCTGGGACTAACTGTGCATTGTCCAGGGTGTACCCTGCCTCGGGCCCAAAGCTGCTGGGATAGACTCTATCTGCTAATGCAATGCATTTTGTTTGTCGGCACAAAGCTAAAGTCTATTCATACGTGCTATTGTGTGTGCATTTGTGTCAAGCTATTCCTGTTGTTATTGACAAATGCTCTTATACTAAATGGATTTTGTTCATAAATCATCTAATTCTAAACTAAGTGAAACTGTCTCTGTATGTTGCCCATTATTAGAAAGGAAATTGGGAGATTTACCAATATCTCATTAAAGAATAAAAAGGTCTTTGCTTCAGTACGCATGATAACAAAGACAATAGTTCTTAAAAAATGGATTCAAACTTATATCCTGACTCATAAAGACTGGATTTTAGAAGCATTGGATATTGTTCATTTAGAAAGAATATAATTTCAGTCTTCAAAATAATGGACTTGAGTTTTTTTTCAAAATTGGAATGCATCACAACAATATATATAATGTCATTTGATGCTCAGTCAATTAAACTATTTTCTTCTTTGCATTAAAGGCCCATGATTAATGTTATAGGATTAAAGATTATTCTTAAAATTTTTAAAGAGCTACTTTTGGTTATGTATTTGTTGCAACTGTAGATTTAGGATGGCTATTTGAAATTGTGTATTTTACATATGTGTATTGTTTTAGAAAAGTAAACAATATATATATTTCTAATAATTATACTTTTTCTTTATAACTTTATTGTTTTTATTTTACAATAAATATTGTTATGTTTCCTGGATGCGTTTTGTTCTGCAAACCTAAACTGATTTTAGTGAGATATTGTTAGTGAGATATATATATTATTTTATTTTGAAATATGTAAAAATATGTCTGGATTATTGTGATTTTATATCATTTTAGTTCTTTTTCACTGTTTAATTATTAGTGTGAAGTGTATTCCAACAGATAATGACCTGGAAATTATTCACCATTAAAACAGTCCAGTCAGAACCTTCTTCTCTAGGTCTGAATCCGAGAGAAAAGACTTTAACAACTCTCAGACTTTGGATGTGTTTTTTTTTTCCAGTGAAAGAATATTAATGTCAGGATTTACTGCATTTCTTTGAGGTTTATGGTTCATGTCTGTTTGTGTTTTATTCATATTGTAGATGTGGATTTTTGAATAAACAACAATAAAAACAGTTGTTTGTTTTTAATGAATATCTTATGCCTTCACACTATTCCCTCATTGTAAATGTATATATAAGATTTTCACCTACAGATCTATTTACAAAGGTCTTGTAATATTAAAGCTCATGTAATATTAATGTTTTTCTCGTTTTTGGAGAAAATGCTACTATTACATAGTAGCATGTCATTTTTGACATAAGAACATTAAAACAATAAAAACATGAAAAAAATTATTTAAACATATTTTTTGTGATTTTTTAAATTGGATAATTATTCTGGAACTGTTGGAATTTATAGTATAACCATGTTAAACCACTGCAAACATATTAACTCAACATTTACCACTGCACAAAATAATAAAGAGGACATTAAAAAACACTGTTACCATAACAGGTTGGGTCATGATGGCTCAGTGGTAAGGTTGATTCCCGCTCTCCTCACAGTTCATACTGATTTTGTGTACTTGAATGTTTGGTATGGGTCGGAGAGTTTGCAGGCGCAAAATGGCTGCCATGTCTCTGTCAGTCTGCTTCAGGACAGCTGTAGATTAACACCACCAGGGTGTGACTGTGGAGTGAACGAATAATGGATATGTAAAGTATCTTGAAAAGTGTTATATATACTATGCATTTTTATATTTAAACAAATTACACTTGGTGTGAAATATTATGAAATATGTATATGGTGTGAGTATTTATGTCTGGTGGTGTTTTTTTTTGCTGCAATACCTCGAGTGACCACTAATCAAATTTGTTTCAAGGGAAATGTGCGGTCTCCTATCCAGTTCTAATATACAGCCATGGTGTTTGGCTGTGACCATGTCCTTTCTTGTTTCTGCAGAAATTGCCCCACCCCCTTGGCCTCCAGGTTGAATACTATTGGCTATTTGCTGCAAGACCTCTGTTCTTCAATGTCTGTAATTCAGAAAAAAATCTGGAAACAAATTGCCCATTCTTTTTTAACATATGTACATCATCTGAGCGTTCAAGAATATATTTTTTGTCTTTAATAATGCCTGGGCTGAAGATACTTATAAAAGTCCTCAGCTGGTATATAACATTGCCCCACAGAGCTACTGTAGTTGTGACCACGTATGTGTAACAGCTACTGTTGTTAGAACTGCTTGTGTGTTATGTCTGTATTTTGTATGTTATTTTTGTAAAATGCTCTATTTCATTTTCAAGAAGACCACAGCGCATGAACAATGGCTGCATGTGAAGCACTTAGTGACTATGTCTGTGAAAGGTGCTATATAATTAAACTTTCTTCTTCTTCTTCTGGTATATAATATTGATTTCTTAGAGCTTCAAATGTCTTAAATTTGCCATTGTCCCATAGATTGATGCTAGCTTCTTGCCTGAGATTGGGACCAGCACCATCTGCTGAGGTCTGGATGACCTGTCAGTGCTACAGACTTATCTATGTCCATTTTTCACATCAACAGAAAGACAAACTTAAAAATTAGGTTAACATAAAGGTTGTTCCTCAACCTCTCAGTCTGTGTATTTATTGTGGTCACTTATTTGTGTTATATGTGTTTAGATTGTTAGATTGTGTATTCACTCAGAGAGTTCTTTAATGTAGTCATTGATTTATTTTTTGTTGGAGAGTGATGTGGATCTTCGTTCTGATTAAAGATCCTTATCACAGCGGGATACACAAAGGGTTCACATAACTGCTGCCGAGCACTGGGGACTCCTATGTGAGCAGATGTGTTCTGATTTAGACCTTGAAGTAGTATTGACCAGAGCATAAGTCAACTCACTCCTGGACTAATCCTGGACTTAATGCAGTGATGGAAGCGGTTGTCCCCAGATTGAGTTCATTTTATTTCCTCGTGTGTTTTTGACTCACAATCCCTTTTAATTTCATAGGCTGTAACATGTCCTCTGCATTAGACGGTGGGACTTAGTGCTAGCTGTTTAAAGTCCTTGTCCTGGGGTTTTGCGTGGAGCCTGTGTCTGCGGCGGCTCCTCCAGGGTCGAATTAGCCCCTGATCCACTAATCAATTTGGAGAGGAAGGTAAAATTAACACAGGCTTCCTACTTCTGGAGTCAAGCAGAAAATATATATCCCTTCTGGAGATTATAATTCCCCATCACAGCCTGAAATGGATGCCAATACAAAGAGCAGGCTCTTCGTGTCACTTCTGCTTGTTAGTGTTGATGTATAGGACACAGGTGAGGGGCTTTTCTGAATGGCGGGATCGGTCAGAAGAATAACTAATGCTGCTTTCTGATGGGTACATGTTTAAGGCCCTGGCCACGTCGTGCACATCTGTTTAAAAATATTAATAAAAACATAATCAAAACAAGTGCATGAATAGGATCAATAGCTCTATATCTTTTGTATTATGTCCACAGTTCCATGTGTCAACATCCCCTCAGCTTCAGTTTTGTAGGTCATGTGACGAAGGTAAGAGCTCTTTCTTCCGGGCTTGTTCTAGTTCAAACCAATCCATCATGCTGCCTGTGTCGTCTTTAACAACCCACCGTTCGAGCTCCTCAAAGCGGGTTAGCGCAGTCCCAGAGGCCCCTGTCGCACCGGGGGTGGTCCCTGGTGGGAAAGCCCCCTGCATTCAGGCCTTTGTGAGCACAACTCCGGCACAAACTCCAGTAATAGCACTGTCGTCTCAGCGGGCCCTGTTCCGAGGCTCGTCGACCTTGAGCGGGGCTTTAAAGACGCTGGAGTTAGAACTGAAGTCGAGCAGTGAAACACAATGTAAAACCTTCCATTAATCACTCCAGTCTGGGTCATTAAGCAGCGCAAATTGCTAACGTCTACCTCTGCACTGGCTCTGAAACTCTCAACATGACGCACTCGAGCCGTGAATTTGCTTTTTCAAACAAACTTCCTCCCAGACTAATGTTTGGTTCAGAGGTAGGATGTTCGAATAGACAAATAATAATGGTTCATTAATCATACCTGACACTGATTTAAGTGCAGGGCTCCTTTTTTGTCCTGTATTCTAATAATTTTTTATTTTATTTTAATAGGATTCACTTGGGTATCTTCTCCAATTTGATTCTAATGGCCCAATACATGTATATTAGTTTTAAACCATGCCAGACTTATTCCAAAAGTAATTACATCAAAATCTAAATCTAAAAAATACTCACTAATTCTGTCCATTTCTTTGGCAGACCATAAGGATTTTCTATGCCTTCTTGTATTATTTCTTTGTAAAACCAAACTAGTCCCAAAACTGAATACACATAAAACCCTTTTTTCCTCATCACCACACTAGTGACCAATCGATTAAATGGGTTAATAGTGTTATTCGGCTTATCTCACTCTGGGGGTCAGCCACAGCGTCGTACTTCACACGAGTAACTTGGCAAATGTTTTAATACCAAATGCCCTTCCTGACGCTGTCTGTTCCATTTCTCCAGGCTCCATTTACAGAGGAGTGCATAATAGTATAATAGTAGTTTATAAAAACGGAAAATCGCTCTTTCCCTGTTTTCACTGTCGTCATGACAACGGGAGGCATTACGATGAGTGTGTGTCTCAATGAGTCTCGATGTGTCTCGATGAGTCTCAATGTGTCTCGAGGTGTCTCGAGGTGTCTCGATGAGTCTCGATGTGTCTCGATGTGTCTCGATGTGTCTCGAGGTGTCTCGATGTGTCTCGATGAGTCTCGATGTGTCTCGATGAGTCTCGATGTGTCTCGATGAGTCTCGATGTGTCTCGATGTGTCTCGATGTGTCTCGAGGTGTCTCGAGGTGTCTCGATGTGTCTCGATGAGTCTCGATGTGTCTCGATGTGTCTCGATGTGTCTCGATGAGTCTCAATGTGTCTCGAGGTGTCTCGAGGTGTCTCGATGAGTCTCGATGTGTCTCGATGTGTCTCGATGTGTCTCGAGGTGTCTCGATGTGTCTCGATGAGTCTCGATGTGTCTCGATGAGTCTCGATGTGTCTCGATGAGTCTCGATGTGTCTCGATGTGTCTCGATGTGTCTCGAGGTGTCTCGAGGTGTCTCGATGTGTCTCGATGAGTCTCGATGTGTCTCGATGTGTCTCGATGTGTCTCGAGGTGTCTCGAGGTGTCTCGATGTGGGAGTGTAGTCAAGGTTTGGTAGTCCTATGTACCTTGGCAGACTGACAGAGCCCCTTCTTTTAATAAAAGAGTTGGTTTTCTAGAGGGCAGCACTATCAAGTGCCTCTGGATGCATCCGATCAGAGAAAAGAAGCATCATTATAGTTAAACATTACGTACTGAAGTTTAAATTAAAGTATATTCCAGACTTAATTAACTTTACAAAGTCACCAGTCAACATTATTCATGAACTGCAACAAGGTTGTTACAATTATCAGTCATCCATTTTTTTATTAATTAATGGAAACTTGTTTTAAATCTCTCTGTAAGTGTAAAAAGAGCCTGTGTTCAGATCCATTTAAGAGCTGTTCTCTGAGAAGTAACTCTGGATCTTAACCTCTGTCTCTCGTCTCAGACCCACTCCACTTTGATCACACCACTCACTGACCGTACGTCATGAAGGAGGTTATGTCACAGGCTCCAGATGAACACCGAGTCACTGAGGCCGACTGTGGAGTGAATATTCACGACATTACACAGAGTTATTATAATTGCTTATGATTGTCTTAGAGCTTTCAACTTTTAATCAGGTTTTCATAACACAGAATAAACTCACATGTTACATTTTAAATTAAAAACTGAATAAATACTCAAAAAACTCTATATGTTAGCCCTGCAACTAACTGGCCACTGTCCAGGGTGTACCCCGCCTCAGGCCCAAAGCTGCTGGGATAGGCTCCAGTCACCCGCGAACCCTTACGAGACAAAGCGGTAGAAAAAAAAATTAACGAAGAATAAATACTCAAAAAAATTATAGTTAATGTACTGTACTTAAAAGTTAAACACAGTTTCTGCCCCATTTCCCTCTTAGCCCATTCCAGCTCTATATTTACTTTATCTTTTTACTCTAACTCCAGTGCACATTTTCCTCTTGTTTTCCCGCTCTTCTATCAGCTCACCTGTGCTCACAGCTGTTACTCATTCCAAATAAAACCAGTATATATACTTTCACCTGACAGATTAATCTTCTCCATTCCACAAGAGACTTTCCAGCATTCGTAGTCAGTCTGTGGTGCAGTTGCTGACCTGGATTGTTGTTTCTGTTGATTTTGGGTTTCTGTCAATGTACAGAAGTCCCGTGGCAAGTTATGTCTACGTCTAGTTCCAGAAGATGAATTTGACATAACCTGAAGAGAACTATGAGCACCCAGGAACTATAAACAATTTAAACAATATAACAATAAAAGTTATTATAATAAATACCTATAAGACTGTGAATCTGAATACACTGCTGTGTGCTGCACCTGAGTCCAGTTACACCTGCATTACATGAACTGTTCAGGCAAAGAGTCACTGTGAAATATGTTTGTACTACACATATTTCCCGACTTGAGCAGGCTTCATGGAGGGACGTGGGGAGTCAATTACACTTGCGGGTGCGGGGGATGTTTAATACAATGACGTTAAATTTAATAGCTGTATTCCTAATTTTTGTATTCATATTTTCATTTACACACACTTTAAAAGATTAATGCCAACCATCTGGACTAGGTTTTCAATACCATTGCATCAACTTTTCAGAATATTTCAGAATATTTTATTAAACTTTTTAAGTCGAAGATACAGCTCTCACCGGGTGGGGGTGCTGCAGCAAACAGCAAATGGAAGCAAACGAGCAGAGCAGCTGCTTTACACACGCTAATAAATCCTTGATAATAATAAAGCCTGGTATTAGGGTCTCCTTTTTTCACAGATGATTTCATTAAGTTATTAAACAGTTTTCCTCAAATACAAAAAAACGAGCCCCACCCACAGCTGCTGAGTCTACTCCAGTCATCATTTCCTTTTTTTCACACATGTTCAGTCCTACATTTGCCTATTCCACAAATTTTTCATGACTTTAACTAGGCTGGAACCATAAACCAACTGTGCTTCAGGTTTTTCCAGGTCGCAGACAAACCTGAATTAACTTCACTTTGAGTAATTCGAACATTTAGTCTCATTACAATAAAGACTTGTGTTCTGTGTGTTGCGTGAAAGTGCTCTGGTGTTTCTGTCTGAAAAGCATTACTCAGGCAGCGCTCCAGGCTTCATCCTGTTCATTTTAACGCTGCTCGCTGTGGCCCAATCTGCTGCAGAGAAAATTACAAAAACCCAATCAATACGACACGTCCCACCGAGTTAAATACCCACTTTGTGATAAACGGCCAGTCGTTGCTGCCTCCACAAAGCCCTGAGAACAGATGCAAAGAAGGTGGCCGTTTTTTCAGTGTGTTTTTTATTTTATTTTATTTATTCTTGTCACACTTTTAAAGGCGTCATGTGTGACTCATGCTCCACAGATTTGTCTCTGACCAGGCTCTGAGCCATTTTCACTGTGTTAGAAAACGGAGAGTAAGGGACAATCATTAGAAGGACACAGGTTCAAAGTAAGGAACAACACAAGACAAAAAGAAAAATGAATCCCAATGACATTTTCTTCACTCTGTACAGCCACTGTGTATTACTCAAACTGTCCAGACATTATGTCCAAGCTTGTTTTGTTTTTTTTCAGTGGGCTGGATGTGGTAGCTCAAGAGGTTTATGCAGAAGGTAAAAGGAAGACACAAATAAAGTAACACATTACTGAGAGACTAAAAGCAAAGGAGCAAAGTGCAAATCCTCAGTAATGAAGACCTTAGTAAAGACTTCAGTTCAACAGCTGTGATTGGCCAAACTCCTGCTGTGGGCTGATTGTTCTCATCTATTATCATATCATCTATCAACATTCTTTATTATAAAGCCTAGATTAAATCTTAAGGTCATATCTTTTTGCCGTTCTATATGTGTTCACAAAGTAAATACTTCTAATTCATTCCTTGACTTGCCTTCTTCCACTTGGTCCTTCTCATCTAGTGTTTGTCCTCCAAGCGACTGACCACGTGACTCAAATTATTAACATTTCTGACGTTTTCTTCCGCTTTCTGACTGTCCATACATTAATGATGAAAGGAGAGGCCTGTTCCTGTGGTTTAGTTTCTGCAGAGTGTGTGGGCAGTGGGACCACAGCAGTGAGAGCATCGATAAGAGTCAGAGGGCAGTAAAAGCTCTGGGCTGGGATCAATACGTCTCTGAAGATAACACCCTCAGACCGTTCACTCCAAACACACCTCGTCAACAAACATCTCATTTAGCCTCAGCTCGATAGGAACAGAGCAAAAACATTTGAATTATCTGAGCGTAAAAGGCTGTTTATCCGAGATGCTAATCACAAGGTAAATGTCATCAACATTTTCACTGCTGAGAAACTTTAGACGAGTATAAAAATAAAATCTTTTTTGACTAGATTGTAGCCTACCCCTTTGAAGATATATTCACTGTCACTCTCACAAATAAACTCTCACACAATCCTTTGTGACGTACACTTTGTACATTCCTAACGTTCCATAAGTTCAAAGTTCAAAGTTTCTTTATTGTCCCTCTTGGGGAAATTAACCTTGCAGCATCATATCCTTAAAACATACAACACAGAAGGACACATCAACAAGAGCAGGATCAGCACTGGAACTCACTAAAACCACTATAATAAAAATGTTTTTTATAATTAGCTGTTTAGCTGTCAAACATATTATGCAACAGATTACTCCTTTCCTGGTTTATTGTGTTGTTGACACCATTGTCGACCAATGGGAGCGCTCCTGTTTCCTGAAGTGAGCTCTGATTGGCCAAACTCCCACTGTGGGCTGGTCATTCTCATCTATAAAAATGAATTATTATAAAGCCTAGAGGATGTCTTTCTTTTTCTTTTGTTTTTCTACAATGAGCTTTAGGATTAAACTGTCAAACAATGCAGAAGTAAAAAGAAATTAACTTCTCACATGTACTTTTGTTTGGTTGTATAAAGTTAACTCACAAAATCAAGTGTGGTCCATTTTTAAAATATATTTGGTTGAATTAAATATTTTTGCGCATATTGACATGTTTTAAATCTTCATCTGAGAGAAGCCGAGCCCTTTTGGTTTGTCTCCAGAAGAACCTCTGGGAGCTCCTGGTCACTGGTATCGATCAATAATCCCTCGGTCGCCTGTGAGTCTGGATCGTCAGATAACACTCCATTTATTCTCTGTCTGCTACAAAAGGCTGAGCTTTCACTCACTTTACCAGAGTTCAAACACTGTATTCCAAAATAAAAGCCCAAAAAGTCAACCAGCTTTAAAAGGCTGGGAAAGACAAGTATTGAAGGAATTTTTTACTTTACTTTTGTGCCTCTTCAAAAACTTTATTTCACTTTTTTAAACTTATAATGTTTTCAATTCCATCATTAGCCACAAGCCTCAGTTATAACTAAACTAAAATGTATTGGTGTTTGCTTTATAGAGGAGTGCCTTTACTATTTACTTTTTCAGTAAATGCTCAGGCTCATTTTAACGTTTTCTATTGGGACATTTATTTTTTGGGCTTTTGTACTTTAGCAAAACCCCTATTATGATTTATCCCAAATTGTAACTGATGGTGGCCCTGTCCTGTTTAAAAACCCTTGTTGTTGCAGAGCAGTGGGTGAGAGCCGTATGGGGAGCGTCTGAGGAGATTGTATTGATCTAAAAAAGAACATGTGACCAGCCTCTCATCAGCGGTTTCCTCTTGAATCGATTGAATGCTTCAGACATGAACAACTGCACGTCTCTCAGACCGGACTCTTCAGTGTGGATTGGATTTCAGATTTGTTAAATTGTGTTAGAAAGGAAATGGAAAGGTCAGCTGTTCTGTTCACGTCATGTTTCTGGGGCACGACTAGAGTAGGGTTTGCATTATTAATGGATAAAAAATAAAAAAACAGAGTATTGTTTCTTTTCTGGGCACATTTTAGAATTTTGAACCTGTCTTTAAGCTCTTCCATCCAAGCTCTGTCTGCTGTGAATAGTCAAGAAGAAAACTCAACCCAACCAAGGTCTAAACACTCAGCTGAACCAGAACTGAACCACATCTAACCCAAGTCTAAACTACCATTAGCTCTGGATTAAAACTTAAGTATGACAAAACAAACAAAATGGAATAAAGATTAAGGTGGGTAAGCAGGAGTAAGCCAGGTCTTGCCAGGTCTAAACCAAGATGAAACTAAGGTTTAAGATAGAAACCCTTGATTCCTCCAGGACTAACACAGGTGTACAGCTCGACCAGGTCTACAGTCTTCACCAAGGACTAATCCAGGTCTTAAACTGGACTAAACCTGGTGTAAACAGGTCGAAATCAGGACCAAATGAGACTAAATCAGGTCTGAACCAAAGATTAAACAAATCAGGACTAAACAAGCTTTAAACTAGAACTTAACTATGTCTAAACCAGGACTAAAGTCAAGACTAAACCTGGGCTTAACCTAAGACTACAACAGCTCTAATCAAAGATAAACCAGGTCTAAAACTGGACTACACCAGGCCTAAACTAATCCCAAATCTAACCCAGAACTAAAACAGTCCAAAACATGAACTCAAGTGAGCCCAAACCCAGGATTAACCAAAGTGTAACACAGGTGTAAACACAACCAGGACTAAATCTGGGCTAGACCAACATTAAATCTGTTTTAAACAAAGGAGCTAAACTTTATTAACTTTGCCTAAACTTTTTTTACTCCTCTTCAAACGTCCAGCTCCTGGTTTTAATTTGTCTAAACTCCCGCTTCAGTTGGAGGTCAGAGGTCAGCTGGATGTAAATCTCCTCATTTAGAGACTTTAGCAGCGGAGGAGTGTTTTCTGCTGCAGAACAAAACAGAATTTGGTATTTTTACTGGCTCTAACCAATAACACATAAAGCTAACCATACTTTTTAAAGAACGGAGGGCATGTGCCACCAGAAAGTGTACATTTTGCAAAATAAGGTTTATCATCTTCAAAAACTATAATTTAATACAAAGAAAAAGTTTTTTTTAGAAAAACAGCAAAAAAATAAATAAAAAAGAAACACTTGACTTTGTGTGAACAGCCATCATATAATGTATACTTAATACTCTAACATGGAGGCATACAATTCTCAAAATCTGGGCCTAATGCGTACATTTTATTAAAAGGCTGATTGTCACTAAGTTAACCCGAGCTAGGTTCTTCATGTTTTCGTCCCTTGTCTTCCGTGCTGGGATGAAAACATAAATAAAGCAGAAGTCTAGTGCAAAAGTTTTTTGCATAAAAAAGTAACAACAAACTGATTTACTGGGATCAGTAAATCAGTAAGCGCCTCATCTTCAGTGGAGCGCTCTAGGGTCTTTGCACCTACTTTACTTTTTCTGATACAGTAATATGATTACACTTTACAGAAAAGCAATTAGGACACAAGGAAACTTAAATCCAGCTTTTTTTTAACCCCTTCTCTGTTTCTGCCGGCAATTAAACAAATCTGTAACAATGGAGGTCAGTTTGTTTCTTATTTATGTGTAGAATTTAAATAAGACTATTATCTGTGTGGGTTTGGAGGAACCAGTGCCAAACTTGTGCAGGTCAGTGGTTCTCAAACTGTGAGCCGGGGCCCCCTCATGGACCGCGAAGGTACTGCAGGGGAGCTGTCAAAGCTTGGTTGCATAAAGTACAATAAGTTTGATATTATTCTGCACTGTTACAGACTTGCTTGTGTGCTTTATACTCACAATAGACAGTGAGGCTCTTGACTTTAAGAATGACTGGTTAAACAATAATGTTTGTTGTTTAGGTTCTCATATCAGATGTGAAAATGACAAAACAAAATATGTAATGTATTTGTGTAACTATCCTGGACATATCCCTGCCCTGCACTGTCCGTCCTGGATGTTCTCCCTGAGGTTTCTTCTTTTTCTCCAGCTGTGTTGTTTGACTTTTTCTTCACCTTGATGAAGGGTCTAAAGACAAGGGCGTTTTTCTGCACTGTCTCTAAAGCACTTTGATCAAACCAACATCCATTTTGTCAAAACATTAAAATAAATGCAGCAGAACATTTGTGCAGAAACACTGACTGTGAAAAGTAATTTAACTTTCCAGGACAATCCTACATTGTCCACCTTTAACTTTCAGACGGTTTAATACAATATAATCATTTTTGGGTTTGTGCTGCAGATTGTAGGACGCTCTCTGCCTCGTGTGAACTCTCCCATTGTACATCACAATGACAAAAGGTGGTGTGTTAATTAATCAGAATTTCAATTAACAACATGGAAATGTTTGCATTATCTCTGCTGCTGTAGATAAAGCCAGGAAGCAAATTAAACCAGGATCGGAGCGCTGCGCAGGGAATGTTAATGGACACACAGCTCTGCACTGAAAGAATTCAAACTGAGGACAATATAACGAGAAGGTGAGGAAGTGGAGGGTCATTTGGAATGTTTTTGGCAAACTCTACTCGAGAAAATGATTAATATAAGGATCTTACTTTGTGAAAAAAAACATTGCTTTACATTAAGCACAAGCAGACATTAAACAAAGAACCCCTAAATGATATAGAAGGATAGATAATTCCTTCAGATGAACAATGACAATGCAAACAAGTAAAAACACTGAGAAATAAATATACAAAAGGATGAAATATCAGATAAAGAAAAGGTTAAAGCAAAAGCACCGGGCGTAGGTTTCAATATCTGAGATAAAATCCAACATTTAGCAACAGGGGGCGTCATAAACTCTATTTGCTGCAGATATTAAAGACCTCCTGTACTGTTCTGTCTACTGAGCGACCAAAGTGTTACTGAGGATGGATCATTTCCTTTAAACGTACGGTGGCTTTAAAGGGACAAATACAGTGGTTGTGTAGCCAACATTAACCAACTTTTGCAGAATATGTCATAGCTTTAATATCCTTGGCAAGCAATGTTTAGGAGTATTTCTCGGTATTTCTAAAATCATATTTATTTGGTTGAGATGTGTGCTTTAAAATAGAATTATGCTGACCCTGATGATCCAAAAACCATTGTATGAACACATTGCAGCTTTTCTCATTAATCCTATTGTGCTTCTGATTTTCTCCCACAGACCGTGAGCTCAGCGGCAGGTCTTTGTCGACTCAGCTCTGATACGGCCTCCACAGATGTATATTAGCCTCTGGGATCGATTGCACACTTTTATCTTTATTGCATTGAAATCGATGGCAACAAAACAAACTAAAGAGTCATTAGATTTCAGGATAAATGTATCAAACAGTGAAACAAATGTGGATTGATTCCTGCAGAAGTTTAATGTCACGGAAAGCAGAATGGTTAACTTTATTTATTCAACTCTGGAGTCATTTTTTAATATCAGTGTTAGAGTTTAGTTTAAGGTCTGAAGTTGTGCAGCTCCTGTTTGGGGTTAGTGTATGGATACGCTGGGGTATACACAGTGGGACAGTACCATTACAAACCTAATGTCACAACAGGCCTGTTTGTTCAGGACCTTTTATTGAAGCTGGGTTATTTGACATGTTATGAGTAATTATCAAATTCTGACAAATGATCTCCTTGGGTTGACCTTACATAAGAATAGTATTTTCCTCGTCCTTATGGAGCAGCACCTCCTTTTAGCCGTATATTCTGTGCTTTGATGGTGGGCGGAGCGGGGTCACTGACAGGTCGACCTGCTCAGAGCTGGAGCTGTCAGTCTCACTCCACTTGGTGTGATGGTCTTTCCTACTTTGTTACGACTGGACAACACACAGACGGAGCTTTCGTAAATCTTCTACATGTGGGACATAGACTAAATGTTTAGGGACGTGTGATTTCTGTTGAAAATACTGTACAGTCCTGCATTAAGGAGGAAATGTAATCACTCAATACCACTTCCCAATGCCCGCTTCATCACATGTCTGTGTACTGAACAACATGGAGCATCCCCTGCACTTGGCTTTTGAACAACAGAGAGCAGCCATTGGACAGCTGAGGTCAGTGCCATAAGACTCTACAGTCTGTGGAAGATGAAGTCTGAGGCACCTTCAAAAGAGATGATGGAACATGGGTCAGTGGCTGAAATGTGAGGGTTGACTCCAAGAAAAATGGCTACCAATAATTATGTTTAAGTTTCAGTGATAGACTAAAATGTCACAAAAAGCTGCTGAGAAGTGAATAAACTTTGTGTGGCAGCAAAGACTGAGATTTTAATGGTTTTTGAGAAATATTTTAAAATATGTTATTCACACAAAACTCATGTTAATAGACCAAAGGAACCAAAAATCCTCCTAAAATTAAAAATATCAACCAAAACCAGGAGCAAAATCCATTCTTTGAAGCCAGTGGTGCAGGGTTAGAGTTGTTGGACCGGATTTACAGTGGACAGCTTCCTCATTCATTAAACTGGACACAATCCTCTCACACATGAAGGAAGGGAATGGAAGAATGCCCTGCCAAAATACGATCTGGCACACAGGCAGAGTTCTATTTGGATGTGTTCAATCTCCTGGTTCCATAGACATTATTGTAAATGTATTTAAACCACCGTCTGACTGACTGAGCTGTGAGATCTTTCAGACCGAAGCAGGACGTGTGATTTCTAACGTAACAGTCACATGGTTTTGTCTGAAGAGCTGAGAAATGGCTCAGGACGAAGTCATGACCCTCGCAGTTTCTCCATTCACACCTTTGATAACCTTCACTGTGGCTTTTCTCACTGCAGCCACAAAGTCTTAGGATAGAAAAATATATAAATGTACTGCCCTCAAAAGGAACATTTACAGCAGTACATAGTTAATTTTATCTTTATGTGTCGGCAAGTTACAACAACAGTCATGCCAGGACACTTCAACAATAAGAAATCTGTTATAAGCATCTAAAGCAGGATTCCATACTTGACATAGATTTCTAAACTGCAGAAAAGCACAATAGCATTTAAGGTTTCAAAGGGTTTGTGTGAAAATAGGTGGTTAGTCTTTCTTCAGGGGTCTGGTCAGTGGGAAGTGCTCAGAGCAAAGGTAAGCATTATGTAACTTAACGATGATTAACTGAGAGAGCCTTTCTAAACAGGCGAGCTGATAGTCCTGAATAATGAAGAGGAGACTGGGTTTGGCAACAACAAAAGGACAGGCTCAGGTTTCCAAGAAAAGCCTGGAGGGAAGTGCTTGAGGCATGGTATAAACTGGCACTGAGGACGAAGGCAGAGGTCCAGAGGTGTCGGAATCTCTCAAGGACTTTTTATCTTATTTAGTTATTTATTTGGTCAAGAAAAGAAAAATAAATAACACAACACCTTAATTTTATAAAAAAAAAAACATATGACCAGGTGTAGGCCAAACCTATTTTGCCTACTTGACTTAAAGATAGTCCAAACCTTTTCCACAGTGCAAATGTAGTCGGCTTATTTGGATGCAATTAATACCGGTCTTTAGTTTCTGTTTCTGTTGTTCTTTCCATGACATTGGTAGGAATTCTTCTCAATATTCAGTTTCTTGTTCTGGTCATCTCCTGTTATGTTTTGTCCTGGTGTCTAAACCCAATTTTAATTTGTAAAGTTTTAATGAGAAAACCAAATGAATAATAAAAGAAAAAAGGAAGGCATCAAAAATAGACCAGACTATTGCTAAAAAAAAATCAAATAAAGTGCAAATAAAAACAAAATGCTGCTAAGAATCAAAGTTTTAAGTTCTTTTTTATTCTCTCTGTGGGGCCTGCCTTTAACACATTCAGTCGAGCAGTGGGAACAAAAGTGGGATATGTTTCCACAAACTTGATAAAACTGTGTAGAAACAGAGGCAGTGCTTTTGTTCAGATTGTTTTTAAAACTAGAGATCCATGTCCTGATGTGGAGCTTTGAACTCTAGGTTTCCTGACGTCTTGTCCTGGTGCTCTGTAAAACGCTGTAGGCCATTTTCGAAGTCACAGTAGGGTGAGTGTGTGTTATTATACATTTCTGCCGTAATACTCTTGTATAAAAGCTGCAAGAACTTTAAAAATGCAGTACACAGTTATCCTGCTCTCGTCTCTGAGTGAACAAAGCATAAACAGAGTTACTTATTCTTATCTTTGCTAATGTTTCCTCCACGCGCTGTGACCTTCTGACCTCGCTGGAGCACAACAACAGCAAAACCTTGACACAAAGTGCTAAATCGTATGCTAATAGCCTCCGGAGGAAGAGTGTGCGGTGCGTTTGAGGTTCAGCTTCTCACTGACGGAGCGTCGTGTGCTTCAGTTGTCAGCCGCTGTCACGTCCCGCTGGTGTCACGCTGCTCGAACGTCACGCTCGGCTCAGCTGGAGACAAGTTTGAGATGAGTTTGTAAGACTGGAGTTGTGAATGTGTGAAAGTCGGTTTGTTTTATGGTAGCGTTGCCACGTTGTGTCGACAAAGCACCGTGGAAAAGGAGAATGAGTAGGTGGTAGAAAATAGAAGGAGAGAGGAATCAGGGCCCGGTTCCACGAAGCTGGGTTAGGAGAGGATACTTTGGGGTTAAATCTGGGTTTTCAGTTTCGAAAGCTGGTTGACTTTCTCTCGAGGTACAGTAGATCTTTGTGGAAACCTACACTGAACGGACAAACTGATCTGGTGGAGGTTAAGTTCCAGGTAGATGATAAAAAACCACAACTCTCTGACTGATCAACAATTAGAAACAAAGAGGAGAAGAAAGACGAAGAGGGAAAGGAACTGGAGCACAGACCAATGTTGCTGCGACAATATAGACAATAATAGACTCTGTGATAATGATTTCAGCGACTTTTTAAACGTACAGGCCACACTTCTGTGTCTTTGTGTATGTCTGCTCTTCCTTCAGGCTGTGGTGCTGTTCGTTTTACTCTTCAACTCTCCTGACCTGTCCTTTTAACACAAATTCAGCTGGACTTTGACTATCTTTTATCCATTTTATTGATGTTTTATTTTTTTAAACCTCTGTTATTGTTTTAAAGTTTTCACTTGTTTTTATGTTTAATGTTTTTATGTGATTTGTTTTTACTACCTTCCTATTTTTAAGTGCACTATACTGAGCCTGTAAAGCACTTTGGGCAGCGATTGCTGTTTTTAATGTGCTGTATAAATAACATTGACATTGACCTGTGGCTGTGATTGGTTGTTTTAGTCCCGACTCGGCCTGCTTTGGAGAAATACGGTTAACTCAACAGGATGTTAACCCACTTCAAAATCCCACTGATCCAGAGATTGTCAAGTTTTTGTGTAAACAGGTTTAACTGGCTATGTAGAACAGGGCCCTGGTCCAGATTCAGACCTGGTCCAGAGCAGGTTTAAGGTTTGGCTTACAACAAAAATGTTATAAATCTGAGCACTCTTAATCACAAAAATGGAAAAGCATTCAAACTGAACTTGGCTAAACACAAAGATCAGATACTGACACTGTTTAATGATTTTTTATCATCTTTAAAATGTTTGGTGCATTATTTACTTTTCCCACTGTTCCTACCAACTCCGATTTAAAATGAAGACAAAATGAGATGTGTCTTAAAAACGTATTTATTGTTTCTCAGTTCTTTGGGACTTCGGTAAAACCGTCTTAATGCAGAGTCAGTTTTGTCTCACAGTTCATTCCTGTAATTATTCTCACTTTTATCCCTTTGTCTGGTCAATTTGAAATGAAAGGTGGCCTATTTTAGTTTCTCTGCTCCTCAAACCTTTGTATACTTTGTGAAAGTTAGACTACACCTGCTGTTGGTCTGGCTCTGAGTTAAGGCTCGTTTTTATGGAAAGCTTTGGCTCTAACCTTTATGTTCACGTTAAAACAAGCTGGAATCCGTGCTGTAAGCCACACTTTTCTGAGCAACTTTTGCCATATCCCTCAGTTGAAATGTGGTTAATGTGTTAAAGACAAAGGGTTAACCAAGTTCTTCAAAGTGAAAAGCAGAGGAAAATATTTTTGTTTTTGATAAAGTAAACTTCTTTTTGCACTAATAATTTTACCCTGATCTTCTAATTGATCTCATTATTTCATAAATGAACAGAATAGGAGATGATAAAAACATAGTAATTTATCTCTGTGTTCGATTCTACTCCAAACCAACAACACTGTCATTAATTAAAGCTTTATACAAACGAAAAAAAAAAGAGCCCTGGTCTTTCAGGTCACAGCTGGATTTAGAAGAAAAGAGGAAAGATAATGAAACTAGAGTGAACCTGCCTTCATGTTTTAAGAGATAATTCAAGTGGTCACATAAATGCATGAAGAGCTTGAATAATTTATGAATGTACTTTGCATAATTACCTCTGTCAGTGAAGGTTTAGTCAGATTTATTGGAGAAAAACTGCAGTCGGAGGTAAAGTCCCCACAATCCCAGATCTATCACCTTTAGTTTATCCGAAGCGTTTCTCTTAAAGATTCAAACCTACACTCAGCACAGAGTCAAAAAGCATATGGCTGCCAGGTTGAGTTTCTGATGAATGTCAGGAGGGTGGTAGGGATTATGTAGTGGGTAAAGTGTGTTTTATTGTTGACCTAAATTAGTTTTAATTTGTGGCAATCACCCTGGTTCATCAAAGTATTTAGCAATTTCCCCATTTATTTTCAATTTTGGTGATCTGTCAGGTGTTCTAATCATTTTGGCCAACACTGTGTTGTGCAGCTCAGCACAGTCCACCAGAGCGCTGCTCAGCTCCGAGGCCACAGCAGCTCCGAATGAAGCAGAGGCAACTGTTCCTTTGTGAAATGCAGTTGAAGGGTCAAGTATTCCAGGGCAGAAAGCTTCAGGACAGTTAGATTTGTCACTAATCCAAGACAGGAAAATGTTCTTCAGTGCAACACATTTGCTGGAGTCTGGACCAACATTACTGTCCCTGTAGCCTGTGCTCTGAAGACAGAGCCAAACTCACACATACTATAATATAATATGAGGTTTAAAAGGTGCCACTGAGGGACTTTATGGGTTAAAATAAGTTTTTGAAGAGATTTGGGGTCTGTTCAATCCCATATATCTGCATATGTTTGTGTAAGTAATGGCTATTATTGGTCCCTGTTCATGTTGCCCACTCTTTTCGGTCACAGTTTTTCAGTCCACATGGCCCTGTCCCACGATAGTGCTTCAGAAACACACAGAAGTCTTTTTATTAACGACCTGCAGTGGGACGTCTCACTTGCACGTCCCGACAGTGAAGCAGGTAAAACCGCTGCGTCTTCAAACAAAAAGCTTTTCCTTTAAGTGAACAAAATGAAGATTTGTGTTGTTCCTGCGGAGGCCGAACAGCAGTTATTCCCCGCTGGCTGTAAAAGCTGACTAAATATGAACCCACTACAAACATAATAAATCTTATATATTTAAAAAGCACCGTAGCAGCATAAAACTGAGCAGCGTGAGTCTGGGCCGAGCGCAATTTGTAAATGAGGAGGTTCAAGATCATTGTAAGGACGTTCAGGAGTGAAATTTATATTTAAAAAGAGAGAAAAAAACCCCACTGTGGCATCATTTTGTTTGTCATTTTAAAGGTGAAATATTTTCTTCTAGATACAATCTTTAATGTGTCTTTAGTTCAGTTTTGCGTAAAATCTTGTTTCCCAGTGTGAGCCTAGTATTCACCAGATTTCCATAATAATGTCTAAAAAATATTTACAACATATTTACTACGTAAGATAATGAGTTAGGGCACAAACGTCTTCTTAATAAACTCACAGGTGTAGTTTCTACGGTGAGTTTCTTAATGCATTCACAAATTTAATTTAAAAAGTCATTAAAGTATGGAGGCTTTTAGCTAGCATTAAAGTCTAAATATTCCTGGTTTTACTCTGGTGTAAGTTGTCAGATGATATAGATTTATAGATCATCCGGGGCCCCAGTGCATCTGCCCCGGCTGCACTGCCTGATGCTGCGGCTCTGTTACAGAAACGTATCCAGCTGGCTCACTGGGCTCTCAAAGCAAGCTTCAAGACAAATCCAGTTTATTCAGCTGCTGCTCAGGTCCAAACCAAACCAGGACCGCATCAGTCCTGTTTGTATTCAACATTTGACTTGTATTTCTAATTATCTAAAGCGTTTTTCTTATTTTATGTTAAACACTATGAATAGTCTTCGGTCATTTTCCAAACCTCCATTACACGCCTGGTCCTTTGTACCATTTAAAAAGTTAATGAGCATTTTAACATAAGAGAGAAAAAGCATCCGTAAATAATTTAATGTCAGAAATCGTTCAGTGGACCATTGAGTGTTAAAGCGAGCCTGGTGCAAATTAAAAATCACACTTCTGTTTCTTTTCAGGCCCAGCACTTTCTCATTAAAACCCCATTGTTTGCAGACGGACAGAGAAGAGGTCAGGGCCGAGTTAAACCGGGAAGGCCTCAGACAGGGCACCCACCGAGCACAGGTGAAGTTAATTTGAAGCTGTTGAAGCCGAGAATGTGTCAAGTTGTCAGACGTCAGGACTCGGGAGGACACACAGCTAATGGGCAGAAGGGCTCAGAGGAAGAAGCGCTGGACTTAAAGTGTCACTAGTTTGGAGCACAGATGGTTTTGAAGCCACCTGACGTTTCTAATCTTTTTTATAAAACATTTTTAAAAGATTTTTCTAGCACTTGGCTTGGACTACCCTACAAACAACACCTGGATATATATTTGAAGCATGTTGATTTTAAAAACTTCTGAACCCACCATAGCATCGTTTCCACTGGAGTAATACGGGTAGGTGTCCATCAAACGGGCTATAAAACGTTAGTCCCTGGTCCTAAGTGTGTAGGTGAAGCTGAACACTGGAGGACAGATAATCATCTCTCAAGAAATGAAGAAAAAAAATAATAATAAAAAAATAATAATAATAAAACACAGATGAACGGTCATATTCCAAGAGAAAAAAATACTAAATGTTTTGCCAGAAAACAAAGCTGCATTTATTAGCAACAGATGTTTCCAGAGTTGGTGTCATACAGCTGTTGCTTTTAGAATTTAAACATTGAATATTGTCTTCATTGCATTAAACACAAACAGAAGCTGCTGGTTTTAAATAATAAGTCCTTGAAATGTGGAAAACTCCTGCACCTCTGGGACATTAATGTTTAGAAAACTATTAATAAACCACAGAGCGTAGTGTTTCTGCAGCAGTACACAGCTGTCCACAGCCTCTCGTCACTGGTAAGATGTGTAACTGTAATGGTGCAGGCCTTCCTCTGTTGAAAAGATGAAACTGGATTTTAATGTTGTAATTGTTTTTATTGAATTGACTGGTATGAGAGATAGTAAAACGACAAATGTAAATATGCAACAGATACAAGGTTTATCCTTTTTTGAACAAACCAGCTTTCAGCCAAATACTTTTAACCATAAAGTTTTTAAACCAAATCAATCATAAAGTTTAATTTAACCATAGTTTTTGCACTAATAATTTTATCCTGAACTGTTTTGAAAAAGTTTCATAATACAAAGAACTATAGCAAAAATGTTTTACGTCCCAAGATTGCAAAAGAATTAAAACTGTAGCAGTACAGACTTGAGTTAAAGTCCAATTGTTTAAGGTTTAATTTGAGCTGTTCTACAGGATCAGGATTGGTTTCTGCACTCAAGAAAATCAAGTTTATTTTCCCTTCCTGTTGGAAATGTACATGGTCCTGTGCCTGCGATTGCAGTGAGCTTTAACATCACCAGGTGCTTCCCAGGTAAGTGGAGGAGGTGCAACTCTAAAAGAGACCGTTATGTGGGGCCAGCAAATGTCCAAAACGAGTTAGAGAACAACTTGACCTATGCAGAAGCAGCAAAAATGGACTAAAATCACCACCTCCACAGGATAGAACTAAATAACAGAGAAACAGTATGGACAAGAAGAGTTTTTTGGCATTTATTGCAATGGTAGTAAGTAAGGGAGAAATCTGAAAGAATAAAGATGATCTTTGATGCTGCAAAGAGTTTCTTAAAAATTGACAACATCAAAGGCGAAGACTTGGACGTTACACTGTGTGAGGGATTTGCAACTATGAACACTGTATACAGCGTCAGATTTCACAGGAACCCAGCAGGTAGTGGAAACTTTTGGATGTCAGCCGCCATAAAACTCAAGAAGAAGTGAGGTAGAGGGCTGGGCAGATTGTCAAAACAACCAGACACCGGGATTGACTTTATATCAATTATTATAACACATGTAAGTTTTGAAAGTCTGCTTTAGATGTTTTATGTCATACTTTTGTGATTTATGTGACTTCTGGTTGGAAATGGGACTATTTTGAGAAAAAAAACTGAGCTACATCAAATGCCATTGCAACAGGGTTTGTGATGATAATCTACAATGCATTTAAAGACTTCCCTCAAACTGGAAAAGTGTCCATGTTTTCTAGATCAGTTTGTGGCACTTCCTCTGAGAAACACACAGCTCTGTCTATTGTGTGTAATGTCATTAGGAAGATGAAGTGACTTATTGAATTCTGCTGGACACTCAGTAAAAAGGATGACGCCGAGCTTTGATTTAAATTCAAATGAGCTACATGTGAAAATATATTCAGTGTTAATTCCCAAAGGGTTTTTTTTACCAAATGTTATTTTTCAAACATGTAAAAGAGAGTGAAAGAAACATGGGGAGAAAATAAATTATACAGGGACAGAAATTTAAAATAGCAGATGAAATAAATGCCCTTGTTCGACAAAAGGAGTTCTCAGTCTGACTGGAATCATAGTAAATGATTTGAATGGAGATAAAACACCTACATAATGGCAGCACGGTGGCGGTACACAGCAAGAAGGTTCAGGGTTCAACTCCCGGGTCGAACGAGACCTTTCTGGCCGGAGTTTGAATGTTCTCCCTGTGCTTGGGTGGGTTTTCTCCGGGTACACTGGTTCATTTACCAGAGTACCAGAGCACAAAAAAGAGACCCCAGAAATATTTTTTGCTTTTTTTTTTTTTTGCCTACACACTACAGCCCTGTCTCATCACGTTTTACCCACAGTCACATGCAGCAGGATGGTTTCTGGCCATTAGGGAAATGGTGTGCATTTATATAGTTCTTTTTTTGTACTCGCTTTACGAAGGTGGTAAAGTCATAAAGATTAGAGGATTTCTAACATTGACTTGGTCTCGCACCAACATGGTGTTGGCCTTGACTTGTCTTGTTCTTGGTCTTAAAACACTCTGGTCTCAGACATGCTTTGTTCTCGGTCAGTCTTGACTACAACATTGGCCTCTAACTTTATCTCCTAAACCTCTGATCTGTCTCCTGATGGACTCATTCCTGATCCACTCCTGAAGAGAACCTCAACATCTTCAGCTCTTCCTCTTATCTTTTCCTCAGAAACACTGTCTCCAAACCATACAGCACCACCGTCATGTAAACCTTTCCTTTTGTTCTGACGGGTTCTTTTATCAGACTGTATACCTGACACTTTTTCTCCAACTCTCAAACCTGCTGCACACACCTGTGTCATGAGTTGTCTCTTGTGTGCTCCCACCTGCTCCTCCTGCCGATGTTTCCCATTTCTTTTTCTCCACACCTGTGTTGCATTATCAGTGCTGTATATGAGCAAACTTCAGAGAATCGCTCTGCCAGATCTACGTCAGGACGTTCCAACCAGCTTTAAACTGACCTGTGTCCTTGTTAAGCTTCAACCTCATCCTTAAACAGCACTTCTTTCCTGGTATCCACAGACTGCTGCTTTCTCCGGTGTGCCTTCTTTGTTTCTCTCCCACCCGAGTCTCAGCCCGCGCCCCTCTGGACTTTTGACCCTTAGTACTTCTTGACCTCTACTCCCTGTGACCTCTCATTCATGCACACATCTTCTGTTTTGCTACAACTAACTAACTGCAATTCACAAATGACATAATAGTGTACTTCCACTCTTCTTACCTTTACACAGTATTTTTTTATTTTCTGGCCTGTTGTAAAAATCTAAAATGTCCCTAATTAACAAACTCACCCCTCTATACTTGTTATCTGGCATCTCTCAGTCTGAGCTAATCACTTCAGCTCTGCATCAGTGTCCCGTCCGAGCTCATTTTCACTCCTATCACACCTCCTCCATCTGAATATTTAATTTCCCCTGCTGTTGTCTCAGATTAATATCACATTAGTCAAGTTTTGTTTGAATTAAAACGTGGTAAAGCCTTAGTTGGTGGTCGTTTTGTGGCAATATGTACGAGATAAACGCCGACGTGGACTAATACTCCTCGAACAAAGCCCAAACAAACGAAACGTCGGCGCTGAATGAAGATGGGAATTATCCGTCCGTCTGCTGTGTTTGGTTCAAGGCCTGTTTGTTTGTTTATCTTTGTCTCATTTGCATCGAAATATTGTGTTTTCTCACTGAACCACATTAGGGACAGCTTTAAATGTTGAAAGGCATAAACTGAAATCAAACAAAAGATACACGTTGGTTGGTAAACTTCGTCATATCACAGCAGCGTATCTGTATCTGTCAGCTAATCCTGGTCTTTCCAGAAGAGTAATGTAGATTAAAAAAGCCCACATATCGTCCACTACTGACGGCAGGTGTTTATAGCTTTTTTAAGAGTTGATTCCACAAAGCGTCATTTGATGATATCCATGATGATCATTTTATAAAAGCAGACAATATAAACAAATCAGTGATAAACAAGACAGAGATATTGGAGATTGCTGAGGTCAGGTGTGCTTCAAATAAACACCTGCCATTTAAAAAGTAGAAGGCGATAGTTTGGAAAGAACAGTTTTTTTCACCTCCAAATTGTCTGTTAGGGTATCACAAGTGAGGGATAAAAAAAATTTTAATTTTAAGGACCTACATGCCTTTAAGATCAAGAGTATGTCCAGCCTAGTGTCATTGCACACACCTGGTTTTCTCATTTCTAAGTGGCTGCCTGTTCTGTCTGTGAAGGAAAACCTCTGGTATTAATGTTTGCTCTCACCGCTTGATGAACATTAATCTGTGACAGAGTTCTCGGAGTAAGAAGCCGCTCACTGGAGCATTTCTTCTGCTTTGTTCGAGACGCTTTGAAGTCTCACGCTCCAAAGTCTTTGGGCGACAGCACAGAAGCCTTTCATGTGTAAATTTAAAAGGGACCAGGTGCTAATTTGTGAGTTTGGAAATGCACAAACAAAAAGAGATGACAGAAACAATAGAGCTTATAAGATGATGGAGATGGACTTTATGAACTCAAAGATATCTGGGCCACCACCAACTGCACATGCACTGTATTGATTAGCTTCTGTTTTGTTATTATTCATATTGTAAACATTGGTCTCATTCTGAATTTAATCATAAAAGTGTTTTCTCTCCTACAAGTCTGCACTAAGAATCACAAATTGTTATGCAGTATTCCTTAGGTTCAGAAACTTTTGGTTTCCCTCAAAACTTTCTAAATGGCTTAAAATATTCCTTTGTCAAACACAGTAAATTAATTAAACAGTAACTTAATCTCAGAATTTTAATCAGTTTAAATTGGGTGAAGGTAAACAGACTTGTAAATGTGTTAAAGACTAAACGCATGGTGCTGTATTGGTTTAAATCCTGTTAAAAAAAATGGGAAATGATGTGTCTAATTAAAAGATTAGTAGATGTTCTGGATTACTGACTTAAAATGCAATATTGCAATATTGTCCCATTCTGTTCTGGATGGGTTCTGGTTGTCTGTTCTCACTGTGATCGAGAGGGTTGGTGGTCAGAGTATTCCTTTACTAATAGGCTCTAAGTTGTAGGGGACCCCTCTGTTCTGACTGTTGGCCCACCTCTGTCTCACAGTGGGCACAGTCTGGCTTCGTGCTCCCACTTTCCCCGATGGCACACCCCTTTTGGCCAACCTGCAGCATTAGAAAGAGTGTTGTGTCAACTGTTGAATAGAGTCGAGGATTAAAACAAGAATTGGTTTTGCTATTTCTTCTGTAATGTCTTCTGTCAATGACGTGTCCAGCTCAAGAAAATTATCTCAACGGACTAAATGTTTAGCGGTGCTGTAACCTCATACATGTACATCTGTTACTTTTTTTATTTGGTTTCTTGGTCCACATGAGGTCATTGTACACAATCTGAAATTGTTTTATATGTGGAATATTTATGTTGTTTATCTAATATTGAAAAATGTAAAAAATAAATAAAGTTCATAAAAAATTGTGTTATCTTGACTATTATCTAGTACGAAAAAGAGCTGCTCGTGTTGTGCTAAAAGAATATAGAACAAATGTAAATCAAATGCCTAATGTTTTCGTTTACTTGTGTGAGAGAGAGACTAAATAAACATCCAATCATTTTATTTAAGGAACAGTTTTTTTTATCTTTCTCACCACAAACGTGAAAGATGGGAATTTTTTTTTGCCAGGAGCCAAAACTAATGCCATAAAATATTATTGTGTTGTATAGAGCCACGCTGGGTTTTCTGTCGTCATGACAACAGGGGACGTGCCTCCTGTGGACGGCTTTTACTGTGTTTGTGTCTCTGCAGAGGCTCTTTTTAGAGTTGAACTGGAGAAATACAATAATCAGACTGGAGCAGGGCCTAAAGAGACATGTTATAAAATAGGATTAATACAAAGAAATGCACTGCTTAAGACATGATTTAAATCACTATAACACAACCTTCACAAGAGGCTTGTTGAAGGTTGGTGTGCATTTATGTAACGCTTTTTTTGAACCCTTCTCGGGCACCCTAAACGCTTTATATGATGCTTCCATTCAGCCCATTCAATCACATTCCCACCTGGGGCAGACACACTACTCTCATCAACCAACACTAAACTCACCTCGACACATTCATACTTCAGATAAAACACTCAGTCGTCTTTCCTGAATGTAGGTGGCGCTAAAGAGGAAGGTTTTTTTAACTTCCTCCTGAACATTGTTAAAGTTAAGGCTGTTCCAGATTTTTGTTGAAACTTAAACACTGCTTCACCAGGTTTAGTTCTAACTCTGGGCACAAGCAGAACCCAGATGTTCTCAGAGTCCCAGATAGTTCATAAGGAACTGTCAGAAATATATTCTGGTGATAAACTATTTAGAGACTTGTAAACCAGCAGAGCTGTTTTAAAGTCTATTCTCTGAGCAACAGAAAGCCAGTGCAGAGATTTTAAAACTGGCGTGCTGTGGTTGTACTTCCTGGTTTTGGTTAGAACCCTTGAAGACCCTAGAAGACTGTCCTGCTCGAGTGGACCAAGGTCTCAATCATTATTAACCTTTGGCATTTAACCTGGGAACAGCAACCAAAAAGTCATGTCCCTTGATTTGAATGTGTTAGCATCCCAGCATTAAATCTTAGATAGTAATCTGTCAAAATATAATCACTGGCTTTGGTCAAACAAAATGAATTTAGCAAATTAGTTTATTTCATCATCTTATTGTTGCCAAAAAAAGTGTTCTAATTCCTTTTTTATTCCATAAACCTGCAAAAACAGAATAGTGGTTGTATAATGGAGTCTGGAGTGACTGACACTGGACAGACCTCAGTGTTTGTGCTGGAGCTGAATAAAGTTTGAGTGGTCATTATTTTCTGTCACTCAAACAGAAATAGTGGCTCAGGTCGGCGTCAAAACAAGAAAAACGAGAGCTCGGGTTTTTCATTTTCCAACCTCAACAATGGCAGAGTTTTTTTTGGAGGAGATGAGATTAAAAAATAAAATGGAACAATATAAAACGCTGTCAGTCACAAAGTTATTGCAGAATGAAATACAATAAGGTGTGCAGTGAATAAGACGAAAAGAATAATAGATTAAAGCCTGATGTGAGAATATAGACAAGCCTCTGGATTGGTTTCTGGACACAGCCAAATAAAAATATACTCTTTTCCCTCTGACAGTGAGGAGGCTGGGGTTCTCACAGCGGACAGGCGCTTTGGTAGTTAAGCTTCATCGAAAGTATCGCAGAATTTACACCGAGAACTCCTTCTTCAAATAGTTCAAATATGAAATTACCGAGTAATTTATTCTTGATTATGTTGTTGTTATTGAGACGTGCTTCTACATATGCACTCTAGGTAATTACTGACCATCTAAACCCAAAGTTGTGGCTGCTTCTCCTTCTCTACAATGTTTTTGTAAAAAGGGTGTTTGTAGCCTCAAGAATATCTCGTCGTCTCTGGTGCAACACTCTCTGAAGTCCTTGTGCCAGGCATGATGTTTACATCACCGCTGTGTTTTTAGTGAGCCTTTATTTTGAAACTGTAATAGATTTTTGACCAAAACCAACCTGTCGAGTCGTTCTCGGGACATGTCGCTGGTGTAAAGTGTAATGGTAAAATCAGTTTATCTTTATAGATGGATGACGTGACGCTGCCGTTCTGCAGAGCTGTTGAGTCGTGTAAATTGGGCAGTGGTGAAATGTATCAAAGTAAAAATACTCTAGTACTTTTTTGTACTTGTAAAATGACTTTTACTCCTACATTTTGACAGTGGCTTCATAAGTAAAACATTTTTTTTATTGTTTGATATATAATACACCTTACATTAAATGTTAAAGTGGTACATAAATGTTTACTTAAACCTGTAGCACTGAGTTTAACAAGCAGACTTGAATGCAGCGTCATACAGTAATTATGTGACTCTGATATTAATTAGTTTTAATCATTCTCCAAACAAACATTTGTATCCATAAATTTAATCAGTTCTTTATTGAATAGTTGTTGATTCAAACACATTTACTTTTATACTTTAGGGTGATTTAAAAAGCAAGTACTTTTAATACTTTCACTGAAGTAAGAATTTAAATACTTTTACTTGAGTATACTTGTAGATCTTCTGTACTTTTGTCTTAAGTAGAGGAACTGCATCTGCAGCTGTGCTATCTTGCTCCACCCATTAAAACAAACAGATATGCAACTTCTGTTGCCATCAGGCTTTTAAACAGCAGCAGCAATGATTAATAATTTTATTGATTTAATTATTATCTACAATGGTCTCATTCTTGTCTTTATTTTTATATTGCACTTTATGGTCAAGGCTGTTGTGGGGTCTATTAATCCTTAACAGTCTGACCTGCAACCTTTGCAAACCTATTGAGAAGTTTTGATGAACCACTTGTGACAAATTATTTAGTTTTGAGAACAGATTTGAAAAAAAATGCTGCAAAGCAATTTAGAAAAATAAAAAAGATATACAGATTTCTTATAAAACCTTTGCAACAAGCACAGTTTTTTATATTTTGTTAGCTCAGTTTCTATTGGGAAAAAAGTATATTATTATTATTATTAATATTATTATTACTATTGGAAAAAAGTAAATAAAAAATTATCCTCTGTTTTTACGCATATAATAGCTTCCTGTTAACATTAGCCTAGTAATACTATCCTATATAGCTGGTGATGCTAACCACCAGTAACTTAGTGGTAAACCTTATTTTTTGACAGTTTATCTCAAAATCAGAAGTTGAAGTTGAGTCCTGAGGCTGACGCAGGACTACACGACTCGAGGGAAGACACTGTTTGGATCATTTTTACACAAAGCAGCTCTTATTGATATGATTTATTTTTTGAAGTAGAATGAATAGTTTGAAAGTTCTAATATTTTAATTCACTGCTCCCAAGACAACCCCAAAAACACAAACAAACTAAATTTAGGAAGAAAAGTTAACAAAGGAATGTGTTAAAAAAGCAGATGGTAAATGTATATGTCCGCTGGGAAAACCTTTACAGCACTGCTTTTGTTTGTCTTTCTTAATCCCACTTTAAATGACTGAATATTTTACTTTAGAGTCAAAAACAAAGAAGTAAGACATAACATTTTCATCAGTCTCAAACCATATTCACTGCATGTATTACTCAGTTGGTCAGTGAGCACTCTGTAAACACACGGGACAGAAAAGTTAAGTCAGAATCAATGATTCTGACTTAACTTTTCTGTCCCGTGTGTTTACAGAGAGCCAACCGCTCAAAAGAAACACACATCATCAAAGTGCAACAAAAAGAGAAATGATTTGTATTTGAAACAGACTTAATGGAGATAAGGAAAGTTATCTGAAGTTCAGGAGGAGGACCACACACCTCAAACCCGCCTCTCACGCTCATGTCTATAATTCCTAGCATGTCTATAATTGGCCAGCATGTTGAGGTTGCGGTCCGTTACTTGTGAAATTAATATAAATAAGAGAGTAAATCCTGGTGAGTGGTGATGTGAGAGGCTGGAGTAAACAGTGAAAAACAGAAACACTAGCTTTGTTTTTAGGGAAAAAAAGCACTGGCTGAAGGTTATGCAGGTCTGCTTTAATGTTGGGAAGTCATTGGTATTCAATGTTTAAATGCTTTTAGATTATGATAAACTCTTTTAGATACTGCATGTTTGAGCAGAATCAGAGGTTTTAAATGCACTCTTTCTCATAAGGTGATGATTTATTCTAATGTCTTTGATCATCTTCAGCTCTATTTGTGACTCTCACCGGTCCACTGTTTTTTTTATTCTAAAACCCAAACACTCCCACCTTTGTTTTCCGCATGTGTGTAAAAACCCTGTCAACAACGGATCAATTCTTCCATTTAGTGAACTCTGTAGACAACTTGCTCCAATATCTTTTGATGAAGCAGAAATTTAGCTGGAAGTTAGCGCACATAAAAGCGTATTGATTTTAACATGAAGGGTGTATTAGCTCTGCAAAGATGTGTCCGAGACTGTGATGTTTTGCTTTTGGTCTGAATAACTCATACAGAACGCCGGCGATGAGAGGTCTTTGCCTTTGCTCTTTCTCTCTCTCTTTCTGGGCGTAATGTTCAGATTAGTCTGTCAGCTGCAATGTAATTGAGTGTGGAGATTAAAAAGAAGATATCAGAGTGCATTATCGATTCGTATGTGAGGAGGGTCACATGTAGCACGGTTTATCAGCGTCTGGGCCGACAGCCTGGGAGCGGGAGACGTTTTATAAAAGCCTCCAGGGACAAAGGGGAAGGATTAAAGCGTGGCACACACTCTATTGTTTCCAGGATTTAAATGGCTCTACTTTCATGCTCTGCTTTAAAATGTCAGGCTATGTTCACACCAATGTTTGTTTTTGTTTGCTTTGTTTTATTTTAGAAAGTGTGAGAGTGAAAAAGATCTCCTTACAAGAAGATAGCACATTGTAGCACACCATATTAGTATTAGTATTAGTATTAACTGTGTTTAAGGAATACATTTTTTTAAGTGACCAGTCAGGGAAAACCAGCTTGTCCTGAACATAGGAGTTTTTAAACAAATCCAAGAGGAACAGATCAGGAGCAGTTCATACTACAAATTGAATTCTGATTTCAACCTTCACAGACATACTTTAAGTTGAAATGCACCGATCCAGTACCAGCAGCTCCTCTGAAGGCAGAAGAATGTGTTTAAGATGCCAATCTTTGTCATTTTAATTCAGTGTTTTTCACAATGTCACCTCTCTCACAAACATCAACTCACTGAGCAGTTAAAGCCTTGCATCTACAACACAAGCCGTGAAAGATGGATCTGAGCAGATAAACAGTGATAGGACTTAAGAATTAAATAATAAAATAAAGGCCCCACCAAACCAATACACCTTGGTAACCACTTGTTTCCACACGAGGTAAAGGAGGACATGTGTTGCTCCTGACTATTATTAATTAAAACCAGCTCTATTTACAAAGAAATGTAATGTTTACTTTCACAAAAAATATTTTCCAGATTTTTCAAATCTGAGAAAAACACAAAAATAAAGTACTATACTATTGTGAACCCATAAATAAACGCAGTACATATTTTTAATTAAATTACGACGCTAAAACATACAGGAGACCAGGAACCTTGTGAATACCGTTTGCCTTTTCCCTTCAGAGTTTTATGGACACTTCACACGTTGAGCAGAAAACAACAGCTCAGAGAACTCTCGTGTGAAGTTGTGTAGGCGGCGAGAAAACCGGACGACAGCAGACTTTTACCGATCAACAACAACAACAACAGGTTCTGACTCTCGTTCTGTTGCATAAAAACACTGCTGCCCTACTTTTGTGCCACGTCCAACTGTTTCTCCTTGTTTTGTTTTGTTTTTAATTCAAAGTTGAGGTAGAAGTTGGTGCAATGGGCCAAGAATCAAGTGTGAGTTTTAAAATGCAGAGAAGGACCTGAAAAATAAGAACATCACGAGGCAAAGTGAAGGCTTCCCTGGATAAATACAGACGGAGAAATGTGTGAGAAAGGTCACGTACGTCTCAGGAGGAAGAGCACAGGAGTGAGACAAGGAAGAGAAGAAAAGAGACGAGGGTTTACTGTTTTCTGAAGGTCACACAGAGGGGAAGACAGGATAAATAACCAGGAGTGGAAAAGTGAAAAACAGGCACTTGTTCTTTCCAGAAACAGTAGAAGAATATTGGAGCAAGTCATCAGTTCATGCAACAGTGACAATCTGCTCCAAATGACTCCTGTTTTAAACACATCATCAAATACTACCACATTATTAAGTTACACGTAAATTATGTTTCTGTTAAAGCTCCACTCCCTGATTTTTTCTTCTTGTCTCTGTCTCAGACCCACTGTTCCTCAACAGCAGCAGAAGGACCTCTCCTTCTTAAAAAACAGACCAATGTTCGGTTCTCGAAATACTAATACATTACAGTGCCTTGTAGGTTTTAGTCTGCTGTAAACACCTGACTTCGACTGAAGGGGTGCAAGCGTTAAAATTTCTTAAAAAGACAGTTGGATAATGTACAGCTCTGAGAGACTCCAGAGTCAGACAGGGACACAGGGTAACACACGGGGTAACAAACAGATTTTGTCTCCTGGTCATTTATTGTGCTCTGTTCATGTTGTAAAAGGTTTAGAAAAACAAGTTAGTTTACCATAGCTTTTGATGTGTTCAAGTGCAATCAGACAGGACACTTTGTTGTGGTCATGTGTTCTTAACTCGTAAAGTTGGGGTGTAACTGTTGATATGTATTAATAACTCAGTGATTACTGAACAAATTAACCGGGTATATTGGCATTTAACGCTACAAATAAGTCCGGGTTAAGGTTAGCTTTTTTTCTCTTTTTAACAAAGGCTTAATGCTGTGAAATACTAATGACACATGAATCCAGCATCACCCCGAGCAGACACAGTACTTTGCTTTTCTCTCGTTAATGTAAACTCAGAAAAAGTGTGAATTACAGCTGCGAGGGTTTAATCGAGCTGTGAGCAGAGTAAGGTCTGCAGGTGAAGGTACTGAGTGCTACCAACAGTTTTTTATTTAATTTTTTAAATCACCACAGCACCTCTGTGCTTTGTCTTTAGTGTTGTGTTTGACCAAAGTGAAGGCAGCGCTCCTTTTACAGTTAAATCAACCTGAGACAACTCCCTCTCCACTTTATATTTAAGGCCTTCAGGTGTAGTACATCACATGACTAAAACCCAAATGTATGCCAGCCACAATAATACATTTAGTAAAAGTAGACTTTGTGATTAATTTAGCAGTCACAATCATAATGGAGTGTTTATTTTGTCTGTAAAGCCACTCCAGAGCTGTTTACTGCTGGGTCCCACAGCTCTGACCGACGGCGCCTGTCGACCGGCGATAAGTGCAGTTTTAAAGGTCACACTGCTTTTAAAGCAGCAGCCCCTCACCTTCCACACAAACCCCACAAAAACTACACAAACCAAACATAGTTTTTTAAATTTACCTGCCTCTGACAAATGCTGCTTTTAAAGGTCCGCTATTCTGACCATTAACTGTTTTAAACGGTTAATGCAATGAAGGGTGTGAAGCACTTCAAGCCCCTGTCTGGTTTATCCAATAAGTTAGAACAAAATAAAGAATATCTATCTGTTGTGTTGATATTTCATCTTTCTACTCTGGAATTAAAACACACTAGATTCCTGCTAACAGTGGGAGGATACAGCTTGAGTTGTAGAGTTAATTTAAGTCTGCCTTATGCAGAAGTGGGAAGTAACAAAGTATTTGTTCTTAAACTCAATAATAAAACTTAACGTGCTTTAGTCCTAGTTAGTTTGTGGATTGTTGAAATTTGTCAGAATAAGTTAACTAACTGTGTCCACACACTTATCTATGTTCCTCGGCTACAGCACAGGCTCAAGATGGAGCTGGAGTATCTTGTGTTGATACTAAAAGTGTTTAAAGTGTTCCGTAAACTTTGGTTCCATCAGAGTGCTCTACTCTGGAGCGCTAAATAGTTGTAGTAGTTTTTGGATTGGACGGCTTTACACAGACTTGTGGGTCTTACTTTGTGAATTAAAACTTTAGTGCATGTACTGTATTTGGTAGCTATTCATTTTTCTAAAAGCCCTCTTGTCTTTATGAACAGACACAACTGTATTTGACTTTTCTTTGCAAAGTGCAAATTGTAGCACTTCATGTTTTGTTTTTTATATTAATATAATATAATATAATATATTATATTAATATTTGGCAGACAGTTTAATCTCATCTCTACAGCTCTACCTTATCCTTGTTCAGCTGTTGTATTTGCTGTACAGCAGAAGACACTGTGGATGTTTACTAAACTACAGAGTGTGGTCTAGATCTGCTCTGATTGTGTCAAGACCACACTGACCAAGACTTTGTCATGTACGAGACCAGAGCATATCAAGACTAAGACTATGTCAGGGCAAGGCCAAGTCAAGACCGAAAACAGTGTACCGTACACAGTGATAGATCCGAGGGAACATTTATACAGTTAAGTCCAGTCTTAAAACAGGTCCAGACTCATGGAGGTCAGTGTTTGAAGGAGACAGAGTTAGTCCAGTCTTAGACCAGGTCCAGACTCATGGAGGTCAGTGTTTGAAGGAGACAGAGTTAGTCCAGTCTTAGACCAGGTCCAGACAGAGTTAGTCCAGTCTTAGACCAGGTCCAGACTCATGGAGGTCAGTGTTTGAAGGAGACAGAGTTAGTCCAGTCTTAGACCAGGTCCAGACTCATGGAGGTCAGTGTTTGAAGGAGACAGAGTTAGTCCAGACTTAGACCAGTTCCAGACTCACGGAGGTCAGTGTTTGAAGGAGACAGAGTTAGTCCAGTCTTAGACCAGGTCCAGACTCATGGAGGTCAGTGTTTGAAGGAGACAGAGTTAGTCCAGTCTTAGACCAGGTCCAGACTCATGGAGGTCAGTGTTTGAAGGAGACAGAGTTAGTCCAGTCTTAGACCAGGTCCAGACTCATGGAGGTCAGTGTTTGAAGGAGACAGAGTTAGTCCAGTCTTAGACCAGGTCCAGACTCATGGAGGTCAGTGTTTGAAGGAGACAGAGTTAGTCCAGTCTTAGACCAGGTCCAGACTCATGGAGGTCAGTGTTTGAAGGAGACAGAGTTAGTCCAGTCTTAGACCAGGTCCAGACTCATGGAGGTCAGTGTTTGAAGGAGACAGAGTTAGTCCAGTCTTAGACCAGGTCCAGACTCATGGAGGTCAGTGTTTGAAGGAGACAGAGTTAGTTCAGTCTTAGACCAGGTCCAGACTCATGGAGACAGAGATTCCATTGCTTCTCTTACTCTGCTCAAAAGTACTGACAGAATATTATCCACTTTTCTGATCATTTTAATTGATAGCCTTTATACAGAAATTACATTGGGTTAAAATATAAATAACAGCAGGAAACAGATTAATACTTGACACATAAATCCACATTACTCCTTACAACACACTCATTTTTAGAGAATGTGAACAGCTATGGTAGCTCTGAAGGGACATGCTGTCTCTAAAAACGTGATGTAACCTTTACTACAACATTTTAGACAATGCACCTGTGAGTGGCACAGACAGAGAGAGTTTAAAGGTCTCTAGTAATAATATTTATTAAATAAATATTCCCTGTTCAGGGAAAGGTGTGGACAGGTGACTTTGTTGAGGAGAGAGTCATTAAATATTTGCCTTATTATATGATCAAATACACTTTTAATTTACTCGTGTAAGGTTTAATCTGACATTAGTTCAGTTTGACGATGTAAAGCAGAACACATTCACAACCACTCAGCTGCTGCAAAGAAATATAGTCAATGCCTGTGTGTTTGAACATTTTTTATTATTTTAACCTCAAACACAATCAAACAAAGGCTCTTCTTAGTGGTTTGTGCATTTAGACTTTAGATAATTTTACAATATAATATATTGTATTTCTTGTTTTGAACGTCATTATTGCAGTTTAGATGTGAACCAGATGATTGAATGTGACAAGAGGACGTCTTAAAAGAACATACCGTATTATTATGTGCCACAGGTCAATGAGCAATGACCAGTTTCTCAACAATATCAAAATATTATTAAAAATCTACAATCAGCTAACATATGCTAATAAAAACTATGGCGTAAAACCCAGAACAGAGTTTAGTCATTTCAGCCGATACAGACAGACGCAGCAGCACACGTGAGTAGCTCTGGCAAATTTGTTATTAGTCAGAAGATAATAGGTGAGTATATCATTAGAAGATAGAGTAAGATAAAGATGGAACGACCAAATTTATTTAGGAGGAAAAAGTTCTGATTCATTAGAAGCGCACATTTCACTGTCGAGCAGAGTTAATGCCGGTACGAGCTGTGAAAGCAATAGTAGCGGTATTTTAACGCATTTTAGTCCTCCGCCAGCGCAGGAAGTGGCAGCAGACGCAGACAGTGGACTTTCTCACTGATCTCAAGGCAATGATAACATGCCTTGAGAAAAAATATGATGAAAAGCTGCATGAAGTCGAAAACATCAACAAATCCCAGGATGAGAAGATAATTCGACTTGAAAAGAGTCTCCTTGAACACCAGACCATAATAAAATCACAGGCTGAGGCAATAAACCAGTCTGAAAGGACACGGAGCGACCTGGAATCTCCACAGGCCCAACGTGTAACCAAACTGGAAAAGCGCGTAAGTGACCTGGATGACATTATTCAAATCCAGACCAGGACGATGCGGCTCGAGCAAAGCGTGGGCAAACTAAGACCGACGCTGAAGCTGACAGTCAAACTATACGACAACAGAATAATACTCTGCGTGAACAGGAGAGCCTTGTCAAAATGCAGAATGAGAAGATACTCAAATTTGAAAACGAGTTGACTAATCTAAATGAGAAAGTTGAAGACCATAGTTACAATGTGCACCGGGAGCATCAAAAGAAAATGGACAACAAAATGATGTCTTTCAATGCAAGGATGGCTCAGATTGAAAGTGGTCATAAAGATCTTAAACTCAAGTTCCAAGCGGTAATAATTGAACGAGACACACGTCTGCGTGAACAGAAAACTAGAATTAGGGAGAACACAGAAGAGTCTCAGAAGGGTCTGGTAGATGTGAAAAACTCTGCAGAGCAAACATATCAGTTTGTAAATCCTCAGAGCGAAAATAGTAAAGATCTAACTGAACTCAAAACGCATGATGCTAAATCGTGTACATCACAGGAGACGTTCAAACTCCCCAAAATGAGCCAATGGGAAAAACTGAAACGTTGCTTCACACCAAAAAAGAGAGAAGAAAAAACAGACATCAGGACATTGTTTTAGGACATCAGCTTTTATCAGAAGGTTTCTGAGTAAACCAGTCTATGACCTGAGTTAATTTTCCTGAAGATGAGCGGTTCTTTCAACGATTTCAGACTAAAGTCTAAAATTTAGACTTAGGCTGAGATCGTCTAAATATTGTTCAGAGACAGTTTAAGGTTTGATTGAGGAGTGTAGGACGTTAAAGTTTTGGGGTTTGATGAAGTATGGCCCTGTAATTGTAGATAAACGTGTGTTAGTGATGGTTCATGAGTGTATCTTCTCAACTGAGCTCGAGCAGCTGCAGAAAGACAGTGTGACGATGAGCGCTCAGTTGAAAGGACACACAGCTCTGAACCAGCGTTACTGCACAACTATCCACAAAAAACACTACAGACACACTTCAGGAAGCTCCAACTAATGCTTAGTAAGTGTGTTAACTCCAACTAACACTCATATCTAAAAGGTTATACTCCTTGTTTAAGTCACTGACTCTGACTCAACACATGGACTAAATCTCAGGGAATTTAAAAAACTCAGCTCATGGACTAACCAGAACCTTTTGCACGAGAGCTGAAACCTTAAAAATAAAAATAAAAAAGTATCAAAATAAATATCCTGTTTTTTTATCATTAATTTAACGATGTGGAATCTCACTGTAAGCCTCAGCTGCTCCTCTCGATGTGGAGCACCCACAATAAATAATATGACCATGACTAATAAATCATTTTTAACTAAAGCTTTCTTTACTGGATGTTTTATTCTACCTAATTTCATATGTTGACATTGTGTGTATGATTGAATAGTTTTAGTTAGTTTTATTTATTTATTTATTTTCAGTCAAAAAAGGAACAAAACAATACAATTTTTTTTCTTCCAAAAGGAAAAGAAAACAATATATATACAATCAAACACAATCAATGTTGTACATGACAAAAAGGTACGTATAGGCTGAAGCTTTTGCTTATTAAGCCTATCCTTTTTCTCTCTTTTGGCGATTGTGTACTACAAATACGTAAAACAGTAAAACCAGTGTGACCGCGAGAGATCGTCAGGTGTGCTGTGGAAAATTATACATTTTCACCTGATTGGTACGCTAATCGAGCCCTAAATATGAATGTACATAGTTATTAGTGATGGGCAATCCGGTTCTTTTTCATGAGCCGGCTCATTTGACTCAGCTCACTTAAAAGACTCTTTTGACTCACAAATGTCTCTCTAACATATAAATGTTATTACTATTACTTTGACTGTGCTACGTAGGAAAACAGTTCAAATTAAATTATTAAATGAAATCATACTCACAATGTCTCACAATTTGTTTAAAAATGCATTGATTTCTTAAAAAAAAATACTATTAAACATTTGCATTTAAACATTTTAGCCAATGCAATATCAATTTGGCTTTTTTCACTCCAACTAACACTCATATCTAAAAGGTTATACTCCTTGTTCAAGTCACTAACTCTGACTCAACACATGGACTAAATCTGAACTCCTCAGGGAATTAAAAAACTCAGCTCATGGACTAGTTTAACCAGAACCTTTTGTATGAGAGCTGAAATGTCCTCAAGCCTTAATCAGATCTGTGAGAATCAGATACTTCTACAAACTAACACTTAAAATCCATTCCTGCCTCTTTGACCACACACATCCGTTCCCTTCTCATTCCCTTCGTCTTCTTGTTCAAACATTTTCCTTTGGCCTGTAATAAGCTCGTTGTTAGACCTCCCTGCACAGCTCTCACCACGCGACGGGTCTCCAGTGTCCTCCGGTATCAGCGCGGACATAAAGGCAGCGTCCGCAGCTAATTAAATCTGTAATCTCTTTGTTCTTCGGGAGCAGAGGCAGGAGGTAAGTTTGGCCCAAACGAGACGACGAGGAGCAGAAGAGATTTAATAAAACACCACTGAACCGGGACATGGATAATTATCAGCTCTATTTATGAGCTCTTTTTTGTTCTGGGATATTCCTTCCTGTCTTATGTTTCACCTTGTCCAGCGTAAAAGAGAACATGAGCTTGTCTTTTTGCGGTGTCACATCTATAAGAGTTAACACCGCCACACACATTTTTATTTTCTTTATAGACAATATGTGTATACTGATGTAGATAAAGGCAGGATCCGGGTAAGTTTTCAGGGAAAGTGAAGTGTTTTTGTGGTGTAGCTGGTGGAGCATAAATGGGACACACAGAGGTTTTATGCTGGTTATATTGGGTAGGTTGGCTAACAAATATATTTCTATGGATCAATACTTCGTACTACAGTGACATCACATTTGGGACATTTTCTTGTTCTGTTCCTGTTTCAGAGCCACTCTCTCCAACAGCAGCAGAGGGACTTCTTTAGTTCCACTTTATATGTGGGACTTAAACACCCACACTATTGTTGTTTTTCTGCATTAACGTGTTGTTTGACAAAGACAGGACTATTATAATTCTACTCCCTCCATGGCATGACAACACTGAATATCCTTCAAACAAGTGAGCATTAAAGTGAGATAAAAGATTTCAAATGTAAATTCCTTATTCCTTCCTTTATTTTCTGCTGTTGATCTCATAATTGTCTGCTGTCTGTGGTTTGGACACTCACACTGAGAGGACATCTGGACTGAGGCTTCTGCTGTGGCTCTGATGAGTTCAACCAAAGGTCTTACTCTGCTCTCTGGTGGAAGCTCAATAAACTACAGGAGTCTTCAGGTCACACAGCAATGTAACACTTTCTATTATTATTACTATTATTACTATTTCTAATCATACACATTTAGTCACATATATAGAGTTCACATTCTGTTTAAATATGCTTGTAGTCTAATACTGGAGTGACAATAATGAGGCAAGAAGGGTTCTTTTTGCCAAATGTAATTTGTTTATTCAATAATAAAATGTAAAAAATGCTCCTGTATTTTAATTCCAAATTATGTAATATAACGTATTTTTTATAATTTATCTATCTACCAGATTAGTTAGTTGTGACTTGTTTGTGTTTGTTGTCTTCCATTGTCCCATCCATCCATCTTCTTCCAGGGCCGGCACCAGACAACATCCCCTGTCCAAAGTACTCCCAGGCCGGACAAAGACATAGTCCCTCCAGTGTGACAGAGTCGTCCCCGGGGCCTCCTTCCAGTGGGAGCCCGAGCCCCCTCAGTGAGAGGAACCAGCTCTCTCTTGCTATGGAGAAGCAGTGGCTCTACTCTGAGCGCCTCCTGAGTGACCAAGCTCCTCTCTGTTTCTAGCCACCCTATGGAGAAAACTCATTTCAGCTGGTTGTATACGAGGTCTTATGCTTTTAGTCATGACCCACAGCTAAAAACCACAGGTGAGAGTAGATCAACCGGTAAAACGAGATCTTTGCCTTGCAGCTCCTTCTGAGATCTTCTGTCTTGGTTTGATGACGCCAACAAGACAGCATCATCCACAAAAAAACAGAGATCCTGTGGTCCCCAAACGGGGTCCCCTTCAAACAGAACCAGTTCTTCCATAGTGGAAATTAGTTAACTTAATATTGAATAAAATAAATAAAAAATGAACTGAATTAACCTCCATTCATTCTTGTTCTACAGCTTGTCAACCTTAAAACAGATAAGAATTCCTCCCATTTAAACATATGTATTTGATTTGGAAAGTGTACCTTTTAACAGACAGCCTCCATTAACACACACAGCTCTGATTACAAACCCCATCAGCCCTGAAGTGCTCTCACAGGCCGGTGCTGTTTACGGCCCTCTACCTACAAAAACACATTAGCAGTGAAATAAACGGTATTGTCAGCAGACTCACTAGTGTAGCTAATACCATGTTTGCACTGTCAGCATGTTATTATTCTGACAAACCCATTATCACTGAGCCTCCGGGTTTAAGCTGTAGTTTCTAATGTGACCTGTAATAACAGTCACAGACGGTTTACTGTGTGTTTACATCCTGTGCTATTGATTGTGAAAAAGTGGAGTAATTTAACACTTGCCATTTATTAATATTCTGAGGCTATGTCCAAACTAATACATTTCTTTCAACACATAACCTTTGCAGAGTTGGTGTGTAGCAGTGATGTAGTCAAAACCAAGACCAGCCTCAGACCAAGTCCAAACTCATGAGGGTTTGGTTTGAAGGTCAACATAACACACAGGTGTTCCATTCATTCACGGGATTCAGAAACAATTCGTCAAGACAATTTTTACTATGTTTTTCCTTTTGAATGTGATACATTTTTGATTTGTTGTTTTATCTTATTCTACTGTTTACTTTTGGTTAGCAAATTATGTTTTACATGTTTATGTTGACATTTGTAAGAAATTTGTATATGTTCAAAATTAAGGCTTTATTCATTTAACATAATAAAGTACTAATATATATGTTTTGATTCAGAAAAGATGACCTATAAAAGCACACTGGGCTTCTAGTGAAACTGCTGAGTGGATTTAACTGCTGTAAAACTGATGCTAATGGCCAAAAAGGTATTGAACTTCATCAACCATTTGTGGAACACATTGTAATTGTAATGTCTCAGAAAAGCAGCATGAGACTAATTTCTACTGGAGTCATACAGGTCAGTTTAGTACAGAAAAGTTAGGTTCAGAAACTCCCAAAGAGATTTGTGTTTTCACTGAGCTGTAGCAGGAGGAGAGCAATATGCAATATAACACAAGTGCAACTGAAGCTGTGGGTTTAAGGCTAGAAACTAAATCTGAGATGACCTGGAGTTTAGTCATGTGAGGCTGAAGGTACAGTCGTACTGCTGCAGTAAACATTAGACTGTTTCTGGTTTATTCAGTTTTCTGAACAACAATTTACTGCATTTAAGAGATTTACTATTTAATGTCATAAGTTCTGCTTGTGTTTAAAGGAATGTAGAGATGAGAGGTTTATTTTTACATTTTGTATTAAGTTTATTTCACATAACAGAAAAAATTTAAATTTAAAACAAAACTTATATTGGTTGAAAGGATGCAGGATAAAGTCTAGACTAGTTGCGTTACCCCTTTTACCTTTGGAAAACAAAAAAAGAAAAAAACGCCATACAATACAACAAGCAGAAGAAACACAATACAACTACACTCATTCATAAATATTAGAACAGTTGTCATTCTTACTATTTTGATACCATTTTTTTGTTATTATAAGTCAAATTATTTGATTTATATTAATTTAATTTAATATTATTACTTAAATTTAGGATTTGTTAGCTAGTAATATTTCAAACCCTGCTATGACAAATTCATTTCCCCACTAAATAGCAAGAAATACATAGCTGGCTGGAAACAAATGGAAGAGGTCAGATTGTCTGTTGGTCACAGTGACCCCGCCCTGATTCTGACACAAGCGGTTCTTCCTTCTAGCCCAGCAATGTTTTGGTGCAACCTACAAACTTGGAATTTAAAAGACAAAGAACCTGTTTAAAACTAGGCTCTGGCTCCAAACCAGCAACTTGTTCCTGCTGTTGAAAAAGGTAATAGTGAGTTGTAGGCTTCATTTTAAAAACATTTTTATTTTCTCCTAAATAAGGATTCTCTATTGTATTATCAAAGGATACTTACCTGTTACTGTACTCCTCCAGTGGAAAACAAGCTCTTGGGCATTTGCTAGAGCAAACAGGGTTCAAATCTAATCACGAGTCTATTTGCTTCAAGTCATCCTCTCTCACACTCCCTGTTTTCTATCAAATCATTTTTTTTAAAAAAGGTCCCTTGACACAGCTACACTGAAATATAGTATCTGAAAAACAGCCTTGAAAGGACTTTGAAGCAAGTGCCAAACAGCCAACTGTCATGTTATTGGCCAGTCTTTCAAGGATTGTTATGAATTAGCAGATAGTAAATGATAGGCATGACACAAAACTCATAAAACTGATTTTACAACGATATCAAGTGAAAAGCTGATTAATATTTTTGAGAAACTTCTTCAAGCTTCTATAGTTCACCCAGACCCTTCTTGAAGACTACTTTTGAACGTAATTACTGTGATTATTGAGCCCATTGACTCAGATTTCACATAAAAAATAAGTATCCTGCAATGTTATAATAATCTCTGAATAAAATTTGTCTACTTAACACAGCCTTTCCAGTCCTATTTAGAAAAAAAACATGTATCAGCTGTGCTCATTATATAAAAGATTATAGCGCTTTAAAGCTATTATTGTCTTTATTCAAAGTGCTTTATCTTCATTGGTTTAAGCAGATAACGTTTTTCTTCCTGCACTGCAGATGTTAAATGAGCTGTCAATCATCTTCGGAGGGCGGGTTAGTTTCAGTCAGTCTAAATCTAATTGGACAGATGTTTTTAACGGAATCGGAATAGATTTTTTTAATCTTGTTTGTGATTGGTCCAAATCCTCATGGTAACAAACTACGTAACAAATCCAAACTGGCGACATTTCTGCCCCATAAGGCAGCAGCTTCTGAGGTCCCTAGCAGTCAGCTAATGCAAAAAAGGCATACGGGATTGAATTTCTACATTAATCATCTTTAATTCCTGCCTACAACTCTCCTAAATATCTATTCATAACCAGCCTTTCTTTTTCTACCTTTTCATTTCTTCTTTGGCGGTCAAACAACAACATAAATCTGAAGTAGCTTTGGTGAAGGTAAGCAGACTTTTCTTGATAAACCAGCACCGGTTTTATCCAAAATGGCTGCCGCTTAGCTTTAATGCTAACACCGAAGCTAACTGTAGCATATTAGCTCAAAAGCAGGATTTATGGTCGGGTTTTCTCTGTTTTTTTGTCTGTTTTGCGGCAATCGCTTTGTCAGACAATACATCTCTTACATCCATAACCATAGAGTTACTTCAGGCTCAATTTATTACTATCACGTTATGTTTTTGTGTGTTATGTAGCGAGATTTTCTTATATTCAAAAATACAACATTATATTTGACTAAAATCAGCTTTATCTTTAATGACTATCGCCCCATTTCATGCCCGAAACAATTCCTTCGCTATTGCAACCTCTCATTTTGACAATTATAATTTGATTTCTGATTTTTTTACTACGATTTAGGCTCAAATGATCATATCTTCTTTAGTCTTCGTGTGTGGTGTAGCTGGTATTTTAATAGGCACTCATTTAGACAGACATTATAAATACCAATACAACCATTATGATTTATAATCTGTTTATTTTCTATTTTAGTTTAGTTGTAGAACCTGGATAACCATCGTTTTAAAAGCTTGGTAAATCACACCTTTTATTTATTGCAGCTATAAAAATCCCTGCATTATATTGGCTAAAAAGGAGATGATGCATGGCTGGGAAATAACTGCATATCATCTCAATTTATAGCAGGCAAATAATACAGTTAGTGTGAAATACAGTATTTATCATGCATTTAGACCTTGACACATTTTATTGGCATTCACCTATTTACACAAAACTAAGTTCTGTTGCTTTGGCTTAACATGCATCAGACTAAAATAAATATTTTATGTAGGTATATAATGATTGTACATAAAACCATTTACAGTTGTTGACCAGTGAACATTGCAAATACTCCATATAGGATATATTTGAAGAATGTAGTCACATTAGCATATATTGATAATTCTTGATTTCAAGGTAAACCACAATATAAAAATCACTAATACGTGATTCTTATTTTATTATTGTGTCACGAGCTGATGAGACAAGACCATTTAGAGCTAAAAAGTTAAATTTAACAAACATATTCTTTCACAGAACTCTTCAAACTGACCCAAAGTTATTTTCTAAAATCATCTAGCAATTTATGTGTCCAAATGAACAAAGCAGCAACACCAGTGTAATGAGTGGAAATGTTAGTTTAAAGCCCTGCCTAAGAGGATTGCATTTATTTATTTGAAGATGTATTTTTTACTCTTACAATAATAAGAGAAATTGCCAATGTGCCTTTTACCTGAAAATATAAGGTATTTACTGTTGTAACCACAAACCCGTCATACTGTCATTGTGATATTTTTCAACAAGGTTATTGTCCTATACCTAGTTTTAATTTAATTTCATTTAATTTTTGGTTCTATTAGGGGTCGCAGGTAAGTGGAGCCTATCCCAGCAAATTCAGGGTACAGGTCCCAAGCCTAGTAAATCACTTTTTAAAGAAAACTTGGCTGATCAGTTGTACATGGAGACTTTTAGGCCCAGTTAATATTACCCATGTTATATTTCCTGTATGTATTCTTAAAACCAATGAAAGACAGAGCTGAGTGGAGTTATTTATTCATTCATTCATTTTCTACTGCTTAGTCCCTTTAGAGGTCGTGGGTGACTGGAGCCTTTTTGAAGTAATTTATTTTTTAAGAACTATTTATTTCCAGAAGATGTATTGATTATCCCAGTGATGTATAATAATTATATTATGTTATTTCCCTTATAATCATCTAAAACAGTACTGGCAACAAAAAAGATGTCTCCAACCTCAATCAAATTCAATATATAATGGATTCTTAATAGATGACATTCAGTTCACGTTGCTATCTACTTTTTATACCAATCGCATTTAACTGTTCTCTGATCTTGTTAGGTATTTTCCTTTTGTATGGGCTTTTTCATAGTGGGCAGAAAAAGAGAGACTTCATTTTGTTAAAGCATATATCTACCTGGCGTCAACATTACATTTATATAACCTGTTATCTGCCTATATTAATTTGATTGTTTTGAGAATTTATGCTAAATTGATGACATATAGAAATTTGGTGTATTGTGTAGCCACAATATAAGGATATTGCAAAAAATGGCATTAGTTATGGCTCAAAACTTAACAGCTTTGTTCACCTTGACATAGATTATGTCAGGTGTAATATTATGAAGTTATCTACATTTTTATACCTGTTTATGTATTTATTTTTCCCAGTCAATGAATCTTAACAGTCTAGGAAAACGCTAGGATTCTCTGTTGATTGCATATAAGCATTTCAATTTAATCAATAAAAAGTCAGGTTTAAGGGTTTGGAAAAATATATTATGACTGACAAAGTATGAAGGCACAGCCTGCTATTTGTGTCCTCACACTGTCGGTGATGTTTAGCCGTTGTTGCACACAAAGCGGGGCAGGGGTTGAGACAACACCGGCAAATAGCAGCAAAATGGCGTCGCCTCCTTGCTACTGTTAGACTAAAATCACCGAAAAATGAACGCCTTAACTGATACGATCATTTTTGCTTGTCGTTTGTTTTTTCCCGGTCATAAAAGTAGACTATGGTGAGTAATGGAGGCTGAAACTAGTGATTTGCGTCGCTGTGTATTCGGTGTCATAGGGATGTGCGCATGCGTGAGCCGGTCTGTCACCTCGCTTACGGAAAATGCATTTGGACAAACAGCATTGGATTTTAATTTGTCACACTTGCATTAAATTATGTTTTGTAATTAACATTGATTTCGTTTAAACCGAAAAGCAGCTTTGTAAATAAAAGAAGTAACAAGTAAACATTGAAAAGAATTACACGATGTCATTTTTATTTATTTATTTATTTATTGGTGGGTTCAACTGTGCTGACATAAGCTGTTAACCACGCACGCCTCCGATGCTACATTTCACTGCATTTGAATGTACCATTATTCTCCGCTCTTTTTGACCAAACTTATTGAATAAACACCCATTATGTCCGTTTCCCCTTTCGACTTCCATTGTCCTTTTTGATTCTTGTTGTAAAATAAACTTGGTAAACACTATAAAAAGGAGATTAGCACTAGCAGCTAATTATTAGCCGGTGAAGCTAGCAGTCGCACCTTTGCTTTGTTGTCGAACGAAAACGACGGTTTTACATCCTTAAAACGCTTGACATCTGGACTAACGCGTTCATATTCATCATTTGGATTGCGATGGTAATTATAAAGACTCGCTGTTTTTACCAAATTCTTTTGTGATATACGTTTTTAAAAAGACCTATTACATAGATTTATGGATGTTATTCAACCCTGAGCTGCTGCTGCTGTAACAGTGGAGGCGGATGATAATCAAACCAAGGGCATTGTCTTCGTAACTGACTTTCGAATTAATCCACAAATTAAATTTGAAGCATAACGTATACCTGCATAGGGCCATATTACATATTTTAAATACAAGTAAATGACGTGATATTAACTAATTATTTACTGATGCACATTTTACACACAACTATTTATTCAGATACATTTTATACATACGTTTTGCACTTTTTTTCTGATTTTATTATTTAAAAATGAACAGCCTCATAAATACAAACTTTATTAGAGCACATTATTACTCAAAAATGCCTGTTTTGAGTTTAAGAGTTTAAGTGCCGTGCCATGGGACAATTGTCGTGTGAATGACATCATTTGGGATTTAAACAAAGAAGAAAAATCTGAAAATATCTTCAACAAATGAAGCTGAACTGAGTTGCACACACTATATATGCTTAATACATCCAGGCGAACATGACGTAACAGTGCCCTAATAGTCTTTTAGACCTGCAAATAATTATAAATACAGTTTTCAATAAATCTTCCTTTTGTTATGGCTGTACATCTAAATATAGGTTGTTTTTTTACAGTTTATCACATTACAGTAGATGTTTTTATCATCCTGTCCCTTTCATTCCAATATATTAATATAAAAACTGAACTAAAACTATTAACATGTATAATAAAAAATAGTAGAGATTTTTTGGAAGTAATAAAGCTTTGAGTTATGGTCCATGGATGATTTAGCCTTGTGTATTTGGATTTTGCATTGTTGAACTCCATCTGACACTGGCACTTTACATACACAGCTAATCATATAAGTAGGTCACTAGGTCGGGGTCCTCACAGTCTCTGCATTTTGTCTAATAGCCTTGTATTTCAGCACAGTTTTACCCTTTTCTCCTTGTTATGTTCATTTACATTGACAGTATGTACTGAACTGAAGCATCCAGTATTGAAAAAAAAAAATCCACATTTTGCATAGATGAAATTATCAAGGACTGAAAACTTTTTTTTTTTTTTTTTTGCTGTAGCTGTTTGGTATGGGTCAGTTTCAATTGCCAATAGGGTTACTAAGCTCCCCATAAAGGTGTACCATACTACCTTTGGGAACCTCGCGGCTTTTGGTTTTGGTATCAAAGTTGACCACTTTTTTGAAAGGGTTAAGCTACACACTGTTGTCTGTTAATTGGACAATATAGATTAACCTCAGACTTAAACCTAGACTGCCTTAAATACTCAGCTTTAATTGATTGTTAAAGCATGAAAAGTAGGCTATTGAAGGATTTGTTTTGTGAATTAAAACAATTACATACATCATCCACATTGCAATAAAAGGGAGCGGAACTTATTATAATCAATATTGAGATCCTAAAATGTAGGAAACTGGTGCAGCTCACAGAATTTAAAGAGCAAAAAGTATTTTGAATGAACTTTCCCTCTACTCTTTATTGAAGCATTATATGCAGCTGCCTAATACACACAGAAGGACTTCCTCCCTTCTTTATTCTAGTCAATCTCAAAGTATTGTGGTAAAACGCGCTTCAAATACCCATACCTTTTTAATTAGACAGGCTCGGGTCACCTAAGAGCCATGAAGCCATAAAATAGGTTTAAGTACATCATAATATCATTGTAATTACCATAAGTAACTGTTTACATTGCCAATTATGTGGCTTTAGGTTAGATTTGGAAAGAACATTTTTATACTAATATTTTGTTATCTCCTCTCTTTCTCGTTTCAGCACCGTTTTCCCCATCCCTCCCTATTATTCTTATTCTTTTGAGAATTCTTCGTTGTCAAGCCGCCAAAGTGGAGAGTGTGATTGCAGAAGGGGGTGCTTCTCGTTTCAGGTAATTTGGAGTGTATATATGTATTTTTTTTTTCCTTTGGGAGCTGGGTATATCCAGTCTTTTCAACAAGGCAGGATGGGGTTAGGCTCAAAATGGCTGCCGAACTCTTAGTCCTTCTTTGTGAAGGGAAAAAAAGGGAGGGTCGAGGATACATAACAAGCCTTGGAAGAGTTGTGCAGCTCTGTGTCCCTCAGGGCCAGAGAGAGATTTAATGCTTCGACAGGGTCTTATCAGCAACGTCTCGAAGTGTCTGTATAGATATTAGTAAATCTATTCATGCTTTAAAGGTAAAGTAAATACCTTAATCATTATTTTTATTCAGAAGCATATAAAAGTGCCAAGACATTTTCTTTGTCCTTATATGGCTTCTTTTGTAAAATTTGAAAGATAACAACTTGTTGAACAAACTCAGAGTTGCGTTGGATCAAAGATTTTTGTCAGTGTATTTAAATGCACTGGATTTTCCAGTTTTATTTTTTTTTTTTTATTTGTTTTTTGTCTTTGTGATATAAACACCTAATCCTGATTTCAGAAAGAGAAACCCAGATACGCTCTTGGAGAACTCCAAAAGAAACCTGGGGTACTGTGACATGTTTCGGCCGTATCCCGTTTTGTGACAGCTCCCAGAGATCTGAGCACGTGTGAGTCTAGTCGAGTGACGTGCAGCAAAACAAACATGGAGTGAGTGGCAACTTTTATACCAGGCGGCCATTTGATTTGTGACCAGGGCTCTGTTCGACACTCACCACTGTGATCTTTATTCTCTGGTTAACTGGCCTCCCCTTCACTCCTCCAGAGGCGATCTCACTGGTTCTTTTCATGTATATTTATGAAAAAATAAACTGTGAGACTGTCCTGGTAACATTGATAAAATCCCATCATACTTGCATACATTACAGCTATCATCTATCATTTACAGCTCTAGTCTTACGTTACAGCAACTTCATTAACTTACTCATCCCAAAAGCCTGTACCTCTTTTGGTCACTTCTCATTGAAATTTTCGGCTGCAAGTGACTATAATAATTAGCAACAGGTTCTAAATCTCGTTCATTTATTCCAGTCTCCTCCATTTAAAAAATTTAATACAAGCACTCGTCAGAGATTGTTGCACTTGCTTCTTTGTTGTCAGTTTTGTCTTGTGCTTTGTGCTGCCTCTAAGCCATTGTTCGACGTACCTGGTAGAGTTAAATAAATTAAATACAGTGAAAAAAAGCAATTACCATGATTTCAAAAACTTCAGACTGTTATAACCTATGTGACATTTCACAAAAGCTGCGCAGTTTGTCCAATATCACGGCCACTTTCATGTTGTACTGGAGACTATTGTCACCAAAAAGCCGCTGAAGGACACAGCCGGGCTCAAACTCTCACTCCTGTCCAAGGTTAGGACAGTTTTTTATTTATTTATTATATTATTTTATTTTGGGGTGGTTATTTTTTTTTGTACATCTGTTGTCTTCAAAAGCCCTAAGTTCACTGTGTATTTTTTATTATTTCTTTGTCCCATTTAATGATTCCAGGATACTATTGTTTGTCATGTAACAGGGACATTAACCGGGTTTCTTTGAGGCATGCATTATATCCCGAATATTGTCATAACCCGGTTAAGGCTCATAATCGTGAGACTCAAGTTTATGTGACCGCACTTGTGTGACTGTCGCTCACTTTAAAATCAGACAATAAATGGTGTAGAATGGTGTCTGAACAATGTTTTGGGGGAAAATTGATGGTTCAACCTGCCTTTTAAACTGCGACCAAATGACAAAAAAAAACAACGTTTGGTGTTACTGAGGTTTGTATGACAACACACATGCACACATTTAAGCAAACTCCATCACACAAAGGCAACACACCCTTGGACATGGTTCATTTTTGCTGTAAGAACTTTGCCTCCATCTGAATTGCCATTGTGTGCCATTTTCCCAAAGTAGAAAGACAAGGGCTGGCTGTTTTTAAAAAAGGACAGTAAGAAGATTTTATTCAGTGATGCATCTACTATTGTTTGTGTAATTTAGTGTAAATGAAGCGTGCATTAATAATGCTATTGTTGCTGTTTCTGTTGATGCAGTGCTTCTTCGGGGGGAGGAGGTGGTAGGGGTGCACCTCAGCACTATCCCAAGACTGTCGGCAACAGGTTTGTCCCTGTCTTAAAAAAAAAATCTATTTTTATAAGCTTTAATCATACGAGTGACATGTTCTGGAGACAGTTTTTTGGGATATGAATAGGGCAAAAGATGGTTGCATTTTGGACTTTGGAGGGTTTCTGAAATATTTGTCAGTAGACTTTGTCAAATACTTGCTGGTTGTCACAGTTTAAGTTGGATGCAGTTTGAGGCTGAGCTTTAGTTTCAGTTTTTAGGCCCCAGATTACATGTACACTGATAATTTAAGTTTCGTATCCACTTCAAACCAACTTTTAGCTCAAAATTATTACAATTTTTTTGGGGGATAATGACTATAGACAAGGCAAACCAGAGCTTGTCAAATCTGTGCTGATGTCAGTTCTTAGTTAATCCCAATCTATTGTCGTTTCTTGTTTCTTTCAATGAGCTGTGTGTGAGAGACTTGGTTTTAGGACAAATCATGAGTTTTTTTCCTGCATTTGAGTGGAACAAGCCCAGTTTTTTGCCTTGTATTGGAAGTTAACACTTAACAGTTCAATCCTTTCACACAAAATAATAAATCTGATGACATGGATGTATATACGGTACTGTGCACAAGTGTTTAACTGATAAGTGAACTCTAAAGTATGCTTATTTTTATTTGTTTTTCAAAATGCAAAGTGAAAAAACGGCAACCGTCCTTGTAGTTCCACTGGATCCTGGCTGGTTCTATTCAAACATTTGGAGAGTCCCAGACAGAACCAGGCCAGACTCTATGATTCTGGTGTTTTCATCTGTTCAAGCATTTAAATTGTATATTGTTTACAGCATTCTTACTTTACTGCACATCTGCCTGAAACGTTACACGGTACAGTACTGTAGGTCTCCTGTCTGGCCTCCGGCTCACACTCAGTGTTTTGTGTGTTTTGCAGCGAGTTCCTGGGGAAAACCCCAGGGCAAAGCGTTCAGAGATGGGTTCCTTCACGAAGCACTAGACGAGATGTCAACTCCAGCAACGAAAAAGAGCGTCACGATGCAATCTTCAGGAAAGTGAGGGGGTAAGGGTCCAATTGGCTGTTTTTATTTTTATTTTTTATTTTTTATTTATTTTTTTTATTTTTTTACAATTGACAAATGAGAAACATCCAAACAAAATAGCACACTTGTCTTAGAGAGGAGAGTTGAGATGAAGCAGTTGCTCTCACTGATTTAATAAAGCCCATGGTTCCCTGAAGGTGCCGTCTGTGTCAGGTGACATTTATGGCATAAGAGCTGAAGGATAACACTGTCCTCTCTAATGATCCCAGATGTTCATAGGAGGGTAAATATGTTTACCTCCATGTTAAAAAGAGAAAAAAACTGACAGAAGCCAGTGATCAGTCTGGTGATGCGTTGAATAAAAACCCACAACCAAAGCAAAGTAATATAAAGCATTTGCTCGAGCTTGATGACCACTTGTTTAATTTTAGAAAAGACCTCTAGTGTTTTAACTATCTATTTGTGTTTCCTCAATGTGTTCTTGTCTCACAAACTCGGTTCTAGTTCCTCATGTTGTCCTTGTTCTTGTGTTACTTAACTCAAACAGACTCACGTGACTCTGATTATGATTAAGCCTAATTTGCATTTCTGCTTGTGTGAACTCAAGATAAAACTATTTGGACCCAGACTATAAGCCGTTTCACAAGGTTTGAGGAATAAAAAGCATTTGAAAACTTCACAATATCTTTTGAGAAGGTATTCTAAATGGCTCACTAACATTAGAAGAGAGAAAGAGAGGCCATTTTTCAACCACACCACAAGAGAAACTGAAGGTTTTGAGTTTTAAACAATTACTTCTTTTTTTTTCTTGAAGTGAACCTGGCTCACAGCCACTTACTGCTGCGGCTTGTGGGAAAAATAAAACCCTGAGCCCTGAACACAATGCCTTCTGATTTATTTTGTTGTTGTTTTGAGTTACTCACCTCTTGTTTTTCTGCAGCATACTCAACAAACTCACGCCTGAGAAGTTTGACAAGCTATGCCTTGAGCTCCTGAATGTGGGCGTAGACTCAAAACTCGTCCTAAAAGGAATCATCTTGCTGGTAACTTATTCTCAAAATATACTCAACCATTTTTTTTTTGGCATCTGTCATTGGTTCTTCTTTCTTTCTGTGGTTTAGATTGTAGACAAAGCCCTAGAAGAGCCAAAATATAGCTCACTCTATGCTCAACTATGTCTGCGCTTGGCAGAGGACGCACCAAACTTTGATGGCCCTTCATCTGAGATCCAAACATCCCAAAAGCAGAGCACAGTAAGTATCTATTTCATCTTCCAGCCACGGCCACATGTACACCGATATTTTTTCAAAATACCTTTGTCCACACTTTTTTTTGATAAGTTGATAAACAAAGCTGTTTACACAGTAGCATTGAATTAAACCAGAGTACTATTTCCCATCTTCATATAATGAGAATATAGGCTACAGTTTTTGCTTACCGTGCTGATGTTTCACCTTCATCCGTGATGTGTTTCCTCTTCATGTGTTCGAGCATCACTGTGGTACTTCCATGCCACACAAGCTCAGCTTTGCATAACTTGCAGATTACAGTCTTATTTGCTGCATTTAATGTAAAATGCTCCCATGCCTTAGATGACTTGGGGCGCACACTTTTTTTCTGCCGCCGATTGATCTGTCATTTCTCTCCGATTAACATTACTCTCTGCCATTTCGTGTGTGACTGTTTCATGAAAGTGACGTCATCAGTAACACTCCCCGTGACGTGAGCAGACCAACTAATCGACAATGACATTCGTTGACAACGATTTTCATTATCGATTATTATCGATTTTATCGATTAGTTGTTGCAGCCCTACTGTTAATATCAGCAATGTAGACTTAGAAAATAAAAATTTCTTAAAGGTCACCTAATCCTTATCAGGGCATGATATTAGAAAAGCATGTCACAACAGGAACAATATAATTAAATTATAAGTAATATATTTTAATATAACAGACTGAACCTGGACATTTAATTTAAAATATATTTTCTGATAATATGGTGATAATGATAAATTGGAAAGTAAACGTAAACCCTGGTTTATAGTTGTTGTGTCTGTGACGTGACTCGATATAAACATTTGATTGACACATCAACAGTCCTGGTGTCAGTAAATAATTTTTTTTTTTACTCATCTCAAAAATACTGTAAATAAAAAAAATAGTTCAATTATGTTATAAGGACATGAGTGTTATAAATAATTAAACTTAATCTTTGGATAAAGAACCAACAAAAGACACCTGTTTATATTAACGTTCAATAAGGAATGCCTTAAAGTTGTCTTTGAGCTAACTCTTCACTGTTGCATTTCCAGACCTTCAGACGACTGCTGATTTCCAAGCTTCAAGATGAATTTGAAAACCGCACCAGAAATGTTGAAAGTAAGTCTCTTTTTGACTCATTTGTTGTAATTGATAATTAGGGTATCCATCTATAATCGTATCTGATGACTGTTATAATAATTAATTAAAGATTAATTTTTTTATTAATTTAAATAAATTTTTTGCAAGAATGGAGCAATCATAGTTTTTATATTGTACATGTTCACCCCTCACCTCAGGTTACGCAGTTAACAAACAGAACATCCTTAGACATAGATTAGATGTAGTCTATAGAGACGTGGCTGTCTAGTTCAGGTTAGCATGACATTAACATTGGATACATCTGAATGACATACTTTTACAATCTGGCTCATGACCAAGCCTAGACCCAAAGCAGTCGGCAACAACAATACAATGTCACAGAAAAAGTCACAATTATCTTAACAATGACCTCAAACTCAATTTACATTCAGTCCACACTAGAGAAAGAATATTTTAAACAATTATGCAACTTCTCAAAAAATATTTTTCAATACTTCATCTGTGGTCAAGTATTCAGTCATTTAATATAATGCAAAAGCATAAGTTACATGTAGTTTTTTTTTTCTTTTGCAGCTACAGCTATCTGAGCATGCATGAGTTTGTGAAATGCCCTAACTAATGGTTTCTGTAACTTTAACACATGTTTTCTCTGTTTTCCAGTCTATGATAAACATGACAACCCTCTCACTTCTGAGGAGGAGGAGCAGCGTGCCATCGCCAAGATCAAGATGCTTGGCAACATTAAATTCATCGGGGAACTTGGCAAACTCGACCTCATCCACGAATCTATCCTTCATAAGTGCATCAAAACAGTATGTGGCCCACACACAAAAGCCTGTGTGAAGACAAAATGGAGGGTAGAATTTAAAATGTGGCCTGTTCTTTCTGTGTTCATCAGCTTCTGGAAAAGAAGAAGAGAGTCCAGCTCAAAGACATGGGGGAGGATCTGGAGTGCCTCTGTCAGATAATGAGAACTGTGGGGCCGAGACTCGACCATGAGAAAGCTAAGGTAAGTCATTTGTAAAGGGAAATAATCCAGGGACTCGGTCAAACTGCTAAGGCTGTGAATATATGTATCTTTATGGCAAAGAATGACATTATGGTCTTTCATGTGACAGTCATTTACTTTTTGCGTTTCATAATTATTACATACTTTGAGGGTCATCCCACCCAAAAAGCCTGTTTTTAGTCTTGGTTTAGTTTTTAATTTTGATTGAGCTCCTGCTTTGACGAGTGGAGGTTAGTCCATAGCCTTGCATTTAATGCAAATGTTTTGCTCAAAGACACTTTTAAATATCATAGCTCATACGTAGATGAATTAAACTGTATGCATTTTGTTGTTACTTAGATTATGCACAAGTCAATAACACAAACTTGCATTTAGATTACTCTGGATGTTCCAAAGTAAATGTAATTTTGTTTTAAAACTTTGGTTGTCGCTAAAAGTGTGTGTGTGTATGTATGTATATATGTATATATATATATATATATATCTCTGTCATTACGTCTCACTCATTTCCTTTGTATCCGCAGTCTTTAATGGATCAGTACTTTGGCCGTATGCGATCCTTAATGAACAACAAGGAGTTGCCCGCCAGGATCCGCTTCCTGCTGCAAGACACAGTGGAGCTGCGTGAGAACAACTGGGTCCCCCGCAAGGCTTTCATCGACAACGGACCAAAGACGATCAACCAGATCCGCCAGGATGCAGTGAAAGTGAGCCCCATCACACAAGATTTTCCAACTTGTCAGGGCTAAAATAAGTATTTTTGTAACGCTCATGGAAACCTCAAAGCGTCTGCAGCAACATAATTTGTCCCTTTACCTTTTTACTGATCAAGAAATTCATAACATTAGGTTATGGAGCTAATTATAGGTAGAATTACAGAAAGACTGAAATTGAGATTGCAATCAAGACTAACAAAAAAGCTCTTAAGAACATTCCTTACTTACTATTCCTATTTATTAGAATTTTAAGTTTTAGTTTACTCCTATTTGGAGTCACATAAGCACGCATGAGTCTTTAAGTCCTGCTTCTTCACATCAAAGTCCTCGCCTCAGACATGAGCCTCAGTGATCTCTAATGTCCTGCCTCTTACATTGTTGTTTAGAGGTTTTGTGAAACCTACAGTTGAGTGAATTAATGCAGAAGCAGTCAAGTCCAACCAATTTAATATATTACTCTGTCGTCACTGCTCAATCACTCTTGTCAGGTTTGAAGTTTTTTATCTTAAGGTATTTTATCCTAAAGGAATCCAGATCTAACACATGACAAACAACCAGTTTGATATCTGCCTGAAAACACAGAAAAAAAACATTATCTAACTTTATCACTGTTCCATTTGTTTACACTCTGATGGATCAGATAGAATTGAACAGGTTTTAGGTGGTTTTGAACTAGTTTTAAAATGTATTAAAAATTTTTTTGAAGGATTTGAACTGGTTTTAGAAGGATTTGAACTGGATTTAGATGGACTACTTTAACACTTTTTACTTACACGCTGTAAAGTTACTGCTCACCAGGAAGTAAATGTATGCTCCAGTTTCAAAATAAGTGTGTTTTATTGTGTAACAGTAAATGCATATAATATTTGATCGGGTCTACATTTGGCATCAATGTAATGGTTTGTTGGTTGTTTTATTGATGTGCCATTACACCCCTAGTGGAAACACAAGCCTCTTCAAGGGAAACTCAACCAAGCATAGCCGAACTGTACTGTAACATTCAGAGGAAATGAGGCCTTGATCTGATTTAAGTTCAACATTTTTGGTTTCATGAGACTCTCCTGACACTGTCTCTGTTGTGTTTCTGAGCAGGATTTGGGTGTTTTCATCCCAGCGCCCATGGCTCAGGGGATGAGGATGGACTTCTTCCTGGAAAGCCCCTTCATGCCCAACCGAGTGAAGCTGGACCGGGAGACTCTCGGGGGTCTGGCCGACATGTTCGGACAGATGCCAGGTACATGTCCACTCACTACAGCCCTAACCTACCGAGCTACTGTAGAATCCTGCTCTGTACCTGCTGCTAGACAAGTTAAGGAGCTCTCGCTGACCATTGGATAAAAGGGAATGGGATACTAGAAAAAGGATTCCCTTTTTAAACATATATTAACATAATTGTAGTCCTTTTCATTTTAACTGTAATATACTGTATTCTATAAATCGATTTGTTTTACTTCTATTTTCTGTTCAGCCCCTGAGGGGGATACAAAGGTGACGACAAAAGACAAGTGTTTTATTAGGAAATATAATCGCATGAGAGCAATAGATTCAGGCCAAATTTTGAAAACTATAATGCCTTCAAGTGCATTCAGTAGATTCAGATTCAATAGAGCCATCCTGGCAGAAGACAGTGTTGTGGCCCTGTTAAAATGGTTAGCTCTGTTTTGTGTCATTCTTCCCCATTACACATTTATAGAATATTTTAGTGTCTTTTGTCTCTGATTAATGGGCAATTTCTCCAAAAAAAACACCTACTAAATGTATTGGGGAGACAGATTAAACTTTTGCAAAGGGCCTCACAAGGAATCACTAGATGAATCTGCGAATATATATGTGGCCATTTTCTATAATATTTATAATATTATATCCATCAAAATGAAGTTAAATAGCCTCTGAATGTAACTGAGGTGGTACTTAAAGTGATAAGTTACTGACTGTTTGAATATACAGCTATTTAACTCTTATTTTATCAAAAAATAGATCACGCACTTCACCCTAAAACAGGTAATGTACCACTTATCACAATTATTGAGGTTATACCACCCTAACTTAAACTGTAAGTGTCATATAAACTAAAGCTGCTTCGAAACCATCTGTGTGTGTGTTGTGTTGTTTGCAGGCGGTGGGATTGGGACCGGCCCCGGGGTCATCCAGGACCGGTACTCGCCCACAATGGGACGCCATCGCACCAACCCGCTCTTCAACGGCCACAGTGCCCCTCCACCGCAGTCGCAGTTTGACATGGGGCCCAAGTCTTTTGTTAAATCCAACCAGGTACACTTGGACATTTTTGTTTTTGCATTGATATCATAGAGGTAGTGTTGGGACCAGACTAACTTTTTGAACTGGTTTAATGTGGATTAGAACTGCTTTAATGTGGATTAGATCTGGTATTTAGATTTAGTTTGATTTGAACAGGTTTTATTTATCTTTTGTTGCATGAACCTTCTATGCCTTTTGATAAATTGTTTTGATAAATTATATTGTTTTTGGTGCTTTAGGTTCAGAACCAGCATTTCCTCAACCAGAACCAAAACCACATGGCCCAGCAGCAGGTCCAGTCCAAGGACATGCCTCCACGATTCAGCAAGAAGGGACAGCTCAACGCCGACGAGGTCAACCCAGGCTTTATACACAAACACAATGATTTTAAAATATTTTTTGATGGCCTGTGATTATAAAAAGACGCGTTATTCTGAGAGAAAACCTGTCGCTGGTCTGTCTCTAATCCTTTTACTCTATCTTCTGTCTATAACTCCTTCTTTTCCTCCTGGTACTCTTTTCCTTCCCACTGTTCTGACTCTAACTGGCAGCAGGGCACTGATTGCGATTATGAGATATGAGGGCATCCTTTTATCCATGTTTTTACGGTTAATATCGTCTGACTATGTGCTAATGCTTTGGGTTTGGTCTCTCGTTTGTGCCATAGATCAGCCTCAGACCTGCTCAGTCATTCCTCCTCAACAAGAACCAGGTCCCGAAGCTCCAGCCGCAGATCCCCAACATGATGCCCCCCAGCGCCCAGCCGCCGCGCACCCAGACCCCTCCACTGGGGCAGGTACAGACTGTGACTGTGCAAATATTAATATTGATTTACTGGTAGTGTTTTTATTTTTCAAGGACTGCTAATATACATTTATATATGTTAATAGCTTGACAAGAGGCAAAAGCCAAACCCATGTGTTCATAGTTTATTAAGTAGTGCTTTAGTGTTGTAAACATACAAAAGAATAATACATGTAAATTCTTTAAATGTTTATTAGTGGAGTAAATACTGAACGTCTGTGTGTGCTCAGCCTCCACAACTCGGACTGAAGACCAACCCTCCTCCAATTCAGGAGAAACCTCAGAAAACGAGTAAGAAACCGCCTCCTGCCAGAGAGGAGCTGCTCAAGATGACGGTGAGTGCAGACGTCGGACGTAGACACGGACATCGTACAATATATACACCTCATAACTTATTATTTTGGTTCAGTGCTTTAAAAGGAAGTTTTAGTGCCATTTTCATTGTTCTATGGGCTATAGTACTTCATTTATTTAACATTTTAAACTTTTGATTTGGATTTTTGGATTTTGTGCTGGTTGTGTCTTGTCTGTGACAGGAAATGCTGATGTTGTTTAGAACACTAGAGACTCAAGTCAAAATACTCGAACTGTTCATACGCTGTTTAATGATGACGGATGTATTATTAGACCTTATTGTAATATAATATACATTATAAACTATGAGATTATATACATCCTATATTATAAAGTTAAATATATCCTATATCATAATTTAACATGATATATTTATAGACCTTATATTATTATAGATCTTATACATCTGAGCTCCTACAGGTGTGCCCTAATTCTTAGGTGTAGCCTATAATCTTAACCCTTCCCCTTCATTTGGAGGAACAAAGGGGTGGTTTGGGCCTTGAGGACCTATTTGACTTGTACTGTTGAAAATGCCAACAGTAAACTCATCCTTAAATCATTGTCTTTGTCCACTTAGCGTTTAATGACAAAATTATGTTTCGAGCGGGTATCGAACCGACCACCCGCCGGTCAAAGGACGGCCACTCTACCCACTGAACTGATGTTTTGTCTTGTTTATGTGTTCCGGTGGGTTCAGGAGGCGACTGTGACGGAGTATCTGAACAGTAAGAACCTGACGGAGGCTGTGAGCGGCGTGCGCGATATGAAGGCGCCCAAACACTTCCTGCCGGAGATGCTCAGCAAAATCATTGTGTGCTCTCTGGACCGTCCTGACGAGGACAAGGAGCACGCCAGTACGCTGATCCACACACTGCGCACCGAGGGGCTCATCACAGGGGAGAACTTCATGCAGGTACAGAACAGGTTTTGTATGGATTTGAACAGATTCTTAACACTTGACTAAATGAGTTGGAGTAAACTGACCGTTTTGTCTGTGCCCTCTGTAGGCTTTCCTGAACGTGCTGGACCAGTGCCCGAAGATCGAGCTGGACATGCCACTGGTGAAGTCATACCTGGCCCAGTTTGCGGCGCGGGCCGTCATTGCGGAGCTGGTGAGCGTGGCTGAGCTGGCCCACCCGCTGGAGAACGGCACACACTTCCCCCTGTTCCTGCTCTGCCTCCAGCAAACGGCCAAACTCAAGGACAAGGAGTGGCTCACGGACCTGTTCACGCAGAGCAAGGTCAACATGCAGAAGATGCTCCCAGGTACATGTGGCCTCTTTATGGTTTAATATCCAGGATGACGCCCCTCTCACGGACAGGGGGATGAATACAGTTGCTTTAAGTTTGTTTAATAAACACTATTATATTCAAATAGATTAATATACTTAAAAAGTTGGTGTTCTATATTTGTTTACTGAGATTGTCACTGTAGATGGAGTCATTGTTGTTTTTCATCAGAAATCGACCAGAACAAGGATCGTATGCTGGAGATCTTGGAGGGGAAGGCCCTGAGCTTCCTGTTCCCGCTGCTGAAGCTAGAGAAGGAACTGCTCAAACAGATCACAGCAGACCCCTCTCCTCAGTCCATCTACAAGTGGATCAAAGACAACATCTCGCCCAAACTGCACACCGACAAGGGCTTTGTCAACATCCTCATGACCAGGTAAACCACAGAACATCCATTATCATCCTCCACATGACCAGTGAACACGACGCTTCACTCTATATCCTGTCTATCTCTTAAATAAAAGGGGAAATAAAACCTGTTCACTCAGTTACATCCAGTAACAAGAAAATATAAAAACATTAGGATTGATGAAAGACCAAGATCATTGTAAAAAAAGAGCATCTGGTGAAAGAATATTTAATAAGATGATAAAATTATGTTTTAATTCAAACAATAATAACGTGGAAAAATAAACTTGCCTTGATTTAAACTCCTGAGTCTAGTTTGTAGTTTTTTTCCTGTGTGACACTAGATCAATTTTAAAAACTCTTTTTTTTTTTTTTTTTTGCTTAGAATAACGTTATTGCTGTTGTGTCCTCAGTTTCCTCCAGTACATCTCTCAGGAGCTGTGTGTCCCTGAGGGAGACGAGCTGCAGGCTCCGTCCAAAGAGCAGCTGGAGCAGGAGAAGCAGCTGCTGTTGGCCTTTAAACCTGTGATGCAGAAGTTCCTCCACGACCACACCGAGCTGCAGGTCAGCGCCCTGTACGCTCTGCAGGTGCACTGCAACACCAGCAGCTTCCCCAAAGGTACACACACACACACACACACACACACACACACACACACACACACACACAGACACACAGACACAGACACACACACACAGACACACACACACACAGGGAGTTGATAGTTGTCCATGTTCATTAAGGCTGAGAAATACAAACAAATAAACCTATTTACTATTAGATCTATCGCCCAACGTTTACAAAAGTTTATTAATAAGCCACTCTAAAAAGCTGTCCCGAGCAGTTTGGTACATTTTGTGTTTTGAGGAAAATATGAGGATATGAACAGTCACAAAATCAATAGAGAGTTATAAATATTCTTTAAATGTAGCTTCATGTTTGTTTTTCTTATTTTGAAAGATACTGGGACTTTTTTTATTTTTTATTATATTAATACAGTTATTACTATCATGAAGTGCCAGTATTTTACAAAAGTCTGTTAAATGTGGGACATGGTTTCACTTTTTTTTATTAAAACAATATAAGTTGAACAAAAAGATCAAAACATGCCTTGAATCTGAAATGCATTTAAAGTCTGTGAAAGGGCCATGTTTGAAGTCCAAAACATTTGATTGAATAACCATTCTTACAATCTGTTGATGTGTAATTCCCGTCTGTGTGTTAGGGATGCTGCTGCGCTACTTTGTCAACTTCTACGACATGGAGATCATTGAAGAAGAAGCCTTCCTCGCTTGGAAAGAAGATATTACTCAAGAATTCCCCGGAAAAGGAAAAGCTCTTTTTCAGGTAAAGTGGGTCGACCAGAAATTGTCTTAAATTCAAGAACGTCTCAAACATCTCTGTTTCAATCTCAAATCTACCTTGTTCCCTTCAGGTGAACCAATGGCTGACTTGGCTGGAGACGGCAGAGGAGGAGGAGTCCGAGGACGAGGTGGACTGAGCAACTTTACGAAGAAGCATCACGACGAAGGAGATTGAGCTGTTATTATTAATTATTTTATTATTATTATTATTACAACACTTTACGCCTTTTATTTTTTCTCTCATTTCCTTTACGTATTAAACTCTGTGCTTCGTTTTAACCACTACCGAGCAGCACTCACTCAAACTTCTGCAACTGTTGCAAATAATTACCAGAAACAACAGAGCTCTGTAGCCTCGTATGACGCAACAGTAGTTTTCAGTCTCAGTCAGAAACATGAATTTAGTCTGAAGAGGCTCAACACGTGTTATTTTTGTTAATTTTGTATCGCATGTTTTTTTATTTCAATATATATATATATTTTTTTTTTTTTTTTGACGCATCCCCTTTAGGCTTAAAACAGCGTAGCCTGTTTCCTTCTTTAAGTTAATTAGTGCTAAAGCTAGAGAAACATGTTTCTAAAATGAATTAATTTGGCAACAGTAGTTCAGATAAGAAAGTTAAGGTTCAAAGTTTAATGAATTAAGATGTTGCACTAAAATAATGGACCATGGGATATTTTGTTGATGAGAAAAGTGAGGGTCGGATCCAGAAAGACTAGCTAGCGTTGGCTACGATTGGATAAACAAGACAAAATGCTAATTCTGTTACAGATACAATTCAGGTCTTTGTGGTGTTATTTCATTGCTATTTCATATTTCTGGAGTCTATTTGTAGCTTCACTTCTCTTACACAAAATCAAATAGTGTAATTAGTTTTGGACCAAGCTGCTTTGATTTGGAGAAAAACTGTTACAGCAAAAACTCTTGACCTGGGAAGTTTGAGGTCTATCGATTGAGTTTAGAAAAATAAGATGACAACTTGTTTCCAGAAATTCAAAAAGAGCTCAAACAAAGATGTTTAAATACAACTTTAATATATGTTGACCTTAGTTCCTGAAACAAAAGTGTTCTTCTCAAACGTGAAAAAGGATCTTAGTGTTGCATAAAGATTTACAATTAGTTGTTAGCTTGATGTTTTTTCACGATTGTGTGAGCTACTGTCTTTGATTCTATCACACTGTACAACCTTCGACACTGATTTCAAGCTTTTTTTGTCACGACTGATCACTCGTCGGCAACGGCCAAAATCGCACAGTGTGACCAAGATATTAATTATTCCACCACTACACCAAATTTTCTTCTGGCTCCAAAAACACGTGACCTTCATTTTTCCCTAGCCTCACTATTGCTTCTATATAATGACATCAATATCTTATGGTTCATTATTCTTACAGTCTTTTGGTCAAAGTTGCCTTTTGCTTATTAAAAAAAACTATTCTGTCTTTGCATTTTGCTTCGCCCTTATTTTCTTCAAACAAAAGTGCTCTTCTGTCGTTAATAAGGAGCATTTCCTGCGCAACCATAACTTAGTTTTGTCTTCGAGTGGCTGCGATACGCTCTCGCGTTACATTATTGTAAAAGCTATAATCATCGCTGCCGTAATGTTTTTTTTTCGGAGTTGCCTGTGTTTCTACCTCTTAGTTGGATGGGCTTTTTTGTTTTGTGTTTAATTTTGTAATGGGATTATGGAAAATAAAATGAATTGTAAGATTCCATTAGTGAGATATTTGGCACAACAAATTGTTTCTTATGAGATTTTAATAAGTGTCCTCATTAAAAACATGTTAGAAGAAATATTAAGAGACAATTTGATGTGTAATTATGGCCTGTTTTATTCCAGTGCCCATTATGGAAAAGAGAAGATCAATTTTAATAACTAGTGACAATTGTCAAAAGTACTGTCCCTAAAAAAAATAAAAAAATAAAAAAAAATAATAATAAATTTAAAAAACTATATAAAACAAAAAAAAAATGAAGAAGCATTTCCTCGAACTGTGCTCAAAAGCCATGTTTGTGTTTAAGGCAATGGATATGAATCATAATGTAAACTATTCATGATTACTGTGCACTTCTGTTGCTTTAATGTCAATAAAGTCCATCACATCAGCACCACATCTGGATCGTTTTATTTCTCTAATTTCAGGATAAAGATTGCTCTCAAATTTAGGTTTCAATTTTTTTTTTTTTTTTTTAAGGGTGGGAATCTTTTTAGAGGATATGTAGAACGAAAAAATCACTCATAATTGGGTTGGGTGAAGCCATTTATCATCAAACAACGGTGTTTTCTCTTTTTAAATCACAGTAACAGAAACTACCCAAATGACCCTTATCAAAAGTTTACATACTCCAGTTAATACCCAGTTTTTTTGGGTAGTTTTAGATTAGGCTCTTTATTTTCTCAGATGGTGTTTTTGGCAAAAAAAAACAAACCTCCATTTCCTGTAAATTCTTGGGATGTCTTGCATGAACTGCACATTTGAGATCTCCCCAGAGTGGTTCACTGTTCGGTGCATTGAAAGTGGGATGCTTTGTGACATTTGTGTGATAAATTCTTGACCATGCAGCCCATTTCTCTTCAAGTGTGTCCTTATTGTGCATCTTGAAATGACCACACCACAGAGTCCTGTACTTAGTTGGATTTGAACAGGTTTTAGTTGAGTATCAGAGATCTCAGCTGGTGTCAGTCATCAAAGAACCCATTAAGTTTTAAAGTTGATTCATAATAAATGACACAACATAATATAAAGTGCTGGCAGACATGAACTCTTAATACAATAAAAGAAGTGGAAGGAAATATTCTAAAAGGTGCTGTTTTAACCAGTCCTGAGCTGTGTACTTTTGCAGATAACTTAGAGCTGGAAGGCAGACTGAAACCAGAGGAATAACTGAGCAGCACCAACTTTTTACTGGTTTTAGAGATCCCTGGTCTCCGATATTGTGCATAAATAAATAACTTTTTAACAAGTTTAGGCTCAGCTCAGTGTCACCTTTTAATGAAGTATAACGGCCTACAACCCACTCACTCAGTGACGATCTGACACATTTCATCTCACATACAGTATGAATGACCTTTTAATGTGGGTCATGGGCGGTGTTTGGAATTCATGGTTAACTAAACTCGCAGGCCTACTTTTAGTGGCTATTGTCCTTCTTGTCTCCTGCTGCGTTATCCCGCTCATCCGAAGATTAGTGATTTCTCTCTTTAACCTGCAACTAGCTAAACTCTGTTAAATTGCCTCAACAAGACAAGGACTTTGACCCATACACCTCTACTCTTGACAGTGACTCAAACATGACTCTGAACTCTTTTCCTTTTTACTTAAATAAATCACCAAAAGACATTTGTTGTTTTCTCTCAACCTTATTCCACAATAATACATTTTTTCAACAACATCTGTAAAATAAATGAAATGTAAAAGGCGTAGAGAGAACTCCACACAGATGGAGAAATACAGCTCCTAAACTCCATGTCAAAGTTGAATGACAGCTCGGTTTGTTGTGATAATCACAGAATAAATCCAGAACCGAACCAGTTCTGGACCTTCATCATGTCAGGATTAAAAAGACTCGAGCTCAGAGGGAAGCGAGGACATGTAATAATTGTGAGTTGTGCATTTGTCTGTTAATGTCTTTATTCAGTTGAAAGTAAGGAACTTGACTTGTTTGTTGCATATTTGACCTCATTTAAACTCACAAGTGATGACAGTAATTAGCTCAAGGCCTTCACGTTCATTTGAACCAAACTTTTGTTAATGTGGGTGATTAAAAATCTGAAAAGATGAGTAAAAATACAATACATACAAGTCTGTGTTGTTCACACTTTCAGCTCAAAGAGTCTGTCTTATGGAGTCCTAAATGCTGAACAGAAGTGTTTTAATTCAGGATTTACAGAAAATAAATATTTGTATTTTTATTATTTTTAAGATGAACCCAGAGCAATTGTGGATAGTTCACTTTTTAATTATTTTAACATTAATGCTAAAGAAGAGCTCAGTGTATTTGTCCTTGTGCCTGGTGTCCTCAGAGGAATGACAGATGAATTATAATTTGGTTTGGTATTTAAAATATTCTCACACATTTATGAAGGAGTATTAAAGGCATCATATGCAGGATTTCAGGCTGATGTTAATAAACAGACCTTTTATAATCTATAATTTGATAACATGTTTGTCTAACCATAATCTTGTTTTAATAGTTAGGAAATTAAAAATTGATTCAGTTGAACTAAATTCAGACGCCTCTTATATTTCCAAAAAAGATATAGAACTGTTTCATAATGAAATACAAGAAATTAAATGGAATCAAGTAAAATCTGGTTAAAACTGTCAATCAGGAAGTAATGACTTTTTATAAACATTTCATAAACTCCTCTCCAAATGCACTAAAGAATCACATTTAAAGAATAAAATAAAAAAAACCCTTCCTTAGATCAACGAGTCCATAAGGAAATCAAACGAAGACGAGAGATGAGGCACTTAAAAAGTCCTTGAAAACAGGCCACTTGACCGATCGAACTTAGAAATAAGGTTAAACTTTTAGATACATTTAATTGAACAAGCAAAAGGTAACACTAAAAAAAACTTTGGCAAGCCATTGAAAAAAATGACTGGACCAAAACCCCTTCAATACCAGAAAATGGAAATTATTACAAACAGAATTCTGGAACACAATCCCCAAATAGCTGCAAATTATTTCAATAATTATTTTATAGAATCAGTGAAGGAACTTTGTAAACATCCCAACTGCTCCAACCATCAAGCACCTGGCCCAACCTTTGAAAATAATCCAAAGGTTATGAAGCTCAAAACAACCAATGAGTTTAAAGTAAACAAGCTTTTAGAATCATTAACAAACTCCAAAAGTAAAGACATCTGGGATCTTGACATTACAATTCTAAAAATAAAAAATAAAGAGATTTTTATAACTCCTATTACTTATATGACAAATAAGTCAAGCCTGTTTTCAACACACTTCCTGTTATCTCTAAGGTCATTGAGAAAATAATCACAGAACAGCTGTCAGAACACCTAAACAATAATAATCTGCTGCATCCAGTGCAATTTGGCTTTAGAAAAAATCATTGTACTGAAACTGCATGCTGCTATTTTATTGAAGTGATAAAAGTGAAATTGGACAAGGGAGGGCTTGGGGCACTGTGTTTTTGGACCTTCATGGGGCTTTTGACACGGTCAACCACACAGTCCTGCTTGAGAAGCTGAGTTATTACAATCTGTCTCGATCGTGTGCAGCGCGTGTGAGTAAACAGTAACTGTCTACATCAAAAGCTTGTGACATAGGTGTTCCTCAGGGTCCTGTTCTTGGGCCCCTGCTGTTTACTCTCTTCAGTGTGTGGATGTGTGGAGAGGTAGATGTTCAGATGTATGTGGATGATACTGTTATTTAGATGCACGGAAATGACGCTACAAGTGTGGCTAAAAAGTGAACCTAGGTCATGAATAACATTTCAGATTGGCTCACCTCTGCTTCCCTTACACTGAACATAAATAAAACAGTGGCAATGTATTTTACAAAAACTCAAAAATCAATGAATTTTCCATGTACTTTCGTATGCTTAACGCATGGAGTTTACTGTATCTTGTTTTATCTGCCCAGGGACTGCAGATGGAAATTAGCTTTAGCTAAATCTGGTGTGAAGCATCTTTTCTTTTGTTAGATTAATGTGTTTGCACACGGTCCCTGTCAAATAAATAATAAACTAAACTCATCCTTTCTGTCAAATCTAGACTTACTTCTTTAAATCAGCTCTAACCTCTTTGGATTTTATAGCATTTTCCTTTCTTCTGTAGTTGTCACTCAGAAACATCCTCCGGACAGTGTTCAAGAGGCTGTAGGTGTGGAAGAAATGGAACTTTACTTTAATAAAAGTATATTTAAACACATATCATTTTATTTAAATTGTCCGGGGCCCTCGCGGTTAGGTAAGTAACTTTCCAGACCTCGACTAATTTTAATTGAAGTCATACAGACAGTTTTCTTTAGTTCGACTTTATTTAACAATCACAGTTTCATCAAACAAACGATATATATCGGACATGCATTCTTGCCACAATGTCATGAAAGAGTGTCATTTTTTGAAACGCAGCAGGTCGAAAAAGAATTCTGTTTATTAAATGCATCTGTGCGTTTTACTCCTGGTCTGTGGGGATCCAGAAATACTCCACCTTCCTGCTTCTGCGAGAGACTGGAGCCGAGTCCGGACGCTCTCCACCGAGAGGTGGCAGGTCGTCGAAATGAGACGGGCCTTGGTCTCTGCCACCGGTCCCAGGGGCGCACACTCTCAGCATCGTCCTGAACAGAGACTCATATTATTCTTTAACCTTCTGAAAACCATTATTGGGAGATCATGCTTGTTCCGGAAGTTATAGAGTTTGTAGTTTATGACTGCGCTTTCTGGTGGACAGTGTGTTACCTGGACGAGCTCCTCTCAGGTTCATCAGGACTGGACTCAGGACTCGAGATGAAAATTGGGTCTCCCTCCTGAAAATAACACAAGAACATAAGGAGAGTGGACTAAACAGGACTCTATCCTGTGTCGAGTGTTGGGTGCAGACTCACGGTGAAATTCCGCGGCGCCCCATCCTGGTTTTTAAGAATCTTCACTCTCTGATCGCTCTCTGTCATACACAGGAAGTAACTCTTGATGTTCGCCTGACACTGAAAAAAAGAAGTCTAAATCAGAACTGAATTATGATTAAACCAGGACTAAAGCTGGACTAAACTCAAGCCTAAAGCTGGACTAATACAGAACTAAAACCAAGACTTAACCATGATTCAAATGGATTGCACATAAAACTATGGCCAAGACTGTTATTAAACCAGGACTCAACCAAGACTGAACCTAAAACCAGGTCAAAACCAGGAACTAAACCTGGACTAGACCAAGAGATGTACTTAAAATACAACCAGAACTAAACCAAGACTTAAGTAGACTAAACTAACTCTACACCCAAGAATCAAAATTAGGGCTGAATCCATTATTAAAGTTAAGCCTAAACCAAAGAAAAACTAGAATAAACCATGTGTAATAGCTCTAAACCAAGGTGTGAACCCGGTCTTGTCCAGTCCTTACAGCCTTGTTCTGCCTCAGAGCCCTCAGATCCTCCTCAGCTCGGATTTTTTCGACCAGAGCCTGGTGTCTCTGTCTCCACTCCAGACACTCGGACACTCGCTCCTGTCGCTCTTTCTCCGACAAACGTCGCTCGGCTTCGGCTTCACGTTGAGCCTGGTTCGCCTTTTTACTTTCCTCCTCCGCCGCCACTGCACGCCGCCGAGTGTTCTGCTCACTGTCAGCGCCACAGAGAACAGGATAAAACCAGGATTAGACCAGGTCTGAAACAGGTCTAAACCAGGACTGAAACAGGTCTGAAACTGGTCTAAACCAGGACTAAAACTGGTCTAAACCAGGTCTAAACCAGGATTAGACCAGGTCTAAAACAGGTCTGAAACAGGTCTAAACCAGGTCTGAAACAGGTCTGAAACAGGTCTGAAACAGGTCTGAAACAGGTCTAAACCAGGTCTGAAACAGGTCTAAACCAGGACAGAAACAGGTCTGAAACAGGTCTAGAACAGGTCTAAACCAGGTCTGAAACAGGTCTAAACCAGGTCTGAAACAGGTCTAAACCAGGACAGAAACAGGTCTGAAACAGGTCTAAAACAGGTCTAAACCAGGTCTGAAACAGGTCTAAACCAGGTCTGAAACAGGTCTAAACCAGGACAGAAACAGGTCTGAAACTGATCTAAACCAGGTCTAAACCAGGATTAGACCAGGTCTGAAACAGGTCTAAACCAGGACTGAAACAGGTCTAAACCAGGACAGAAACAGGTCTAAACCAGGTCTGAAACAGGTCTAAACCAGGACAGAAACAGGTCTGAAACAGGTCTAAAACAGGTCTAAACCAGGTCTGAAACAGGTCTAAACCAGGTCTGAAACAGGTCTAAACCAGGACAGAAACAGGTCTGAAACTGATCTAAACCAGGTCTAAACCAGGATTAGACCAGGTCTGAAACAGGTCTAAACCAGGATTAGACCAGGTCTAAAACAGGTCTGAAACAGGTCTAAACCAGGTCTGAAACAGGTCTGAAACAGGTTTGAAACAGGTCTAAACCAGGTCTGAAACGGGTCTGAAACAGGTCTGAAACAGGTCTGAATCAGGTCTGAAACAGGTTTAAACCAGGTCTGAAACAGGTCTGAAACGGGACTGTGATAAATCCGGACCCTGACCTCTCTTTGAGCTGAGCGTTCTCATCTGTCGTTTGGCGTAGTTTCTGTCGCAGCTGGTCTCGGTCCTGCTCCAGACTCTTGTTTTCCTGAAGAAGAGCCTGTTTTTCTCCCGAGACTCGGTCCAGCTTCAGCTTTGTCTCAAAGTAGTTCTTCTCTGTTTGGGCCTGGAGCAGCTGCAGATCTTTGTGCTGAAATACAAACTGGACAAACTGAGCACAGCTGAAGGAGAAGCACACTGACGTGTATGAACAAACATGCTTTTGTTTGTTCGGCTGAAGTCACCTCGTCATCTGTCCTGTTTTTAAAAGTAATAGTGTGTATAAGATCCGCCCTGAGTACGTCAGGTCTCTGGATGGTGTGGGACTGTCTTGGCCGACATGCCTCTCCAGCAGGGCTGTCCTTGTCACCGGTCATGTTCATAATTTTTATGGCCAGGATTTCTCGGCGCGTCTTTAAAGATAGGGCGCGGAGCTCGGCCACTTGGGAGGAGCTCAGAGCAGAGACGCTCTTCTCCACATCGAAAAGAACAGCTGAGGCTCGGGCATCTGTTCTGGACGCCTTCTGGACGTTACTCTAACCATAGGGAGGTGTTCCAGGCATGTCCCATCGGGAGGAGACCCCGGGGGAGACCTAGGACACGCTGAAGGGACTATGTCTCTGGGCGAAGTCTGGGCGCCTCTGCTTAGACTGCTGCCCCCGCGACCCGGCCCCGGATAAGCGATGATGATGATGATGATGATGATGAAGATGGATGGAAGGATGAGTAATGTACCATGGTTTTAACACTGATTCTTTTAAGGAACGAGAGTAGATTTTAAATAAACTGAATAATTAACTAAAAACTCGTGTGAATTTTTATTATACAACAGTGTTTTCAAAAGGTAAATTGTAATTATCATGTTTATGCCACAGCCTTGGTTCAGACAGTGGTTTATTTGAGACAACTTCCTGTTGTAGTAACTCTCAGAGTAGACTTGACACGAGGCTCTATAGTTACAGTGTAATTAACACTCCATGTTTAGTGTCAGTCTGACTGGGGTTCATGTCCAGATCTGTGTCAGAGGCTGTTTTCCGCCTCTACCACAAGTTACAGTAATATTACTCCAGAAGAAACGTGTGTGTGTGTGTGTGTGTGTGTGTGTGTGTGTGTGTGTGTGTGTGTGTGTGTGTGTGTGTGTGTGTGTGTGTGTGTGTGTGTGTGTGTGTGTGTGTATATGTGTGTGTGTGTGTGTATGTGTGTGTATGTGTGTGTGTGTGTGTGTGTGTGTGTGTGTGTGTGTATGTGTGTGTGTGTGTGTGTGTGTGTGTGTGTGTATGTGTGTGTGTGTGTATGTGTGTGTGTGTGTGTGTGTGTGTGTATGTATGTGTATGTGTGTGTGTGTGTGTGTGTGTGTGTGTGTATGTATGTATGTGTGTGTGTGTGTGTGTATGTATGTGTATGTGTGTGTGTGTGTGTGTATGTATGTGTATGTGTGTGTGTGTATGTATGTGTATGTGTGTGTATGTGTGTGTGTGTGTGTGTATGTATGTGTGTGTGTGTGTGTGTGTGTGTGTGTGTGTGTGTGTGTGTGTGTGTGTGTGTGTGTGTATGTATGTGTATGTGTGTGTGTGTGTATGTATGTGTGTGTGTGTGTGTGTGTGTGTGTATGTATGTGTATGTGTGTGTGTGTGTGTATGTATGTATATGTGTATGTGTGTGTGTGTGTGTGTGTGTGTGTGTGTGTGTGTGTGTGGGGTTCTTTAGATAAGGGACATTTTATTTATTTGCTATTTTTCACTGCCACTGGGTGCACCCCGCCTCAGTCCCACAGCTGTTGGGACTAGTCCCTGTAATCCCTGACAGAAATAAGAAAACTATAGTAAACTGTTCTCCTTTTCAGTGCAGGTGAACAACTACGGTAGTCCTGCAGGGACATGCTGTAAACAAACCAGTGGAAATGAGTCCTCTTTGGGCTCAGGCTGGGAAAGAGTAGGATCCTTTGTCTGTCCTAGTTTCTTTCTTCCTTCTTACTGTTTTTTTTTTTCTTTCAACACATTTTGAGAAAGGTTACTCAGCTCACACGTGGAACTGTAGGTTTGCTGCAAAGACAGTTGGGATGCTGACCCGTGTAGTAAACGACAGTCTGTACCTCTTTCTTGACCTGCTGTAGCTCCTCACTCAACCGTTTTCTGTCGGCGTCTGAGACTTGTCTCTCTCTCTCTGAGCCCAGGGCCCGGGCCTCGGCGAGCGCCCGGCTCCTCTCCGACTCACCCCGGGACCCCTCGGCCTCGTCCGCCGCTCGAGAGCACAGCGTCGCCCTCTGCTGGCTCTGGAACAGCTTCTGCTTCAACTACACACACACACACACACACACACACACACACACACGGAAACACAAGAAACAGGAGAGGGCAGCCTTTGTTCAACGTGACACTGGACTCTCGCTGAAAACTCCAGCCCCAAAAAGAACCTGGGGCTATTGTGCTCTGGAGTGGGACAGAATATGGATATTGTCTAGTCAATACTAGTGAACTTTAGTTTAGTTTGTTTGACATTTTTCATGATTTGTAGAACAAATGGGACAGTTTTTATGCAAACACAACATGGTTCACTAATGTTTTATAAAGTGTATTTAAGCAGGACTAAGACTAAGAATAATAAAAGACTGTTCAGGTTTGAACTAGGATTTAACCAGGATTAAACCCGGGCAAAATTCCAGAGCTAACCCGGGACTTATACAAGACTTAACTAGGACTAAACTTCAGACTGAAACGACTGTAAAATACTTTTAGATTGCACTTTTGATACACAGCATTCTTCATGTGCCGTCTTAACAGATTTCATCTTATCAATCCCAGGACCAAACCCAAAACTAATCCACAAATGCACTTGAGGCTAAAACTCAGACTCTCTCCTGAGCGTTGTCCAGTGTTTTTGAGTCTGCACCTCTTTGACCTGAGCCTGCAGCTCCTGGTTCAGGTTCCTCAGGTTCCTCATGGTCAGCTCGTTTTCGTTCCGCATCATGATCCGCTCCATGTGGATCTCGTTGGACAGGTACTTGTTCTCCCTCTTCAGGTCCTCACATTCCTCCGAAATCAAACAAAGACGTGTGAGGATGCACCAAAAGAAACTTCTAATCACTCCCACATCAGAGCTTTTGTAAATGTTTTTTTTATCCTCCAACACAGTTCAAAGAGGTTCTAGTAACAAGTGAGCAGGTTTTAGTTGGATTTGAACAGGTTTTAGTTGGCTTTACACTGCTGCCATACAAAAAGAGTTGTTACCTGACGTGTGGAGAATGGTAAATAGTAAATGTGATTCTGAAGTGTCTATGGAGACTCTCTGAAACCCAGGCATGTGTGTTGTCCTCACCTTCCTCTTTCGGACCAGCTCTCCCTGAAGGTGGTTTATCTGGAGGAAAGACCCGGTGGGACCCGCGGCACTGACCGGTCTCACAGCTCGCACCGGCCTCCTGATCCCGGTCCCGCTGCCGAACCTGCTGCCGCTCGTGGACAGAGGCGAGAACAGACCGTCGTCCAGAGACTTCCCGGCCGACTGCAGGTCTGAGTGGGACTTGGCTCTGAGGGACATGTCTGGGTCTGAAGTGAGAAGGACTGAGGCTCAGATGGAGGTCAGTGGGTGGATTTAAACCAGGAGCAGATACATTATTGATTTGGAAACATGAGACAGAACTGGGTTTAGTGTCAACACATCTACACATCTCACAGCATGAGTCGTTTTTAAAGCATTTCAATGGCTAACAATGTTTCCATCATTGACAATAATTACCCACCACTTTATAATTTATACTATCAAGTATTAGTAATAAATGACATGTCTCACACACTAATCACCTCTAACAGCAGCAGAGGGACCTCTCCTGCGTTTCTTTCAATAAAAAAGTCAAACAGAACCTAAATACTCCACCAAACTGAAGTTTCGAGCAGAGCGTAAACCTTTAGCATCAGAACAACAGTGAAACATTTGTGAGTTGGCATCTGTCAGATTCAGATTCAGACAGGTTTATTAAACCCACTAGAGGCAGTTACTCCACTTCCTTATTGACACTGACAGTGTTGATCAATGGAGCATGTGACAAAGCTTCTGGTTTGTGCTGATCATTCTCTTCTGTTAAAACCCTTGATAAAGTCTAGAGGATGTTTTTTTTTTTTTTTTACAGATGATTCCTGTTGTTGGCTGATTTAACTGTTTTTCTAACCCAAGTTGGGAAGCGGACAGTTAAACTCTGACCTCTGAAAGTGATCCTCTGATGGTGGGACGTCCCATCATCAGCTGCTGTGAATGTTAGCTCCAGTGTCCTGTGTTCAAGCTCACAGCGGAGACAGAAGAACAACGAGTGGAGGAAGTGCCTTCCATTGACCCCTGGGCGTTAGATCAAGGCTGAAATCATCTCATCACTGATGTCTTTAAAACACGATGACAGCCAATAAACTCTGGACTGAACCGAGAGTTATCAGACAATAACAAGAAATGCATGTCTAAACTAATGCTAACCCTTTCTTCACTGAATAAACTGGTTGGAAAGAGACAACACAGAGAAGTCCAGGAAGTGTCCGGGGCCTCACGGAGATCTGCTGCTGAAGCAGAAAAACATTAATAAAAACAAAATCACTGGAAAATGAGGAGAAAGAGCCACATTGAGCTAAGGTAGGGTAAACGTTATTGTCCCACTCATGGGAAATTTGTCTTGGACTTTCCACCTGTGACACAGCCTCCACAGTTTCATACAGTACATCCACCAGCATTCATCCCACATCGTTAATAAACAAGTCTCAGACACTAATAAGGAGCAGATAAATCATGGGTACAGTACTTTATGCTACATTGAAGGTGTTACAGGCTACTATTTTAAAACTTCATTGATAATGGAACAAAGGAGTTTTTGAGTCGGTTCAATGGGCAGACAGGAGACAGAACCTCCAGGACCACAGTTCATATTCAGTGTGAGTAGGATCATTTGTGAGCCTATTGTTTCACAGGGGTCTGTTCAAATATAGTCTGTAGGGATGTGTGATCCTTAAGTTCAATGCTTTTCCAAGCTGTACTGATAATTCAATATAGTTGTGTTCCTTTATGTACAGGCAGGTGACCAATCCAAGCTGTAATACTGTAATGGGTCAAACTTTCCAAGACAGCTTGATTAAAAATAAGCATGAACCTTTCATTAACACAATGAATTCTTTAAAGGTCGCAGGAAGTGTATTTTTTGTTGCAATCTGCTGCACAGTCTGTCCACGTGTGGATTCCAGAGTTGACTATCATGATGGTGAACAAATGATTTTTAGACCTTTCGTACTATACGTGGAAATGAGTGCAATAGTATTTGACGCTGCAATCAAAGAAATCATGAAACATATCATAATATAAAAATAGAATATTAAATTCTCTCTCAAATTCAGGGTCTAATGGAGAGATCTTGTTCCAACTGTGATGATGTTGATTTGTCAATTGACAATATAATTGTGTAAAGTTTAGATTGAAGACCAGCTGAAATAAAAGACACAACGTACATAACTAACTCAGCCAAGACCAAATCCAAGACCAAAACTGTCTCATAGTGTGTGAATCCTTCAAAATAAAAGCCCTGTAGTGAAGTGTCTAAACCCTAAAGTCGAGTCTTATCTAGTCTCAGGGGAAAGGAGGGTCCTGTTTCCCGTTTCCTTTTCTCTTTCTGTGGGACTTTTCCTCCTCATTCTGTGAGTTTTCTTTTCCCCCTGAAACAGTCTCTTACTCGTCGGTTTAAACATGGACAGGTTCAGTTTGATTCTTCACTGTTTTCTGTTTGTGGCAGACCTCACTTCGGCGCTGGACCACAGTCTGGTCACAGGTACGCTCGCTTTATCTGCAATATTGAAGTATTTATGTATTTTTATTTTGACTGTTATTAGATTCCAGATTCATAAATGTACTGCTTTTCAGGTTTGTCTTTAATTTTTAAGTTTGTTTTCATACTCACAATACGTTTTACGAGTTTTACTTTGTCAGTTGCAAAAACTGACAATAACTGGAATTTGCAAAGCAATCTTTAATTGTAACTATAATCTTTTTCAACACCTCAGATGCTTTTGTCGTTTTAACATCAATAACCTTAGACTACGCTTCTTAAAATAATCTGTTTTCTTTTTTGTTATATTTCTTAATGAATTTATTTTACTGCTTAACATTGGATTAGTAGCAGTCGAATATTTAACATAACTGCTTTGCAAACAGCATAAAAAATAAAACAGAGGAAGAAAACGGTGTCAAAACTCAAGGCTGGGCTTTTGATGATGGGACGCTGCCACTTGAAGCCCCCGAAGGCTTTAACACTCTTGTTGTGAAAATACCTCCTGAAAATAGCTTGATTGGTTTTCAAGTCCAAGTCACTCTGAAGTCCTCAGTCTTTGAGTCCAAGTCCAAGTCACAAAAGACTAGAAAAAATCGAGTCCGAGTCAAGTCATCTTTAGTTAAACTGCAAGTCCAAGTCACTAAAGCGAGTTACAAATCTGAAAACCCTGGGAGAAAATAGATTTTTGCTTTGTACAAGCACCTTTTATTAAAGAGATTTAATTGAGTTTTGATTATTGTATCAGTTAAGACAGTAGCCTATATACACATTTATTTATTGATTGACTGTATTTTAGGCTCAACTTCAGGGTCACATTTAGGGGCTGGAGTTAAACGAGAGCAGCTCGTCCCGCTCTGAACACATGCAACAGGCAGATGTGGGGTGTTGTTCTGAGTGTGACTCATGAGTCTTTTGAGCTCAAGTTTGAGTCTGAGCCCGAGTTGAGTCAGGAGTCCATGTGTTAGAGAATAAACGAGTCGAGTCATGAAAATAACCTGATGACTCAACCTCCAGGTCTCGAGGATTCCCTCTCTGTCATGACCCACCTTGTATTTGTTCTCTGTTTCCATTTTTGTTTGATTGAGACACAATCAGGTGAAAACCAGCTTTGTGCTTTTTTACAGATGGTTTTTAGAACAGTACAGATGTGCTATTTTCCTGCTAACATGGAGGACAGTCATTTCCGAGCTTACATGACTGAATGATCTCTATTAAAGTCCTCTAAATATCTGTTATTTCCCAGGGTCAGAGGTCAGGAGGGTCTCTGGGGTCCTGATGCTGACCGGACCCAGAGGGAGCTACGCCTTTAACTTCACCGACGCCGCTGAGGCCTGTCGCTTTAAGGGCGTTACCATAGCAACAATGTCCCAGCTGCAGCAGGCTTTAAACCGAGGCCTGGAGACCTGCAAGTGAGTGTTACGCTGTGATGTAGATACGTAACACAATGGGGTTTCAGAGGACCAGGGTAAGCTTATGGTATACACACTGACCAGAATCAGAAAGTGTAACTAATCATCAAAAAGTCACATAATAAACATAAGAAGGTAATACTGAAACAGGAACAGATCAATAGACAACAAAGAGGAATGAGGAGAACAGAAAAGTGCTTTGACAGAAATTAAGAGAACTGAGACCATGTGAGAAAAGACTCCTAAAACAGGATTATGTAGTTTATGGCTGAAGTACTTGGCTCGGATCTAGTCTACATATTTTATTTCTGGTTAAATCCTTGTTTAGGCTTGATGTTTTAGACTGAGCGTGGGTTTATTCCTGATATGGCCACTTGTATTATCTTGTCCAGGGTTGACTCCTTATTTAGTCCAGGGTTTAGTCCTGTTTTTGGTTTGGGTTTTGTTTAAGTTTAGTTCAGAGGTTCTATTCATGAGCTGGCAGGAGTTGAGTTACTTTCAGTTGCAGTGTTGAAGTCTTTTTCAAGCGGACTCTGTGTTATTGTCCAGGTACGGTTGGATTTCTGAGCAGACCGCGGTGGTTCCTCGTCTCACGTCCGTCTCGACGTGTGGCACTGGGAAAACCGGACTGGTGACCTGGAAGGCAGCGCCTCACCAGAGGTTCGGGGTCTGGTGTTTTAATGCCTCAGGTATAAAGCACTCACTCAATGTTCAACCTCAGAAGAGATAATGACCTGTAGTCAACAACTAAGACTAGTTTAATCCGTGTCTTGTTGAGGCCCGAAGCTCAATTGCTTTTGTCCAAATATAGTTTTTTTTTACAAGCTTACAACTTCTGCTTTTTATATGTATTTCCTAAAAGCTAGTGTGGATGACTGTAGATGGTTTGTTTCTTTCTCCCAGATGCAGAGGAAACTGTAAAGACTAGCACCATTTTCCCTCAAATGTCCATCAGTTCCTTTAAACCTCTGCTTCAGACTCAGAGAGCTACAGCTTTTATGACTGTTTTTTCTTCAACACCTCGAAGTAAACCTTTGACAAATCCAACTACAATTGCACAGACAACATTGAGGACAGTATATGTTACTTCAACTTTTGCTCTTTTGAGCCAAACCTCTCCTAAACCAATGACTTCAGCTCCTCCTCCTCAGACGGTTTCCACTCGAGCATCTCCGTCTTCTCCGTCTCTTCTGGTTCTTTCTTCATCCACCGTTGGTTTGACTTCTACTGATGGCTCTCTTAACTCATCTGAGCAATCTGGGAGCTCCAGACCGGCCCGACCTATAGGTAAGTGTCAGTGTTGCTTTTAAAGTCTTTATCCATTTGAGCCACTGAAGCTGTGTTACGTTATTTGAGACTTGTGTACTCTGGAGCAGTACGAGATAGTTTGGATAAATCGTGCTAAGTTCCCCTAAAAAAGGGGTCTAAAGTGTCCCCAAAAAGCTTATTGTACCACTTTGGACTTTGGACGCTGAGATCAGACCTTATTAAACGACTAAGAATCCTAACAAAAATAATAAAAGTGCAGCAACATTTATTTCTCTATTTTAACTATCTCCCCCTGTGTTATCAAATGATAACGTTTTTTTGTTTTTTCTCAGCTTTGTCCACGGCTTTGACTGTTCTCTGTGTTGTCCTGATCCTTTCAGCAGGGGGCGCTGTGTTCTACACCAAACTGTGAGGGCCTCAGTGTTTCATTTATCTATTTATTGTCTTTTTACTTACTTATATATCGCAAATATAATAAAAGCTCAGCAGGTTATCTGCCAAAAACAAATATTTACAGCAGAAATGTATCAATATAAATGTATAAATCTCAAAGCTTTTCTTGTGTCTGAGGTTCTCTTCTCTCCTTAAGCCCTCAGCAGTCCATCTGGTCTAAGGCACAGCAGGGGGACGACATGGAGACAGAAATGTGGAAACAAACAAGCAGAGAGGAGGAAGAAAGGGAGGAAGAGGAAGAAGAGGAGGAGTTGAAATACTCGAGTGAAGTGTGTGTGAATCCCTTCAAAGTGGACTGAGACTTTAAAAACAGACACTGAATCATTAGCCTGGAATTGTTTGGTTTAAATATGAGGTGACCTCACCTCATGCACCTGTAAAAAAGGTAAAGACTTTTGAGGATAGGCTAATGAAGGTGAAATATGTAAACGTGTGTGTAGATAATCTTTCCTGCATTATGTTTTGACAATGTTCAAGGCTGGCTCTTTCTGTTCAGCAAACTCTGTGGCATTAAAGCTCCCAGAACTCATCTAAAGAGGAGCATAGAGGACTTCTCTTTGTTTGATTGGTCTTGTTTTAACCATGTTTGTTATCGGGGTAAGGCCATCAGCTGTGTCTAGTTCAAGTCTTAGAAACAGGGCTGACAAGTGCTGGTGTTACAGTTCTTCTCAATAAATTCTCCTCGATTTTTGAAACGGTTCTCATGGGAATTTGTCACAATGGTTCAGAGCTTCATCAGAACTTGTGAGAAAACGTAAAATGTAAAGACACATCTTCAATATTATTTTCAAAAATAATGAAGCAATATGAAAATCTGCCAAAATTTATAGGTGGTATAATGTAGCTTATAGAGTAAGACAGAGAATATTTAGAGGAAGTATTTCCACAGCATTGAGAAGGAAAGGTTATTTAAGACAGGATCATAACTTTCTGTATCTAAATAATGCTATTTTAACTAACTAACAGACAATGTCTACAGGCTGAGTTAAACAAGTCTAAAAACAGGTTACAATAACTTTTACTTTAAGGAACTTCTGAAAAATATATTCCACCGTGTCCAACACAAATTAAGCGCTGGTTTTGCCTTAAAAAAATACAACTTTTATGTCACGGTACAAACAGCTTTATTACTCTGTACACTTTACTTCCACAGGGTGGCGCTAATGACACGTTCTGGTGCTTTCTCCCCGTTATTGCAGCATTAGGGCAGAATTAGGGCACCTCGTCACGTGACTACTCATACCTGCGTCTGACACGCTGCTTGATTCAATAGGCAAATAGGCTTTGAAACACTAGATTTGTTTGGCGTGACTGACTTTGAAAAGAAATGCGGCGCCTCGGCTCTGTTCAACAAAAAATACCGTGCGTTTTTCTGACGGAAGTGAGGGAAGAACCGTCCAGAAAACGGGACTGTCAGGTAAATGCTAACGGCTAACAAGCTAGTGCTAACGGCTAACAACAAACATTTCATTTTAGCGGGCTGTTTAATTAATGTCACATATTTAGATTTTGAAGGAATTTATTTAAAACCCATTAAAACACTAGTAATATTTTCTTCTTAAGTCTTAAAATGTGTATACATATATTAACGTTAAGGTTAGAATATCTTGTATGCGGGTAGTTTTGTGAGCTATAAACTAAATTAACCTATTAATTTATAATAAAAGTCCAGAGTCATTTGAATTTTACTACTGGTTGTATTAAAATAATTTATTCTGACTCTGTGACTCCAGCCTTTTCAGGTGGTTGCCTCGGAGACGTTGAACCCTGTTGCCATGGACGCGGACGTGGAGTCAGCCGTCGCCACGGAGAAGGTTGATGGAACCTGCTGCTACGTTACTCTCCATAAAGGTCAGCAAATTCTGGTGTTGCTTTTGCTGTTTTTTTTTTTTTTTTTAATAAATCTTTGTAAAGTGTGTTGAGTCTCGTGACTCTGGTCTTCTCAGGTCAGCCGTATCTTTGGGCCAGACTCGACAGAAAACCCAACAAACAGGCGGAAAAACGCTTTAGGAAACACCAGCATTTATATCGCAGCTGCAAAGGTTTGGACCCCTTATTTAAACGGGTCAGGTAAATTTGGTTGTGTTTGTGTGAAGAGTTAAATGATGTGTGTCTGAAGGGTTCTCGTGGAACGTGGAGGAGGATTTTAAAACGGTGCCTGAAACGTGGATTGCGGCTCATGGTGTCAAACATCTGAAAGAGCTTCCGCTTCCCAATGAGAACGGACACATTCCAGGTACAAGACACTCACTGCTTCTTGTGAACTCCATCTGTCTTTATTTAAACAGTGTTTCAGCACTGTTCATTCTGCTCACCAGCTCAAAGTTTTCTGTTTATTTACAGCTTTTCAGAGTGAAGATATTACTGTTTTCTCACCTTAAACTGACCTGTTGATATAATGGTTTATTATAATGTAATCCCAAAAATAGAAGAAACCTTTTGTTGTCTATTGTTGGCTATCTGTGCTTTCCAGTGTGTTGTGGTTAAACTGCTGGCGCCTTGGAGCTGAAGGAAGGCTTCTGTCTCTCACAGGGGGTTCTGGCCTAAATGAACAGACACGGCCAATTGAGGCTAAGGACAGTTAAAGATCTTAAATCTAAGTTTCTCCAACACAAAGGTTTTGAAAAAGTGGCAGAAAACTGTTCATGATATATTGTTTTATTTTATTTTAACTCTAAGGATAATTACTATTTTTGTTTTCTTTTCTATTTTTTGTAAATTGCCTGAAAAAAAAATATTTTTTTCTTTTTTAGTCTTGTCTTCCAGTCCTTACTTATTTTATGTATGCATTTTATTTTAGACAAATCTATTGCTATAAGAGCTATTAAAACGATTAAAGATTTTTTACTACATAGAGCGACAGTACTAAAGAATAATGTAGCTTTCGTTATGTCTGATGTGGAATTGTTTCTTTGACATCAACACTAAAGACTCAAATGTTTTTATTTATTTAAAACAGTCCACAGCTGGTTGTGTTAATCCTTCGTGCCTCTGTGTCAAGGCTGGGTCCCTGTTAACGATGACAGTAAACAGCACTGTTGGCACTCGTCTGTGGTCGACTACGAACTCGGGGCGGCTCTGGTTCTCAGACCCAACAGCGAAAATGAAGAGGCATTAGAAATCGCAGTTGTTCCTTTAAATGAACTCCTGGAACAAACTCTGGAGCTCATTGGGACCAACGTCAACGGGAACCCCTACGGTAACACGGACCTAATGTATTAATCCGTCTGTTGTTGCTGATAAACTCAGGAAAGGCTGTGAACAGGTGTGTGTTTGGTCCCATCAGGTTTGGGGAATAAGAAGCATCCCGTTCACTGTCTGGTGTCTCACGGCTCCATCGCCCTGAGAGACCCTCCTCCGGTCGACTTTCAGAAGCTGAGAGAATGGCTCCAGAATAGTCCTGAGGGAAAAGTGGAGGGCATCGTGTGGCACTGCAGCGACGGGACTCTGCTCAAGGTAACAGCTCACAGATGACCAGGGACTGCCCGTTTAGAGACTGTTAGGTATAGGTCACAGATGTCTCACAGATGAATCTGTCACATGGATGATATACTGTTACTGTGATTGTGACAAATGAACAGTATATTGTCGTTTGTCGCCAGGTTCACCGTCACCACCTGGGGCTGCGCTGGCCCGACGGAGACACGCGCCTCGGCTCCCGCTCCGTCATCGTGAACGTAGACGTCGCTGTGAATGAATACAGCGACACTAAAGACTTATTCACCTCTTTCTCTAAACTCAACGGACGGCACTTCGAACGACTCCAGGACATTCAGTTCGACCCATAAACCCAACCCTCTCCAAACCAAAAACAGACCTCAAGGACCTCATAACCTACGGAGTAATGACTAATGATATTTATCAATGTGTCAAATTATAATTCCTGGTTTGTAAATGGATCTTTAAACATCCAGATGTAGCTCTGTGGCTTTCTTACAGCATTTCACTGAAGGTCCTTCACTTTTTCAGATTTAAGCTAAAGTTTTATGCATCTTATGTTAAATTTAGACTTTTTCACACTTAAATCCCAAATACAGCCAACACTTTTATTTTATATTTAATACATTATCTTGAAAAGGAGAGAAAGAAAATGTCCTTTTAAAATGTGAACTTAAAACATTAGCTTTAGATCAATGTTTACTTATATCCTTTGACATTCCCTGTAAATACCCTTTCAAAATAAGACAAAATAACTTAATGAAAACTGCTGCTATTTCCATTTTTTATTTATTTAACATAACTATTGTAATGTTTGCCTTTTGATTTTCCTTTAAGGCTACATTTCTGCTGTGCTTTAACCAAACCTGTTTTGCTGCGATTCATTTAGTTTTGCTGAGATTTTTGATTACTGAAGTCGGTTTAATTAATGTAAATGTTACTAAACCGAATGAGTTAAGGCTGGATGTCTTTGAAGCTGAACTGGTTTGTGTCGAAGTAAAGACACAGGAGCATAACTTCGTACATATTTTGCTGTAAATATTTCTCAACAGTTTAAATTATGTACACATCTGAAATAAAAGACTAAAGGAATCAAATGTGAAAAGCTTTTATTTACAAATGGCACACATTTACAAAAACTATAAATCGAGCTGAAAACAAAGTAGCTGCCACAGAAAAGAAGACATTTAAATAAACATAAAACAAATAAGTTTATGGTTTAATAAGATATTTTTGGTCAAAACTGAAATTTGTAAAAATAAAAAGATTGCTGCTCAGTTAGTGTCCAAAGTTAGGACTGTTAAGGTCAATATACATTTGCTTAAGACATCTGTGAAAGTGATGTGTGGAAACTGTAAATAAATATGTACAATCTTGTTTTTTTTTTACTCTTACATTGAGCGCAATCGTGGCCACAACAATGTAAATTGTTAATGAGCCGCTGTTTTACAAAAGTTAAAGTATGAGAGATCTGACAATTTAACACTATTTCAATGTAAAAAAAGCCCTAAATGCTACATTAACATTGAAACCAGCAGAAGACGACTGAACTGTATATAAAAGTTGTCAGGTGTTCATTAGTTCTAAATGTTTTTTTTGTGGATAATTGCTGCACAATAAAACTGGTGAAAAAGGCCGGAACATTTATTATTTTCTGTTCCAACCACTTCCCAGAGAAGGACATTCATGTTTTTGTGGTTTTGTTTTCTCCAACTCAATCTTACACAAACTAAACTGACTTTACGCCTTCATTTCTAAAGTAAGATTATTATCACACCTACATTTTTTATATATTTCATTGCTTTTTCAAATTCTGTTCTTTTTTTGCATCGGAAAAAACAGAATGAACAGCTAACATCTGGACAATTGTCTCTGTCTATTTTTTCACCCCGTTTTATTAAATCAGCAACTGGCAATCACCTCATAATGGAAACAAAACTGGAATGGCTCAGCAGCGTTACGTTTCCCCCGGTGGTCAGCTGATGGAGACGCTCGGGAGCTCGGCCGGGACTCCGAACTGCTTGCACACCTTCCTCAGCTGCTCCTCCAGCAAGATGTTCCTCTTCAGCTCCACGTTGTAGTTGAACTTTAAGTCCTCGATCTCCTCGAAGAAGGACGGGTCGAAACTCTGCAGCTCCTTCTTCATCTGCTGGACGTCGCTCTGGAGCCGGGACTTCTCTGCCTCAGACGCCTCCAGACGAGATTTCAGCTCCAACAGGTCTAAGGAGGAAAACACACGTAGAACAAGTATTTAGCCAAAACCAGGACTAAACATTGAGCTACAATACAATCTGAACTGGACTAAAGAAGACTTTATTAGGACTAGACTCAAGACTAAACGCAGGATTAAACCAGGACTAAAGCCAAGGAATACTTGTAGGATGAAAGGGTGAATTAGGAAAGTTTAACTAATCTAAACCAGGACTAAAAGAAACCTTGCTGTATGACGCCGCCCTGATTCGAGGACCATTTAAGAGGTTCCATGAGAGAGGCTTGATTAAACAGGACTAACCAAGAGCTAAACCAAGACTAAACTCCAACTAACTTCAGGATTAAACAGGACTGAACCTGAAGTATAAATCAGGAAGAAATCAAGACCAAACTCTGGACTAAAAAGGACTAACCCTAGAAATCCAAGACTAAACTCAGCAATGAACCAGGACTTGAAACGCCTGACCTTGTTTGGTGACCGTCTCCGTCTGTCTCCTATCGTCTGTGAGTCGTTGCTTCAGTTCAGAGTTTTCCTTCTGCAGCTCAGAGTTCATCAACCTGAACATAACAACGACAACATTAAACAGTTCTCTCTTTTCCACGTATTCACTGTTTTCTAACGGTGCACACCTGACGACCTGAAACTGCTTCGAGAGTCCCGAGTCGGTCTTAGCGTCAGACGGAAAACTCTTCAACAACTCCACCTGAAAAAGGAAATATTCTAGATGTTAAATAAGACGTTCAGTTAATGTTTAAATGTACAAGACTCAAATCCAATCAGTTCCAAGAAAATGAATGGGTTAAAAAGGTCCCTATTGTTCATTTCTGACAGATAAAAGCTGTTCAAATCCAACTAAAACCTGTACTAATCCATCTTAAACCTGTCCTAAAATATCTTAAACCTTTTAAATTCAACTAAAAACCTGTTATTGTTAAAGATAAACTAATAAAGATTTAAATGAAGAGGAAATTTAATAAAAGCTACACTTATTTACTATTGCAGCCCCTCAACACCCTCACATTATTCTGCCTCCTCATTAAGGGCTAATGTTGCTATAATGGATAACTGTGGGAAAGGCTGGATCTAACCCAGAGGCCTATTGTGTGACTTCTCTCCCTCAGAGAGGAACAGAGAGCATCTCCATCATAAACACAAACACAGTTCAAAGAAGTCGCTCTAACTCTGACCTGATCCTCCAGTCGTCTGAGCTGTGTCTGCGTTTTCTCGTCTCTGTCATTTGCTTCTCTCACTTTCTGTTTGAGCTCGGACACAAGTGAGGTTTTCTGAGAGAGCTCCTTCTCCAGCTCCTTCAACTTGTTCTCGAACATCCTTCCACAGACAGAGATAAAAACGAGTCACAAAATGAACGGGGTTTTAGGAGTGTGCTGCAGAAGAACAGGTCTTTCATGGACGATAAAAGACAATAAAGAAACATTAACACTTGACAGTGCCTCATCATATAGTATGTCATAAATATCAGGCTGATAAATCTAAAGTGTGACTTTTCAAATTTTTAGAAGGATTAAAACTGGTTTTAGTTGGATTTTAACAAATTTATTTTGTTCATTAAATCTTGTAAATTAAGCCAGTTTTTGCTACAAAGATATAAACTAAAACCTGTCCAAATCCATCTAAAACCTGTCCAAATCCAACTAAAACCTGAACTTACACCTAAAATAAAGAAATGTTAGTGCTTTTAACTATTTGAGGCAATTAAAGTCCAGCAAAAATAACTTTAAATCCGTTAATGTCTGAAACCATTTCAAACCTGTTCAAGTCCAACTAAAATCAATTGAAACGTCACAAGTCTCGGTAAAACCATTTAAAACCTGGTCAAACTAAAACAATCTAAAACCTTACGAAGACGTAAAACCCCATTAAACTTTAAGTCATGAGATGGTACTTAGAGTAAAACAAATGCAGCTCATTTACCAACGCTTTTCAAAGTTACTGGCAATAAAAAACTAAAGTACTTTTATATTTACAGTATATCATAAATATGATTAAATCATTTCAAAGCTAAGTGTTTGAACATGTGTATATTAACACTGCTGTTGTGGCTCAACAGAAAGGAGGGCTTTAGAGTCGAGTTACCTGGTGACGACAGACGCCTTGGAGCTGCCTTGAGCCAAAGGTTGAGTTGAAGCGTCTCTCAGCCTCTGTTTGGTTTCCTCCAGCTCCGTCTCCAGTTTCTCATTGGTCACTTCCAGATTGTTCCGGGTCACTCTGAGTCTCTCCACCGCCTCCGCCTCCTGTAAAGACCAAGACCAACATTTACAACAGACACTTTCTGATGGCGCTCTCGTTACAGACACTTACACAATCACAAAAAGTCCTTCAAAGTTGGGTTATTGTCAATGAAGACGTAGACGGGACAAGTTCAAGTAACATTTCTAGATATTTTCTTGTTTGGAGAAGCAAACACTTATACAGAATTACATAATTTAGTCCTACAAGCAAATGAATATACTATTTTTAACATTTCTTTTCTTTTAAGTTTGAAGTTGTACATTTATGTGTTTACCCTTCTATTCTCTTTTCTCAGTCGTTCATTTTCCATCACGATCTTCTCCAGGCCTTTGGTTTTTGCCTCGAGTTTAGACACGAGCTGTGCTTCACTCTCACTCTTCAGCTTTTCATAATCGGCCTGAGGAACGAGGTCAACAAACAAAAACCTTTCAGGACCCTTGTGTGTTTGTTCTTGTTCCTCATTTCAACAGTTCAGACTTGTGTCCGACCTTGAGTCTGTCACACTCCTGCTCTAAAGCTCTCACTCTGTCCTGGTTCCACGTGGCCCCACTTTTCTTCAGAGCCTCGTTTTCCCTCTGGACTCGCTCCACCACCTTCTTCATCAAACCAATCGTCTTCTCCAGCTCCGGGACCGTCTTCCCGCTCGAGCCCGACTAAAGAACAACAGCAGCAACAAAATTCATTGGGTTAATTCACTTCAGAGGTAAACGTTACATGGATTTTCAACATAAAGTCGAGGAGCAGTGCTGGTCATATTGGTCTTTTTTACTTTAGTTTTTTTTTTTTTTTTCAACAAGAACCAAATGCATTTAGGGACAACGCACCTGTTTAAAGCTAAGTTTGATATTTTTGCTGTAGAAGACAAAATAATCTCATTCTCTATTCTTGGTTTTCAGTTGGAACACTGATCTACTACTCCCCCTGCTGGATGAGAGTGTTCATTACCAAAGGAACTCTGAACCAACAGCCGCTCAGTTTATGCATCTTCTTCTTTTGTTCGTTTGCTTTTTTAGATAATTGCAGCCTTTTTTGCGTCTCTTGAACTAGTGTCCTTCCTCTCTAGAGCCATTTTGTAAAATTTTAATGCTACTTTTGACATTATTGAATAATAGTTTTCATAATTCTCAAGTGTTTTTATCATTATTCTCAGCTGGATTACGCCATTAAACATTCCCAAAAGCAGACAATGTTGTTAAATGCTACTAGACTTTAACTTTCTGAAGTTTTAAAAATAAATGTTTGGCGACTCTCCTCTGACTCATTGTTGAGTCTTAAATTGTTTGTTTGAATGTAGCTTTGTTAAAATGGAAAGGAAAACTTAATATTTGTAATAGAGCTTTACAGACACTTTCTGTTATTGGTGTATTGTAATAAATAAAATGTGAGACTCACTCCTCGAACGTGCGCCAGCCTTTTCTCTACGTCTGCTTTGTCTCTTTTCAAAGCGCTGCACATCTCCTTCAGGTCTGCCACTTGATCCTGTCACAAAGTAAAGAGAAAAACACACGTTACAGTTCAGTGGTTTTGAAATATTAACAGAAAAATCCAGGAGACAAGCGTCTGAAGTGGACAAAAAAACGCAAAACACAAGGCCTTTTACACATTATACTATCAGACAAAGGCTGTTTCTTTCATTTCAGCAATTTCTCACATCAAAATTGGTGTTAAAGTTACATAATTCCTTTTTTAATAAAAGAAAACGACATGTAACAGCTCTTTTCTCATGTGTTTTCCTTAAAGGCAACACTTCACTGGATTTAAACGCCTCCAACATTTATCGTCGACATCTGCTACTTCAAGCCTCTCTGAGACAAACCCTGGTCTCTGTGGTGTTTCTGTGAGGGCCGTACTTTGAGCCGAGGCAGGTCTTTGTTGCTCTGCTCCAGTTGAAACCGCAGCTCCAGGTTTTCCGAGGCCAGTTTGAGGTTGTCTTTGTGGACGTCCTGTTCTCTGTTCGAGGGCGTCCCGGTGCCTCGACCTGACGTCTGAGGACAACAAGAGAGTATAAAAACCAGACCTGGACCTGCCACATGTCTTATTTAAACCTTATTATTTTATCCTTTTCCAAGACTACTACTCATTGATGAAAAACATACACATTAAAAATAACTTCTCTGTAATTCAGACTCCATAAACAATCCTCATCCATTGACCTTTATTGCAGCTGAATGCTGCTCAGTTAATGCACATCTACATCACTGCTGCTGTTGAAACATGCTGCTGCCATTGTTTTGTACATCTTTTTATCGATATCTTTTCTAACAATGTGTCTATTTTATGTTTTTTTTAACATTTTATCTTAATCTCTTTAATTGCATGTCCAAGAGAGAAAATACCAGCATTTTAATTCCTCTGTAAGTTTTGTACAAAGAGAGAATTCACACTAAACACATTTGAATCTTGAAGCTAAAATGTGAAGAAAAACAAACCATGTGTGCATCACTCAGTGTGTCACCAAACAGCCACTGTCTACTCTGTCTCCATCACGTCAGGCCGTACCTTCACGTTTCTAACACTTGGTCTGCTTTGGTGCCTCCTCTCACTTCTGTGTCTCGTCTGTTCTTTGCTCTCGGTGCTTTTCTCAGTCTCCACATCTTCTTTTGTGGAACCTCTCTCTTCTTCTTCCTCTGCTTCTCCTTTGAACTGCTCCACGGTCTTCTCGGGTTTCTCCGTTTCCTCCGTCACGTCATTACCCTTTTCTTCATCAATAATCGTCTCGTTTGGCACCGTTTTAATTTCTTTTTCTACATTTGCTTTGTCTTTTTCAGTAGACGAGGCACTTTGGGTTTTTTCTGGAGCTTCTTCAGACTCCGCTTCACTTTTATCTGGGCTTTGAAGCTTTAAATCTGTCTCTTTTTCCTCAATTTCTCTTTCTTGTGCATTTTCTTCTTTATCTACATCTATTTCCATCTGATTCTCTAAAGCACATCCACCTTCAGTCTCTTTAAAACCAGAGCTGGGGCTTTCCTGCTCCGTTTCAGTTTGACTTTCTGTCTCTGGCGCCTCCTCATGGCCGTCTGGAGCAGTTTCAGAGCACGTGCACCGCTTTTCTCCCTGCGGCTCGTCGACAACATCAAAAGTGGCTGAGCAGATTTTATGAAGACTTTGGGGAGAGGAGTGTTGCTGGTTTAAGAAATTCAGATTCGTTTGAGGGAAGAAACAGGAAAGGATGGTACAAAGAGGAAAAATGTTATGAAATGAAGAAAAACAGGTGTCTGAAAAGAACAAGAGCATAATTCTTCCTCAGTTGTTCTTTAGACTTCATTAGTGAGCTTTTATATAAAGACAAACTATTCATCCAGGTCAGATTCTTACAAAATATAAAGACACTAAACAGTCTCCAGACCACTGATCATTAAAATACACCTTATCTAATGTTACTAATGATACGTCAGTCACTCAGTTAAATTATAATTCAATAATTCTAGAAAAGACATTCAAAAGTGTTTCTGATTCAGCCTTATCCTCGCGGGCAGCTCGTTCCAAAGAGGTCTAAGAGATCCTCACAAGTCTTTAGTAACTTATTAAAATGAAGTCTAAATGCTTTTCATGGTTTAAAGGCTTGGATATGTTTTTAGAAAGAAACAGGAAAGGATGATGATTTAGAGAGAAAATAAGTTTTGGAAAAGAAAACAGAAAAAGGAAATTCTAAAGAGTACAACATATTTGATAAAACAGGTATTTGAGTTTGAATTATTAATTATTTAATATTAAGAGCCACAGTTGATTGGTGTGACACTCACTGAGGGCCTCGACGCAGGCTCCTTCAGCTGCGTCTCGAAAGAGTGCAGCCTTTGCTCCAAAAACTGGTTCCTCTGAGTCAGACGCTCCATCGCCTCGTCTCGAGGTAAAGCCTGGTGCTCTCTGTGAAGACAACACAATCTGTTCAAAAACTGTGAGCGACGAGAGCTTTTCCAATCATTAACACAAAAGAAGGATTAACTGCAAATAACTGCATCGTGACAAATTATTCATTTTCACATTAGATTTTTGACTTTAGCCAAAGTCATATTTGGCCTGACTAATGTACTTTGGTCATTAATATCTTGAGCTTTGTAGGTGATAGTAGGTCATACAATGCAACAATAAAATAAAAAAGAAAACAGATTCCTTGGTTTAGGATTATAAATAACAAATGACAAATAATTAAACAATATTTTCATAGCAAAGTTATTTGACCCTGTTTCAATCAAAAAGAATCATTAGAAACAGACGTTACTATAATTTAAACAAAATAAAACATTTAATAAAAGACTTGAATGAAAGTACATAAAATTGTGGCTTCATCCTTTTTGTTTGTCCTCTTCTTCGTCAGAGCTGGGTCTTTCCCGTTCGTTTTCAGCTCAAGAATAATGCTTTCTGTGGTCTTTTTATTATTTATTTTTTTACATTGAGCAAATTAAAAGGGACTGTAAGTAACCTAATACCTTTGTAATATGAACCAGATGTTCTTTGGTAATTTATAAAAGCCACAGCTGAGGTTGAACGCCTTTTCAGCACATTTAGTCCATTTACATTTTCTTGTCTGTCCTATAGTTTCCCTGCAGCAGAGATTACATGAGGTCTCTTTAAACTCTAACACTGACTCAGTGTCTAAGAACAATTAGATAAATACAAGATTATATGCAATGCTACAAAACTAAAAGTTACGCAGTGTAACGTGGAGCCAAAAAACTATATATTAATCCTGTCATGTTCATGCTGTCTTTTTTGGTCCCGCCCTGCAGATGGTGAGTGTACATAAACATTTGACATTTATGCTGAACCTACTTGATGGTGAGGATCTGAGTCTCCAGTTCTGTGTTCCTCCTCTTCAGCTCCTCCAGCTCCTTCTCCGTTTCGGCCGACCTCACTCCAATCACGTGATCCGCAGTGACGCCTCGAGCCTTCAGCTTCTTCAGCAGCGCCGCTTTCTCCTGCTCCAGCCTGAAGAGGAAGAAAACAGACTCTTAATTTTAAGGCCTAAAAAGAAGACAGAAAGACAGGACACAGGACAGGAGGAGATAGGGACATGACACGGGCAGTGAGACCTGGCATAGAGATCTTTGAGAGTGTTCAGCTGCTTCGATAGAGACTCGTTCTCTCGTTCCTTCTCTTTTAACGTGAGTTTAACTTTCTCCAGCTTCATCTGCCACTTCTTCCCTTCCTCCCATCGAACAACCTCCTCTTTGGCCTGAGTTGAGAACAAATCAGACGTCAGATTTTATTACATTACTTAAGTGATAAGTACAATAACAGTAGTTGTTTGGAAGCTCAGACCGTCCCGGGTTTGGTTTCCGTTCTTTTGTCCAAGTCCGACTCCAGTTTCCTGATTTTCTTTTGCAGATTCTCAAGGGTCTGGCCTCCTCCTTCGACTTCAGGCTGATTCTACAAAAAGCAGAAACACAGAAAAAAATGTTTAGTTTAGAAAAAGCTGTTTCTACAATAATTAAGCATTAAAGACATTCTTTGGTTGAGACAAAAAGAAAAGAAAAAACAGATAAAAATGTTTTATTCTTGCACAGCTGAGCCTCAACAACAAAACTCTGTCTTCCGTTTTTCTCCTTTGTCACAGTGGGCCTGGGTTTATTGTTGAGTACATTAGCTTGTTAAATAGCCTGCAGACGTTCATATATGGTTATAGTCTGACCTGCAGAGCGTTGCTGAGCCTCTTGACCTGCTGCCTGAGCTCCTTCACTTCCTGTTCGCGCTCGTCTCTCTCTGTCTGCAGTCGTCTCTGAGTTCTGCGGCTTCTCTGCAGCTCCTGGTTCAGAGCCTCTACCTCCTCCTTCAGGGCGCCCTCACGGCCTTTCTTGGCTTTAACGCTGTCCTTCGCCGACTGCAGCTCTTCGCTCAGCTCCTGCACTTGTGCCTTTGGTAAAAACAGGGATTTAGCTCAGTTAAATATGTCTGTGAAGGTTCTCAGTCATCCAGGTTATCTTGAAAAAAAGGTTAAAGCAAAAGCATCTGGACCAGATGCTTTAACCTTTTCCTCAGTTAAATATGTTTCCTGAGGGAAAAAATAATCTGGTCAAAGGTTGAAATACATCTAGATCAGACACGTCCAGAGCCTGGCCCAGGGGTCAATCAAGGCACAAGTTGAGCGGCCCTCAGCTTCAGAGATAAAATGTATTGTTTATGGACCCAACATTAATAATGTAATTAACTAAAACCTGTTCAAATCCAAATAAAACCTGTTTAAATTCTACTAAAACTTTTTTAAATCCAACAAAAACACGTACCAGTGGAATAGGATTTAAATCAGATGTGGCCTTTTTTGAAAAAACGTTTGGACAGCCCTGATCTAGATTTTACGCTCAAGACAAAAGAAGAACCGTGCAGTCGGACTCCTCGGGTCTAACCTTGAGGTCTTTGGTGTGTTTGTCGACCAGCAGCTGAACATTGAGGCTCACTTCTTTCTGAGCCGCGACAGAGATCACCTGCTGCTCTGCGGCTGACGTCATCTCTGCTCTCAGCTCCAGCAGCGCTTTACTCAGAGCCTGGAACAGACACAAGCAATAATTACACAAAACCCTTCTTATGATACGGGTCTGGTCCTAAACTAGTCCTGGTCTGATCCTTCTTCTGTGTCTAATCTAAACTGAGTTTCAACAGGACAAATTTTCTCTTTTATAGATGTCAGCAAGAGTAACAAAACTAGTTCTGGTCTGGTCCTAGTCTAGTCAAGGTCTGGTCCTAAACTAGTCCAAGGTCAGGTCCTGAGTCTGGTCAGTCTGGTTTGATACTAAACTAGTCTTGGGTCAAGTGTGGGTCAAAGCCTTATTCTGGATCTTGTGTCAATCTGGTCCTGGTTCTGGTCTGAGTCTAGTCCTGGGTCTAGTCCTGGTTCTGGTCCTGAGTCTAGTCTTGGTGTGGTCTAGTCTTGATTCTAGTCTAGTCCTGGTTCTGGTCTAGTCCTAGTTATGGTTCTGGTCTGAGTCTAGTCCTGGCTCTGGACCTTGGTCTAGTCCTGATTCATGTTCTGGTCCTGGCTCAGGTCCTGGTCTGGCTCTTAACCCTGACCTTGAGCTGCTTCTCTTTCTGACTGAGCTGGGCCTTGAGCCTCTCCACCAGGTTCTTCAGGCTGTTACTGGGAGAGCGTACGTTGGCCTCCTGTTGGGCCTGGAGCTCGGTTCGAAGGTGGTTCATCTCCGTCTCCATCTGTGTCATGTGACTCTTCTGATTCTCCTTCTCACTGGCCAGAGCCTTCACCTGCGCCACATACTGCTCCTCCAACCTGAGAAAAAAATAATAAATAAACAAATAAACCCCCAGAACATGATCCTGAGGACCCATCTCCAGTTCTCCAGAACATGATCCTGAGGAACTATCTCCAGTTCTCCAGAACATGATCCTGAGGACCCATCTCCAGTTCTCCAGAACATGATCCTGAGGAACTATCTCCAGTTCTCCAGAACATGATCCTGAGGACCCATCTCCAGTTCTCCAGAACATGATCCTGAGAAACTACTTCCAGTTCTCCAGAACATGATCCTGAGGAACTATCTCCAGTTCTCCAGAACATGATCCTGAGGACCCATCTCCAGTTCTCCAGAACATGATCCTGAGGAACTATCTCCAGTTCTCCAGAACATGATCCTGAGGAACTATCTCCAGTTCTCCAGACATGATCCTGAGGACCCATCTCCAGTTCTCCAGAACATGATCCTGAGGACCCATCTCCAGTTCTCCAGAACATGATCCTAAAGAACTATCTCAAGTTCTCCAGAACATGATCCTGAGAAACTATCTTCAGTTCTCCAGAACATGATCCTGAGGACCCATCTCCAGTTCTCCAGAACAAGGAGCACTGGCCCAACTGAGTACAATTCTACAAATGAACAGAACATTTACAGTAATAACTTTTTTTAAATCTCAAAATACAATGATCAATGCAAAGTCTCAATGGGTAATATTTACTTCTAATTTTGTCAGAATTCTTTTTTCACTGGATTTCTTTTGAACCAATTTCCTCATTTTACACAATCCATGTAAAAGAGGTATATGTAAACAAACAACATGCAAACATTATTTTTCTTGTCAGAATTTATGCTACAGCAACAAGATCTTGAACTTTGTCCTCCCATGTGTTGCAGACAGTGATTATGTCAGGGATTATAACTAACCTCGAAGCTAAACGTTTCACCCTTTTCAAATCTGCTTTTTAATAGATTTCCTGCTAAATTGCTGCAGCTATAGGTTGTTCACATCCCTGTGCTTCGTCAGGGATTAAATGTTCAGTTAATATGGAATTTTGCATTTAATCTAAACTCAATCTCCTCCTTTAACTTCTAAATTTAGATTTGAACAAGCATTAGATGGATTCTGACAGGTTTTAGATGGATTTGAACAGGTTTTAGATCCTTCACTTTTGAAAAGGGGGAGCTAAAGCCTGTGGTCTGTTGATTGGACAAAAGATCATCTTCCTCTGTCTTCTTCAGTAATAACTACCTCATTTTCTCGTCGGTGTGTTTCTGAGCCTGCGTCTCCAGGTCGTTCTTTAGCCTCTCCAGCTCAGCGGCCCTCAGTTTGAGTTTCTCTGTGACGGACGACAGAGTCACGTCCTGCTCCGTCACAGTCTGCTCCAGCTCGGCCAAACGCTCCAGGTGTTTGGAGCTCGGCATTCTGATGGACGGCTTCTGCATCAGCTCCTAAAAAAACAAACACAGGGCATTCATATAATGCCTCCTTATTGGTTTGACTAATAATTATTCCCTGCTTATAGTCTTTTCTAATAAAAGAAGATCTGAATATACCATTGCAGTAAGTTTGAACCGATCCAGAGAGATGTCCGAGTGTGAGTCCAGTTTCTCGTGCAGCGCTCTGAGCTCGGCCTGGTGCTTCTTAATCATCTCCTCTTGGTCCTGGGACACATCAACAAAGAGGAAAACTCGCACAAAACGTTTCCTGATCTCATTAATATTAAGCGATTAAACAATGCAAGACAAAAGCATAATCTATTCTATACTGTGAAAGTTTTCCAACATGAATTTCCTGTTTGTATCTCACATTTCTGTCTGTGTGTTATACTGTAGAAGCCACCTAGAAGACACAATACAGTATCTTCCCGTTTTTTTATTTTTATTATTTAACAATAAAGAGTTAAACAAAACTAAACAGAGCGGCACCTGTCGGGCCTGAGTTAGCTGCGTCTGGTATTTCTTGAGCACGGCCTCTTTCTGGTCGAGTCGTGCCTGCAGGTCTCTGATCGTCTGATGGGCCAGTTTTAAAGCCGGTTGGTTCTCCGCTCGACCCTCTTCGTGTTTGGAGAGGTCTGCCAGCAGTTTCTCTCTGTTGGCCGAAGCCGGGAGACGCAGGCGCAGCTCGTTAATGACTCTGTCCCTGGACACAATGTTCTGCTCGGCCTTCCACAGAGCCGCCTCTTTCTCCTTCAACTTCTGAAAGAAGAAAAACAAACAATACTTTAGACCAACACGAGGCTCACACACTGTACTTTTTACAATTAACATTTTTCTTTTTCCAAAAGTGGCTCCATTCTTCAGAAACATGTGGTGATACTTTTGACCTTTTTAAACTATAAATAATCCCATGTTCTAAAATATTAATAACAAATAATGATGAACTTTAGTTATTTTTTTCAGAATAAGATGAATTTAGTTATTCCCTATAGAGACAAGACTACATTTTCTGGCGTTGATATAAACATTCATGTGATCACTGTTTATATTTTAACCATTTTAGTCTTTTGTTTAAATCAAAATTCATAAAGTTGTTCAAAACCAGGAAATTTCCAGGCCCTACTAAAAACACGCCCTAGAAATAATCAGTATATTATGTATCCTTTTTGTTATCTTTTGTCAAAACCTTCTGCTAAATGACTAAATGTAATGTATTTTTCTTTGTTTAAAGTTTTAGAAAATAATAGATATTTTTGAGTTAGGCACTTACGAAACACGAACTTAAGAGCACATTAAGTTCTTTTTATTTTATCCTCAAAAAAGTGTTGAGAATGTCCATCCTTATTGTGATGTCATTATGAAACTGTCATGTCATTTAATCATGTTTACGGAGTCTACGCTGTTAGAAGAAGGCATATTTAAAGAGCAGGACCTCGTCTAAGCTCTTGCACGTGGCCTGTGTGTCCAGGATGGTGCGTGTCTGCTGTCGGATCTTCTCCAGAGCGAACTCCAGCTGATGAGCCAGCGGCAGCGTCGGGTCTGGGAGAGAGCCGCTGCTGTCTTCAAACTGAAACAGGACAAAGAGAAGCTAATCAATGAATAATACTATAGTAGACAAATCTTTATTTATCCATGCATGAGCACAATAATGGAGTTGGAAACTTAAGCTAAACTAACCTTTTCAGCATTGCTCATGACTTCCTCCTGGTGCTTCTCGAACTGATCCAGCTGCCGCTCCAGCTCCACTTCGCGCTGATCCCAGACCAGCTGTTGCTCCTCGTGAAGCTGGGAAAAAACAAAGGTGATTCAGGGTAAATAAGCACTTTTTTACTCATTTTCCTTAAGTATTTTTTTAAGGATAAGCAGAAGAGAATAAATTAATAAATTATTTACTCATTACAATAAGTCTTATCTTGATCACTTTCATGAAGGAATTATTTTGCGTTTAGTCCTCATTATGTACTGTTAAGAGTAGTAAACATACACACGACTTATTACTTTTACCCATTTCCTGTTGTAGCTTTCTATTATTTCTTAAAGAGTTGCTAAGTTGCCTTTAAGTTTTCTTACAGTGTTTTGTTGAACAATGTCCTCCTCCAGAGACCGTATGGACTTCTCCTGCTCCTCCACCAGTTTCTTCAGAAAACGGATCTCCTCTTTCTGAACGAGCAGCTCCCGGCCTTTCCTCAGCTCCTGCAGACGGGCCTCCTCCATCTTCCTGTGCCACTCTGTCACCTGCTCCACAGAGAACAGGGTCATACATACATAACGTATAAACTATTTTAAGACTAAAGGGACAAAACAATGGAGAGGAGTTAAAAACAATAATTATAAAGTAGTTTTGAGCTAAAGTATAAACTCTATTATTTGTTCTAAAGCGCTTATTCAACTGTATTTAGATATTTAGACTAAACGCATGTGTATGTCAGAATATCTATTACTTTTTTCTTCTTGTTAATTTTTATTTTCGGAACAGCAAATTTGACCAACTTTGTCCAATGACCATGAAGTTGAAATGCTACTTCGCGCATAAGTTTATTCTTCGGTCATTCTTCGGTTATCTGGATCCGAAGGAATATAATACAGCTCTAATGAAGTAGGAACATTATATTAATTCTAATTTGGGAAAAGCTAGTCAATTACCTTTGGCTCCTGACACAATTCAAATGTTAAGATTATAAAAATGATCGTTTATAATCTAATTTTCATTCTCCAGCGCTGTATTAAGACCACCTTCTGAGCCCCTTTGGCGTCTTTGAGCGTGGCTATGAGCTCTTCCAGCCCCTTCAGCCTCAGCTCCAGCTCCTCCGCTCGGCCCTCTGCCCTTCGTCGCAGCTCCTCGGCCTGTCGCCTCTCATCCTGGGCCCTTGCTCTGTCCTCCTGCAGGTTTATCAACGTCAGGGAGAACTTCTCCTGCTGCGGCAGAGGCAGCGCTCCGGCGAACTGCCTGCGGAGCGACTGGACGGTCCGTCTCAGGTTTGTGCAGCGGTTCCTTCCTTCCTGTCGAGCGAGGAACAGGGAGCGCTCGCTGGCGTCCAGTCGCTGCTCGGCTCGGAGTTTGTAAGCCTCCAGCTGTTGGACGTTGGACAACGCGGACTCCAGTCGGCTCAAAGCGGATGCCTCACTGAGCTGCAGGGCCACAATGTGCTGGTGGAGTTTAGCAACGAGCGCTTTCTCGTCAGACTGCGACTGAAACATGAGAGAAAACTGTCACTTTGTTAGTTTCTGTTTTCATTATGATTTACAAAGAGTAAACACGGTTGTTTGACAATTAATGGTTTCATCCAACCACTAACTATGAAAAAAATAAGTTTTGGGTTGTCATTCTATTTTCTGAAAAATGGCCAAAAAAAAAAAAAAAAAAAAATCACAAATTCTGCCAGGGTCTGTAAACTTATGAGCACAACTGTACATTTTTGGGGCTATTTGCATTTATCTGTGAGAGAGACATTCACTTTAAAATTGAGATGAGTGTGCTTGTGGTCACGCTCCACCAGAGTCACCGAGGCACATACCATTGCAGTAAGTTTGTTTTATTTAAAAAAAAATTATATTAAAATGGATCCGTCACAATAGGCCAATGTTGTTATTGTGTATTATTATTATTATTATTATTATTATTATTATTGAATCTACAACCTCAAATGCAATCTACAGCACTTTGCTTTGCTTACCTGAAACCTAAATTTAGTATTGATGGTCAAATGTACCAGAACCTCCTTTTAACAGACTACAGAAGCACAGAGTAGTCCATTACACATCTTTTACAACAGTAGGACGAAACAGGAGAGTCCAGACTAACACACAGAAGTGGTAAAATGGGGCTTGGAAAATCTGAAGATAACCTGAATGACTGCAGAATATTTGAATATTTTGGGCACAGTGGCCCAGTGGTAGTGCAGTCGTCTTATAGCTGGAAGGTTGGTTCTATTCCCACTCTAGCCACAGTTGATACTGTTGCTGTGTCCTTGGGCAAGACACATAACCCTCCTCTCCTCCAGTGACACAGCTCTGGTGAAGGAATGAGTGAGAATGTTGGGACAACGAATAGAAATTAGCCTACATTAGCCCATTTTAGCCTACAAATTAGAAGGCTACAGTCTGGCATGTTTACATTCATGTAGCTGAGTCTCATGTATGTCCCAATCAAACAGATTAATAAATAATTGAAATAATGATATGAAAATGATTCAATTTAACTTAAAATTGCAGACCGAGTACAGTTATTCACCCCCACATGTGGTCTCTGATAAGAGCATGATAGATTTGTTATCTATTGAGCAGCCTTACTGCAAATGAATCAACAGGCTAAAGCTACAGTCATACGATTCAAATATTTAGTGATATATTTTATTAATGGTTCAATTGATGCCAAGTCAAAACATGATTTTGTTGGTTTTGACGCTGATTCAAAACCAAGAAATTTGTGATTTATTTTCTCATATTAAATGATAACCAGCAAGAATGGGGCAAAAAATACAAATGGAAGGCACATTTCTTTTTTTTACTCACAGAGGACTGGAGTAAGTCTGAGGAAGCATGTAGGGTTTGTAATTAATATCCTAAAACATTTCAATTGCTTTCACGGGAAACAATTCCTCTGTACATTCTCCTCCAAACCTCCAAGAGCAGCTTTACAACACTGTTTCAACCAAGTCAGAATCTCACCCCACCTTTTATATCACCTTTAGTTAAATGCACACAGAAGCTACCACTGGTTCCACAGGACACTGAGCAGTAGGTGGTAGAGCAGAGACATTTGACTGAACAAGCCAAGTCTAAAACCCCACTCGAGCCGTTTCACCTGAAGGTCGAGGATCTGTCTCCTCAAAGACTCCACTTCTCTGTCTTTGGACTGTTGTTTGGCCTGAAGAGCGGACGCCTGCTTCATAGCCACTTCGGACACCTCCCGGAGCCTGGGAGCACAAAGATAGAGGTTACTTTGGTAAAAATGTGCTTAGATGAAGACTTTAGAGTCCCAAAGTCTGACCAAATGGAGTTTAAATGGAGTTTGTGCATGTTGAGTGATTGTTTTTTGCTGTTTTTTCTAATCTATTTTCTGGTATCCCATCTCCTTTTATTCCGAAGTCTGAGAAAACTCCTTAAACAGAGCTGGATCTGGAGCTACAGTAGCCTTAAGGATGTTTGTTAGCTCAGGAGGTTAAGTTTGTGGTTTGCAATCCTCACTGCAGAATCTGGTGGAGAAGTCAGACACAGTCACGTCCGTCTCCTTTAAATGTTTGGTTTATCTGCTTTTTTGACTGTAAGTATCTGTATGTGGCCTGTTTCTCACTTGGAAACCTCGGCTCTCAGTTCGGCCTCAATTTTCTCCAGCTCCGTGACCCTGTTTCTGTCGGCGTCGCTCACAGCTTTACTGACGCCGTCGGCCAGCTCGTCTCTCAGCTCCCGCTCCACGCGCTGGGCCTCCACATTCATCTTGGTCAGCTGCAGCAAACGCACAGATAAGAACCATCACTGTTAAAGACTTTAAAAAAATTGGAAGAATGGGATTTAATATGTGAGAATCTGGCTCAAACGAAAAAAAAAAATGTCACTGTGAACTATTCAGCAGCTGTTTTTAAAAGGTCAGTGGCCAAAAATGCACAAAATAAAAAGCTTTCCAAAAAAGATACTGGAGAAATATTTGCAATAGCTCAAAGTCTTCTGAACTGAATTATATAGTTCAAGATATATGTATTTTATATTAGTAAAATAACACAGCTGTAACATTTGACAGTATCTATAATATTCATTAATCGTAATCAGTGTAAAATGTAGAATAATTATTTATTTAAGCTTTACAACAAACAGTAAAAGTTATCTCAAATATTTTTTAAGGAATATTCTTTATGGAAGAAACCCTATGCACTACTTTAATTCCTCTCTGTGTCAGCTGAACCAACGGAATGACAGATAAGAGCTTCCAGATAAAGACTTTGGGGGAAAAAAATTATGGTGAGAATCTGGCTCAGGTCGACAAACACTCGTCCGATCACGTAGCTCTGAGCTGCGCTGTTGTTTTTAAAGAGTCAGCTGCCAAAAATACAGCTCAAGACAAATAAAAACCTCTCTGGAAAGCCCTAAAAAGGAGTTGGTTGAATTATGATCTGAAGCATTTACTGATTTTATTAATCGTCTGTCTAAAAAAAAATAACTTAACACAAACGAGCGGGGCGTCTCCAGAGTGTGGCAGACGGAAAACTGATGAGGTTGTTTTTGGAGCGTTTACCTCTGCGAACTTGGCCTCCAGCTCGGTGTTTCTCTCCTCGACCTGCGTCAGAGAGTTTCTGACGTGCTCGTACATCCTGTGGGCATGCTCCGCGCGCTGCCTCTCGTTCAGCTCTTTCATCTCCAGAGTCGTGATCCGTCTCGCTGCAGACACCCTCTCGTTGTTCGCCAGGGCCTTCTCTGCCTTGTCCAGACCGTTTCCATCTCTTGCTGTTGAACAGACACAAGGGAACGGCAGTAAACGATAACAGTGATGCAATAAATTAGAATCCTTGGGTTATATGAGGTAAAAAATTAAATGACCTCAAATTAAAAATCACATTTAAATGCAGAACAGAAGCAATACCTATGTTTAAGTTACACCACTGTGACCAAAATAATATATATATTTTATTGTAAAGTACAATTGGACTTTGGTGTTTAGACTGAATAAAAAAAAAAAAAAAACTGTGTGGACAGAGGTCAGCCTAGTCCCAGTTTGGAAAAGCAGACAGGAGCAACATCACAGGGATTAAATGTGGCTAGTCCAAATGTTCAGACACAGGCCACAGTGAGATTCTGGGCGTGAGCAGTTCTGTGGTTTGTATAAATGAGCCACAGAATAAAAATCTGTCATGTGTCAAAATAAAGTCACGTGGGAATAAGCTGCCCCATAGTACCTTTTACAAAACACAAAACTACCCCTTTAGCAATCTAACAACGTACCTGATGGTGCAAGTACATTTATCCATAAGTAGACAATACAAACCTCTTAGAAAACGAAGAAATATAGCTGTAGTACAAACGTAGGCAAAAAAAGGAGAATTATAATAAATAGAAAGTAAGTGACCTGCACTGCTGCTGTCCTCCCAGGCCTGCTCCAGAGTGTTCAGTTTCTCCTTTGTGATCTCCAGCTCCTTTTTCACAGCAGAGATGTGTTCCCGGAGTGAGTCGTTCTCGTTCTGGAGGAGAGGATATTCAGCAAAGATGAAAGATAATCGCCATACTGCTTTTTTATTACACTGAAATACAAATAACGCATTCAATATCATCAAAAGCATTGGTAAATTTGTTTGTTCGTCCAAACTTTTTACGACATGACAAAGCACAATAACCCACGAATGGGAGCCTTATTGTAAATACTATATGACTTTGTTTGTCTACAAATGACTGAGTATGTCTCTAAACACTGTTCTTCATGTTTTTTAATTTTTGTGTGAGACTTTGGGCTGCTGTCCGGCCCAGGAGCAGGCTCAGTGCTGTGTTGACCTTAAACATGCAGCAGTAATCCGACAACGAACCGCATTTGCCAGGTGTGTGACTCCGATTTAGAGAAATTTGAATGACTGCCCCCTTCAGTCAGAGTGCGATGTTTACAGCGGTTTAAAACTGATTATTATCGGACTAAGGCAATAATTTGGTTTGTCCTAAGGTCTTCACAAGAAGCCTAAAACACAGGAGGGGCTTAGCCCACCTAAGCCGTTCGATACCAGCCAGCCCTGCCTGAGTCTGATTAAAGTGCAAAAGTACACATTAAAAAAAACATTACTTCTTGTATGGTTCTCCAAACTGAGAATTGTTCCACCTACAGTCACAACTGTACATAAACCAAAGCCTTGTGTCCACATTAAAGCGGTAGTCACCTCCAGATGTTCCAGTCTGGTGGTTCTCTGAACGAGGCGGCTGTCCCTCTGCAGCAGGTCTCTGTATTTCACTGTCAGCTCCGTGTACTGTTTGTTGGCTTTCTCCAGATCTGACGAGGGAACGCTGTCGTCCAACGCTTTCTGCAGTGCAGAGATTTTATAGGCCGCCATGTCCTGCAACACAACACACCAAAAGTACAATTTGAATTCTCAGACTCGGCTATGGTTTACAGTCATGCGAGTAAGCTAGTTGTAATAGCAACAGTAACAAAGCACACAACAAAAAACTGTAAGCCTACACATTATTTATAAACTCCCCGAAAGTGCCAAAACAGAAAGACAATGCTTCGAGAGAGAAATTTAAAGACACAAACTACATAATATAGTGTTTGAGATATTTAACAGTTAAACCTTTGCTAGAGAAGCTCAAAACACAAGTCTGTCTTAAAAGTATGTCTAGATGCCTATGTACAGACAAAAAGTCAAATTGGGCTCATCAATAAATAAAGTTTGTCAAAATTGTGACGCCTAATCCAGTAGACCTTAAACCAGGGGACATATGAAATATGGATAACTATCCCTTCATAAACCTGTTGTTGTGATAAGAAGCAGCTGTTCACCTTGTATCTCTGCAGGTATCCTATCCTCTGAGCGACGGTGGTTTGCATGAGGCAGCTCTCGTCCTTCAGTTTGCCGTTTTCTTTCCTCAGGTGCTGCTCCTGCTCAAGAAGAGTCGTGTAGCGTCGTGTCAGCTTCTTCTCGTTCACCTTCAGCAGCGTCAGTTTCCTCAGAGCTTCACTCAGCTGCCTCCGGATTTCCTCGGGGCTTTTCTGAAGAGTGTCCAGCAGCTCCTGACAAACACACACAATTTACACATTCAATCATTTCAAAAGACTTCTGTATCATCTCCATCTGAAACTGAACTAATATGACACTTTGTTACATATATTTTTGGTTTGCAGATAATGGGATTGCAAATGTTACGTTTTGATGAGTAATTTAGAATAGCTCAGAGATTTGAAGAAATAGTACCAAATGTGCACTGGACACATTACAGATCTGTGTATTTTCAAAGATTTCGAGATTTCAGTTTTTACATAATTTCCCACTGTTACTCACACAACTTACATTATACTCTTTGACTTTAACAGCGTCCACCTGCTGCTGCTCCTCCAGTTTCCTCTTGGTCTCAGTGAATGTCTCCTTCTCTTTCACCCAAGCTGCTTTCTCACTGAAACAAAAAAAAACCGTTAAAACCATGTCTTTTCACACAAATATAAAAATAGTACCACAGTATAATTCACACCTGAGATATTCCTTATAGAGCAGGCCTTGTTGGTGGCTGACAACAGCAAACTTCTCTTTATATTCTTCTAGAGTTTTCGCCAGTTTGTTGTTTGTTTCCTCCTGGTTTTTCAGCTCCTAATAAAATTTATAAAAGAAAAAAAAGAACCATATTGTGTTATCCTGTTTTAGTGATTACCCAAGATTATTTATCCACGTGTCCTTTGGAAATAACTCAGAATGGCACACAATTCTAGCAGAGACTGAAAACTACAAAAGCCTTAGCCCGACTCTAAAAACAGCTGTGATTGTGACCAGACTTTGTAGATTGAAACAGTATCTGTAACTAACACCTCACAAGAGTTTTGACTCTCCAAGTATCACCTAAATTTTCTGTTATTTTATATCTAGATTAATAATATCTAATAGAGAGAATATAGAGAGTATATGAGAAGTGTGGTTCTAGTGTACACAATATAGGACTCAAACAGAGACTGAACGAGGACTAAGTCTATCTTTAAACCAGGACAAAACACAGAGCTTTGTCAACATAAATGCACGGCCTGTCCCTCCTTCTGTGGTTCTCCCTGGGTTTTTTTTGGAGTTTTTCCTCACCCTGATGGAGGGTCTAAGGACAGGGGATGTTGTCTAGTGCAGTCTGTTAAGCCCTTTGAGGCGGGTGTTGTTGTGATATTGGGCTATACATAAATAAATGTCTTGTCTTGTCTAGCTGAACTTTATGTTTAAAATTAGGTCTTTTTAAATTTCACACAAAAACAAAAAACTTCAGAGACTCCCTACAAGTATCTTTTAAGAAAGTCTCAAAGTGATACAAGTTGTAATCTCAGATTGCCTTTAGGATTAATGTTTTACGGTAACAGCCTTTTGTTTACATGTATTATTAACGACGCTGACACAAGCCAAAATCTATGGCAAAATAGTAAAACTGTGCCATCCTTTTTGAGAATGTGTTGATTTTAATGGAATTATATAACATTTATCACTTTAAATGCCTGTGCAATAGCAGTATGTACAAATATCTTCAATCTGCATTTTAAGGATTTGAGAAAAAAAAACACTTATTTCTATTACTGTTAAACACTCTATAGACGAGATTTCTTGTTTTATTCTTGACTTTTATTGTGCAGTTGATGTATTTGATTTAATGTATCTACTCTTTTGCTGGAGCTTTCATTTTGTTGCCAATATTTTCTAACTCTAAGTACTGTTAGATTTACTTTAACTGCACTTTTTGGTCGAAGGAGGTTGTTGCTGTTATGTAAATAAACTTTGGCTTTACTTGAGTTCTACCGACATGACATTAAAACTGACCTGCAGGAGTCGGACTGAGTACTCGTTGAGTGAACTGATGACCTCTGTGCTGCTGGGCTCCAAGTCTTCAGGAAGAGGCAGAGGTCGAAGGGCAACTCCACCACTGCTGGACTTCTTCAGCAGCTCCAGCTCACTCTCCAGCTGACTCGCCTGAACAGAGACAGAGAAGACGAAGACATAGAAGAGCGGTCAGGACAGAGAGCTTTGTTGAATTGCATTGACAATGTGTCCAGCAAACCAGACCAAACAAACAGGTTTGTCTTTAGCCTGACAAAAAGATGCAGGTTTGCAGGGAGAGAATGGAAAGTTCTGGAAACAGTGCCATAGTCACAAACAGACGTGACCTGCACCGGGTTAAAGAACCGCAGCTGAACCCTGGATAAACACCGGACAAAAATTAAAACAACTCAGATGGATTTATTGAAGAATTCCTCGAAGAACTCTTCCCTTTATGAATAAAAGGGTCACGAGATCAGTCAACCGAGACATCATCAGTGTTTTTGATGCAATTTTCTGTTTGATTTGGACAAAACTCACTTTAAATCAGACTTGTTTACTGCGCCTTTATTATTTGAAACAGAAGCAAAACACAAAAGAAAAAAAAAAAAAAAAGAAAAGTCTGTTAAGCTGTAATTGGTCCAAGAAATGTTCCTGGCGACTAATTGCTCTCAGAGGCAGCGTTGTCTGAAGCCACCGACTATGAATAACACTGATCCTCATGTTGCCAGTTTATAAATGTGTGTAAATGTGTGTGGGGAACGGTTGTGTGACTGTTGTGTGTGAAGCTTTAAACACTTGGAGGAATGTGTGACGCAGAGCTGCCATATGGTTGGAGGACGAGCTTTTGTTGAGCTGCCAATGAGCCTCAGGAGACCGAGTGTTGTTTAAAAATTAGGCATCAACAAAAACTGACAATGTTGTAAAGTGACGCTCAGAAGGACAAACGTTGTGGCCATTAACTGGTAATACTTTTGAACAGAAGTAAATGAAGAGGACTTTACATAAGGAGTTACATTTAAGTAAAAAAACTAAAGTTTACAGGACGCCTCATTATCAGTTCTGCTCATGTTTAATTAAAAACATCACAAGAGGAAAACAGAATGACAGGAGAGAGAATTGTTGACTGGAAATCATATGGTGTTCCTTCAACAAGCTTTGTTTGTTTAAATCTGGACGACGTCTACACCGGCCGTTTACCTTCTCCTTGGTCGTAGCGAGTTGTCCGAAGTTGCGGGTGGCCTCCTCTCTGGCCTTCTTCAGCTCCAGCCTCAGTTCCTCGTTCCTCCCAACGAGCTGGTGAACGTGGGACTGGAGGTAGGAGTCTGAGCCCTGAAACAGAAACAGATAAATGCAGTTAATATATTTATTAAATGTACTTCAATTTTTTGAAGTTTACATTTCTCATTTCTTTTTTTTTTTTTTTAATGACAGAAACGTAAAACTATATGGCAAAGAAGCATGCAATAATTTTGCAAATATAATAATAATATTACAAAAAAAAATAAAGACATTTGCAGTTATTAAAGACTCATTTGCAGCAGTCTATGAAAAAACATGAAAGGGAATTTTTCTCCAGTGAGGTTAAAAAAAGACTACCAAATAGTTATTAAGCAGAGTGATGCTTTAAAGTTTATTATAAGTTATTGTAATGTCTGTATAATCATGTCAAACACAATTTCATACATGTGTGTTTATCTTATTCTTATATACAATGTGCTGAACAAAAATTTTAATGCAAAACTTTTGTTTTTGTCTCTTTTTTTTCATGAGATGAACTCAAAAAATTAAGACTTTATATATAAACACAAAAGGCCTATTTCGCTTAAATATTGTTCACAAATCTGTCCAAATCTGTGTCAGTGAGCACTTCTCGTCTGTCGAGATAACCCATTCACCTCACAGGTGTGGCAGATCACGACGCTGATTCGAGTGTAATTATTGCACAGGTGTGTCTTTGACCGGCCACAATAACAGGCTGCTCTGAAATATGCAGGTTAAGTGAATTTGGAGGGGGTGGGGTCAAGAAAACCAGAAAACCAGTCAGTTTTTGGTGTGACCATCATTTGCCTCTTGCAGTGCAACACATCTCCTTCACACAGAGTTGATCAGGTTGTGGTCCACTCTGACGACGAACTGCAGTCCGGTCGTGACCCCGACGAGGACGACGAGCAGATGAACTACCCTCAGATGGTTTTTGACAGTTTGTGCGGAAATTCTTTGGTTATGCAAACTGATTGTTGCAGCAGTACAATGAAAGTTATTTAAATTTACAAAAAAATAAATAAAAATAAAAAGGATCCATTTTTTTTTTACTTCAAATCAAATATGCTAAATTATTCTGAATAGCATGTGAAACAAACAAACAAACAAACAGACATGGAAACTGTTCTGCTCGTAAATCCTTTGTATTGTATTAGACTGATACATGTTGCATCTGTCTCCCACCTTTTGTTTGTTCCCGCCACTTCCTTTTACGTCGCACATGTCTGACGCTCGTCCCAGAAACTTGACGTCAAACCCAAACCCAGGGCTTCATCACCTGCTTTTCATTTTAAATCACTCCCGTCCATCTTTCCAATGAAACCCTATGACTAAACTTCTCCTGTCTGTATTTTTCTCTTGTGAATGAAGTTGCTATGTGACAAACAAACGGATAAAAACTCTCACATAGCAGCTGGAGAAGAATGTCTATTGTTTCCTATGACATTCAAAACATTGTAATAGACACAGAAACTCAAACAGGAAGCATAACGTGATCGCAATCAAGGAACTAGTTCTTAGAATTGTTGGAGAAATTGAACTAATCTGAGTGATAATGTTGTAAACCCTGGTTATTTATTAGTATTTACTTCACTGCTATCATCAATCTGAACTTCAGAAATGTAATGCTCATTCGTCTTACGTAATGGACAATTTTCTGAAAAAGGTCAAACCCACAGTTAGGTTTTTATGGCTGTGGTTTGAAAAGATAAAAAAAAAAGAATTAGATTAGATTTGGTCACAATGAGAAGGACTATGAGCCAAGACAAAAAGCAGTATTATGTTGAGAGCAGACTGCCGTCGGTTACACTAACCCTAACCCAGCCTGTCAGGTGTGACAGCCTCAGTGGACAGGGTTCAGACCAAAAGGCACACAGTACAATTTTCATCTGTTTGTATTAATCCTGTATTAATAATGACATGTCTCTAAAGGCCCTACTCCAGTCGGATTATTGGATTTCTCCAGTTCAAGTGTAAAAACAGCCTCTGCAGAGATAACACATTGGTGTAAAACCAATTTTACTGGTCATATAGGAGTGTAGTTCCAGTAAACTTTCTATAAATATACAATCATCTCTCAGGGGTCAGCTTTGCTTAATGAACTATATAATTATATTTTTAAACACCATTGCTTTAAAAGAAAATCTCAGAAAGTCAAGAAATCAGAGTTACACATACTGCAAACTTCTCTTGTAAAGGTTTGTTTTGAGTTAATTTGGTGATAAGTGTTTAATAAAAGATATTCCTATTAAAGCGACATTAGACGGTCCTTTTTGACAAAGCTGAAGTCTTTAAAACTGACAATAACTTAGTCTTAGTTCACAATCAACTGTACTACAACAAGCCTCTCACTGAAGACTCAGCATTAAGAATGAAAACCATTAACACCAGTAGTTTGTATTAAAGCGTATTGTTTTCACTCACTTTGGCCAGTTTTTCCAGAGCAGGGACCTGGAGCAGCACGGCCTCAGAGGGAGAGTCTTGGCTGATCTTTAAAGCCTGTAGGACGTCCTTCAGCGCTGCCTCCAGGTCTGTCTTCACTTTAAACAGCTCCTCCACTGTCACAAGAAAATCAACAGGTTCAGATTTTCCTGCAGAGTCCGGATGAGTAGAATGTAACTCTCAGATAAATTGTTCTACTTACATTTGGCCTCATATTGTGTCTTTTGAAGTTCTTTCTCTCTCTCTCTGTTACTTAACTCTCTTTCCAAGTAATCAATCTGAAAATAAACAATTTAACAAGCATTTTAGCTTTAGCTTTATAAACAAACCCAATCCCAATGAGCCTCATCTTTCTGCCACGACATGATGAGCCTGAGACCAGGAGCTCGGACATAAACCTAAAACACAATTCAGTGGACGCTGTCTTTATTTGCTTTTACAAGAACCATCAGGAAAGTCCTGGTAACACTGTGTAACTGAACTTTTGTCATAAATGGGTCATTTGCACTTGATTATTTTGTTTTTATTTAGCACGGTTTATACATTTTACTGCAAATTGTTGTCCACTTAGAAACACTGAACACGTTTCTTGTTTTGATCAAAACTGAGGTTCAATATCTAAAAAAAAAACCCTGCTCAGAACACAGATAGGACCAAATAAATATAAAAGAACAATCAACACTAATTTCTGCACCTTTTTATTGTTTCTCAGAATATGGAAAACATATATACCATATTTTCTCATTAGATCCTTGTAAATAATTCCTAAATAGAGTCCCTCCTCATTGTTGTTCTTCCACAGAGCTTGCTACAGTCGCGAGGATAATGGGTAACTATCGGACATTTGAGGAGGACTTTACCTTCCGCTGGACCTCTTCCTCAGATGAAGACGTGCCTCTGGAGTTCACGGGCAGCTGCACGGCTCGACTGGACCCGGCGTCTTCGTCTTGAAGTGAACTGGGCTGAAGGTGTCCTACAGGGGGACATGATACTGTAAAGAATATGTCTAGATCTTTATTTATTTATATATATATATATAATTTATTTATTTATAATAGTTTTTATATAATTTGTCACCTCTTTCTTTGACCAAGCGTCGGATCTGTTTCTTCAGCTCCAGTCTTTCCTCTTCAAGACGTTCAATCTGGAAAGAAATTTAACATCACAAAAAGAGCAGATTTTTTACATAATTCTGGATGAATACTTTTCTGTGATTGGCTGACAGATGCAAAACTATGTGTGTGCAGACAAGGCCTGGATAAATTAACTTGCTTTTTCATTTATTGGGAGAGACCTGACAATGAATTTCCCCTTTTATTGGGTTTTTAAGAAATCTAATTTTTGAATTATCAGATATTTATTTAGATTTAATTTTTTTTTTCATTTTCAGAATTTTTACTTATTTTCCGCTCTGTACTGTAAGTACTTATTTTTCTAAGTTTTATGTAGGAATATAAAACACCTTGTAGGACATGTCCAGTGCAACAATCCCAGTGAAAAGATTTCAAAGAAGGCATCTGGACGTATCTGAGCCGACCATTTTTAAAACCATTTTTTATTTTAAGCCAATTAAGTTTGGCAAAAAGGTTTCCAAAGACCATACTAAATTCTCCCTATAACCTTCAGTGATCGTACCTCTTTGGTGAGCACTTGGTTTTCCGCTCTGTACTGCCGGTGTCTGACATCTTTGGCTCGTCTGAACGCCGTCAGATCCACTTCCTGTTTGGGCTCCAGACCTTTTTTTTTTTTAAATCCACAGAAATAATTTCATTTCACAGCCGCGGGTCATTTATCAGAAACAGAGGCAGAAAAAACAAAGGAGGAACGTGATTTTCTGACCTAGTTTTTCTCGGAAATCCTCGTTTTCATCCAAGAGGTCGTTGATTCTCATCTCGAGCTGGTTGATCTCTTTGGTCATGGCTTCGGCCTCAAAATCCTTGGCTTTAATCACATTTTTACAGTCCTTGATCTCGGCGATGGCTGCTTCGAGTCCGTAAGTGCCCTGTGGGAAGAGCAAACAAAGCAACGGTTGCTCCCAAAAACAAGCAGCATTTGTCTTTTCTGGACTTTTCAGAGAAGTCGGGAAGTAATTAACTTTGGTGAGGACAATTAGTCAGTTTGGGGAAGCTTAAAGCACGTTGATCGCAGCACAGTCAACGCTTTCTCTTAGGATTTAGGACAAAAATTAAGTGAATGATGTTAAACTCTTGGAAATCAAACCTCGGAAGGATTAGTTTTGGATTAAAGAATATATAAAAATGTAACTGTGAGTGTGTTTGAGTGTAATCCAAAAAATATTTGAGGATTGGACTCACGGCCTCGTATTGACTCAAACGTTTGGAGGCTTCAATAAGATCTTTGTCCTTATCTTCGGCGTGAGATTCAGCAAGTTTTAAAGCCCGTTCGGCGTCGGTCGCTCTGGCCTCGGCCTCTTCCAGCATCGCTTTGAGCTCCTCGATCTTTCTTTGCTGCAGCGTGGATGGGAAACCTGTAACGGGCAAACAAGAAGCAGGGAAAACTAAAATAAAGACTGTTACAGATCAAAAAAAACATTATGCAAAAAAACCAACAAAAAAACAAAAGAAGGAAAGAGACTAAAAACTGACCCAAACTGGGATTTTAACCTAGTTCACACTGCTATAAATATATGCACACAAAATATGAGATTTTGTATTATTAGGGAAATGACACGCCCCTCCAAAGTTGGATTTCATTATGGTGCAAAAGACTTTTAGGAGAAATTTAATTTCAAATCCAAGGTTTATCAACAACCTGTCCACCCACACATTCACTTTGTAAAATTAATTTCCACTAACACTAAAACAACATTTATCTGAATTTAGCCAGACTTTATGCAAGACTCAATTTATATTTCTAGTTGTGTCCTGTTTATTCTGTATCTCTCAGTACCTCCTCCTGGAAATCTCAAATCCACAGAGACCAGACTAACTCTTTACATTCTCAAGCCGACAGTGAGAAAGACCAACGGGGAACTTTCAAATGGCGTTCGTGGCATTTTGCAGATTAATTTGTGCACAAGTGAAAAAAGCTCCTAAGCGAAGGCCCACCTCTGTCGCTCTTTGTGGAGGTCTTGAGTTCCGCGATGAGCTGCGTGTGCATCTCCATTTCGCCCGTGTACTGCTCCACCTGCTCGCTCAGCAGCTGGATCTGATTATCTCTGTCCTGCACCGCCTTCGAGACATCCACAAACACAACACCATCACATCCATGAACACCAATCATACCAATGTTAGGAGCCACACTCACGGGTCAGGACAAACGGGAGGGAGGAGGCGGAGGATGAAAGACATGAAAGACAGATGCACTTACAGCACAGAGCTCATAAATGACCTGTCCACAGCAGCGATGGAGGAAGAAGGAAAAGAAAAGTAGGAAACATGACCAGACAGGATTTAACATGAGACGGACTCTACAAATAAACTAATAAGATTTACATTTATTATATTGCATTATGTATTAAGGTCTACAGGAGGCTTGAAGCTAGGCCACACACTGTAAAACTATGTTGAGAGGAAAGAGTATTCATTTAGAAAGACTTGCTGTTTCTATTTCAATTCCTTCCAAGAAAAAGTCAATCAGTTTTGCTTCTGCAAAGACAAATAACAGTGGTTTTAAAACCCTCTAAGCTCCTCCCTCTGAGTCTGCCATGATTGGACCTGAAGTTTCATTGTCTGCATTATATCAAACCCCACCAATGAACAGACTTTAATTTCACATTTACAGGAGCCTTCAAACGTCCGTCTTTACTTGTTGTGTGTGTGTGTCGTGTCATTCAGAGTCACACCTGCTGTAAGGCCAGGATGTTGCTCTTGTCCAGGTCCAGTTGAGTCGAGCGCAGTTTTTCTCTCAGGTCTCGGATCATCTGCTGATAAACCAGGATCTCATCGTCCTTCGTAGAGAGGACTTTCTGATCACAAAAAAGGCAGCTGTATGAAACCCACACAAGTTGCCCAAACTAAACCCACAATATCATAAAATCAAAGAATAAAAACATGCTAAACTTAATTGACAGAGCCCTTATCTGTTTTTTTTTTTACTTTTTTTAATGCACTACCTAAAGGTGTTTTGACATTTATGAAGTCAGTAGATGTCTTTTTGAAGGTCATGTTATTCCGGCTAACGCGTCTCAAAATCAGACACCCACCTTCCACTCCTCCACTTTGGCGTTGACTGCTGCCATAATGGGGTCGTCCTCTTCTGTCATGGTCTGAATCTTCTCCGTCAGCTCTCTGACCTGAGTAGGAACACACACACATTAGAGCAAAATAGATGGATGCTGGTCTGAGGGAAAACAGTGTACAGCTGTTTAAGACAAAGAACCAAAGCTTTATAAAATGGACTATTTTTGATACTTCTACTAAAACCTCCTAAAATTACATTTTAACCAGTAAGATTTGTGTAAAATTTGGAGTTGGTGTACTTTTTTTTTTTACTTCTGTCACATTACCAGTAACACACACACCTTTAGCCTTAAGATTATTTCAAGAAAATGTTGCCAATGTTTGACACAATTTACCCTGAAAACTATTAGACCTCTGGAAAGAGCATGAGTTCAGCAGTCAAAGCAGGACATGTACTAGTTGGTTTCTTGAAGGACTGGGTTTTTGTTCATGTTTTAATCCATCTCTCTTATTAACAGCCCTCTGACATCACTGTTACTTTATGGCTCTGAGAGAACACAGATCATTTAATGGTCTCTGGTTACGTCGACCTCCGTAAATCTGGCCTTTATTCATCTGACACCTGCCTCTGGGAACAGCTCGACCTCACTATTATGTCTGGGGCAAATTAACCTTTTCATTCTGCCGTGTTTCTCTGCTCGTTCTCGTTTGGTGCTGATTCATCGACCGCAAATCTCTGTTGCTATGTTTTCTACTAATCATTTTTCTGCTGCTTCTCCATTTGTCAGAGATTATTTTAGTCAGTCGTCTTGGAACATATTAAAATCAATGGGAAGCAGACTTCAAATTTATTAAAACATGTCTGAAATCATTTTGCTTTCTCAGTGCCAGTGCTATAAAACCACTAAAGGAGCCCTAATGATGTGTATCTCTCTGATCTAACAACTCCAAGCTGCTTATGTTGTTTTTGTTCAATTAGACTTTTATGTTTATTGATGAAAGTCTAATTGTCTGTCTTGTGCCGGCTGAAAGAGACACTCCTCTAACAGAACACAAAGCCTGTGTGTCCATTTGAACCTCTTCTCTGTTTAGAGCTGTTCCTCTGGTGATAAGTGTCCTGACCTGGACCCTGCAGGTTTCCGAGGCCGGACTGGGCAGAGGTTCAAATTAATATTCAGTTGTCTTACTTGGGGTGTCCAAAAACGTATTCCAATACTGTATGTTCAGTTCATTATGTCACTCCGGATCAGGACCTTGCAGGGTCTTTACTGGGAAGGCTGTGTTGTGAATGAATGCAGTAACATTTTCAGAAAGAATACGTTTATGCAATTGTCTCACCAGCTACTTGTTGAAAAGAACAATAGTGCTTTCACGTCAGTCTCTAGATTACTCTCTAGAATACTCACTAAGGTGACGACACAGGTGATTCCAACTGGTTCTGTATGTTGGTCCACCTTCTTCATGCTGACTTTGGCCGTTTAGATGCTCATGAAAGTATTACTGCCCCCAACAGGTTATTTTAGGAACTGGAATGCTCACTGTTGCCGGGTCAAAAGGGAAAATAGGTGACCTTGTAATGTTCTGGGAATGAGCTGCTTGTGTGAATGGTGAAAACTACTGTTCCAGGTCATTTATGGGGAACCTTGGGTGAAAAAGGGTTACTACTTAATATATAAACTCCTAATGCCATATTTAGTCTAAGCTCCCTATAATCTACTGACTTGTTGAAGCCCCTTTCTAATACATTTGGTTTATTGTATTTAATTATACAATTTATCTTTTTTATATTGTTGCTTGTAATAATGTGAAGGAGGCATGTAAGAGTTTTATGGCATTGTTTTAAATAGGTTTTGAAACAGTGCAAACAACAAAAAAATCTCTTGAAACTTGAATATATATTAGAGATATTCGCCATATAAATATCCACTGATATAAAAGTGTCATCTTCAGCTCACATAAATTTAGAAATGTCCAAGGAACATTTAAAAATCTTTGACGTAAGCAAAGCTGGAGGAGGAGCTGCTCAAGAGGAGGGGGAATGAAAGTGAAAGTGCTTAGACAGTGCCAGTTGTTCTGACGCTCCTCAAAATAAATAGCTGTGTTTTTCACTTCACCGGCTCAAGTCTACTCAGGTGAGTAGCTTTTATAAAAAACTTTTATAATGATTCTCTCCCAAGACAGTTCGAAGTCTTAGTTACATTACTTGAATGAAGTGCTTGCTCCAGTACTCTGTAATACATATCTACATTTACATGAAAAGTTATTGCATTAAATAAATAAAATGTATATTGTTTCCATATCTTGTTGGCTGGACTTCGAATTGTGATGTACACAGCCCTTAAGTCTACGTATTTTAAGTGTTTTACTTTAGTGCACAAACAGCAGTACTACAGTACTATTGTTTTTAAAACAAACATAATGACAATGCAGTGTAACTCTATGTAGTATACATTATTTATGTCTATTTGGACATTAATGTTTATTTAATGATTAATATAAACTACAGTGAAAAGCATTCTTTACTTTCACTTTTGTTCTCCGTGTGCAGCCATGGCCACTGCCTCCTGTCAGCTGACTGAAGACCAGTTTCTGTGCTCTATCTGTCTGGATGTGTTCACTGACCCGGTCAGTACTCCCTGTGGACACAACTTCTGCAAAAAGTGCATTAATCAACACTGGTCTAATACAGACATATATAAATGTCCCAACTGTAATGAGGTTTTCAACAGTAGACCAGAGATAAGGGTCAACACTTTCATCTCTGGGATGGCTGCTCACTTTAGAGAGTCGGCTCAACACAAAGCCAGCAGTAGCTCAGAGCAACAACCTGCAAAACCAGGAGAAATCCCCTGTGACTTCTGCACTGAGCCCAAACTCAAGGCCCTGAAGTCCTGCCTGGTTTGTCTGGCCTCATACTGCGAGTCTCACCTGGAGCCACATCTGACCATGTCAGGCCTGAAGAGACACCAGCTGATCGACCCGCAGGAAAACCTGGAGGAACGAGTGTGTACGGAGCACAATAAACTCCTGGAGCTGTTCTGTCAGAACGATCAGCTGTGTGTCTGTGTGCTCTGCACATACTCGGACCACAGGACCCATGAGGTGGTTCCTCTGAAGGACGCCTTTGAAGAACAGAAGCTGAAGCTGGGGGAGACGGAGGCTGAATTCCAGGAGATGATAAAGAGAAGACAGTTGAAGGTCCAGGAGCTGAGTCACTCTCTGAAGCTCAATAGTGAAAATGCAGACAAAGAGCTCACTGCTGGTGTAAATGTCTTCACTGCACTGAAGGAGTGTGTGGAGAGAGGCCTGAACAACTTCATCCAACACATAGACAGGAAGAAAACAGCAGCAGAGGACCAGGCCAACGGCTTCATTAAAGAGTTAGAGCAGGAGATCTCTGAGCTGAGGAAGAGAAGCACTGAGGTGAAGCAGCTCTCACGCACAGATGACCACCTCCACCTCCTCCAAAACTTCTCACGTCTGAGCTCTCCTCCAACCAACAAAGACTGGACTAATGTAAGCCTCTGTCCACAAAGATACGAGGGATCTGCAGCAGCAGCTCTGGCTCAGCTGGAGGAGTATTTTAACAAAACAACTAAGAATCTGTTTGAGGCTGAGCTGACAAGGGTAAAAGAAAATACAGTATGTGTCAGACTTGACAGAAACACAGCACATCCTCAACTTGATGTGTCTGTAGATGGTACAAAAGTCAAACAAAGTAATGAACAGAGAAATATCCTAAACAGTCCAGAGAGATTTGATGGTCTCTTTGTGTTAGGACAGCAGAGTTTCTGTAGACCCTTTTACTTTGAGGCTCTGGTCAAAGAAAAAACAGAGTGGACTTTGGGAGTGGCCAAAAAGTCAGTCAACAGGAAGGGAACCATAACGCTGAATCCTCAAAATGGTTTTTGGACATTAAGTTTAAGGAATAAAGTCTACCATGCTTCTGCTGACCCCGAAGTCTGTCTCTTTACAAAATGTAAACCTGAGATAGTTGGAGTGTTTGTGGATTATGAAGAGGGACGGGTTTCTTTTTATGATGTACAAGCTAAAGCTCTGATCTACTCCTTCACTGGCTTCTCGTTCAAAGAACAACTCTACCCTTTCTGCAGTCCTGGTCGTTATAGCAGAGAGAATTCTGTTTCTATGGTTGTAGGTAGTAAACCTTCAAACTGTATCCACCAGTAGAGGGTGAGAATGGGCCTCGATCTGTCATTTTAGGGATGTCTAGACTTAATGAGAACAAATATACTGTGGTGTAATATTTTGGATGTTTTATCTCTGTGTACTTATTTAGCTATTCATTTATGCATGCATTTATATTATGTGTCTTATGGTTTATACTTTTGTATGGTTTATAATGAAGCATATTAATAGAAAAAACATAATGTTAGAGTGAGAAATGTTAGAGTTTTAAAACATGATTAGTTTAATGCACACACACACACACACACACATACAGGGAAGATCTGGTTAAAGATAAGGACATGGGTGCCTGGTACAAGGGGTCACTGGGGAACTAGGACAAAGGTTAAAAGGAAGGACTACAAGGAGGTGGTCTTCCCTCCGCTTAAGAGTAATTGTAAATTTGTAGACTGTCATGTGAAAAATGTATAAAAACCCGAAGTTGATTTGCAGACCTTGAGTATAGCTGGGGATAGACTACTCGGGTCATTTGTGTTTGTCACTGAACTCGTTTGCTCATGAGTTTCTTGCTTGTGTTCTGATGGCTGGGGGCTAAGTAACAGACACAACAATACAAAATCATTTTTAAACAGCAGAGAGGTCCATGTGTGTTGGGGAATTTAAAATCTACTTCACTTCTTTAATTGTAGACTATACTAACCTTATAACCTCAGTTAGAGGCTGTCTATTATAACCTGTCCCACTAACACAAAGGTTCCCTTTGCTAGAACAATTGCTTCTGGTCAGAACACTCAAAAATAAAATAAACAAACAAAGATTATCTATCTATAAAGACTATTTATCACTACAACTATTTAAACTAAAGCTTGAGCAGTAAATAATTAAAAACACTTAAATGCTGTATTAAGTGGATTTGCATGTATCATTTATTCAGATGATTGTGTTCATATGTCGATGCTGTGATTCTGAAGGTAAATCCTCTTTGTTGGGTTTATCTACAAGACTGGAGGTAAACATGCATGGTGCAACAGGAAAAAACTATATTCCCTGTTGTTATAAATTACTCTCACTACATCAGTGTTTCTAATCCTTGTGTTTGCATTAGCTGCAAAAGAGAGGCTTGAATGTAACTAATTTATCAATAATAAAGATTTTAAATCACAGCAGTCCTGTTTCATGTTCCTTTAATTTTGCTCTTGTTTATGTTCTTATCGGTTTTCTCCGCAAGCATTTCTGAAAAATGTCAATGTTAGTGTGACATTGTGTCACATTCTTGTATTTCCACAACTTTTTAAATGTTTGATATTAATTTACGTGTCTTATGCCTCTGACCAGGGACTGTGGAAACACAGAAGCTATGTTTCTGAGCTTTAACAACCTGCCATACCCGGCAAAATATTCGCTCTATGATGACATCTACTCATTGATGTATTAGGCCGCTTATGCTCCTGCACTGTTGGGTCTGGACTTTTGGACTTTCCCGTTTGGTCCAAACCAAATCTTCAGGTGTGGAAGCTCCAGGACCAACAGCTGCCCTTTTGTCTCGGCCCAAAACTGTAACCAAGGTCCTTTTCATTTCTGATAAAGACAGTGTGGCGATAGTTCAGACTTCTGAGTCAAACACAGGAAGTCACCGGCAATAGCATAAAGAAGAGCAAGTCGTTCAGGTTAAAAAACACATAAAACTCATAGATTACGTTGTTTTACATTTTGTAAGGTTCTATTTTTATTGCTACTGTACAACAGACGCCTCATGTGAAGCCAACAGTTTCCTAAAAAGAGTTAAAGTAATTCAAATTACAAGTTTACCAGTGCATTTAAAGTTTCTGCTGTTTGTATTAATTCTATATTAATATAATAACGTAAATAATAACATGCCTCTGGAGCCAAAGGAAGGGGTAATGGGGTAAAGGGCTAAAACAAGGGCAAGGGCTGAGAGGAAGGAGGGATTTGACTGATTGGATTTCACAGCTGCTCCCTGTGATCCCTAAAACGTGGATCCAGCACTGGTCTTGGTCACTGAAGTATATGTTCAGGTGTTTACTTGTATCTTGGCGTGGTCCCTCTCCCGTCGGAGCTGGTCCATGATGGAGTCCGTCTGCTGCACCACGATCTTCATTTTGTTGTATTCATCCGTCATCTTCTCCATCTCCAGCACCGACTCCTCCAGACTCTTCTGCATGTGCTCGTTCTGGGCCTTCACGTGTGCGTTCTCATCCTCCGCTCGCTGTGCAAACACACACGTTGGAGATCAAACATCTACAAACACATTCTTCCACCAGACACAAATCAAATCTACAAAAGAACAGCTAATGAAAACAGAAGTAAGCCATGAAAGGAAGTAATAAAAGGGAATATTTTAGGGGTTGTGGAGGATTGTCTTTGCTGAGGGTCCAATTCTTCATCAGGAGACAAATGGTAAGTGTTACAGGCTTACATGTACAATACCTGAACTTGGTGCTGGGAAAGAAAACAGTCAAAATGTATTTTATTTTTTCCAGTACTGGTCGGCGTTTGTACTTTTTTATGGCAGTGTATTACACAGTACTGCAGCCAGTTTAAGGAGTATCCCCATCAAAAGTGAAGACTTGGAAACACATTGCACCCACTGGAAAAAAGTTAATTTACAACCTATTATTCTTACACAAGTTTAACTGAGGTGCACTGGTTCTTCCTGGCAGTTCATCTTTTTGCTTATACATAATCAACTCCGGAGCATTTTTCCAGACAGGCCACTCAGAATAATAGTTGCTCTTGGATTTTTCCAGCCAAAAAAAAAAAAGAGTCATTTAAATGTATACTGTATTTTTTGCCAGTAGAAAACAACAGCAGCATTGTGCATTACCCTCAGAGTAAAGCAGTTCAGGTTGAATATCTTCATGTCTAATATAATTTCCAATGAACACAGCCTTTTAAAAGATGTTAAAAGTGCGTCGACCTCATGGCTAATTTGCAGAAATCAACAAAGTGCGCCGCTGCAGAAACACTACATTGGTCCTGTTGAACCATTTTCTGTCACTTCACTGAATCACAATATTTCAGAGATAGTGTTACTGCTTTCTCTGAAGAATATTAGTGTCTTTAGCGTCTGCAGAGTCTCCACAGACGTTATTAGAGCTGCTCTGGAGCCAACAGCAGTATTAGACATTTGTTTTTGTTTTTTAGCTATATGGCTATTTTGGATATATCCAATTTTTTTAATTAATTAATTGAATTAAGCCCTAGAGGCAGTAATGACTGTAGAGAGAATGTTTTACTCACCTCACTCAAACAAAAACCAACGGCAAAAGTTTTCCTCTTTATATTGTGCTCAATAAAACTGACTTCTTGTTTTTCTCAATGTGTGTTTTATGTTGCTGCTTGACATGACACCCGTAAAGAATAGTGTCAACTTTAGTTTAATGTTTTTTAGGAATATCACCGCTGTATAAAAGTCTACCATCTTTTATTGCTTTGGCTCAAATGTTTGTCAAGTTATATGTTCGAAAAAAAGGACTAGCATTGCCTTGGCACATTTAGATGAAAAATAAAGCTTTAGCCGAGGAAAGGCCCAATGGAAAGCTACTACATTACATTACATTACATTATATCAGAGCTGTACCTGGAGGTCCTCGAGACACTGGTAGAGCTGACGATTGGCCAGGTTCAGTTTCTTCTGAGTCTCTACGCTCTCGTCTCTGGATGGCAGCGGCTCCTTTGAGTCCAGCTCTGATCGATAGAAGTTCACGTCTTGGTTCAGCTGCTCATTCTGCCACGATTCAAGGAAGAGAATTAGATTTGTACAAAATTTGTACACAATCACATTGGGATTTATGTAATTTAGATAGAACATGAATTACTTCAAGAGTCTAATAACTACTAAGCATCATTAAAATCTCTTCATCCAGCATTTCTTACCTCTCTCTTAAGTTTTTTTATCTTTTTGATGGTGCAAAGACAGACAGAAGAGTTGGATTTTAAAGCAAACATGCACAGAAAAGCAATAATCACTGCAAATTGTGTGAGGTAAAGAGAATGTATTGATAAAATGATATTAATAGTAAGGAAATGATAGAGTGAATAAGTGAGTGAGTGAATAAATAAATGAATAAAGCACTGTTTACATCTCGTTTCAGCTTCTGGACTTTAGCCTCGGCCTCCTCTGCTCGAGCTGCCAGCTGCAATAAAAGGAAACAGAGAAATGAGCATTCAAACACTACATTTAAAGCCATTTACAGAATTATGCATGACAATAATGTCAACAAAACTTCCTTAAATGTTGAAAATATTAAAAACCTGACATTAGAGTTGGACATCAACCATAAAAGAATCTGATCTCATTTCAAATAAAAAAAAGTGTCTGCACTGTGTCTGCTGTACATCTGTCTGGTCGAGTGCAGTTTCTGGGAAGCATCCCAAAAACAGCTAACGCACTGACTTTGTCAAAAAAAAAGCAGTAATGTGGATTGGAAACCTCACTACAACAATTACTTTACGAAATGAAAATGTACATAAAAAACTGCCCACTTTGGAACAACACTCTGAAAGGTTTTAATTGCTTACTGGCTCGTTTTAATTTGAAATTGATCTTTGCGTTTAACATAAAATCAAGATCCCCACTCTTTTTAGTAAATTATTTTTCATAACATTTCCAGCACTTTTTTTTCCACAGTTCATTTAATTTCATTTACAACAGTCAGCGAGTTGGTTCCAACTTGAACTTACTCTTTTACTGTATTTGCTAGTTAGTTGCTTTGTTAGTTTTTTTGTCTTTCTTTATTACCTGCCTTGGGACTACAGCTGGAAACTAGCACTTCTGCTTTAATCTGGCATATTTACATCCATAACTGATGTCCATTAATATGTATTGTCTCTATTAAATAAATAAATACAATTAATACATTTTCAATATAGACACTAGCACAGTATAATGCAATTTATGGTTTGAGTGTAGATTATTTGGCCAGAACTACTGGCTACTGACCACAACCGCAATGCACATATTAATTACCAGTTTTCTTAGTTTTTAATGTAAATTATATGAAACGTTTAATGTATTTTAATGATGATTTAATAAAACAATTACTAGCACAGATGACAACAGCAGGAAGCCTTTATTGTAACAACACTCCAGCGAGCACAGACCAGCCCTGTGTTTAGGCCTAATGCTCTCGTACCTCTTCATTTATTTTCCGTTCTTTGCCCATGTCTTTCCTGAGCTGTGTCACCTCCTTCTCCCGCTGGTCCAGTTGGGTCTCGAGCTGCCGGATCTCGTCTCTCAGGAACCGAGAGTCTGGTCCGGCTCCGGAGAACTGCAATGAACCAAACAGGACTAACAAACCGAGAAATCAAACTTGAACATACGGCTCCTAGTTCTCAACAGCATGTGGTCCCAACACTGTGGCATAGACTTTCCTTTAAAAACACCACTTAAAAACATTATTTAAAAGCCTTGTTTAACATTGAAATACTTCAGAGGACATTGAAAACGTGAATGGACAATGGTAATTCTGATAATCTTGAAGGTAGTGCTGGCTGTGGGCGTTTGAGGAATTAGCTTTAATCTTCTTAGTGTTGTCTCTCAGTGGTCAGCAGCCAATCCCTCTGCAGCCTGTCTTTGGATTAAACTCCAGAGTCTCTTTCTTTGAGGTTACTGTTGCAATAATGAAGGCTTATTGTCCACGTATAAATTTAAACAGTTTGTTAATATAAGATAATATTATGTTCTTGCATATTATTTTATTTAAAATTTCACAATTTTCTTTGATATCCACTATTATTTCACTTTTATATTACATTTAACATACATTATTTTTCAAACTAAAATTTTTGCTCCTATTTCTTATTTTGATTTTGGGTTTTTGATAAGTATTATATTTAATGGTAACCGCGACATTATTACTTTATTGAGACGTGAACCTAAGAGAGTTCAGTATGTGACACTAACTTATCTCTGTCAAGTCTACTGAGCTTTAGGTTTTTGTTTTGTTTTTTTATTAGTCGGTGTCTGTTGGTTTGTATGTAAAAGCCTTTTTAGAGGTGAGTGTTGCAAATTAGCCTCGGCTTTAAGTGCAAACATATCTAATGTCCCTATTAAATGAGTTTTAAATAAAATAATCCGTCCATTTTCTCATCTAGGATTATTGGACCGGTCAATATCATTTTATTTCATTATTTTATGGTTCAGATGATAAGAATAAAAAGATTAAAAGAATATAGAAAACATAAGGTAACTTTTAAAATACTTTAGCATTTCTGCTAATACATACTTATGATTCAACACTTGATCAACAAGTTACAATGCACCAAAAACTTTAAAATGCTTCCAGATGCTTCCAGTGATTTCAAATATATTAATTTTAAAATATACTGATATTGACAAACATTACCCTTCTGGACTTAATATTCTTTAGATGTGAATACCCTGCAACTCACCCCTGGCTTTCCAATCCAAACCTTAATAAACTTGCAATGTACGCAAATAGAAAGACCTCTTTTACCTTGTGTTCCTGTTCCAGCCTCGAGATTCTAGCCAGAAGTTCATTTTCTACATAGAAATAAAATAATAATAATGTAAATCCATTCTGCAATAAAACCTGGATTAAAACTCTCGAGCTGCAGAGTAACGTTACCAGTTTTGGCATGTTCTTCACCGATGTTCTCGATGAACCGATGAGACAGACTAACCTCTCTGTCCTTGATCTGAAACACAAAGAGGAGGAGACGATTATGACTCAAGTGATGTTTCCTATGGCAATTTTCCACACAGTAATTATCCTCGAGCTCCTCCGAGGTCAACATACATTACATTTGAGCTCCTGCAATGTATGACAAAAGGAGGGCTTTTAGAAGACAAACAGGCATTGATATTAATATTATTTCAGCTATGTGATGTTTTAGAACGTACAAATAATGTGTTTTATGAGTATTTTAAGCCACCACAACTTTTTAGTAAAATCTATATAATAATAATAAAAAAATTTTATAAATAAGAAAGTAGGTTTTGGGGTAAGGAATCTTTTTAAAAGAGAAAACAATAAATGTGAAAGTGACAGTGACAGCTGCCTGATAGAGATACATGTTTTCTTTCTACAGATAACACTTTTACAACATAATGAATATCTAAAAAGGTGGTCATTACACAAAAGCTGATGTTTCCCAGACAAAACTACGTCTTATGAGGGTAAAGGAGTAACATGTATGTGGCCAAGTCAGGCTCAGGATCAGAGGGAAAGATGTTTGGGCATTTGGAGGAATTAAATCAAGTATAAATAATGTGAATCTGTAAACAGGAAACTAGCTACAAAGCTGTAGCATGTTTGGAGTTAAACATATCCATGTATACATTTTCAAGAGGACATGTTTTTAACTTGTTTTCTTAAGCTAATCAGTTCGGTTCGATGGAAAATTTGGGTCACAAACCACAATAATCCTAAGATTTTGCTTTTCAAGCTCAAAAGGAGAAAATAATACAGTGCCTAACCCTGCAGCTGGGTTTGTTTACACTGAGAAATCCTACATAGTAATCCCTCAAACTATGGAAAAAAGGCTAATTGTTTAAATATTATGACAACAACAAAATCCAGTACCTTTAACAGAGCCTGACACACTTGAAGAGCCTGTATGATCTTCTCTGGTGCTTTATCCTTCACCTGCCAGTCTTCAGTCTCAAAAAAAAAAAAAAAATAAAATAAATAAATAAATAAATATATATATATAAAAATTACCCAGGTTGAGATAAAAAAACAACAGATGATGTGTTTATGGGCAACTGAAATAATGTAAATAAGGGTCATTACCTGAGCAAACATGTCGAAGATCTCATCCATCTGTGGTTTCCCAAGTTCATGCAGGGTCTGTGGGTTTATCCTGCCCACTTTATCCCATTCAAGAGCGACAGTCATCTTGGCTGAGCCTAAACTGCAGATACCTAGCTACATATAATAGACAATTACTTAACCTTAAAGTTGTGTGAACAGCAGTCCTGTTGCCATTTTGCAGATCGTAGCAGTTGTTTTCCGCATAATTAGCATTTGGTTCAAGCTAACGGTCTTGCAGTCTTACTTCTAAAAACTACTATTATGCTTATACTGTTATGCTATTGAGCTTGTATGCTAGCTAGTTAGACAAAAAATTAACAACGCCCTGGCTGCTAGGTAACAGTTGCTAGGTAACTTTGGGATTTTAGCTTTGTCAAAAAATTAAAATTAAAATATAAAAAATTCCGCCAAAGGCTTTGCAGGCATATGGAAACGAGGTCGCTGTAACTTCATCACAATACGCAGGTTAACAGATGTGTACAAGATGTATTTTCCTGCAAAACAGGGGCGAGAAGGGATGCTAAGCTAATATTTAACTTGCGCGCTCGCCTCTGCACCGGAAGAGGTTTGACAGTTCCGCTGCTGTAGTCGCTCATTGGAAAAATGCAGCCGCCCCATTATTAACCAAATCTACGCTTCTGTTTGGAATTTTTCTGTGTTTGTATAAACCCACATCCACGCCCTGTCTGCAGTGTTATTGACAAGGTAGGTCTAAAATGCAAAATAAAGAATATGCACTTTTTGCAGCTGAAAGACCGGTGTCAGGCTAGTGAGCATTAGCCACTGGATTAGCCTGACAGTTTAGCCTCATCTCCCCCAAAACATTGTCAAGTGTATTGTTCTTTGGGGTTGGTGCAGGAAAAAGCGGAATAGTTGTTTACAGTACACATATACAAGAGTATCTAAGAAATTGTCCGGTTATATTCCTGTTAAAGTTGTAGAGATCTGTTTAAACACACCCTCCCTGGCTTCAAGATCTGTGCAAACAGCTGTTACTGAAACGTTGTGAGAAGAAAGCATACGTAAACTGTACATTACTACTGCATCGTTTATTTAAAATGTACAGCTCAGAACAAAAGCTTTGCACGTTTACCATAGTTTTGCTTTTTTTAATCATTTGGTAATGATAGTTCACCAGTTTTAAAATAAGTCATTGATTTATAGAATAACAAATGGAAGCAAATTAAGTACTTTTTAAAATGACTCCCCGGAATTTATTCTTGTTCAAAAGAAATGAGTAATGTTATTAATAATGTTTTTTTTTATGTTTTGGTTGTTTCTAATGAGTTAACATCTCAGCAACATTTGATAAATGTTTCTTCTTTATTTTCATGTAGAAAAACTGCTGATTTCTTAAGGGTCCTTTGTAGTGGACATGTGCTTCTTTTTTTTTTTTCTCCACATGTTTAGAGATTCAGTGCTCCATTGAGAATGTGCTAATATCAAAATACAGCTAAAAATAATCTGTGTTTTTATTTTTTTATTATGACGTTTTACAAAATATCGCTTTCTATAAATTATAAAAACTTCAGATGAATTCAGTCAGTTGTTGTCATTATAACACAAGAGAATAAAATGTCTTTTATTTTTATTATTTCCAGTTCTTTTTGCATCTTTTTGTTAGGGCCACAAATGAGACTAGTCCCAGAATGCTGCAAGGGCAGTGATATATATAATTTTTTTTATTTACATATGGATTTTTTGACTTTTTTTGTGTGCCATGCTTTCTTTATTCTCCTTATCTAATCAGTCCGTCCACACTGATGATCTTATATTCACTCTCGTCCCTCTTCCTGTCCTGCTGCAGTGCTCAATGAGGGCTCTGTTCGGCCATGGCTGCCGTTTCGTGGAAGGAGATGTTGCTTTTGACTGGGCTGGTGGTGGGATGTTACTGGAACAGTTTGTCCTGTGGGTTCGTGTTTGATGATGTCTCTGCCATTCTCGACAACAAAGACCTGCGGCCCTCGACCCCGCTCCGAAACCTCTTTCTCAATGACTTCTGGGGCACTCCTATGGCTGAGGTAAGTCGCAAGATGGAATTAGTTCACTCACTTAGATAGGATTGTCTCTAAGCCTTCTTTAAAATCTGTTTTTTATTACAATGCATATGTAGAAGGCCAGACCTGACCACAAACCTGTCCCATAGAACACACAAGAACCAAACCTAAACTGCTGCTGAAGACATAAATAAAAGCAACACTATGTAACTTTAAAATAGCGCTGAAAATAATTAAAGCTATAGTCATTTTGATGGATTCTTTTTCAAAGGCAAAGTGTACCTGGTTTAAACGAGAGTTCATTATTACTTTCCATCCTCTGAGACAAGCCACGTCACTTTAATGCAAATATTCAGGCTTGTGTAACATTTTCCCACAGTAATTTTTTCACTAATGAAAGTCTGTAAAAAACAAATTACACCTGGTAGAGCTCAGGTTAAATAGTCAGCAGGGTTAGGGGGTGGGGTTTTATCAAGACTTATGGCCATCATTATATATTTCTGATCAATAATACAATCCCATTTATGCATTTCCTGTTTCAATGTTTCCCAAAGTGTTTTTTACTGGACTTTATTGGATATTTCAAAAGATCCAAAGAATCATAACTCAACTTCCTTGTTAAGTTTGATTGCATGTGCACCTTTACTTTTTGCACTTTACCTGTAAAAGCTGCCGTTTCTCCAAGAAGTTCTAATCTCTTATGAACTTAGCTCTTATCTCTTTTCTTATGCCCTGCTCTTGGTCACCAGCAGGCTGCAGACACAGCACCCACAGGCTCTTTTCACCCTCTATACAGACATCCACCACGAGTCTCCCTCATCTGTTCTGCCCACATACACACAGTGGCCCTCATTTAACACAGTTGTGTAAAAATGGGGGCAGATCTGTGCGTAAAAATGGTTGTACAAAGAATTTATGAAACTGTGTGTCCCATGCCAATCCTGGTGTACGCACAGCCTGCTGTTGATAAATTCAGCGGACTGAAACTGCTGTGCCCTGACCATTCCTTGTACAAGAAATGGCATATATATATATATATATATATATATATATATATATATATATATATATATATATATATATATATATATATATATATATATATATATATATATATATGTGTATATATATATATATATATATATATATGTATATATATATATATATATATATATATATATGTATATATATGTATGGATAGCTCAGCTGGTAAGGACAGGGCTTTTCACACGGGGACCCGGGTTCGAATCCCCCTGGGTGCTATCCAGTGGGGTCCTTAGGCAAGACCCTTCGCTACTGCCTACCTCATAAAAATGGTGAGAGACAATAAATGCTATGAGAAGCCGGATCAGACGGCGACCGGCCAAACAAGGTCTGCGTCAGGTGTTGGGGAACCAGAGCAACTTGATGACAAATGGGCTACTGGAACAAGAACAGGAACAGGAACAGCACGGAGATGGACGAGATGCGATAACAAGGCTCTGTTGGAATGCTACTACTCCAGTAACCCTAGTCAGAGGGGTTACATGAAGAGGATGTGGGATGAATGGTTACTTCGAAACCCACAGTCCAGGCTTACACCGAAGCACCTAGTAGCTCAGTGTTCCAACATCCACAAGCGGCAACTGCTATCACAACTTGAGATTGACGAGATACAACACAAATGCTACGGCAAGGGGGAGCCAGGACGAGAGGTCAGTCCAGGACGAGAGGTCAGTGGGGAGCCAACGAGGGCTCCCCAACCAGAGATTGGGTACGAAGCCCCAATAAGTGCAATAACGCTGAACGAGGCAGCGACTGACCTGAAAGACAAGATCATGGCGAGAATGAATGAAAGGCAACCCCGACGCCAACTACAACGGCTAAGTGAAGTACCATCAGAAAGTCTCCTAGAAGATGTGAATGCAGCATTAAGTGCGATCCCTACCACAACCATCACTGAAACCAATGAGCTGATATACACCTCAGCAGCAGTGATCCTTGAGATGCTTGGCTATAAGAGCAACCATGGGAACCATGATAAACAATACCCACCATGGAAACAAAGGCTGGAGGCTAAAATCAAGAAGGCACGGAGAGAAGTGAGCCAACTGACAGAGGCCAAGAAAGGTGCAATGAGAAAACAAGTACCCAATAGGTACAACCAGATGCCAATACCTGAAGCACTTGAAACTGCCAAACAAAGGCTCCAAGCCTTGGCCAGCCGCCTAAAGAGGTACACAAGAGAGAATGAAGCCAGAAGAATAAACCGGCTGTTCGCAACACAACCTGCGAAAGTGTACGCTCAGTGGCAGGGTAATAATAACAGCAGAGCCGACCAACCAAGGCTGGAAACTGAACAATACTGGAAAAATATATGGGAGAGGGAGGCATCACACAACAGCGATGCACAGTGGCTGGTGGCTCTGAGAGAGGACCACAGCAACCTCCTGAACAGAATCCAGTTACCATCACAGCGGCAGGCGTTCAAGAAAGAGTCTCAGGTATGAAAAACTGGACAGCACCGGGCCCTGACAGGATCCACACCTACTGGCTAAAGAAGTTCACTGCACTCCATGAGCGCCTTGCAGCACAAATGAACCAGCTGCTAAGGGATGGGACGTACCCTGAATGTACAATCCTGATCCTGAAGGATCCCACAAAGGGTACAGTCCCATCCAACTATCGGCCAATAACCTGTCTCTCCACAACATGGAAGCTCATGTCAGGCATCATCGCGGCTAAGATAAGTGGGCACATGGATCAATACATGAGCAAAGCACAGAAGGGCATCGGAAAAGAAACCAGAGGAGCCAAACACCAACTCCTGGTTGACAGAACAGTCACCCAAGACTGCAGAACCCGACACACCAACCTGTGCACTGCCTGGATTGATTACAAGAAAGCATATGACTCAATGCCACACACATGGATCACTGAATGCTTGGAGATGTACAACATCAACAGGACTCTAAGACACTTCATTGCAAACTCGATGAGGCTATGGAAAACCACCCTTGAGGCCAATGGCAAGCCACTTGCACAAGTATCCATCAAATGTGGCATATACCAAGGAGATGCTCTGTCCCCACTGCTGTTCTGCATAGGTTTGAACCCCTCAGCCAAATAATCAACAAGACTGGCTATGGATACCGACTCAGGAATGGGGCCACCATCAGTCACCTCCTCTACATGGATGACATCAAGCTATACGCTAAGAGCGAGCGGGACATTGACTCACTGATCCACACCACCAGGATCTACAGCTCTGACATTGGGATGTCATTCGGGCTTGAGAAGTGTAGTCGAATGGTGACAAAGAGAGGGAAGGTAGTCCACACAGAAGGGGTCTCACTACCAGAAGGAACAATAGCAGACATTGAGGATGGTTACAAGTACCTTGGAATACCACAGGCAAATGGCAACCTTGAAGAGGTAACAAGGAAAACAGCAACTGCCAAATACCTCCAACGAGTAAGGCAAGTCCTAAGAAGTCAGCTCAATGGCAAGAACAAGGCACGGGCAATAAACAGCTATGCCCTGCCAGTGATCAGATACCCTGCAGGAATAATAAGGTGGCCAAAGGAAGAGATACAGACCACAGGCGTTAAGACACAGCTCCTCACCATGCATGGAGGGTTCCATCCCAAATCCAGCACCCTGAGACTGTACGCTAGCCGTAGGAAGGCGGCCGTGGACTAGTGAGTGTGAGAGCCACTATCCAGGATGAAACATCCAAGATCCACAAGTACATCAAAGATAAGGCCCCGACAGATGACGTGCTTAGTGAATGTCTCAGGCAACGGGAGCAGCGGAAGAGGAGCTGGAGGAGGGACCATCATGGGAGGACAAACCCCTACATGGGATGTACCACCGAACATAACTGAAGTGGCTGATATCAAGAAATCCTACCAATGGCTAGAACGGGCCGGACTGAAGGACAGCACAGAGGCACTCATCATGGCTGCACAGGAACAGGCCCTGAGCACCAGAGCAATAGAGGCCCAGATCTACCACACCAGACAAGACCCAAGGTGTAGGCTGTGCAAACAGGCCCCTGAGACAATCCAACACTTAACTGCAGGGTGTAAGATGCTGGCAGGGAAAGCATACATGGAACGCCATAACCAAGTGGCTGGCATAGTGTACAGGAACATCTGCACGGAGTAATGGACTGGAAACCCCAAGGTCAAAGTGGGAAACACCTCCAAAGGTGGTAGAGAATGACCGAGCCAAGATCCTGTGGGATTTCCAGATTCAGACTGACAGAATGGTAATGGCGAACCAACCAGACATCGTGGTGGTCGACAAACAGCAGAGGAAAGCCGTTGTGGTTGATGTGGCAATACCCAGTGATTGCAACATCAGGAAAAAGGAACATGAGAAATTAGAGAAATACCAAGGGCTCAGAGAAGAGCTAGAAAAGTCTTGGAAGGTGAAGGCGACAGTGGTGCCCGTGGTCATCGGAGCACTTGGGGCAGTGACCCCAAACTGGAAGAGTGGCTACAGCAGATCCCTGGAAGAACACCAGACATCTCGGTCCAGAAAAGTGCAGTACTAGGAACAGCAAAGATACTGCGCAGAACCCTCAAGCTCCCAGGCCTCTGGTAGAGGACCCGAGCTCGAAGGATGAGACCACCAGCGGAGGGTGAAGGACAAAGTTTTTTTATATATATATATATATATATATATATATATATATATATATATATATATATATATATATATATATATATATATATATATATATATATATATATATATATATATATATATATATATATATATATATATATATATATATATATATATATATATATATATATATATATATATATATATAATGTGTGGTGGGATGGGCACCTGATGAGTCTGATACTCATTATGAAGAAAAGAGTCTAGTCTAGACAGGTAGTAAACCTCTAGCCTACATGCAAGCGCCCTATTGCTGCAGCAAAAGTTTGTCAACTGCTCCACCAAAGACAATAAAATACTGGACTTATGTTATGCAACACCAAGGAGGCATATTCTCCCTCCCCTTGGGAGGGCTGACAACAACATAGTACATCTCCAGCGTGTGTATAAACCTGTTCACAGACAGCCTGTTGTGCCACGTATGGTGAAGAGGAAGCTCTCACAGACTGTGTGGATGGAGTTCTGTGAACCACATCCCAAAAAAAAATCCCACTCCCTGACTGAGTGGGACCTGAAGTGGGTCAACAATCTAAACCTGCATTTCAATAGGTTTGATCAAGCACTTACTGACCCACTCGTCCCCTTCCTTGGCTGCACCTACACACTCTGACACCTGGACTATGCCCCACACCCACTTCCCTTCACACCTCTGGCTCATCACACCATGCAACACCCTCACATCAACACGGACTCAACAACACAACCCCCGTGCCCCTATGCATACCCTTCACAGCTTCCCCGGTGTGAAAGAACAGCTGATGAAGGTAAAAGCGAGAAAAGCAGCTGGTCCAGACAGCATCAATTCTGCGCAGATGAACTCTACAGAGTTTTGGAGTGTGTCTTCAACCTGAGCCTCGAGGCTGAATTGTTAGAATAGTTAGAAGAATGGGGCGACACAATTAATGTTAAATAAAGCATTTTGGATCCACTTTTGGGTCCCAACCCAGTGTTTGGAAAGAATTGTCTTGTTGTATGCAGCTTTTTATTGTTCCTTTTTTATAGTGCATATAATGTATATTGTCCTACATGTCTATGTTTATATGTAAATTAATTTGTTACATTTTTTATTTTGTGTATTCTTTTTATTTAATTCATCTTTGTTCACAACTATTACTGTTTTTTGATTGTTTAACTGCTGCTGTAAAAACTCCCCTCATGGGTTAATACAGTTTATCTTATTTGTGAATAAAATATAAAATATCTCCTGAAGGTACCCCATAAAACTTACCAGAAATATCACAGAAACTTAACAGTTTGCCCTGATATAAATGTACTTGACTCATGTTTGAAAATTAAGGATTGTGTTTGTGCTAGGAGCGGAGCCACAAGTCGTACCGGCCGCTGACTGTGCTCACCTTCAGACTGAACTACCTCTTCAGTGAGCTCAGCGCGGCGTCTTACCACCTCCTGAACGTTGTCCTCCACGCTGCGGTGTGTGGGCTGTTCCTCAGAGTCTGCCGCTTGTTCCTGGACAAAACCTCGAGCCTCGTGGCTGCGCTGCTCTTCGCTGTTCACCCCATTCACACAGAAGCAGTAAGTGCATTCAGTATTTTTGTCGCTGTTGCATAATTAAGTATATCAGGATCTGTTTTCACTCAAACCGGACACAAACCATAGTGAGCTTAGTGCTCTTGAGCATATTTACCACATTTCCAGAGACAAAGGGACAATAAATCCCTAAATACTTACTTACTTACATTGACTGGCATGAGCTGTCACAGCACAAGAAGAATACAGCATTTTCAGCAGCTTTAGTGGACCAACAGAGACACAATAACCAGCAGCTAATAACATGTTTGTCTTAATCTGTATTGATAATGTGTCTCTTTAGGCCTTACTCCAGTCTGATTATTGTATTTCTCTAATCACACTGTAAAATAAGCCTCTGCAGAGACACATTCACAGTAAACTCTGTGTTGTCCGTAATCAACATGACGTCAAAGAAAGTCTGATGGGTCGCTTTTAAAAACTGTTGTGTGAAACCATAAGTTACTGAACAAATAACAAGATGTTGGTGTGGCCATGGTGCAGACTTTCAGGTGGGAAAACACCCTTCAAAGCTCAGGTTTAAAGCGGCACTTTGTAACTTTTAGCCACTGGTGCAGACTGTCTGTGTTGTTTGTTTTCAATAGGAAACTATCCAAAACCGGCAAGTTTGGAAGAAAAAAACATATCTTCTGAAACTGTAGATCATCTTAGTGCATTTTGTACATGTTGGCTGTATAAGGTCACCTCTTATTCTACATTTGTTTGGCGTCACAGTTCATCAGCAGCTTCAGAAACCAGGACACGGTTTCTTTGAGACTTCCGCACGAGCAGAACTTTCTAACTCTAATGCATCTAAAATTATTACTTTTTAATTCACCAGCTGTATAATCACCATATGCCTGTGTTTAGCTACATCATTTTGCAATAACATCATTAAATATTGGTGCCAAAGTATCAAAACTTGTAAAACATTTTTTGCATAAATTTAATGGATTTTGGCAACTATTTGATCTAGACTCCCTCAAAGTTCAGTCCAGATTTGTTTGTTGTTGTGAATGATATTATAATTCAATCAGACACATGGAAATAATGTTGGATATGACTTTATTACATTAATATGACTGTTTATGACTATGTTTTGGGTTTTTGAGGAACAGCCTGTGCAAAGAGTGACTTTCTGCCAATGAGCTATATGTGTCAAGGAAACACTGCTGGGACTGGGCACGCATTTGACCAGCAAGAGTCTTTCCCGAACACAGCGTAATATTTCTTCTGTTAATACAAAGAGCAGACGTACAAGAAGTTGCACCAAATGGACAGATATACACATTACTGAATATGTGCCAGAGATAATGTATGACGCTGTTGTAGAGCTATGCAAATGACCACAGCTTTAAGTTTTGTTGTTGATGTAAAAAATGTTTACTGCATTAAGCTTTAAATCAAACATCAAATCAAATTGTGTGGAGGTTATCCAAGTGGCAAGTTTGGGGAAAAAAATGTTTTTGATGCACATTTATCTCTTGTCAAATCAGTATCTTGATTTACCAAAATAAAATGAAAGTGTAAGTTTATTAGAGACTGTATACTGTGCAATGTTGAGCTTTTAGCTGATAAAGTTAAAGCTGAATTACGTGAGCGTTAGAATGAACACCAGCAGAAATATCTCTGTTACACTTCTGTATAATATTAGGCTTAAGTAAAGTTACAGCTGTATCTTTACTCTTATCTGTAAGAAGCCTGTTTTGAACTTGATTTGTAACCCAACCCCTTGACTTTTTGATTCAGATCTTGTAGTTTTTTTTTCTAAAGGTTCTCTCTCAAAAGCCTCAATTAGGACTGACTTGTAATTAATCCTATTGAAGTGCTGTCGGGACAGGCCCGGAGCAGAGAGAACATGAGGGGGAACAGTCGGCTTCTTGTGGAGGAGTGTCACAAAGCCCTCGCCGTGTCGCTCCAATCCACGCATGGACTCGCTTCAATGGAAACAATTAGCCTCTCAAACAATCCCTCAGAGCGAGTCCAGCCAACGGCCTTCCTCCGTAATCTCCGTCTGTCATCTGCCTTTGAACGGAGCATTTGTTTTTGACTTCAGGCCTCGAGCACTGAAGGTCCCTTCACGATAAGTTTGGTCAAAGAGCTCCTGTGTGTGTCCTCCATGTCCTTTATTTTTTTTTTCCTTATCTGTCGTCTAAGTGTATCTCCAAGTGTCATCAAATACAAATTATTTAGTGTATGCCCGAAACAGGATCTCCACACTTCAGAAGAAATGATAAAAGGTTGGACTCAAAGTAAAAAAATAAAATAAAAGGTTTATTCAAAAATGAAATATAATAAAACTGTTCCACAATTGATGTTAGAATCTAAGAAGAGGAGACCAAAAACAATCTGGTCTTGGATGGTTTTCATCAAAATTAGTTTGGCACAGAGATACTCCAGAGATGGAGTGCTCGAGTCCCGGACTCAAGTCTCAAGTCCATTCTTCAGGCTTATTTTTGTTACTCGTGGCTCGACCTGGAATCTGACCTGCTTTTTTACGGGCTTGAATATGAACTTGGACTTCTTTATTCTCAGACAAGGATTTGGACTTGGCAACAGATGACTCTGACTTGGACTCAGACTTAGGCACATAGGACTCACCTGTCACCCTCAGCAACAACACCACACAACCTGCCTGTTGCATGAGGTCAGAGCTGGGCAAACTGCTCTCATTTAACTCCAGCCCCTTAATGTGACCATGAAGCTTAAATAAATTAATAAAAAATAAAAAGGCTAAATAGGCTACAGCTTAAAAAAATGTCATAATCAAAACCATTAAATGTATTTCAGTAAAAAGGCTTAAACAAAACTAAAATTTTACTCACTGTGTTGTATTTTCTACTACAGTTTTCAGATTTGTAACTCACTTTAGTGACTCAGACTCTCAGTTCAACTAAAGATGACTCGACTGGTACTCAACTTGAAATTGGCAGTTGCTCTGGAAACCAATGTTCAAAAAGCCTGGTTGGATATCTATTGCATTTTAAACAAGTCAAATTAAGATTAGAACAAAGTGTAGCCTGTTTTCCAGCGTCAACACTACAGGAACACACTGAGAGGAAATTGAGTTTGTAAGTGAGTTGGCTTTAACTAACAGCAGTCAGGCTCCTTTAGTGTTTTCCTGAATTAGATTTTGATGGACTGGCAGGAAAATGAGAGGCTGTTTGGAGCAGATGTACATGTTTAAGTTCCTCTGATCTGTGCCTTACGCTTCCTTTAAGACCAACTCTCACTGGACCTGTGAAGATAATTGAAAGAATTACAGAGCATTATGTTACTAAGGCCACAGCAAGAGTACATGTCGTTTGTTTTAGAGCGTTTCATCTCAGGAAATGGGACGTGCACCAGATGTTAAGTCCTCAAGCTAATATATGGCTGAAGACTATAAGAAAATGGACACAAACAGGCATTGTGTAGCTTATGTGTGTGTATTTATATATATATATATATATATATATATATATATATATATATATATATATATATATATATATATATATATATATATATAAAAACACTTTTACAGCATAATAATTAAAGAAGTTGACCCCGGAGTCCAATTACAAGCCTTGATAAATAGGCTAGTTTTAAATAGCATAATTTTATTAAAAACTTTCAGAAGTGCTATTATCTCTGCCACAATGCAAACTAACAAACTATTGCTAAAATAATAACATAAAAATAAATGTAAAAACAGCTGAGATTAAGTTAAATTTTGGGTCCAGGCATTTGTTGAACAGATTGAGCACACAGCCTTAAGAATTATTGTCCAAGATCTGCCAAAGCTTGTAACTCCTGCTTAAGTTCAGGCGGAAAATAAGAAAAGACCTCTCATCTAGCCAATGGGGTTTTTGTTCCCTTTGCTTCAGCAAAGAGTCTTCAGAGTGTTGGAAGGGTAATTATTTTTCTTTTGTAACGACACAGACCCTGAAGCAGTGAGGCTCTAAACTTGTTCTTCTGACTTTTTTTACTTACAGATTATTAATGTGTTGACTGAAGGTATTGTGTGTTTATTTGTATGTACAGTCTTCTTTTTTGATAGTTTGAACTCCAACACCAATCTAAATTTGGTGTTGGCAGCAGCTCAGTGGGTTGAGCGGTCGTCCTTCATCCGGAAGTTAGGGGGTTCGATTCCCGCTCTCCCCACAGTTCAAACTGTCGTTGTGTCCTTGGGCAAGACACTTAACCCACCTTGCCTCCAGTGACTGTAACACTGGTAATTACATTAGAACAATGTAAGTCGCTTTGGATAAAAGCGTCAGCTAAATTAATAAATGTAAATGTAAATTTCATTCAGTGCTTTCATTAAGGGCAAAATAATTGCTTAATCTTAAATCTTTGTTTCTAAAGTCAAAGCTTTTCTTCTTTAAAAAGCATAAGAATGAAGCCTTCTACATTCTCCGTGAGAACAGAGAAATTTGTTAGTTTTCTTGAGGTGGCGACAACACGAACAAAGTCAGTTGTGGCCAGGACATTTCATGCTTCACAAGAACCTCAAGTCCAGAACATCTCACTTTTTTTCCTCATTTAGCACGCTCACTTCAAATTCTAACCAATCACGCAATAATTGTCGGACACCACCACCAGAAAAATCTTCTGCCCAGATGTGTAAAGAACAAGCTGCAAGAAGAAGTCTCTAATTTTTTCAGCCCTGGGGGAGAGAACTAATTTCGCTGTTCTCACGGAGTATGCACCGGCCTTAAGTTCATTCTTTTCGGGGTCAAGACAAAAAACAGACAAAAAAACTGTTAACTAACTGTTTTTCTGGAACATTTTGGTCCAAACCACAAACACAATGTCAGGAAAGCATATTTTTTATTACTGTTTGTTGTTGTTAATAATAATAATAATAATAATAATAATAATAATAATAATAATAATAAGTAATTCATTTATTTGATACAGTGCATGAATGTAAACATGTCAGATTGTTGCCTCAGACAATTTCCATCATTGTCCCAACAGTCATTCACCAGAGCTGTGTCCCTGAAGGCAAAGAGGGTTAAGTGTCTTGCCCACATTGTGGCTAATGCTGCTGTTAGCTCCAAACCAGCTCCAGTAGTATTTGTGGAGATTTTGCAGATGCTAAAAACACTAATAATTTCCAGAGAAGGCAGTCATATTATCTCTGAAATGCTTTGGTTTAGAGAAGTGACTGGAAACTGGTCGACAGGAACAGCGTAATGTCTCTGCAGCACGGCATACTTTTGTGGATCTATGCAAATTAGCCACAAAGTCAAAGGCTTTTAACAGGTCCTTGTGTTCATTGGAAACAATATTAGACATGTTAAATGGAGACGGAGGGCTAAACTCAACTGACCAACCTAAACCGCTTTATTTTCTCTCTGTAATGAACCTTGTGACTGCTTTGTTCTTGTTGTTTAGTATTAATAATTGTACTGTAATATAAATAAATATTTAAATTTTTAATAAAAATAAATATTTAATACATTTTAATTACAGTTTTAGGTCACCAGCGAGACAAGAAATTTGATTAAAATCAAGATTAAATTTTTTTGTCATCTCACCCAGCACTATTGTTACCTATTAAATTTATCTGATTTCCTCATGCTGCAGTGTCATCTAAAGCTCTGTTGTTCAATTGATTGGTCAATGGTCTCTCACATTGATATACTACTTAATGTTATTGTGACAGAAGCAGTTCATTGCCAAATGGATATTTCAGTTGCTGATATCACAATAATATCTTTGTACAGCATTAAGTAAACTGTTAATGCCTGCCACATCGAATTCCACAATATTGTCGTTCGGTTTTTGTTTGTTGTGGGTATTGTGCAAGTTTATAGGGCAATAATTTTGTGATATAGTCCGCCATTTTAATACTACATTTGAACAGAAAGTATTCATTCATTATGTAGTGTATTTTGTGACTTTTCTTCTTCTGCTAGGCAGTTCAAGGGCACCAGCTCGGTCTAAAACAATACGTTTCCTTGCCACTGATATTTATAGTTTCTCTCTTTTGAAATCCTCATTGTTTGCCGTGGCTCCGGTCAGAGGTGTAGTTCTTCCACATGAGGGCAGTCATCTGTTACAGAAGTGACACCTGCTGCGTTCAGGAGTGAGCTACAGAGATAGAGATGTGTGTGTAGCCTCAGTCATTTACCTGAACAGACTTGTTTTCACAGATGGATTCAGACTTCAACATGCGTAAGGGAGTAGAATCAGTTGAGCGGAGACACGTGTAGAAAGGTCACACAGTTTGGGACAGCTATATTTTAGGAATATCCCACATCAGGATTCCATTTTGGTTCATTGTTTGTGAATCTCGTAAACAGTCCAATTAAGAAATGTCCTTTTTTTAAATTATTATTTTTGTGCATTTGTAGAAATGCTTACTTACTTATAAGAAAGTAAGTTGTAAAAATGTGAGATACAGTGTTTCATTTTTTTATTTTCCATCTTTACATGACTTTTTCTTGCCCTAAAAAAAACATACCAAAATTTATAGAATAAAGCAAAACTATTTTCTTCTAATCATTTTCTTCTAAGTCTTGATCAAAGTATTTGTGCGAATCCCCAAATATCCCACAGCATCATTGATGTGCTTTTTAGCAAATTAAAATATCCAGTAAGAGAATTAGTCACTACTCTGGATGATAAGTTAAATGCCATCACATGTTGCCTCTCTCTGCAGGTGACAGGTGTAGTCGGCCGCGCTGAGCTGCTGTCCTCCATCTTCCTCCTGGCTGCGTTTCTGGCTTATACCAAGTCCACAAGTCCAGATCACTCCATTGGTGGGTCCACTCACAATACACTGTTTCCACATAATCACATCAATACATTTAGGTCAGTTTTTACCTTGTCACTTGTTATGAGACGTAACCCTTCACAAATGGGCAACTGCATCTAGTAACTGTTCAGAAAATTGGCACAAGATCGACATTAGTTACATTTATGTATGTGCCGTGTGTAGCAGTGTGTAGCAATGTGTAGCTGAATAAAGACCAGGCAGAGTCACTACATCACTGAGTATGTTTAAGAAAATAGTCCTTTGGGTCCTCACTTGCAGATGTATGGAGTTATAAAAACTAGGTTATTTATGTCAAAGTTGTTGAGATTTTCTTCCACACAGAACATTTTATTTGCTTCAAAAGCTGCAGAATGTATTGCAATGTACAGTATTGTATTCCATGTTTTAGACAGACACTTGAGTATATCAAAACAATTTGACAAAGAGAGTCTTAAATCAAACTGTGGTGCAGCCAGAAGCTGAATTTAGTGAAACAAGTGGGAATTAGTGTTGAGGTCATTTGATTTATATGGAAATAATGTGATGTGTTTAATCATCCAAGAGTATACCAATAATATGTATAATATTAAGAATCTATGTTTCAAAGAAAAAAAGACCATAAGACATCATTTACACTTTATTATTTAGTTATTTAATACTAATAAATGACAATGTTTAGCACAAACCAGAAGCTTTGGCCAATCACATGCTCACTCTCAAATACAGTACGTGTCCATTTTTTTTTGGTCTCTTGCCCTTGTCATCATCGAACCAATAGCTGCTAAAAATACAGTAGTGTCTATTCAAGCCCTGGATATGTCAGCCTTCACAGAGAAATGCATCCGTCTAAAAATGACTAGCACTGTGTTTTTTTTATTTTTATTTTATTTTTTAGAAGTATGGTCCTTAATTGCATTCCTTTAAAACATTTAGGATTTTGTTTGTGCATGTTTAGGTTCTCCAAGATAAAGGGTTAGATCCTCTATGAGTGCTTAAAGACTCCTTCAGAAGTGTGTCTTGATTGAGCTAAGATTATATAAATTAGATTTACTTCAGATTATGGGCCAGACCACTCATACTCTGCGCATTACAGTTATTCTCGTCTAATTATGGTATATCCTTGACAAAATGATTTCACGTAGAATCCACCATTAGTCACTAAGCAGTTCACCAACAACATAAATCACTGGGTTTGTTCAATTTGACTGCAACAACAAGAGAAGCAAACGCAGCCACTAATCTTGAATTTGTAAAGCAGGTACTTATCCCATTATTCTACAACTACACCTCTAATTACCTTACCTATCAATATCTTTTCCATATAACGCTCAGTCTAAGCACAAATTACATGCATCGATGAGAAAACCCGAGACACCGGCAGTTTGAGCAGAAATACAAGACAGCGGTTGGTATGAAAATTATATGTCATTTTAACTTTTGTGAGAGCTAACTTTAGAAGCGGATGACAAATGTACAAGAAACGACAGGGTGTTGGCTCGCTTCTCTTCAGATTAATATGCAAAATGTTTGTAATTGTCAGGTAAACTGAAGGCCATAGTTTTGTCAGGCTGTAATTTGATAAAAAGCTACTCTCACGACACAATGTTTCATGCAATAGTTCTCAAATTTAACGACCTTAATATCATCACAGCTCGGCTGCAGTGTTTTTAAAGAGTAAATTTAATGACATATAATTACATTAAACAGAAATCAGAGGTTTGATTGTTTTGAGTCTTGTTGTCATAAACCAACAGAAAAACAAGTCTTTAATATGATGATGCAAGGGCTGGTTATAACACATTACTTAAGGCTGAAAATCCAATTGTATATCTTGATCTCGGATAAAGGTAACGCGTTAAAAGTCCATTTTATGTGAAATAGGAAACAAACCAAATAAAATTTATAATGTGGTGGTCAATATTGTGCTTTTTACAACCCAATGTAGGTTAAGCTGTTTTTAGCTATGTGTTAGCTCAGTTTAACAGTCTTTGATGAGAAAGCACAGGTCCAAAAACCAGTTACTTTGTACTTATTTTAGTTTAGGAACCCTCCCTTAAAACCCGGAACTAGATTTTTATAGCAATTTATAAGATTATATTTGGGGTTGTGGGTCAGACACTTTTAAATGTGACTCAATGCGCTTTGCATTATTTACATCTTATTGTAATTCTGGCCCAATTAAAATCTGTGTATCTTTTGCTCCTCCAGGTAATGTATTTGTAATTCAAGTCCAGCAAATTCCTAAATTTCATCCTTTTTTGCTATTCTATACAAATAATTAGTCTCTGTCGGTCTCTGACAATTTGAGTTGGATTTCCTGGAGACAAAGCAAATGGATGCGGAATAAACTACTGCAATTGGATCAACTACAACCAATCAGAGAAACAAAGCATCACATAAAGCCTGCCCCCCTTTTCAGATAAACGGTTATGACAGTGAATGTGTTTACTTGTCCACGCTAGCACAACAGCTAATCCTAATCCTCCAGTGACTTGTAGCTTGTAGCCTTTAGCTGCTTCCACTAAAAATGTATTGTGTTCTACAGGAGAAGAAAACCAATGAGGCGGCCAGAACTTACAATAAGAGAGCAATTTCACAAGAACTAATAAAAACTTGAAATAGCTTTGTTTTTTAAGCCATTGCCAACTGTTTTAAAAATGTATTTGATCTCACAAGTCCCAAACAGTGTGCCAAACAAACCGTAGTTCCTGTTTTCATTTGTTCCTGTTTTGTTGTAAACATAATTTCCACTAAGGACTAAAGGAATGAAATGCTTTGGAAAAATTATCTTCTTCTAAATACATCAAGCCCATTTATTGTTTGATGTTGATATTTTAAGCCATAGCCAACTGTTTGTATTTATGCTTTAATACTTTTAATAATTAATATGAACTCATAGAGTCCCAAACGTGCGCCAAACGAACCTTCAGAGTTTTGGTAAATATTAGTAAACAATGCTCATAAAAGCAATTCAATCTTGAACTGATCGAGCTTCTATGAGTCTAAGCTATATATATTTTATATTTTTATTGCGTTGTTCAAAGGAACGCAGAATCTTTGTTATCGTTGTTTGTTGGCCAAGTCACTAAAAACTAGAGATAATTAACTACATTTGTGAGAAAATGTACCATGACCAGGTGGAACAGGAAACTCCACAGACTGTTTAAACTCTAAAATTACCCCAGTCACCAGTGATCATGTGACATTTCACAGCTTTCACGCTAAATGGAATTTATCCTACAAACAGCTGATGATGTCCCCTTCACTGAACATCACACAGAAGGTCAGGAGAGTTTGATGCTCGGTTCATGTGAAATCTAGAGGCTCCTAACAAGACTGGAGGGTTTCTTTAAATTGCACTTATTCTAAAAAAAAAAAAAAGTGTTACTTGTATGAAGATTAAACTAACATGACCTAGTGTGGTGGCCATGGTGGTTGGAATAAATTGAAAAATCATATTATTTTCATATATCATCATATAATATAATCATATATTTTCCTTTGGTGACTTTTCATTTAATATGTTCACAAGCTAATAAAAAATACAAGGATTTTAAAGCCTTTGTGAAAAGATGGTGATGAATTCCTCCAATTGCGTTCAACCAGAGCAACACTATGTATCTTTTCAAGCTGCACCCACTGAAGAATGTAAGATATAAAAAAAAAAATCCTTTTGGAAAATGATAGTCATAATAAATTTATTAAAAGATTATCAGAGGAAATAGTCTAATATAGGTTTTCATTATTTAATTTTTACATAAATAACACATTTACCATAGATCAACCAAGTATCAACTAATGAAGACCGTTAGCTAGGTTCTTGTTTGATGTTTAAAGCCATAGCCAACTGTTTATATTTGTGACTTCATACCTTTTGATTAATAATATGATCACATGGAGTCCTAAACGGGAGCCAAATACGCCATAGTTCCTGTTTTGTTGCAAACATTAATAAACAATGCAGACAAATATAATTAAATTTTGGACTGATTCAGCTTATATGATTGTATCAATAAATATTTTTTATTTTTATGAATATGTTCTATTAAAGAAAGGAACACTTAATCTTGGTTAACTTTGTTTGTTGGCCAAGTGACTAAAAAGCAGATACAAATAATTAACTAAATTCGTGTGGAATTTTAGCATTCCACAGATTTAAGTGAATGGACTGTGTTTCATACGATAATCCACAAACAGCTGAATAATGTACCCTTCCACTCTCACAGGTTTAAATAAAGAGTTCAGCAGAGTACCTTGATAGATTTCTCATTGCACACACCAGAAACGCAGTATACTTTAAGACAATCTGTAATTGTAAAAAATACAAGCCATATGTTTGATCTTTTTTATTTATTCAATATATTCTGTTTCTGTTTTCCAGTGTGGACTCCCATCGCTCTGACGGTGGTCCTCGTTGCCGCAGCAACACTGTGTAAAGAGCAGGGCATCACTGTCGTCGGCATCTGCTGCGTTTACGAAGTGTTTGTGGCTCAAGGGGTAAGGCCTCTGTTAACACCCTTTTGTACAAATCTACAAGAAAACTTAATGTAGATGGTATAAAGTTTAACATTTTTCACCGTTAAAACTTTAAAAAAGTCACAACAATTTCAACAATTTACAACTATTCGATACCTTTTGCTGTTTTTTTTCTTCCGTACTTCAGTATTTCCCCTTTGACTTCTTTTATAAACTCATCCAAATGTTTTTGCCTCAAACACAGAAATGTTACACATCTTCTATTCATCATTCCTCTGTCAATTTCTGTCCAAAATGCATAAATCCAAAATACACGGGTTTAGCTGAGTCTCAAGGGGTTTTCAAATCTGATCTATCATTTAGTTGTGAGATATGCTTGTTTGAGGGCTTCACTGGAGCAAAAATCTGTATTTTACTAGCTCAAGGTGTAAGGCCTCCACTCAGATTTCTGTCGAACCTACAAAGAGGCCCTAAGACCGACTTTTGGTAAACTTTAGAATCATAGCTGTACTTAAAATTAAAAAGCTAAAATTAACCAAAGATTATTTTAAAGGTCCCCATGTGCTTCTGTTAAGCCTCACTTTCATGACTCGTTATACTGCTTCCCTTGTTTGTGCTAAGGCTTTCTGTCTTTCCATCTCAGTTCACGTTGCCGATGCTGCTGGACACACTGAGGCTGGTCCTTCTGGGTAAAGCCGGGTTCCCTTACGCTCTTCTCCAAACGCTGCTGAAGCTAATCGTCCTCGTCATCAGCACTCTTCTCCTGGTGATTGTCAGAGTCCAGGTCATCCAGTCGCAGCTGCCCGTCTTCACCAGGTATGCACAGCCACATATTGTTTTATATTTGCATATTTTTAGCCTTAGATAAGAAGATGCTAGAGGAGAATGGGGAACAAATGAGGCCAATGTCAGTATGTGTAGCTGTATGTATGTATGTAAAGTTATTTTTAATTTAATGTCAGGTTTTGACAAATTAAAGGCATGTTTTACGGTCTTCATTCCAAAGAGAGTTAGAGATAGGAGTTTAATAGTAAGCACTGAAGTGATTATTATCACTTATTTTAATAGATTAATTACTTGGAATATAATGCAAAATACTGTATAAACACGTTTGACCATTTATGATTGATGCAATGATAACGCTTATACCTAAATTGAACATTTAGATCTGGAATTTATGCACTGTGCCCAATATAATGTCTGCCAATATATATTACATTTTGGTCTGAGATCTGAGAAGTGTGGCAAACAACAAGAACAAGAGCAGTTTTAAACAGCTCTCTACAGTAAAAATAATTTGAGCAGTGCACTGTAGTCAGAATGAAGACTTTTTAGGGTTGCTTTCATAAGTTATTGACACACTCTCAACTGATGCAGAGAAAGTTTTTAGTGCCAAGTTATGAAGCTAGGCCAAAGGTTTTGCCTTTTTTGGCACAAACCAGCAATTGGATTTATTGGTTGAAATTGAAATAGATGTTTTCCATACAATTGCAAAAATAATGTGGAAAAATATCAAAAATCAGCTGTGGCCTAAAATCCTGACTCGTTTGAAAACTTGTTCTTTAATTCTACAACAGTTAATCTAACAGTGACTTTTTAAGAGCAAAAAACATAAACGTAATCTCTACTTATTTAATACTAAACAATAGTCCTGGTATGTAAAGTGCATGTTGTTCTTGTTTCTTGTTGTTAACACTTAATTAGTCATAAAACCCCCTACTTTCATAGGGGGTTTTATGACTAATTAACAAAAAGATTCTAACAATGCACAACTTCAAACAAATGTGAGTCTGGTTGTGACACACCTTGGGAGCGGCCAAACTGTATGTTCTTAATGTAAAGGCTCATTGCTTACACACAGCTGTACCACTAAAATACACAGGAACAAACGGGATATACAGAGAAATGTAATAAATGGAGACGTCTCGATTCCGCTTTTTGACAGACATAGTTTAAGAAGTTAGATTTATGTTTTTGTTAATGTTCATGGTAAAGGTACATGGTATACATAAGTATAGTATAGGCCCAATGAAGAGGCAAGGCAGTAATAAGAGCAAAGAGCAGGACCACGCATATAGTTATAGTAACGTAATGTAGCATATCATAACTTTTTTCCACTAAAACAATCTACACTGATGGCAAAGTGTTCCTACAAACCATAACTGTATATAATATTGTTGAGTATTTTTGAAAACTGGAATTTGTAATTGAAAATAATTTCTGTTTTGTTACTGGTTAATATGAGAAAATCTTTTCCATATATTCAGTAGACCCTGATGTCCCGCCAGACTCTAATCTGCTCTGCCACAGTCTCAAAATGAACCAAAAATGCACAATGGTCCCTTTTGTGATTGTAAATTCTGTTCCTACATCGTATGGAGTACTTAAGCTGTTGCTAGGTTGAGTAAATTCTGGTGATAATTCAGCTGTTATTTTCAAGTATAGATGTGTACTGCTGTAAAAGACCTGAATTGAATATTTGTACTGCATTAATGTCATCTACCCCTACAGCATCAGAAGTTTATATTAACGTTTAGCTAAAGTTAATTTGTAAATGTAGACTTTCAAATGTTTAAAAAGTGAAATCATTTACTGTTGAATGCTTTCAATGTCAATATTGTCAGTGGATTATCCAATCAGTGACTCAGATACACTGTGGGTTAGAGAATAAAACCTGACAGGCACCAGATTTAGGGTTAGGTTGTCTTTTTTCATTGTTAACTTTCTCTGAGTTGGCCCTCAAAACTGTTTTGTGAAACAGGGCTGTGCTGTCGGCAGGCTAATCCTAGACATTATGCCTTTAATTTGCATGTTCTTCTGCCTCATTTCCTCCCTTTTATCTCTGCTGCCTCCTGTCCTTTCTAAGAGACATTTGTAGTGTCCAGAGAGAAGGAACAACTTCAGAGATCGACTCTAAATGGATTTTCCGTTTATATAAACTCATTATACTGGACCCTCTGTTTTGTTTATTTCAGTTCATTATGTAACACTTTACATAATGTACTTATTTGATTAATGTCAAAGTCACTCCATCTCTCTGTCTTTGCCTTGGATTTAAAGAAAGCAAGGGTTTAATGAGTTTGGAAGTCGGACTCCGCTGACCTTAGAAAACGGTGACAAAAAAGAGCGTATGTTTTCAGTTTTGTTGTGTCCTCGGCAGCTACTGGGAGAAATTGTGCAGCTGGGGGGATGTCTTCACGCTGTTCCTAAAGTTCAACAAAATGAGGCGAAGACGTTAGGGTACAGACCTTGAGTCACGTCATTAATGATCAAATGGGTTCTCTGTTAAAACTTAAACTGTGACAGAAGCACAAAGTCCTTTTAAGTTAAAGTGATAAACTCAGAAAATAATAGAAGCAATGTTTAATCTGCTGCAGTTATTACCAGAGAATAATAAAGGTCAACTGATAATGTCAACTGCAAAAAACTAGAACAAAAAAGTTTTCCAAAATAATAAATTTACTTACCATCACACTACAACTCACAGAGGGCACCCAAGCTCTTTCTAAGCCAAAACCGTGCCTGCAGAGAGATGGAGGGCTTCAGAAAAAACTCTTTAGACATAATCTTTTTTTTCCCTGAAACCACAGCCAAACTTCCTAAAAAATTTAACCAAATCATCCTTCACTAATACTTGTATAAAGGTCTGAATCTGTCTCGAGGTCAGAGGAACAGGGAGTGACGTGGGCCACAGTAAAAACACCAGGCACAAGCCCAAAAACCTCTATTGGATTAGTCTGAGCATGATTCCTCAAAGACCAACGGGTTTTTGATCGAAATGATAAAATACCAGACAATTAGCCTCGATATGCTAATCCCCTCAGCGCCAATCCAGGGATGTCTCCATATTGTCTGCCATAAACAAGACACAACAGTCTCACAACATGGATTACCACCCTTACATGTTGTTTTGAAGACTTACCTTTTGAATCTAAACAGGTCGAAGGAAAAGGTGGGATGAATCTCTAAAGCAGAGCTGAGGGGATTTAGGAGCTGTTTTGACTAATTGTTGAATCTAAGTTGGGGTTAAACAAGTCTAAATGTCTGGACACTGAAACATCTAGAGACATTCACAGGCCAATTACCTCTACTCCAGTTCTATAAACATTTAGGTTGACGGAGGGTTCTAGTCACATAAAGACATATCCAATAACACTTTCTGAAAATTTATGCAATCAGTTTCACCACTAAACATTACTAAATGCATTGATTTCGGCAATAACTACAATTAACCAAAGGTACTGTATAATTTGAGATGCAAAATCATTAATTCATTATCATTAATTTAGAAAACTGGTTTTAGAATAATTTTATATTCATCTCAGTTGGCATTTATGTATTAAAATGATGCCAGGCTTTCTTAACCAAGGTTGTCCACCAGTCAGCCACATCCAGTAGACATCATTCACATTACCTTCATAAACTCACAGGAATTGTTTTATCATTTGTAATGTTAACATGGCATTGATCTGATTGGATAATATTGATCTGGTGATGAGTATTTACAGACATGTGTTTTTTCCAATCACTTCCAGGTTTTTATGGAATGATATTTGTGACAGAGCATCTTAAGAAAAATAATGTACATCTTATTTATTATACCTTTTTACAACACTAGTTCCCATACTAGCTTTCTGTTTTTGGTTTATATCTGTGCTTTGTGTTAGGATTAGGTTAGATTACTTTTATTGTATTGGCTCAAAAGTTAATTGTATTTATTAGTTGTGCAACGGATCACAGAGTGAAAGGAAAATGTTAATGTTTTTTTTTTTTTTTCACAAATCTTGAAAAGCCTCTCAACATTTTAAATCACATGTATGATCGCGGTAGTTTTAGCTGACATTTGGAGAAAGAAAGTAACATTAGCTGAGCTTAGATAAGGAAGTGCACATTTAAGTTTGTGTTCGCAGTAGCGCATGCAATGCATTCAAATGCCGCTGGTAACTCTGAGTTTGTTATGGTGTAGTTTCATCATCAATTACTGCATCATTCTCTTATAATTCAGCATAAGTCTGTGATCATAAGCCTGATTTTCAAAGGCTAGAAAAAATGTCAAACTGGTCGAAGTTTTTCTAGTGTGAGGTTTGTAGTTTTCTGAAGGCCCATCCATGAAATTATGTGGAATTATGAACAAAAAAAATGTATTGCGATACTTTTTTTGTTTTTGTGTTTATAATGCACTTTATTTTTGTCCTTTTGAGGCTGTTTCTAGTGTGCTTTTTCAAAACTGCACCAAACCCTTACTTCATAAATCCAAAAATAACACTTTTAAAGTCTAAAAATACAATAGTTTATGTTTAAACGCTGACGTTAGTGCACAGTTATGTTAAATATGTATCTGAAAGTTTCTGGAGAATCTGGTATCTACTGTATTGTGGTTTGCAGAAGCGTAACCATGTTTGATTTGGGAGGGTGGATAATTCATGCTGTTTGTTCTTGGGCACTCCAGTATCTTCATATCACCAGTTTTCTGGCACGCACTCACCTTGCCTTTGGGTGAGGACATTTTTGGACGCACCGTTAACCACAGAGCTCTCTTATGTCTCGCTGTAGATTGTACAAGTTAAGAGTTAAACCGAGGCCAAGTATGTTACTGTCGGCTTGTTTGTTCCTCCCACTGTAGGTTCACCCATGACTGACCAGATCCAATCAATGTGTAGCTGTAGTTCTGCTCAATTTACACGACAGCGCTGAGGGCTTCAACATAGGTCAGAACAGATTGCGGAGTCATGACTGGAGTTTTCAGAGTAGGTTTTTGTTCGGTGGTAATCGGAGTCCATAAGCACAAAATAGCTTCCAATGTCCGTCTGACACAGGACAGGTGTGTGACTGTGAAGTGAATGAATAATGGATGGACTGTACTTTTTTATTATTATTATTATTATATTAATAATATATTTTTTTTGTGGAAGTTGTAAATAATGCTGAAATTGGATGTAAACAGTAAATTACACGCAGAAGGTAATTTCCGGAAAGCCATAGGAAGAGTAAATTTCTTCAAAATCATGTTTGTTTCAAAGTTGTCCTTTTCTGTTACTATAGGTACTATCAGTATTTTACAGGATACACACAGACATACAATTCCAAGTTGTGTATTTTTTTTTCAAACATATTCAAACAAAGTGAATATACAAGAATAAAATTGAAACATTATTTGTAAATGCCAAGTAAACAGAAATGTTTTAATGTCAATAAGGATCATGAAATGGTACTTGCGTTAAGGCTAGCCTCACTGTACAGTATATTTCTTGTTATTGTATACAGATTGCTGTGATTTTTATCTAAATAAAAATCAACAAGGTCTATGATGAAAGGTACACCATTTCCTACTATGAAACATGGAGGTGGATCTGATGTTTTGGGGATGTGTGAGCTACAATGGCACAGGAAAATATAAATGCACCATGTTTTTAAGAAAATATTGGAGAAAAATTTGCACTCATCAGCCCGGAATCTGCACATGGTCTGTTCTTGGACGGTTCAACATAAGAACGATCCAAAGCACAAGGACAAGTTGACCTGTCATTGGCTACAGCAGCATAAAGAGAAGGTTCTGGACTGGCCTCTCAGTCTCCTGACCTCAGTATATTGAGCCATTTTGGGAAGATCTCAAACATGATGCAGTTCATGCAAGAAAGCCCACGAATTTACAGGAACTGGAGGCTTTTTGCCAAAAAGAATGGGCATCTTTACTATCTGAGAAAATAAAGAGAATCATCCACCACTACCACAAAAAACTTCAAGCTGTCATTGCTGTTAAAGATGCTATACACAGTATTAAGAGTAGTTAAACTTTTGATAGGGTCATTTGAGTAGTTTCTGTTGTCATTATGATTTAAAAAGACACAATTTGACAATAAATGGCTTCCCCCAACCACTAACTACGAGTGAAAAAAAGTTTTTTTGTATTATTGTTCATATTGTTTGAAAAAAGTGGCCCAAAAAAAATCTCAAATTCTGCCAGAGTATGTATGCATGAGCACAACTGTATATTATCACTAAATGTGCTTGTTTACTGCTGGCTGCTGCTGAAGTCACTGACAGGCAGCTATTTGCAATGACCACCTAAACGTTACTCAGAAAACCCCCACTCTCCTTTAAAGAGCCATCCTTCTCTGAATGACATCACTGTTCCCTGTCCTCTGCTGTCGTACCGTTTTGTGCCAACTTTTTGAAACAATGCAGAGTTAAATAACTTGGCTGGTTCACATAATTATCTACAGCAGGAGTCCTATTGACTTTGGTGTTTTTATTATTCCTCCAGTCAAACCTATCAGCTTCATTTTTGGTCCAATTAAAATAATATATACTTGGGTTGGAGCACTTCCTGGACTGTTTCAATGTTCTTTGGAAGAAAGCACATGGACCATAAAATAAACTATGTGATCTTCAATGTACATTCTGTTAAAAACGCCTGCCCCCTATAATTAATAAAATGTGTGGTTGTATTAAATCCAATATCATCCTTATTCCCAACAATGTGGTTCTTTTAAATGTAATACCTACCCCTTTGACATGTCAGGTAGTCTTTAAACTTGGTACATATGAAAATAAATGAGCTTTAGATATTTAGTTTTATGTACAAGCAGAGGGGTAAGCACTCTGGCCTCACTCTATGCGGGGTTTGCATGTTCTCCTTGTGTCTGTGTAGGTTTCCTCCGGGTACTCGGGTTTCCCACTAAAGACATCTACAATAGTCCACAAAGACAAGGCCAAAAAAGTGATTTGTAATTTCAGTGGGACTTTATATAAAAATAATTTTACTGAAATTGTAATACTAGTTTAATCCCTGGTTAAGTATGATGTCTTGTGTTGTCCTGCCCGTAAATTCCGGGTTTAATCCTGGTCCAGCCAGTAACTACCATTTGCTAAACAACCATTTTCTTTTTTTATTTTTTGAGGTAATTATTATTATTTTTTGCTTTGCTTTATTACATTTAAATTATATTTAATCTTTATTTTTCCATCTCTCTTTCTCAGATTTGATAACCCGGCCGCCGTAAGCACGACCCCGACTCGACAGCTCACCTTTAACTACCTGCTCCCGGTGAACGCCTGGCTGCTGCTGTTCCCCTCAGAGCTCTGCTGCGACTGGACCATGGGCACCATCCCTCTAGTCGAGTCTGTCCTAGACCTCCGAAACCTGGCCACCCTGGCTTTCTACACCTTCTTGGGCCTTCTGGCTTACCATAGCCTCATGTACAGACGCAGCTCGGCCAAAACGGTTATAATGGTAAAACATGGTTAGGGCCACTTCACTTTTGAACTTGAGCACAATAGAACATAATGACACATAAATTAATTTACTCTAAGGACTAACTTCAAATTATGTTGTGTGCCCTCTAAGAAAGAGATAATAAAAATATATATAATATCTATCTTCTGACAACTTGTTCCAGAAGACAAAATGAACTGGATATTTTTGAAAAGTATATTATTGGTCTCATGTCTGCACTGTGTTACTGCTGCATTTAAGCATGTTTATTATTGTTTCATGTAATTAGCAGTACAAAAGGCACCAAGTTTTTGCATTTGTGAGATTCAAACAGTTTTCTCTCACTAAACTTAACAAGAGGACATTCACAAAATATCTAGTATACACTAGGGTTTTCTACCTTTGGTCAAGTACTTAGATCTTAGTCAGTGAACTCACAAACTACTTAAATTGGTCAAAATTATTACAACACTGATCCAGTGAAAGTCCCCTTATATTGTCTCTACAAAGGGATCCGGGAAAAGAGAAGGCATTTATTTGTAAACTAATAACTGTGAGAGACAAAAGTCCAAAGAAAGTGTAAAGGTCAGCTGCTATAGAGAATTTATGACGTCAGTAAAATTTAACTTAATAGAGGTGTAATCATGTACTATTAGACCAGGAACCTAAATAAGTCATGGCGGCTGTAGATTTTAAGTGGATTTTGCTCATAAGCCAACAAAGTATTTGGCTTCAGGGTTTATTTTCCCCGTTATGTGGCCCCTAGAGCAGTGCTGAAATTTCTATATATTGTCTATACATTGGGCCCTTTGCCTATTTTGACTTTAAATGTCAGCAACCTATTTGTTAATGTAGTTTTTGTTAGAAGTGACTAGTTGCATTAGGGATTTGTTTGCCTTCGGATGATAATTGAAGATGGCTTATTTATACGAACAGTTGTTTTTCAAATAAATAGATGTGTAGTGAGACTGCAGTATGGTTTTAATACTGTATGTTACAGTTCTTAGATGGAGTACAGCGGATGGAAAAACACCTCCAAAAAAGGCTGTGTTCTGTCTGTTTCTTTTGCCCGAGATCCACCTTGTTTTGAAGCACACGTCTAGATAGATACAACTCCACTGTTTACTCACTGTGAAGATGAAACGACTTTTGTGGCAAGAGACTTTCATAAAGCGATGCATCAAAAGTCCTTTCATGCAAAAACTCGCGCCACCAGGGCTACTCTTTATTAAACAACTGATAAAGACACTTTAAATGAGAAAATCATCGTTTAAACATTATTAGCTGAAGACCTTTTATGCGTAACATTGTTTAATACTTTAAAGATTGAATTAATGACAAAAAATTGATTGATGTTTCCTGTGTTATTTGTGAACAAATCTTAAACTTCCTAAAAAGAATTGTGCCAGCTGAGGCATAAACATAAGCCTCTGTTATGAGAGAGTTAGTGGCTCATTGTGGCTCACACAAAACAAATTAAGTGTTTTGTAATAAACCCATGACTGTGGAGGTCAGTAAACGGCGGACCACAAATCTTCACAAAATAAATGAAATAATGACCCTTGTGGTGTTTACTCTTGTTCGGCCTCAGCTCTTTTTTGGGATTCTGTTGTGTAACTCATAATGTTATGACTCCAGTTATAGCACTTTCTCACATGAATCCAGGCAGCATTTGTTTTTTTAAGTTTTTATTATTTTTTTATGTGCTTTCTAATTTGTTGAAGACGGATTAAAGTGTGGAAAAAAATGTTCACAGACAGTTTTCTCACTAACCACTGAGAAAAAATAGGTTGATTAAAAAGATAGAGATAAGTATTTATTAACAAGTGCTTAAAAGATTGTGGCAATAAGCTACAAGGCCTGACATATATTTCCTCCTTGTCTTGCAAGATTTGGGAGTTTACAAAAAGCCACCTTGAACTGCTCCAAGCAGAGTATTTGCGGTCCGAATCTTGGCCAAACTTGGTGGGTGTGTCCAATGATGTGGCAGCTTTGGCAGGTCTAGGACTGTTTTTAAGTCTGATGATGGAGCGTCAGTTTTAAAACAAAAACAAAAGGTTGCTGCTCTGATTGAATAAAACTGCAGTTCATAAATCCAATCATCGACTCATTCATTTAAAGAACCTGCCCTTTTACAAACACTTTCCAAGTACTGTGGAGCAGGGCAAGGCCTTTCTGTGTGGCGTTTGTATGGCCTTCCTGTGTCTGCGACTGTGTAGATTTCATTCGGGTGCGCTGGTTTTCCCAACCACTAAAGACATGTACAATTGTTCCCACCCCTTCTAGATTTGTATAAATATGTAAACTCAGTGGAACTTTCCTGAATAAATAAAGATAAAAAAAAAATAATAATAATAATCAGTGTAATATATTTGACAAACCCTACATGTAACACCCTTTCAATGGACATATTTGTTTTAGATCACATTTATATGACACTGAGCTATCTCTTAAGTAGCCATTGAAACTTCAATTGATTTCTCTTTACGGGAATTCATTTAATTTGTCTGGCCACATTACTTTCTTGCTTTCTCCATGTGTCGTCCAGTTCTATGATTGATTACATCAAAACAAAATAACAGCAGTAATGACTTCCTGTTCTTTCCGCAGGCGCTGTCTTTGATCGTCCTTCCTTTCATCCCTGCGTCCAACCTCTTTTTCCCAGTGGGCTTCGTTGTGGCCGAGAGGGTACTGTATGTTCCCAGTATGGGCTTCTGCGTTCTGGTCGCACATGGCTTCAAGATCATCTCACTTAAAGGGTGTGTACTCAGAAAAGAGCACGAACACAAATTTGAGACGCAGGTTTTAAGAACTTTGAGTGAGCTGGCAAGACTTTTAACAGTTTTTTTTTTTATAAGGATGCGTCATGGTTTTAACAGCTGCATCTTTGGCTCATATATAGAAATAGAAATATAAAAATGGAGAAATCACACCATGAATTTATACGTTTTATAACCTAATGTTGCCTGTGTTACCATGCTGCTAATGAGTGAGCAGCTTTACAACATGTATTTGCTTCATAAAACACCATTTGGATTGTGGAAATACAAAATAAATATAAATGCATTTTATATTTGTGCTTTATATGCCTTTGAACTCCCTTTACCGCCACATTTGTAGGAAAAAAGACAAACAGCAGACACCAGTTCTTAGTCAAAGTATATTTTATGTTCAGCATTAAACTTGATCTGTTCTTCCTCATTTTCATTGAGAGTATAGTGAGTGTGGTAAATAAAAGAGGATTTGAAATGGGTCCTGAATTAACTAAAACACCAGAATATGTTTTCTTTTTTCAGAAGCTTTTTATAAACTGTTTATTTAAAGAACTGTTTACAAAAAAGGTTTATCAAATTGAATACTTACAATGATAAAAAATACCTCGTCATCAGTCCTTAAAATACACTCTGTTTGATCGATAACAGTGACTTTCGTATTGACCGGCTGTGTTGACAAACGAGAGAGCTGTGATTGACTGAAGCTTCTGTTCAGGCCTGAAAACCAGTCAAAGTTGTATACATGTGTTTGTGTTGCGTGTTTCTTTTAGAGTTCTGAACAGCACAGATACAAAAACAGAAAACTTGTACATAAGTATATTTATAAACACATATTTTTCTCTGTGTTTGTGCCTCTCGTCCACACGTTAACAGAGTTTTCTGGTAAAATGGATAACAACTTTGGCTTCAGCAGAGACGTGTGTACGGGCAAAGATTTAAACATCTGCTTTGTTGATGTGTGAATTGAACATGTGGGTATCTGTGGGAACGACCACAACAACCACACCAGCTTTGATCCGGGTCCGGACTCTATTAGACCCATTACAACATTACACAACACATTACAAGTGAACTTAGCTTTATTACATCACTTCAGTCTGCTGCTTGGCTCACCACATTGTCAGCTGAAAATCTTTTAGTAACGGATCAGTTTTTCTGCTTTTATTGTAAAAACATAAACAGCTCCACCTGTCTATGGCCCAAATCAGTCGTCAAACTTGACTTCGCTAATACTTTAAAAAGAGTTTAACGCCCCGCCAAAACAAAACCTACTCACTGCGTATGCTCTGAATGTGTTTAGCGTCATCTTGTTGTGACGAGAACTGGTAATGTTTGTAGTGGAGCCGTGTTGGTGGAGATATCTTTCCAAACGCTCTCATCTAGACAGATATTTTTCTTAAACGGAAGCAAAAATATCCGTTTTATAAAAATAATCATATACGTGTAGCCCAGGCCTTTTAAAATACAATATTAACTGTGAAATTCAAGTGATTATAAACGCACTGCTAATTGCTATTTGTGTTTGTTTTTTTTCATCACCTGCCTGTTGGATTTGCTGTTGTAACCTGTATTTCATGTGACATTAATCCAGTCTCTCTTGTCTCACAGTAATAATTTATTTTATTCTCTCTGGCAGAAATCTGAAGAAGATTTCCTGGCTGATGATTGGAGTTCTGCTAACGACACACGCTGTAAAAACCTTCCACAGAAACTGGGACTGGGAGTCTGAGTACACTCTCTTCACATCTGCCCTCAAGGTAATCTCTAAAGACAATGAACGCAGTCTTTTGGCCCACCTTCACCGCACCCTGGCCCGTGCTCATCGCCCCAACCAATCTTATATCACCTTCAGATAAAAGCCCTGATTGATTTTAAACTTGTCTCAGCTTTTTAAAACTTATCAGAAAACTAAACAGGACCTGGGTTTTGTTTTACTTAAGATATCTCAAGAATGTATTGAATGTCTGTAATAAAATCTGGCCCATTGTTCACCAAAGAAAAACCTGAATTTACTTTATGTTCTTTGATTTCCTAAAGTGAAAGCTTGCGTGGATTGCAGTGTGTTTTGATAAGGTTATTATCCAGAGACTAGAGATTAGAGGGAGTTTAACCTGCCCCCAGTTTTTTTAGTCGACAGGAATGCTCATGTTAAAGGTTAATTGTAAAGTTATTATAGCCTCTCCCATGGATGCACTTTGGAGGATGTCACATGACTGGACTTTTTTGTGACCTTGTGCAGTCATGTATTCCTCAGGAACTTGGAGAGTCCGAGTCAGGAAGTCGTTATTCTAACTTTGGTTGTTCATGTGTTTTCAGCTCCATCCAAAAATGTTCTAATGCTAATTTCAAATGAGTTAATACAGTCAAAGTTCAAGAAAAGGTAGCCTATTAAAAACAAAGTTAACATAACGTGTGTTGAAACCGCTAAATATTGGACTTTGTATGAAGTCTAAATAAGCCTAAATGGACATAACACTAGTCGTACTATCATAATAAGTTGTTAATGGCAAAATAATTGGTATATAATATACTTTAATGAAATGTATGAGTCATTCGACAATATTTCTGTCAACTCTTCCTACTCCCTCGAGTTTCCGAGCTGTTGTTCCGACTTGAGCTGGCTTTCATGTGCATTTTTCAGCTTTGAAAAACGTTTTCCAGAGTTGCCGAGGACAACATAAATATACCATTAGTTATATAAGCATCTCCTCCAGTGTTTTATTAATGTTGCTGATACTGTGCAGGGCTTGCCCAGTCCTCTTAAGTCAGTGTTTGCCAACATTGTTTGAGCCGCTCGCACACATTTTACATTAGAAAAGTCACAAGGCACACCAACACCACCAAACAAAAATGGCACAAAAACAATATTTATTTACCTGGGACTGTTAGTTAAACACAAAGTTATAATTTTTACAGGAATTGAAAAAAGACGCACACAAAGATCTAAATCTGGGTCTTTTTTTTTTCGTATTTATAGCCATCATCCTTGAAAAGCCCACTTCGCATTGGTTGTGGAAAAAGTTGCAGAACCGAAATAGTTTGCCTTGATTGGTTCCCCAGTTCAACGTGAATCCAAAGGCAAGATAACTTTCATTGTATTGTATTGAGCTTACCTTTTTTGGCTTTCTTTGCCCACTACTCAGGCTAGAGCCTTTATCAGGGTCAGAATTTTTTCCAGGTCAGATGGACTACTTTTTCTTTTCAAGTATTTTTCCATCGCTATTACCTTCGATGGATAACCTGCGGCGTTTTCTCACTCGCAGGATGTACTTTTGTATTTAGCGGGATAATGCCCACTAGTGGAAGAGCATGTAAATGTTCACTACACGCCGCTCACTTAGAGGACCAATCAGGTGAAATTGAATAATATTCCACAGCACAACTGACGATCTGTCACGGCACACTAGTGTACGGTGGCACACTGGTGGAATAACACTGTCTAAGTAAGTATTAGCATAATAATAATTAAATAACAACAATTACATAAAAGTGTCAATGCTCTCAACAATCTTTACAGAAAAAAACTCATGTTGGCAAAAGCTGTATGTTTTCCTATACAGTACGGCCTTGATGCTAATGCTATTTTGCTAACAATGTTGTAGCAAACTCTAACTGCTGCTTCACTGAGCTCTCAGCTTTAGGTAAAAATAGGGCTTATGGGCCACAACCAACACAAACCAAATTCTGAATATAAATATTCTAGAGGTCTGGAGGGGGGGCCAGTCACTAATATTATTTAAAACCTAGTGCTTAAAAATGCCTGATATCGAGCCCTGTGTTTGGCATAGATAGGGGCTCTCTGGACCTCTCCAGACTCAAACCCCAATATCACTTGCAGACATACTATTAGTTTTGAATGTTAACCCTATATTGTTCCTGGATAGGTACTGGACTTGTATTTAAAAATAATTCATTATAATTATTGCATAATTTACTGATATCAAGAGCAACAATAGTGCTACTTAGAAAGACAACTCAAAGCAATTAGAAATTAAATTGTTGTTCAGGGTGACAGCCAGGTTTACAAAAAGGCAGTTTATCTTGCAAAAAAAAAAATTCAAGCAATTTAAAAACACGCTCTGCTTCATTATATCAGATTTAAATTCTGACTTGGACTGCCCTGTTAAATAATAACCTTGCATTTTTCCGTCTGCCCGTAAATCTCTGAGCTCAGACCTGTTATTTAGCGATAACAAAGACCTGAATGCATTTATTTCAAAACGTGGTGACAGATCTGGCTCTGAACTCCTGCTGCAGAGACAGTACTTACAGTTAATTATTATAATAACCTGCGTTTTGTCGTTTTAGGTGAACAAGAATAATGCCAAGCTGTGGAATAATGTTGGCCACGCTCTGGAGAACCAAAACAATTACGCCAAGGCTCTGCGGTATTTTCTTCAGGCCACTCGTGTCCAGCCAGGTAAGACGCGCATTAATCACATGTTGCAACAGCTTTGATGGTTTCTTCTGTAAAGGGATCATTATGTCTATATATATATGTGTGTATATGTGTATATTTATATATAGATTAATTATTTGGCCTCATCTCTGCTTCCCTCCACATTGTTGCTGTGTATTTACTTTGGACTCTCACCTCGTATTAACTGCTTGCATGACAAACTGCCGGCTCATTGTTCCAGAATCCATTTGCTCTGCTCTGAGACTTATGACTGCCTGTGCATTGGTTTTACTACTTAAAAAAACAGCCTTAAACACATTCCCTCTTCCTTGAACTCTTTTCACCTCATAACTGCGAAGTCAGGAAGTATGTTTGCCACCCAAGAGTTCTAAGGACAAAAAGACATTAGAGCGCGAGGATTTCCGGCTCATGCTAATCTCCAGGCCTCAGCTCTGCTTATGCTGACCCCTGAGTTATTTGTTTTCCTTTCATTCACAGTTTCTCATTTCATTTAAATTATACATACATTATGCAAAAAAAAAGTTTAACCAAGCAAACAAAAAGGGCACACAAATGCTGGGGAATTGCATAAAATGAATAGCAAAACAACTTAATACAATTCTCATTGTATAGATTTTGAATTTGTTATTAGGTCAGTTTAGATGCAAATTGATTTATCAAAGAAAACTGGTAAATGTGCTAGATAGACTGAGATGTAGCTCCCTAAAAGGCTGTGTGATGTTCAGCCTGACGTCTGTTACACAGTGAGGTAGATATGTAGCACAATGAGGCAAATAAATGCCCTGTCCACACAGAGCTGGGGACAAATGCTGCGTTATCCCTGTGATATGGCCACCTGTTACAAGGCACAAGGTTTTTTTTTTGTTGTTCAACGTATAGAGACATTTAGAGAAAAAATCTGCAAAATTAAATCAACTCAGATACAAGTTGTGCCTCAGATGAGTTTGATATTTATATCTATCAGACTCTCGACTGTACTGAACCTTGAATGGAAAAATAAACTGCATCAGACACATGTTAATGAAAGAAAAAAACACTTTGATATGATCTTTATTGTTGTGTGAGCTATACTTTTACTTATGTTTGACAAAATGTCAAGTAAAATTTGTAATTAACAGACAATCCACTCAGATAGTCTTGGTGTAATCCAACTCAACTTTTTCTTTAGAGCCGCTTTAGGCATTGTTTATTGTCTTTTTTTTGTCATTAAGTTTTTAATCTGTGTAGTCCTTTATGCTTATTCTTGGTTTGGCGCTAGTTTTAGGTTTTTCTAGTCCTTGTCTTGTTTTATTTATGTTTATTGTCCTACATTTGATTCTGGTTTTGTCCTAGGTTAGTGGTGCCTTGGGTTGGTTTAGTGTCACATTTAGTTCTCATTAAGTCCTGGTTTTGTCCCAGCCTTGGTTTAGTCCTGGGTTCCGGTGTCCCTCACACTGTATACTTTATTTAATTGAATCAAAACCAAACCTATGTCTCCACAGATGACATCGGCGCTCACATGAACGTCGGCCGAACCTATAAAAACCTCAACAGGTCTCGAGAGGCGGAGGATGCGTATCTCGTGGCCAAATCTCTCATGCCACAGGTGAGTCACGTGTTCACCTTCTCTTACGCAGGTAACAGGTTCACACAGGTAACTCAGAGGTCACTTTCACTGAGACACACCTCTTTATTCATCCAGTTTTTCACATGAAAGTCTTGTACTGAGCAATTAAACTTTTGACAAGACAAATATTTGCCTAAGTTAAAATCTGGAAGTGTATTACAGCTGTTATTTAAAAGAGTTTCCATTGATCATGTCCGAGTTCAGGAGTCGTTTCCTACCCATAAGCTTACCTGAAATTTAATTCAAATATCTAAGTTATATTGTCCTGGACACGTTTTTCAAGATATTTAGTCTGAAACTCAAAAACAAAAAAGCAACAGAAGGATATTAATGTTTGAGTTTTGACCCTTTGAGGCCAACTGTTGTTTGACTTATGCCGCTCACCGACTTGCCTCAGTTGTTTCTAATCACTGATGCAAATGTCCATTTTTCTTCCTCTTTGTTTTGTAAATATGTATTTAGATTGTTTTTGTTTAATTTAACTTTCTAATTGTTTGTTTTATTTGCTTCATTGTATTTAAGATTCCTTCATATTTTATTCTGTTTAAAATGCTGCTCAGATTGTATATACATTTTTTTATGTTATTGCTTAAAACGGCATTAGCTTTGTTTCTGATCAATAGCTACAATGTTAAGAGGAACAATAACTATTTATCTATTAGATAAGATAGGACTTTATTGATCCCACAGCAGTTGTCAGACAGGGGAAGTGCATAAAAGTGTTCCCAAAGTGGTGTGGTCCAGAACAACAGAATCTAAATGAAACACAATCATTATGATGTCTCTGTTGCTGCTCAGGTGATTCCCGGTAAGAAGTACGCAACCCGAGTGGCACCAAACCATTTGAACGTTTACATAAACCTGGCCAATCTGATTCGAGCCAACGAGTCCCGACTGGAAGAGGCCGACCAGCTTTACAGACAGGCCATCAGCATGAGACCGGACTTCAAACAAGCCTATATCAGCAGGTGGGCTTTACTACAACAATACTGTACAGTCTGAACTATCCTTGAGTGGCAGTTTGTCTAAAGTCCCAACAATATGAATACTTAAGGTAGAAAAGTTCAAAGTCCGGCTCGGGGGCCAATCATGGCATAAGGTGAGAGTTTATGTGGCCCTCAGCTTCAGACATAAAATGTATTGTTTATGGCCCAACAACAGCATCTAGTATTATAGAACCTGTTCAAATCCAACAAAAATCTGTTCAAATCCAACAAAAATCTGTTCAAATCCAGTTAAAATGTGTTCATTTACGTGTGGAACATGGATAAATTTTCCTCTCATCAAATGTCCCTCTTTGCAAAAAGTTTGGACACCCCTGGCTTTAAGGTTTAGGTTATGCAGAAACTATAATTATTTGTGGCAGGGGGGAGCTGCTGCTGAAGATGAACAAACTGACTGATGCACGGGACGCTTACCTTCGAGCTCTGGAGCTGGACCGCACCAACGCGGACCTGTGGTACAACCTGGCCATCGTCCACATCGAGATGAAGGAGCCTGGTGAAGCTCTGAGGAACTTCAACCATGCTCTGGAGCTGAGCCCGCGACACAAACTGGCTCTGTTCAACTCTGCGCTGCTCATGCAAGAATCCGGTGAGTGACACACATCCGGTCATAGAGAAAAGTAGATGCATAAGGGTTTGTAAAACAGTCCTGGGATAGATTTACAGACAAGGCAATAGAACAACAAGTAAAACAACTGTGGCATCCTCACAAACACAAACTGCTCATTGCAGTTTACAGGGTGTGATGGTCATAAAATTTACTGTGGCTTGAAAACCAGTGATACTATCAGTGAAGTCATGGTGAGCTCAAACAAGCACAAGCAGTGCTCATTCAAGTTGACCCTCTCCTTTAACAAGAGTGTAATACCACTGTTGAAGGGCTATTCTCTTTTCCCGTCATGAAAAGTGATATTTCCACCTACCCAACTTTTCTACCTAACGTTTATTTTTGGATTATTTCAACATTGGAACACTGTGCTTTTTCTTAGATGTACTTTTTTACTTCATTTAATGACCTCCATTCTTGCTGCTACTTGAGTAAAAAACACAGCTTTATTTAGAAAATTGTGCACCACATCGGTTTTCTTCCTGGTGGACAAGACAAACAAACAAAAATGGCCAATGTTCGGAGACAGGTGGGTCTCTGATACTGTGTGTGAGCTCTCCAGAATAAAATACTCTTTAGGGTTTAATAAAAGAGTCAGTGCTATAAGAACTGTATTCTGTAGTTACAAATATTAGCCTTGTGTCAAGTAATATCTTCTTTTTCTGTGGTCTGCAGTCAGATTCTTGTTTGTCAGACAATGTTTAGCGAATCCCTAAAGCCACATGTAGATTCAGAAAAGTCTTGTGAACATCACGCTTCAAATTTAGATGTGTGCATATTTTCTCATAGATGCACTGTTTCTGCTTTAAAAAGTCTTTACAGTTATTTTTTAGAAGTCCGTTGCTCCGATGTGACCTTCCCAATTCTCTGAATGAATGCTGCTAATCCCTCAGACTAAAGTTTCTGAATGAACAGCTTTACTTGACTCTTTGATGAGATTTTCTGGTCAAATAAAGTAAAATCACCTGAGAGCACCTTGTAGGGCGTTACTGTGTTTCTAAGAAGCACTGCTGAACCTCGGTTACACTTCACTGACTTTTCAACAATGAATACACTTCGTTATGTTTGCAGCAGGTTTGACTCTCATCGTTAGGCTGAACAGAAGCTGTGCCAATGTACTTATTCCATTTTATGACTTGTTTAAAGTAAATGTACTATGTGTCATTTATGTAGGAATGTGTTTTGGCAACGGTTTGATTTCTGTCGTGGCATGTTTGACCTTAATTTGACTTTGTGACCTGGAATTGGGTTGTGCAAAGATTGGGAAGAGATGCTACAATTTAAACGTTTGACATTATGCTTCATCAATGACAACAGCCTAAGCCCCAAAAGCCTACTTTATATACTGCTGTGGGAAAAAAAATATGATAAAGCTTTAATATTTTCAGGTTATTGGGTCCAGTTAGCTATGAATGAGTTGTCTCCATGTTTAGGCATCAGTACCCAGTACTGTTGAGTGAGGAAAAATGGTTTAAACCCCAAATAGTTTATGTTTGATGCCATCTACTGTTTATTATAGAAGAAGATTTATATTATTATAAAAAAAATTTGCCAATCACAAAAGGAGCGCTTCCATTGGTCTACACCGGCTTTGAATTAACAGTGTCATTAAGAGATGATGATGTAGGTGTCCCTAATTAATAATATAGAAAATGATCTTGTATAACCGTGTGATCACACTTAGGTTGGTCTGTTTGACGACTCCTTCTGTGAAAACAGGGATGAAAGATCCACTGTACATGGGACAGGATTGTTTTTCCAGGAGCTTTTTTGATTTGTTTTCTCTTTATCACAGGACACATTGTGTGAAAGAAAAGTTATGTTATGGTTGACTTTGTTGCATTAACTTTGGCTAACGCTGCTAAAATGCACGTATAGCTTTAGGTGTTTTTCATTATTTGTTTTATTTAGTAAAAGGCAGGTGTGCACAGGTGAGAACTTGGGCTGAACATAGGTGTAAATAGTCATGTTGTTCTATCTCCAGGTGTGTTTGTACAGTACAGAATATGAGTCACTTTATCAACATTTTTACTTCATGCAGGTGTTCAAGCAGTAAATACAGCGGATTTTGGATTTATTTAAACAGTGTTTGGGGGTGCACTAGTCCTTCGGAGGTCAAAAGATTTGTCATTTAGGCTCAAATGTCTGTGTATAGTGCTAATTGTAAACTGTAAATGATGCTTGTAAAAGTAAAGGAGCAACAAAACTGTCTCCTTTAAAAACAAGTCACTGATAAAACTTTTTTTTAAAACTTTAAAACTTTTTTTTAAAATGTGGCTTTGAAATCTGTGTTTAATGAGTCCACAGAATTACATCATAAATGATTATTATATAGAAGATAATTTTAGCAGCAGTGGATTCTTAATGAGAAACAATTATTAGAAACATTATTCTACCATGGTCTGGTTGAATACTCTCTTTTGATTGGCTGACCAGTGTGCAGTAAAACTATGTATGCATCACTCCTTATGGCTTTGCCAAGCAGCTTGATAGTGTACGTATATGTTGTAGCAACTGTAAACAGCACAGTTAAAAGGTCAAGCTCATAGCACGGAAACACAAAACAGCCGTTTAATACAGATAAAATGTTCAATGTCTCTGTGCTTATTATTGTCTGTTGCATGTTGCATCTAATTGGTAAAGCTAGAGTTTCTGGAACACACAGAGGTTATTTTGGGGAGGTGTATATTGGTATAAAAGCTGAATAATATATTTTGTAATCAAACAATGTCTGTATTATAAATGTATTTAAGCTCCAGTACCTTATTTTCTGTCTCTGTCCCTGTCTGGCTCCACTCTGTCCCAAAAGCAACACAGGGACCTCTCCTGCTTCTTTTTTATTTAAATGTTTTAGTTTTTTTTTTTTTTCAAAGACCAATTTTTCTCAAAAAAATACTATGGAAGAAATGATAATGATTATTTTACACAATTACTGATTTCGATATGTTGGATTTATTGAACAAACAATGAATTCTCCTTAAAATTAATATATTCAAACAAAAAAGCTTTATTTTTAATTATTAAAATAAATAAATAAAATCAACAGTGTAGTGCACTTCCACAGCTCATTGAAGTGTTGCCACATGGTGCAGACAGTGTCGGGCTTAGAAAATTTGGGGCCCTAGGTAAACCTTTGAGAAGGGCCCTTCCTCATGTCTGCTTTATTTAACGTTTTGTTCCGGTTACATTTTGAGAAACTTGGCTTCTTTTATAGAAATAAAGCTTGTTTCTTTCTCAGAGCCAAGGAACTTTTAGTATCTGCAACGTTTTTGCCTTCACTTGATTATTGTGATTAATTATAGATGTGTGCTTTTTCTAAGTGTCCACCGTCTTCGAATACTGTTTATCATTGTGCCCTGAGGTACGTCACTGGATGTAGTCGCTGCACTCATCTGTGTGAACTTTATGTTAAGTCAGGCTGGCCTTCAGTAAGTGTTTGCAGATACATGCACTGACTCTGGTTTACAAAGCTCTACTTGGATTAGTTTCATCTTACTTGAGCATGTTTCTTCAGACAAACAAAATGCCATTATGCCTTACATTCCTTTAATGTTCTCCATCTAACTGTGCCTCAAGTTAGAACAAAAATGGGGAAAAAAGCATTCAGCGTTTCAACTTAACATTGCTGCAGTGGAACTTGTGTACATTCAGTAGTTTTGCCGCCCAGATGTGTTTAAGGTCTAGAACAGAGCGGTGGGATTTACAGAGACTGGGGCTTTATCTGAGTCTGGAGACACTCAGGCTACAGTCTCCTCACGGTCAGCTCTGCTCACAGTTTTGGTTAAGTGCTTGTTGGAGCCCTTGCATGTTTGGGGTCCTAGGCAATTGCCTACTCTTGGCTAATGGTAAGCACTCCACTGAATGCAGACACTGTCGTCTTGCAAATCTTGCACACAATGTGTTTTATTAAAGGTTTGCGCCAAAATAACAGCAAAAACGAATGTGACTAAGTAACTGTTTTTCCTCAAAAACTCTTGGGAGCCAAAACTGAAATTGAAATTTTGATTAATTGCACAGCACTAATTCATTACACCAAACTGAAGTTTAGTGTTAGTTAAGCGTTAGCTTAGCTGCAACTTTAGCGTCAGGACAACTTCACGTTCAAAATTACTAGATTGAATTGACAGAATCTGTGTTTTACGTGTTCTCCCTTTTCTCTGTTGATTGATTTATTTTGTTTTATATTTGCTGTTTAAAGACATATTCACCTGAAAATACACTTTATCGGCAGCTATTCCTGGAAAGTCACATGACAAGTTGGTGTCAACCAATGGGAGGTCTCCTTTTTATGAGCATGTAATTTTGCTAAATTGATTGGTCAAAGTTTTCCGTTCCTGAATACAAGTTCTCGTCTATTAAGATCCTCTATAATAAACAGCCGATTATTTTTATTCTACTATATATATATATATATATATATATATATATATATAGAGAGAGAGAGAATTTTTTTTTCCAAACAATTGCTTTTATAATAAACTAATTGGGGTTTAAACCATTTTTTCTCAACATTACATTCAACAAACTTCATTTTTTCTGTGAGGAGTCTGCATGTCCTCCCCGAGTTACTGTGGGTTCTCTTCGGGTACTTCGGTTCCTCCCACCGTCCAAACACATGCTTGTGTAGGTTAATTGAAAACTCTAGTGTCCCTAGTGAGAGTGAATGGTTACTAACTGGCCATTGTACCCCGCCCATCACCCAAAGCTGTTGGGATAGGCTCCAGTCACCCGCGATCCCTAACGGGACAAACCGGTTCTAAATGAATTAGCAAATAAGCCCTACTGTTGATTACAGTAAAGCACAGTCAACGAAGGACATGAGTCTGAAGCTGGTGCATTCACTGACCTTATCAATGTGATTTTAGTCGATCAGGCGTTCTCAGCCCTTTAGTGCTTTTGAAAACGATCAACTTCTATGTTTAAACATGTTGAGTTAGCAGTAAATTAGTGTTCAGTTGTGTCTGATTTATATAATAAAATGTGTTTGTTTCTCTTAGGTGATCCCAAGTTCTGGCCTGAAGCCAACCGTCGCTTCCTGATGTACGTCGAGGAGGAGCCGCAGGACGCTAACGGCTACTTCAACTTGGGAATGTTAGCCATGGATGCTAACGAGAACGAGGCAGCCGAGCGCTGGATGCAAAAGGCCATCAGTCTCCAGGCAGGTTTCCGCAGCGCTCTCTTCAACCTGGCTTTGCTTTACTCTCAGTCCCAACGAGAAACGGACGCTCTGCCCGTTTTGGACGAGCTGCTGCACTATCATCCCGAACACATCAAAGGCCTCATCCTCAAAGGTGACATCCTCATGAACCACAAAAAGGACACGCAGGGAGCTAAATCCTGCTTCGAGCGCATTTTAAGCCTCGACCCGACAAACGTTCAGGGCAAACATAACCTGTGCGTCGTTTATTTCGAAGAACGGGATCTTCCGAAAGCCGAGCACTGTCTGGAAGAGACGTTAGCGCTTGCACCGAACGAGGAGTACGTGAAGCGGCACCTGAGCATCGTTCGCACCAAAATGGCTGCCATGATCTCCGCAGGACGGCCTTTAACCTCTCCGCCGCACGATGGAGCCGACGAGGAGAAGCAGAAGGAGGAAGTAAAACGGGAAGGGAGCGGCGCTAAAGTCAACGGGAAGCAGAAGAATGAGCGGAAGTCCTCCACACAGCAGCAGCAGCGGGGCCATGAAGCCAAGAGCGTGGACCAAGCCCAGTCTTTGGACAATAGCCAAACTGACAAACGGACTAAGGGTAAGTCCACTAAAGACATAAACAACATCGAGGAGAAACGGGCAGCTGCTTTGAAGAGACTTGAAGAGATTGAGCGTATTTTAAGCAGTGATTAAGATTATGTACAAGTGGACTTCTTGCTTTCTTCTGCTATTTTATTACCTTGGCTTTTTCTTAAAACACTAATCCTGTCTAAGAAGGGAACTCTATCTGCACACAAGTCTGAAAATAAGCACAAAGCCAGTGTGGGAGAATGTGAATGTGACTTCATGAATTACCTGATTTATATTTGCAGACATTGCATTCGTTGCCATTCATTGTTTATCACTGGATTTTCTTTATTATTATTTTTTGATGCAAAGATGTGACTCACTTCTGTGACATTGTTTTTAAAAACAGAAATGATTGTATCGAAGACAATTAAAGGAAGTGACGAGATCTCTCCGCGTTTCCCCCCTCCTGGGCAGGACGATATCTGAAAATAAACCCACTTCACAGCAGGAGCTTCACGACAGGAGCTCGCTGTGAACCGTAAACAAAGTCGGCTCATTCAGATCGATCTCACTTCCTGTTTCCACATTATCAGACATTTTTAGCCTCGCCACAGAATTTAATCATGATCCTATTACATTACACTTTTTGTATTTGCGAAGGAGAGTCTTCCTCAAAAAAATCCAACCCAGGTTTTGTTGATCCAGTCTTTCAGTTAATCATTTACATTGTTACTCACATAACAATATTAAACAGATCAACACTACAGTTTAATGGTTTGAATGCTTAAGTTGAAGCAGTCGCATCTAAAGCAGTGCTGGGATAATATAACCTCCAATTTCTGTCACATTAATTGCAAATCTTACATTGATTACTTAACAATAAACTATTCTTATATATTAGAATAATTTAAACATTCAATAGCCTTGTTTATACTAGAGCAGTATGATTTGGGTCCAGTCAATATGGATGCGTTTCCTTTATCAAAAGGGGTCCACAGTTCCCCCAAAAAGCGTACTGCATTATTTTTGTGACACGTCAGGCTAGGGTGTTTCCCGAAAAATGTTGTTAAATACTTCATTATTACTACTACATTGTCCTCTGATAATTCGATAGATAATCTTTACTTAATCCTTAAAAACAAGACACAAAAGGAGAATCATTTAATGGAAATTTGTCATATTTAGATAAAAACGTGGTAAATGGTGTTCTCTTTCCCTGAAGACAAAGCTAGTGTTTTTATAACTAGTATAGAACATATAAAAGGGTGAGCGTGGCTAGCCAACACTGCAGTATTTTGTTGTTTTCTGTCTTTCCGAAGCCTTTCAATTTGTCTTAAATTCTGTGCTGTCATTGGCCCTATTTTGTCGAAAACTGGTACAAATACTTAGCTTGTTAATATCTAGCCAGGGTCTGTGATCACTAGAATTTTTTTATTGACCTAATTTGTAGTCTGAACAAGGCTTAGGACAAAACTCAAAACCGTTTAAAAGAACTTTTAGTCAAGAAAAGATTCATTATTTGTGAAATTGATTTGAGGTGCTATTAACCAGCTCTGTCGAGATTCAACAAAGCCTTCTTTCTGTAAAACACTATTTTAAATCCAATTCTTTGGATAGAGCCTCCTCTTTTGTATCAGGCCTCGTCATGTGTTTCCCCTTTTTCTTTCACAGCGCATTTACAAAAGCAGCCTCTTATTTTCATCCTGATGATTTGGTCGTAACTCTATAATCACTAAAACTCTGAGGGTCCACTTTTTTATTTGTGTTTTGCTTTGTATTTACCAGCTTTCTTCCTCAATTTATTTGTTGTGATACTAACAAGAAAAACTGCACCAGTTGACTCAGAGTAGTTTTAAAACCACAGATCCACAGTCAGTGTATTATCAACAGTAAATGTCATCCCAATGTTTATTTTGGCCTTTGCACAAGAACTACCAGTATGCTCACAATAAACAATAAAAAGAAAAGAAATGCCTTATGATTAATGGTTTGCTGAGGTTTTGATTTGAAAGAGAAATTACAGAACAGATTTTAAATAACATTAAGCTGTAGCAGAAGCTATGTGCCCGCCATTTAACTGCTAAAGGAGCCAACCTAACCACCCACCTTAGTCATCCAATAAAAGTTACAGTTGTGTTCTTAAGTTTACATACCCTTTTTTTTTTTTTTTTTATTATTTTTAAAAATAATAACACAACCTTTCTTTCATTCATAGTTAGTGGTTGGGTGAAGCCACTTATTGGCAAACAACTGTGTTTACTCTTTTAAAATCATAATGACAACAGAAAGTTTAGATCAGGGTCATTTGAGTAGTTTCTGTTGTCATTATGATTTAAGTTGTTTGACAATAAATGGCTTCATCCAACCACTAACTATGAGTGATCATTCATGTTCTCTAAAAAACGGCCCAAAAAAAAATCACAGTTTCTGCCAGAGTATGTAAACTTAAGAGCACAACTGTAAACATATGTTTTTCCCTGCACCACTGTGTTTTTCACACATTGCAGAGGCGCCACTGTAGTCTCAAAATAAAAAAAAAATAATTAAGTTGGGAGGATGTAAATTATGTTTGTATGTTAGGCTGTTGCATAACAGCCTGTGTCTGTTACTGTTCTGTGACTCGATCAGGGCTGACTCTGTAGCAGCTGCTGCCGCGTGAGAACAGATTCAGATTGAGAGGAAGCCACTTCTTTTGACGCCGAGTATTTTGTTGTAAATGCTACAACTCCCCAGAAAACCAGCTCTGCCTAGTCCTAGTTTCTTTTCATCATGAAGCATTCATGATTAATTACTAAAAATCTAACTGCTCCAGTACCTGTTTTTCTTTTTGTCGTCCCAGTCTCAGATTCCACTCTCCCCCAACAGCATCAGAGGGCCCTCTCCTACTTTTCTCTTACTTAAAAAATAGAGTTTAGAGTTAAGATTAGCATTAGCTTAGCTGCAACTTTAGCGTCAGAATCCCTTATAAACAGTAGATGGCATCACAAAGCCTGATTTTTGCTTTCCCAATATACTGTTTGGGGTTTAAACTATTTTCCCTCAACTAAAAAAATAAATCAGGTACAATCTTTTTTTTAAGCTAAAAATTAGAATTAAGAAAGTAGTAAAGTAACTTTTTTTGCAACAGCCAGGATTTTAATGGATGCAGCTCAAGAGTAAGCTTTTGTTTTTTGATTGCCTTGATTATGAGAAGACGATAGATTAGTCTACAGTAAAGTAATATGGCACTGGTCCACTCACGTTTTAAACATGGATTAAAATTACTTGCTAATTCTCATAAATCTGTACGTGTAATTAACAAACACTGCAAACCCCATCTTCTGGGATGTAAGCGCTGGATAGAGTAGATTTAAATAAATAAAAAAGCTTGGCAAACCAACAGATTGAGGGAATGTGATTGTCCAATAACAATTCAGAAAATGTTCCTCAAATAAAAGAGACCAGCTACAAGGGAGCGCTGTAAAACCTCAAAATGTAGTCTCTTTACGCTCCACACTTCTATTTTTACCGTTCACATCTTAATGTGCTTTACAATAATGACTTGATCTTTTGAGTTAGTCTCTTAACAAGAATACAAATGTTACCCAGTTTAGTTATTACACTGGCTGTGGATAAGTAGTTCAACACAAACTTAATTTACAGTGCAATAATCGCAGCACATCCCTGTTTTAACTGTCATTACAAAGTTTTTGTTCCGGTGGTACGTCTGAGCTTTGCATTAATGAGTTTAGGCCTAATCCTCTGTACATAGTTTTACCATGTCATACCCGTGTTATTTATTATCATGTGATGCACTGTAGATGTTTGATGACCACTGACAGTATATTCTTTAACATTCAGTCCTTTGTTATATTTGTGAAAACATTAAGTAACCATGCCGCAGATGTTTTTGGGCTGCATTCACACTGCAAAAATTCGAGACACCAAACTGGGTTTAAGACTAGGACTGGATTCAGATCAAAGCAAGTCACATCTGGCCTTTGGATCTACATTAAAAAAACAGAATAAAAAAAAAAAAACACCTTAAGAGAAAACCGAGAGGAAATGCAGCGGGATTTCCATTTCCCAGTTGCGCCATTTTCACTCGTGAATATCTCGGAGTTGATGGGATAGGCAGAGCAGGGTTTGATGGGTAATTAGTGTGGCCATTTAAAACACAAAGCAGGCAGACAAAAGGTCAAAGTGACCAACGCCTTTGCGATGCTAATAATAACCTTTTATTCAAACAAATGCACAACTTAACAGTAAAAAAAACAGCTGCAGAGAGTACAAGTCTTCAGCATCCTGCACTCCGCTTACTGCCCCAGCCACATGGTGTATGCATCATCAGCTCACCACGTCATTGGCAAACCCACACGGGACCTCTTCACATCGTTCATAAATGACACCCCTCCAGACGGTGTACAAGGCCTCGCAGGAAACGAGTGGATTTTGTGCATGTGCTGTGCTCCGCTGGAGGGAAGTGCATGTGTGAAACTAAATCCCTTCTTTTGTTTCCCTGGTAATCGTCCAGGTCCCAAAAGCAGCAGCCCATGACCCGTAAGTGGTTATAAGTTCTCAAATTGAGATATTATATTTTTAAATCAAAGACCTTGTCTGTGTGGACTGTGCTGGATTAAAGGCTCCCTGTGCAATTCTTTTGGACAAACAAAACGTCATTACAAAAATGACAGATGGCTTTAAACTGTAGTTGTATGTTGCACAGTTTTTTTCCAATCACACAAACGACACTTTAGTTTGCATTGCCTGTTGTTGAATTGATCAACGACACACCCAGCTTCTCAAATCGCCGTGTGTAGCCTTTTCATTTAGAAAACTATTTACAACTTTTTAATTACTGTGAATAATAACTCCTGAACTCGTCAGTGTGAACGTAGCCTCTGCTCGACTCCATTTCAGTGTTCAACCTTCATTTCATTTATTTGGTACAAAATGAGGAAGTAACGTTTGTTTAAGATTAATATGTCAACTAGTTTTGCAAAACAGTTTTTTGTACGATTTTAATCAAGATCTTTTGATGCAATATTCCTTTGGTGGCAGTTTTGTTTTTTTTGGGGGGGTGATAATAAAACCATGATGAATCTCACTGTCTTTTTCATGTCTGGCCTAGACCACCCTTCACACAATGTCAATCCAATTTCCACTGCACCAAATTAAGTTCCATCCTAAATTTTAATCCAATGTTCCAAAGTATGCTACATTAGTCTCTCTCGAAACCAATCTGATGTCCTTCGGAGAGACTCGGCAGCTGTTTATTTCTCTGGTGTGACCGGGCGAAGGCACAGCTCGGAGAATTAGAGATGAAATATTACAGCTCAATGAGAAACAATTTGTCTTTCACATATTTCACTAACTCACTTATGGTCATTTTAAAGTCATTCATAACTTCTGTAAAGACAGTCTGAAAAGATGGCTGCTGTTACAAAAGTTGGGATCTATAAAAGTCAAACTAAGAAGGTAATCCTGCAGTGAACCTTTGGAGACTTGATTAAGTCATATTGTGACAGTTCAACAGTAACACTGAGCTCCACTCAAAGAAAAAACAAGCTTAGATGCAGCATAAGCACTAAAATGTTCCATATTTTAACTCCTAAAGCCCAAAGACATACCGTTTTGTAATAACTCTACAGCTGTTTCTGTTCACAATAGAACATATTAACACAAAATGGAACTATACTGTGAAATAATATTAGAAGATAAATATGATGCAAGATAAGACAACTGATGGCCCTCAAACCCAGGAAATTCCAAATAAGTCTGTATTTGCTCATTCTTTAAGTCTTGGAGTGCAGTAGCTCAGGTGGTAGGCGGACGACTCTTAACCGTCCTTGTCTCCAGTGACGCAGCTCTGGTGATGAATGTGGGACAACACAGAAATAAGGCCAAGGCTACAATCTGGTGTGTTTATGTGGCAGTGTCTCACGTGTGTCATTAACAAGCACTGTCCCATTCAAATAAATCAATTCATTTACAAACCTAATTCTGAAAAGGTTGTGATTCTGTAAAATGAACATAAAAACCAAATGGAATTAAAACATTTTATTCACAAAAGAACATGAGATATTTTATAATTTCATGAAAAAAAAGTTGTTTTTTTTTGTTGATGCAGCAACACATTTTAAACAAAATTGGGACAGGGTCGACGAAAGTCTGGAAAAGTATGTGGGACTAAAATGTAAAAATGCAATATCCCAGAAGAATATAGAACATAATATATATATAGGGGCAGCAGTAGCTCAGTGGGTAGAGCAGTCGTCTTTCAACCGGAAGGTAGGTGGTTCAATTCCCACTCTCCCCACAGTTCATACTGTCATTGTGTCCTTGGGCAAGACACTTAACCCACCTTGCCTCCAGTGGCTGTAACACTGGTAATTACTGTAGAACAATGTAAGTCGCTTTGGATAAAAGCGTCAGCTAAATGAATAAATGTAAATGTAAATGTAATATTATAAGATTTAAAGAATCTTTGAAAGGTACAAGGTCAAAGGTCATTGGAGGCTCATGGATCTGGGCCTTCCATATTTCAGCTGAACCACTGCATCCATCACGAAAACATGATCTGCAGAAGAAGGGGCTGAACTGGCCTCCTGTTAAGTTAGACTTCATCAAAAGAAAACATTTGATGCATCATAAATTAAAAAGAATTCAAGCTTGTGTGCAGCTTGTCTAAAAATATTAGAAATCATTTATGTTTGGTTTTACAGGTTTGAACACGGACAGTAGAGATGTGTTAGTTTGTCCTTGACACGTCATCTTTACAATCTCAGCTCTGACCTCGACTGCTGTGAAGTCATTATGTACCGTTCGTTCAGCAGTTCGACCCTGAGACTGACAATAAGAGTCTGTATGTGTCGCCATGGAAACTGTGGACCATCAGGAGGAATGTGTAAAGTATTGACAGTGGATATTGAAAGGTATAACTAAAGATTTAACCATTAAAGAACATTGTGTGGTTAGTTACAGTAATTCATACAGATAAAGTTTAATGTTAATCGTGATTTAAGAGTGCTCCTGAAATACTGAAGGTGAGAAAACTTTCCATTTTGTTTTAATCAAAGTAAGGTCCAGTTCATTTGTGAAAGAGAGTTTGGAGATAGATTAGATGAAAGTGGAAGTGACAATAAAACATTGCGTTTTGTACGGGCTCCTTTAAAGCCGACCGTTTCCTAAGGAGCGTTCTAGTGATTTAAAACATGTCTGTATTAATTTTAATATTGTCTCTATAGGCCCTATTCCAGTCTCATTGAGACACATTGACCAGAGTAAACCCCCTGAACAGGAGACAGGACCACAGTAAACACAGACTCAGGGAAAGTCTGCTTTTTAAGTTTTTATTTTGAACATTGCTACGGACTTTTAGGTGAGAGGACGGCCAGCTGATGGTCGAAGGAAGACCCTCCAATTATAGTTATTAATGTGCTGCCATTTATTTTACTGTAAATTGTGGAAATGACAGAAAAAATGTGATTTATCAAATAAACACTGCCTCCTCTTCTTCATCGGATTAACCAACTGCACTCAGAGATTCATCTGTGGTCCGCCTCAACTATAAATATCTAAAGAGTGAATATGGACTTGTTAATGCCATTCATCTTCTTTTTAAACTGGACTAAATGTTGGTGGAAGTGGTTGGATGTTGTGGCTGGGAGGACTGTCTAATGCTGGGCCTGGAGCGAGTTATTCAAAACCAAAAAGAAACGTTATTAAGTGTCTGACAGACGTCCCCGGAGTTTAAAAAACAGCAGCAAAGTGAGTAAAAATTAGTCTTAATATATTATATATGAAGAAAATCCCCATATTTCAGGGTTTTGTAATAATAAAAGTAAACAAAAAACACATAAGTAATTTATTTATATAGCACCTTTCACAGATAATAATAACAAAGTGCTTTACAACAGTGTTTTACATGGAGCTTCCACTCACCCCATTCACTCCTGGGGCAGACAGAGGGGGGCTGCCACACAAACAGCACTCAACCTTCTCCTACCACCACCAAACACACCTCTACAGTCACACACATTCATACACCAGTGCTACGGACACTGGGAGCAAGGTGGGTTAAGTGTCTTGCCCAAGGACACAACGACAGTATGAACTGTGGGGCGAGCGGGAATCGAACCTACTACCTTCCGGTTGAAGGACGGCCGCTCTACCACTGAGCCACTGCCACCATAAAAGGTTTAATTGTCATTCCACAGCAGTACGATCTAAAGTACAAACACAGATTCATGAAATATATATAAGTGAAAAGTATAATCACAGTTCATTAAAATCTCACAGAATTACAGAACAAGACAGACTGAATGCTTAAAGGGGCAGGGAACAGTGAGTCTCACACATTGGCCTACACCCTTTTGGTCAATGTGAGTTTTTGTTTGGAATTAATGTATTTATTTATCATTTTTCTTTCTTGCTTCACTAAATAAACATATAGTATAAACTAACAGTTCACACATTTGTACTTGGTCCATAGTAATAAATAGAACAGCTGGTAAAATGCACCAGAATACAGGACACTTATTGTTCTGTGGGAGGAGCCCAAAACTCAGTAATGCATTATCTTATAACTGTCCACCACGTGTTCACGTGCGTCTCTGTCCTCCTGAGCTCACTCAGCTTTGAAACCTTTAACCCTAGAATCATCTCCAGGAAAGTAAAGGGTTAAAGGGTTGGGCTCTGAGATATTTTTATGGGTCTGAAAATATATTGCAGCTGCTCTGACAGCTCTGTAATGCATTTCTGTTTCATCTTTTTCCTTTTGCTTCTCGGTTTTGTTTGAGTGAGGACTATCTTTCGTTCAGTCAGTGTTCAGCTCCATTTTCTCCAAAGTGAACCACAAACACAGATTCACCTGGGACACAAAAGCCAATAGCGACCGATGTCACACAAATCAGTGGCTTTAGGTTTAGACTTGAGTCGCAACAACAAAAGATTTAACCCTTTAAACCTTAGCCTGTTTTTTGGTGTGTCTGCTCAAAAAATACATCTCCACAGTAAATGGACTATGTCTCTTCAACTTCAAGTATTTCAATAATTCTGGTGTCAAAATGAAGGGGGCACGTGTGAGATTTCCCAGAAGGGAAATTTTGAATATGCAATGGTACAGTTTCAGAATAAATCAACAAACAAATCATGTCAACATTACCTGCACCAAATATATTTCTAATGTGAAACATACCAAAACTATTAAGATTTTAGTTTGAAATGGTCATACTGAGTCTCAGCTGATTGATGTGCTGCCTTCATTTTCTGAGTTTCTGAATCCCCATGTCTCGGGCTTAAAGGGTTAATTCCGTCATTTCTCCAGTCGTTTCCTAATTCTGTGTTTGCTGTGGTCTTCTTTCTCCGTCAGATCTGTGGACCACAGTTTGGTGTCAGTCTCATCGATCAGGTGTCGACAGCTGCTTCAAAGCTTCAGCTAGAAGAGTCATGATTGAGCAGTTTTACAAAGGCGTCTTTAAATCAGTGCTGTTTTTCTTTTCTTTTTTTTTTACAAGGTCATAAATGTTAAGTATAGGGTAAACACAAGTCAAACTTAAAAAATACCAGTCACGTTCTGACCATTTTGTCAGATTTAAGTTTCCTTGAATACCAAGTGTCTTGGCTAAAAAAATATTTAAGATTGAATTTGGTCTAAAATTGCGTTGCACTACGGATTTCTGAATGGTCCATTGTGTGTCATCTTTTGAAGCACCTCGGCCATGTTTTTCATTACTAAATTACAAACTTCAGGGGTCAGAGTTGACCGAAGGTTGAGTAAATATTCTCTCGACTCAAAGAAGGAGCCGTGTGGAGCTGAACTGACACAACTGAACGAAAAGCGGCTCACAAGGTCAGTTCAGTCTCCAAAACATTTACTCTGACGGGTTTGGAGCTTCCACGTGAGCCACACAAGAACATTAACACAACTGAGAGTTTTCTTGCTTTCAACAAATCAGGTTTAAGACGGGGGATAACTCTCATGTGACATACTGTAGATACAGCAAGTCAAAGGAACTGGTCTAAATCAGACCTAAACTACACAAGGTTCAGGATATACCAGACCAAAGCTAAACCCAGGCCCAAACCAGGACTAGCTCTAGACTAAACTACGACTGATTGGACTAAACCTGGAAAAAAAATAGAAAAGAGATAAAACTCAACATTAAACTAAAAAGAAACAAAGTTTGAATTTGGTTCTAAATTAGGATTGAACAAAACTAAACCAAGATTGGAACTACATTTGGGCCAAACCAGGACAAAACCCTGGACTAAACTAAACTTAGATCTATATCAAGTGTAAAAAGACTAAACCCAGACTAAACTAAAGTCTAAAGCTGGGCAACATGGTTTAACAGGACTAGACCACAACTACACCACACGCCCTGAACTTTAATCTCAACTAAATCTCAACTGAACCAGATCTAATCTAAGATTGTCCGAGATCTGGAGTATATCTTGTACAGGAAAGGACAAAGCGCTGGACTAAACTTAAACCAGATACTTTTATAATAAAATACTAAATCCAGCTTTTGCCCCAGATTTAAACAAGACAGAACCAACACTATATGAAGACTAATCAACTACACGACAACACTTTAAATCAAATGTGGCACTGTGACCGAGCCCTGAGTATTTTCAGTCTCCGTCCCGTTGCCTTTTGGCCGTTTTGTTTTTAAAATAACTCGGGCATGAATCGAAGCAGTGTCTGGGTTTATTACGGCTCCATGTGATTCTCGGAGCAGACTCATGGGCACATCCTTTATTCACTGGCACATCTGAAAAACAGTGCCACATGTCGAGAGAAAACGCTCCTGACCCGGTGACGTGATGGAGAGCGGAAATCGAGTTAGGTGTGACCAGCTCTAAAGGTCCTGAGGATAAAAGAGGAGCAGGTCTGGGGTCTGCAGGACCGAGTCTGGTCTTTGAAGGTCTTTGATGCTGTGGCCGTGTGGAAACCGTCAGGTGCTTAATGAGAGAATGAGGCGTTTGATTTGATGTTACATAAAAGGTAAAGAAATAAAGTCTGGATCATTTTAAATGCCCCCATCTGGTCTTGTTGGTCGTGCTCCGACAGATAGATACTGTTTTTAAGTTTTTATTGGGAAACAAGTCAATTGTACAACCAAGTTTAGATTTCAGTCAAAATCTTGAGGACAAAGTAATTTGGGCCATAGATGACCGGTCCTGACAGCCTCCGGCCACCCCCTGTGTCTCGTACTGACCCAGGACCTGCCCCCAGACTGGACTGCCCTTTAATATGCTCTGTGACATTTTGTATTCATTCTAGTCCACTCAAACATTGGTCATTTAGCTTTTTTTTAACTACTGTCTATAAAAACTGTTTTGCGGTGAGACACCCAGTTTTACAAAATGACTAATAATGTAATAACACTCACTATCAGACTTTTACATTGATTGACTGTTTAAACTTGTGCATTTGTTTTTTTAAAGGCAAACTAACCTGACTTCCTCCACATTTATTAAAGTCATGCAGGGAATTAACTAAATATCCTAAATCTTTTACCCCAGTGTGTCCCCAACAGCTCTGTAAATCATAAAACAAGGCCCATAACTCATTTCAAACCTCAGACACGATCAGAGCAGCCATTAACCCGTTTTTAATGGAGCCCAGTTAAGAGCCTAATGTCCTCAGAGTGATTCCCCGCAGCACCGGCTTTTGTCTCGTGGACGATTGCCAAAAACGATAGTCCATAATCAGCAATAACGTTAAAAGTATGAGCTAAGACTGAGCCGGTCAGTTTCCGGTCTCTGTCGGGATCCACAGACGCCTCCTGAGGATTCGGACCGAGATGGAGCTGCTAGTCTTTTAACAAATATTCCTGTCTGTCCTGTCCTGTCCTGTTTTTATCAACGTTTTAACTACATTTTGTATAAACTCATTCAAGAAAGTCAGCAGTCAACTTTATCAGAAATTATCTCTTACATAGTTTACACTGCCTTTTGCTTTTGGCTGTAAATCAAACTCAATAAAAAGAGAGCATTATTTTATAGAACATAGTCTTGCACGTCTGAATATTAACCATAATAAATATGCACATATTCAAATGTCTCTGAAATGACTAATTACTAACTGTAATGTAGTCAGTCAAAGATAAGTTCAATATCTTACAAAGGAAACAAATGTGACGAAGCCCGATTAGGATCTTGTAGTTGGGACGTTCTTGGGTTTTCAGGTTCAGAAGCTGCTGATCTTTCTTCTGAGATAGATCTCTGTGGAAACGTCAGTCGAACGGATAAACAGTTCCAGGTAGAGGACACTAACCTTCCTAAAACTGCGATTGATAAAACCAATCACGTCCGGGTGTTTGCTCCTCCCACATGCTTCTGAGGAACAGTATTTTTCTGGTTTGTCAGGTTATAGAGACATGACCCAGTGACCATCAGCAACAGAAAACGATCTGTCGAAATTATTGAGGAAGGGCAAACCAGAAAAGTGCCAGTGACTAGAACATGAGCGAGCACTGTAACGGAAACCAACAATAGGATTTATGGTCACCTTTATATTGAGGTCTACAGATTATTGATTTTATTGCAGCATTTGTAACATAGACTCCACACTTCTGTTGGTTATTAGTCTTTACTTTGTGAATATGTGTTGTTCATTTTGTCTGGTGCTGTTCATTTGTGTCGCTGTGATTGGACGTTTAGTTCGGACTTCTGCCAAATGCGCCCACAGCTCCAGAGACTCCCAGCTTCACATTCAGGGCCATGCTGGTGTTTGTGAACAGACCCAGAGAAGATAAGTCTAATGCTGATGCCACTTTACAATAAAGATTATAGAAAATGGATCTGATTTATTTATAAAAAAAAATTATAAAACATCAGCCAAAGAAACAGTATGTTCTTATAAAAGCACATTAAAACATAAACATCTGACGCAACACGTCCCTAACCACAAGAGTGACCCACTGAAAGTTGGTTCAACCTGACCTTTAAAAACTCATTAATAAAATAAAAGTGAGGTGCCCTTTAATCTGAATTGTTTACTACTGTTTGAGGATAATATGCATTTGTTTTGTGCATTGTAATGATCTATAAAACATTTAAAATTTCCCATTAAAGGCTTGATCTGGCACCATCTGAATACACACACTGAGATATAAATTTATAATGAAAGGCTTGGCGACTGGGTGCATTATTTGGTTATGACCTCACCTCGGTTTGGGCCGGTCCCAGTGAGGAGCTGCTCAGAGGAAGCACGATGGAGAGTTGGGAGTTTGTTTTTTTAACGGCCCCAGGAGCAGAGCACACACACAGATGAAGGAACTGGATCGAGTTACTCCTAAAACAAACGATAAAAGCCAGGCATTTGTTAATAACACTTTTACATTGAGTTAAAACAGTGGCCGGGCCTCGTAACAGTGTCTTCTCTCAGAAGAAAACAAACCAGAGTCACGTCGACGGAAACTCAGGGGTGTTTAAAGTGTTAACACCAATTAGTTCAACTTCAACAAAGTGGGGCTTTTGGTACAACCACATTTACACATTTACAGAGACACAAGCATATCATGGAGTTAGTCCAGTCTTAGACCAGGTCCAGACTCATGGAGGTCAGTGTTTGAAGGAGACAGAGTTAGTCCAGTCTTAGACCAGGTCCAGACTCATGGAGGTCAGTGTTTGAAGGAGACAGAGTTAGTCCAGTCTTAGACCAGGTCCAGACTCATGGAGGTCAGTGTTTGAAGGAGACAGAGTTAGTCCAGTCTTAGACCAGGTCCAGACTCATGGAGGTCAGTGTTTGAAGGAGACAGAGTTAGTCCAGTCTTAGACCAGGTCCAGACTCATGGAGGTCAGTGTTTGAAGGAGACAGAGTTAGTCCAGTCTTAGACCAGGTCCAGACTCATGGAGGTCAGTGTTTGAAGGAGACAGAGTTAGTCCAGTCTTAGACCAGGTCCAGACTCATGGAGGTCAGTGTTTGAAGGAGACAGAGTTAGTCCAGTCTTAGACCAGGTCCAGACTCATGGAGGTCAGTGTTTGAAGGAGACAGAGTTAGTCCAGTCTTAGACCAGGTCCAGACTCATGGAGGTCAGTGTTTGAAGGAGACAGAGTTAGTCCAGTCTTAGACCAGGTCCAGACTCATGGAGGTCAGTGTTTGAAGGAGACAGAGTTAGTCCAGTCTTAGACCAGGTCCAGACTCGTGGAGGTCAGTGTTTGAGGGAGACAGAGTTAGTCCAGTCTTAGACCAGGTCCAGACTCGTGGAGGTCAGTGTTTGAGGGAGACAGAGTTAGTCCAGTCTTAGACCAGGTCCAGACTCGTGGAGGTCAGTGTTTGAGGGAGACAGAGTTAGTCCAGTCTTAGACCAGGTCCAGACTCGTGGAGGTCAGTGTTTGAAGGAGACAGAGTTTGTCTGGTTTATATATAGATATATACACAGGGTTCGAATTACGGGGGAGCTAAGGGGAGCTCGGCTCCCCTGAAAAGGACCTGGGCTCCCCTGAAAGCCTACTTTGAGACATTTAGGGGGAGCTCTAAAACACTGTCCATTTTTTGTGTCGCATATAGATTTAGATTTTCTGTACATTAAGGTTCCTGAAATAAATGATAATATTAAAAATGTGTCAATGTTGTGTGTTTATTCGCTCATTACATTACTATTTCCGAACACTATTTTCCGCTGTCTCCTGCTGTGACCATCTATGCGTGGCGGCGCTGCACTGAAAGTACTACGTTTACGTCACTACTTGAACTTCTCACTGAGTTGGTATTTGAATGTTAGCTTAACTTCAAGTTCAAAACATACTTTATTCGTTTTTTGGGACACTGTGGATATTCATAAGAATGTCAAAAAGAAAGCACCAAGCTCAGTCAATTTGGATTTATAAAACAAACGAAGAGGAGTGATGACAGCGCACCAGCTACAACTAGCTTGCCGGTGATACCGCCGCCGCCGCAAAAAGTTGTTGCTAGTGACAGCACCAGCTTCAGATTTAAGGTAAGAATCATGGAATTAGCTACTTACTTGATCTGTGCGTTTGTGAGGATTGGCCCTAATCCTATTAAATATTGATGCATTTTTTTTATGATTGTTATGTGAGTTACTCTGTTTTTTTAATCATGATTTTATCGTGATCTGATGTAAGCCTAAGCGCGGCTAACTCAGAACCGTGGACAGAGCTGTTTGCCCTAACACTGACAACACTGACTGACGCTTGTGTTATATAGTAAACAGTTAAAGTAAACAATAGGTTTACTGTAAACCTATTGTTTTAAATGCCCTAACATGCACCAAAAGCGTTAAAGTCAGTCAGGGAGGATCGGAAATAGGGCTCCCCCGAAAGCCACTTTCTAATTCGGACCCTGTATATACATATATATAAATCTGTCAGTTTTCCTTAAAGGTGTTTGTTTTTTGTGCATTGGCTCATGGTTGGTTGCTTGGCCTTTCATCTCAGTCAGTCCACAGCAGGGTTCACTTTGTACTGAGACTTTTGTTTCTGGGAAGAACCAGAGTTCAACTTTTGTTCAATTGAAGCAACTAAAGAGAGGCGCTAAAGAAGCATCAATCTGCCAAAACGTTAGAGAAGTCAGGAGATACAGAGAGAAATTGTATACTTTGGTCAAAAATATCCTTCTCTGTTTAAACCAGAGCTAAAGAGAGAGAAGTGGTGTTGTTTAAGCATTCCTCGACTGAAGCAGATGACACAGTTGTGTAACTGGCGTCTGCAAATGAATGGATCTAACTGGCTTCAACTCGTCTCAGATCAAACATGAAACTCAAAATAAGCTTCAAGACAGAAGCTTAGAGGATTCAAATTGTTAATTCAATGAAGTCCAAGTAGCTTTTATTTACACAACACAGAGAAAGAAACGAGTTTAATTCTGTCTCAAAGCTAAAAATCAAGTTTTGGAAGTTGCTCTATTGTTTTCTGAGAGCTACAAATCTGGAACTTTATCAACTTCCTTCGTGTGAAAATCTTGCCAAATTGTTCCAAACAACACCAGATACATAATAATTGATCTATTTTTCTCTATTATAAGCTCATGTTTAAACTAAGCTGTCCAAAAGTTCCAACAGAAGGTTTGACTTTGACTGAAACTGAAATGTTCTTCTGTTACAGCCTGACGAAGATGTAACACAAGGGGCCTCTGTAAAGCGCATAAGAACCAACAAAGAAACTCAACTGAGGCAGGACTGAGTTTGACCAAAAGTTTGTAATGTAAAATTTGTGTATTTGTATTTATGTATTTTTATCCATTGCAGTTTACTGAATATTTTGATTGTGATATATGATAACATATTTAATCTTCTTAATCTTGCACTCATGCTTAAAAATACGTGTTTAAACTAGCAGGCTCTGGCTAACCTTGAGCTGCATCTGAATTTTCGCTATATTTGAGAGTTTTCAAACTAAAAAGCAAATCTGAACTGCTCCAAGCAATGTATTCATGTCTGATCTGTGTCCACTGAAGCAGGTTCTGGACGTGTTTTAAGTTTGCTGCACTGATGTGGGTGAAACTGTGGTTGATAAATCCAACTCCTGACCAGGTATTCTTTTAAAGTACCTGCCCTTTTACAAACCCTTTCAGCGGGAGCCTCCAGATGGTCTGTGGAACGGTTCTGTGTGACAGTCAGGTTAGGCCCTTGTTACACACACTTCTTTTTTTTAAGTCTTTTAATGTCAGACGGCCTGGTGGCTTCCCTGGTACAGCGCGTACAAAAGACTTTAAGATAAGATATACTTTATTGCCTGTTTGCACGGAAAATAGCAAATGAATAAGATGTCTGTTAACAAACCGATCAACAGCAGCGAATGGGCAGATGCCCAACTCGAGGCCTTGCAACACGCCAGCATGTGTCATCGAATCAAAGCCCTGATGATAAAGCCTCCGTGACAATGAATGTTTGTTTTTCTGATGATTGCAGTTCTATAATGCTGTCAGATTATTATTTTTATTTGTTTATACGGATATTTGACAAAAACAAAACACAAAAGTATTATTACAAAGAGCAACTGATGCTGTGTTAAAAGTCTTAGAGCTAAAAGCTAATCTGCGAGTCCCTGGTTAGGGTCAATACATAAGAGACAAAGAAAATATAGATTAGTCAAATACAATCAAACAAAGACATGGAACATTAAAACAGACAAATGCAGAGGCTATGTTCATGAAATCTGAGCATTAAATGAACATTTTAAATTGTAAAGTGTTATTTCAGTAAAGTGTTCCAAATGTGTGAAGAACCTAATTCCTATTTCACAGATGATTCCTGTTACAATAATCTTAAAGAGATTAAACTCTTAAAAAAAAGCAGTCTCTGTTGAATCTGATGCTAATGCTAACAACTAACTTTTGTCAGGTCACAGTCAACAGGTTTATCTGTTTGATGTATGCCTCACCTGTCGTAATGTTGTGGCTGCTCAGTGTCAGACCTGCTGCTTTCCCACGGTTTACTCCAAACCACTTTTCTGTAAATAAATTAATAAATAAAGAAGAATAAATCATGAGTTGTTCTTGTGTAACGTTGACCTGAAATAACCTCAGTCCAGAATCAGACAAGGTCTGATCATATTAGGGTCAGAGATAAAAGTCCAAATGCCATCTTTTAAACGTCTGTTTGTGCTCCTCTTCTGTTTTCTCTCTCTTATTATGGCATTTCATTTCAAACCTAAATCAAATTATTCTTCTCAATGACATGTCACACTTTTTATATTCTTGCATTTATCAATACATTATAGTGTTAAAAACAGCAAACAAACTGTGAATTGTCTATTCATTTGACTTTTAGATCGTGTGCCAGAGAAGACTTATAACCATTTAAATATGTGGGGCATGGGACTTTTTCTGGACATGAAAGAACCATTCTACTGCTGTGCAACTGATCTCTGTCGTCTGAAGGTTGGCCATGTCCTTCTGTAAAACTGTAATGCCTAGTGTTTACTTAGACCAGGTCCAGACTCATGGAGGTCAGTGTTTGAAGGAGACAGAGTTAGTCCAGTCTTAGACCAGGTCCAGACTCATGGAGGTCAGTGTTTGAAGGAGACAGAGTTAGTCCAGTCTTAGACCAGGTCAAGACTCATGGAGGTCAGTGTTTGAAGGAGACAGAGTTAGTCCAGACTTAGACCAGGTCCAGACTCGTGGAGGTCAGTGTTTGAAGGAGACAGAGTTAGTCCAGTCTTAGACCAGGTCCAGACTCGTGGAGGTCAGTGTTTGAAGGAGACAGAGTTAGTCCAGTCTTAGACCAGGTCCAGACTCGTGGAGGTCAGTGTTTGAAGGAGACAGAGTTAGTCCAGACTTAGACCAGGTCCAGACTCATGGAGGTCAGTGTTTGAAGGAGACAGAGTTAGTCCAGACTTAGACCAGGTCCAGACTCATGGAGGTCAGTGTTTGAAGGAGACAGAGTTAGCCTGAGTCTAAGAGTAGAAATGAGTTTGAGACCAAGACCTTACATAATATAATAATAATAATATAAAAAAATTGAATTAAGATAAAAATTTAAAAAAATAAAATAAAAAATAAACTGATTCTTAACTGACATAACATAACACTAGACAAGATCAAACTCCCCTTTTATTGTGACACTCCAGATACTGGGTCTTCCTCTGGAGAACGGCTCAGGCCTCTTTAGCAGTGATCTTCACCAAAGCAGTCATGCCTCTCGTTCTGACTCACTAAAAAACTCATCCGAGTCAGAGCTACTACCAGCACAGATGTTTGAGTATTAAAATTATCAAAGGTTTTTAAATCTGTTCATTGAAGATTCAAAAGTGACTCATAAGAGATTTTCTGCTTTTAGGTTTGTCATCATTGATTCCTACTTGTGTTTGTAAAAGGGCAATTCTTGAAGGAAAGCATGCGTTTTTTGTTTATTTTTATGCTTAAACTGTTTAATCTCGTGACGGCATATTATAACAGGAATCCTCTGTTGGAGGAGAGTGGCTCTGGGACAAGAAAAGAAAACTGTGTAGTGCTACTTTAACACCATGGACCGATGATTGTTAACAATCACAGAAACAAGATAATAAGAAAAAAAGTGCCATGAATGAATCTCAGTGACTCTTTTTTTCTCTTTCTGGAGTAAAAAAATATTTTAGAAAGTGTTCTCCTGAAAAATAACAAGAACAAGACATGCTTTATACAAATATATTTCTGTTTGTCTTTTGCGTCACTTTTCAACAGAGTAAGTATTATCTATTGTTCAATCATCATTTGGTTTTGAACATCCCATAATGCCAGGTCAGGACCGAGACAGGACTGACTCAGAAAAGATCCTGGTCAAAGCACTTCCTGCAGATTTTAAAGAAGCTTAACGGTGTGGATGCCTGCAGAAACAAGCCTGTTTGTGTGTCATGTTTTTTTAATTAATCACTTTGGCTGTTGTGTTTTGACTCAGGTACGATCTCAGGTACGATCTCAGGTACCATCACGAACAATCTGATTGAAAACTGATCTCATGTTTACATTTCTGAGTGAAAGCTGTTTCAAAAATAAATCTCACGTCTGATGTTTGAACCCGCTGCCCTCCGATGTCAGAGAAGAGTCGTTTAACAGAACCTCATCCCGTATTTTTTTCACTTCACGTGAGGTGGGGAATGTGCTACAGCCCTGATCTGGAGGGTTTTATCTGAGAGTCCATCTTCAGGATCGGTTTGGAGACAGATATTTCGTGATTCAGAGCTGTCAGGGCAAACACCGGCATCAGATACAGACGAGAGGAGGATATGGGCAATGTTCATGGAGCCAGAGTTGACTTAAATGTGGGCTGAAAATGGTAAAACATTTTATTTTTCCTTTGTTGGCTTTAAAACTATCAACCCACAGTGATAAAGGTTATATTTTCAGACTTTTAGCTTTAATGAGGCGTGGTCTGAACAAATACATGTATAACTTTCTGCATTATTTGGGGCCTATGTGATGCTATTGCTACACACAGGAGATGGTGTCGGAGTGCTGCATCTTTCTGACTGTCCACTTTTAAAACTGATATCTCTATCGTGGATATGACATGGATAAACTGTTCATGTGGTACTCTCTCTTCAGGTAAACCACCACCATCTTTTTTTTTTATTTAGAATTCAAGAGCGAGGGAAATATGGAACATGATATCGACAGAAGCATCCGTTTCACAGAAATGTGTTAGATTTACTGTTTGAGCTCAGACAAGAAAAGTGCTTGGTTTGTAAAGCCGCAGGAAACAGAGAGAGTTCTAAGGCGAGTCTCTTTTTTGTTTTAGGTTTAAGAACACTGTTGTAAATACTAGGCAACATGAATCTGAGGTCACCTCCTCTGTTCAACGAGGGCTTTTCCATTTTCACAAAGATGGTTCCTTCACCCCTCTTAACACCAGCAGCAGCCGACTGTGGCACAAAGGTTCAGAGAAGCAGAGACACTGTAAAGTCATGTCATATTTTAACTCAGACGTTTGAACTCGTGAATGGCTTTGTGCTCAAAATGTGTTTATGTTGAGATCAAACATTTAATGAACCCTGGTACATATATATATTTTTAAACGTTTGCAGCATTTAACATGTGGACTCTACTCTCCTGTTGTATCTTCCGCTCTTTGTGCCGTTCATTCAGTCTTTGTTTTGCAGGAGTTCAGTGTAATTCTGTATTTTCCTCGTGTTAACGCTCTCCAACATGACACAGAGATTGGTTGATCAGTTTTACTTGAACTCTTTTTCATTTTAACGTCTTCTCACTCCAGAGAAACCCTGGGTTAACTCTAGAGTTGATCCCACTGATCCAGACTGGCACTGTTAGGTTTTGTCTGAACTTAAGGATCACCTGCTTCAGTCTCTTCGTCTGGTCCTTCCTCCACCTCTCAGCCAGGTCTTTTTGAATATTTAGTGCTGTACTTTAGTCTGCTCTTTGGGAGAAAGTGGATAACCAGCGTTGTGCAACAGATGAACCCAAGGTTACTCAGTTTGGATTTTTTTGGTTTTATCAACTCAGAACAGAAAAAAAAGTAATGTAAAAAGTCAATTAAACATTAATATATATAATGATTATAGTGGATCAATCAAACCATTTTAACATTTCAACAGTTTTTAGCCAAATTTTATAAATCTTTAGAGAGATTTTTTGGTCAGGTTTCAGAAGCTTTAGTCAGACTTAAACAAGTTTTAGTTGAAACAGACAGTTTGTTCAACATGGTTCAGCAGCAGCTGAGTGAAAAATCAAGCAATCTGATTCTGACCTTGGTGGAAAAATAATATTCAATGATGCATGTTTTCAGCAATTTAATACCAATACAATTCAAAAACATTAGACAAGACAAGACATTTATTTTTGTATAGCCCAATATCACAACCACAGCCGCCTCATTAAAACACTACTGACCATGATCTTTTTTTAACTAAATATTAACAAGTTGTGCACATTTTCTAGCTTTAATCTTCAAACAAATCCAACTGTGTTTTGCCCAAAACTAAAGCTTTAGGAGGAAAAAGGGGTATTTCCTCCTGCTGGTTTTACACAAACGTATATAACTCCTAAAGCCAGCTCCTGCTCCATGCTGCATTTACGTTCTTTTTAATGTAATTGTTTACTTTAGCATATTTTTATTAGTCCATAAACTACTTTATATCAATCAATGAAATGTAATATATTTGCTCTAAAACACGGGCCAAATATTTAATGGAAATGCTACAAACAGCAACACATTTAAGCCTCTTGTAAAGCCTGACAATGGAAAAGCCTCTGTGTTTTTGAGTCCGAAGCCTAGTTTTTGTTACTGCCCATATTAACTCATCAAAACAGTGATTACTCATGTACAGCCTCAAGGTGCCAGGTAACACATAAACGAGTCAGGCATCTGGCTCGTAACAGCCACGTGCTTCCTTATTAGCTTTTACACAACGCACTCAAAGCAAAAAGTAAAAAGACCTGACAGTTTTATGAGATTATGAATAAATATCAACATGTTTTTCCTCTTTATTTTGGGCTGAGTCCAGAGCTGAAACGACAAAGCTCATTATGATACAGTTCAGTTCACAAATAAAACAAGAGAGCTCCATAAACGGCTCTCTTGAATAATTGTCCAGCCGTAGATTAAAATAAATGAATGACAAATTAAATTTTTTCACTGAATACTTAAAGATTAATACCTGCTGCTGGAGGAAATGGGCAGTGGTTGATGTGTTAAGTCGGACATGTGTGTTTTTAGGCCTGAATTTGACCTGGTTTCTGGTTGATTGATAATTTAGGCTAAATTTCAGGCTTGGTGGTTTCTTGTTGTGCAGGTGGTTCCAAGGCTGTTAACCTCTCATGACACGCTGTCGACCGACAAGCTGATGGTCGGATGAAATTCTGAGATGTGTGAACGCATAGATCGGGAGCCTCAGCTTCTTCCTGGTACACTATGAGTTGAGGTCCTATTTAAAACACTAAAATTTCTACATGTATGCCTGACTTTAGGTTCACGTCCCGGACGAGCCCCCATCTTTGGAAGTCAGCTCAAATTTCTTTAATAACAAAGAAGAACCCACAATAATAGAAAAAGAAAAAGGGTAAAAGTCAGCAAATGAAATCAAACTAATCCACAAACTCCCAAAGTAACTGTATAAAACCAGTTTTCTGTAGGATAGATGGATGGAGAACTAAGGGTTTAGTATATTTTTATTTACTCAGCAGTCTTACTCTAAAAGAGACTGCTGATGTTATATATTTATTCATATTTTCTGCAGCTGTATAGGGACAGCTCACAGTTCTGATCTGAACCGTCCGACAGCAGGGTTCTGAGACTTAGTGGATAAACTGATATATGGTGAAGAACATATTCAATCATAGACACTTGATTGAACTCTTGATTAGAAAATGTGGGATAATCAGCTTTATAAATGGATACTTATTATATTATATTATTTTAATGCATTCAGAAACCAACAACAACATCCTGTTAGGAACACTAATAGTGTGTTGTTCACTTTGAAATAGCGTTGCCTGTTTTGGACTCTTCTCTCTGAAGTCTGTAGGTGTGGACTGTTCTTGAATGATTTCACACTTGTCTCCAGTTTAACACCTGCTGCAGTGAAACGCCACGAGCCGCCTCATTAACTGTATTTGTGCGAACAGTGAGAAATGAAGCAGAACAAAGGCCCGCTGCACAACAAACCCATTCATTAATGTCCACAGATCCCACACAGGCAGAGCATCTGCTCCCGGTTAAAATTAAAACTTCAGAGTAGCCTTTCGGGGCCTGTTTTGTGTGACTATACTTGGTCAGATCTGCCCGCTTATACAAAATATATTTCTCTCGTGGCATATTTCAGATCAGTCCAATAACAATCCTCCGCGGAGAGCCTTGGCCCAGTTTCAAATGAGACATTCAGGTTTTTGGCTTAAAGCTCAAAACTTTAGATGGTAAATGAATAAATCCAAGCTGAAAGACTCTAGGAACGAGCGTTAAGTCCCAGTAGTCTTTAGGATACAACAGGGTTCTTAAAGGTTTACAAGGGGTTTCCCCTCCTTTGTGCCCTAGACCCACTGGCAGCATCACAAAGGCGTTTATGTGCTCGGAGAGGGTTGTAATGTAAAAATAAGTAACTGAAAAACTGAATAGATGCCCTTTTATTTGAAAGGGTAAACATCCACGTGATGTAAGAGTTGTCTGGAGTAAAGCAAAAAACATGGACTATTCTTCACAAAGCTACAACAAAGACAAGTGAGTGGATGTTTGCTGTTAGTGCAGTTACTCTTTTAGTGTGAACGCTGCCGAGCAAACCTGTGCTGGTACTTTAGTTTGCCTCCCTGATGAAGGCTGAGCCCTGCTGTGACCATGCCCTGGACCAGAGGTTACCAAACCTTTCAGACCCACAAAAAAAAAACACAACCAGAGAGCACCGGGACAGAAAACAGACACATCTTATCTGCAACAGAAACTGGTGCTGGCAGCAAAAAAAAGTATCACAACCACCACATGCTTTTTATAAAATTTTATTTCATTTTTGAATGATTTCTGGAAATCACTTTAAGAACCCCTGGCCTAGTGCACGAGTCCCCGGTTTCTTTTTCCAGGGGACCTGTATTTCAACCATAATTATGGTTATGCTTTGTGTGTTGTAGTTCCATTTAATTCATTTGATTTAAATTATTTGTTTTATTATAAAATTCATTCATTCATTTTCTACCACTTGGTGTCGCAGGTGACTGGAGCCTATCCCAGCAGCTTTGGGCCTGAGGCGGGGCACACCCTGGACAGTGGCCAGTTAGTCGCAGGGCTAACATTTAGAGACAGACAGTGACAGACACTCTCTCCCTTCACTCTCACATTCACAGACTAGGGACACTTTAGAGTTGCCGATTAACCTGTACATGCATGTTTTTGGACTGTGGGAGGAAGCCGGAGTACCCGGAGAGAACCCACGGTAACACGTGGAGGACTCATCACAGATAAACCGGAGTCGGCCGAGAAATTTGGAGCTGGACGGGTTTTGAACTCACAACCTTCTTGCAGGAGTGTCATAAGATCTCCTGTGAGCCACTTGTTGGGAAACAGAGAGTGTCTTGGGTCTTTTGTCTTTTGATACTGAATCGAACTTTTTTGTTGAGGCATGTTTGTGCGAACACACTGATTGGTCAGGTGCTTATAGGTGCTGTATACTACAATTCCTATGCATTTGTTTTTTACTCAGTTTTCATTCATAAGGGTAATTTTCTGCACAATGCACATCCACCCAGCTGAAAAAGTTTGGGAACCAATAGTTAAGCCGCTTCACATCAGTTCTCATTCTTCTTTTTATAACATTTCAAAAAAATTTGCTGCAAATTCCAAACCACAACTAAACTGAAAACTACTGACCTGAAGTGTTCTGTTTGAACCTGCGCTCACATTCTTCAGATTGTAAATGACTGTCAATCATTTGAAGTGTGTGTTTGTGACTCACGTTAACGTCAGGTCTCAGTGAGTCACCGGCGCAGATAAAGCCTCAGCGATTACTGCTGTTTGAACGGCGCTGCTCTCATGAAAACAGCCTGGGAACGAGGCCATGGACAAACTAACATGTGTTCTCACTTCACCGCCTCCAAAAACTCTCTGATCAAATGCTTGTTTATTCCCCGACACTGACCTCTTTATGTGAGACCAACCCCAGAATAGTTTAGCCCCGTGTCCCGTTTTGGAAAGTCCAGTGAGCACCGAGCCGAATCCTGCTTTTAATCGGACTGTTGTGTGCTCTGGATTTATCCGGCGCACTTCAGACAGGGTTTATGAATGAAAATACTTGTGTTGTCGGTACAAAGAGGGGATTGTCTTTTGTCAGAGACGCCCAAACTTGTTTTAGGGAGACGTTTTAACAAAGGCGGTGTTAATATGCTCACACAAACAGAAACGAGTATCATGCCACCAATTAAAACATTTCAAACACACAGTACGTGTGACTATTCTTGACTTAAACTCACTTTATTTACAAATGACCTCGTAAAGCTATTCAATTTAAAATACCAGTCACTTAACAAGGCCAAATGTTCTGTTTGGAAAAGCTGCACAATCAAAGCCAAGATACAAAGACTGGAATTGCAGAGAATCTTATCTTATTCTTCAAAACCAAAGCTAAATTAGTTTTGTAAATGTCTATGTATTCAACTTTGTGGAAAACTGCATGACTTCAATGGCTCTAAAGATCCGTGACAAATTAGAGTCTATTGTCTAAATTTGAGGGCATTCTCATTCTTAAATGTCACCAATGTAACCAAATTAGACTTTTTAATTTCTGGCATGTGAGACCTTAAGACATTATCAAGCGTTTATTTTCAAGGATTGTGGTTGAATCAGTGGAGCATCAGACAAACAGCATGCCATACTGAACAACATGGACCATCCCCGGCACTGGGCTTTTGAAGAACAGAGAGCAGACAGTGTTCATCTGGGATCAGTGAGAAAAATCAGCTAGTGCCACTTTCAAGCTTTTTCTCAAACGTAAATGTCCAAAACTTGCTTTGAGACTTGTGTTCATATTCTTATTAAACCAGAGAGTAACCAGTCTTTTTTATGCTTGTGAGAAAAATCACTGTTTCAAACACTAAACAGCTTATAGTAAAAAGGAATTATCTGTGGAAAAACAGAGTCATATCAAATGTGCAAGTAACAGCACAAAATGTTGGACTTTTATGTTAGGGTTTAATGATTTCTAATGTAATACAGATTGTAGAACATTTTTTACAGGTTCTAGTGTCCTCTTTATTCACAACCGCTGAACAGAAACAGATTCTGGGCTTCTGTGAAAGATTGTTTTCAACTGAAGTGTGCAGCGAGGTCCAGACGTGTCCTGAGTCCTGTTTGGAGGCAGGCTTTTGTTTTAGAACACATGAATATGCCTTTGTGGTGAGGGCACACTGAGCCGATCGTTACGTAAATAAAGCCGAGAGATAAGTGTGCAGAAACCATCGGAGACTGGACCCACCCCCACAGTTCTCTCAGTGTTCTTCTTACTCATCCAGGTCATCGTAGTGTCTCTGTAAGGAGCTCATGTTCAAAGAGTCACGGCTCCTGTTGACTGTTCGCCCTGTGGGCCATGTGTCTCTGTCTGTGTGTGTGTTAAACAGATTTAAAAGCCATATACTTTATTCTTAAACAGGACTTACAAAGGGGGTTAAAACCTTGGGAACACACAAAAAATCCAAACACTTTAACTCTAGACAATGGACTAATTACAGAGTTTTTGTTTTGAACGGAGCCCCACTTTAACCTGACATCCTTCATCTCGTCTCATCTCCACTTCCTGTTCATATCATCAGTCTCCCAAACGTCCAGCTGGGTTTCTCGCTCCTGCTGTAAAGCTCTGGACCCTGGAGTCTTCCCTGCACGGCTCAAATGACTGCCTCACTTCCTAAATTGAGTCGAGTTCTGTATCGACTTTACATAAGAGCCTCAATTGGGAATCAATCCGACTCTGGCTGCAGTGGAAAGGACGTCTCATGTGTCTCATCGTTAGCTCCAGCCTCTGTGTGCTCTGACCCAGTCCTTTCGGCTCTGAAGCTTTCCAACACAGGACACGGACGGTTTTCTCAGATTTTCTTCAAATTCATTCCACAAAAGTGCCCAGGTTTCTTTACAGCCATTATGTTTGTCAATTTTAAAATTGAACACTTGGTGTTCTGTGGTTTCTTTTTCATTTCAGTTTTGTACTTGAAACAGACACATGCTACATCCTGTCATTCGCCATCATCATCCTCAACCCCAGTCTGCATTGTCCCATTAGCTCAATCTTCAGACAGGGCAGGGCTTTTCTGTGTGGAGTTTGTTACTCCCACGTGTACGTAGGTTTCCTCCGGGTAATCCGCCCCACTCCCCCTCAAATGATCTTCTTGTAATTGATGTAATTGCGTCCCATAATAAGAATAAGTTAAAGTACAATAATGCCTGTTTTGCACAGAGGCTCGTTTGGAGCAAGTCCCTATAATGAAAAAAGTAGCCCCGTTAGAGCTCTTAAACACAGAGCATTTTTATAAATATAAACCATGTTTTGAACAAGAGTTTCCAAATTAAAGCGTGTACAAGTGTTTTTCTTCCTTTTGCAGTGTAGTTTTCTGTTCCTTCTGTGGTTCTAGTGATGAGTAAACCTGCTTCAGACCGTGAAGCTGGTGTACGTCCTGGCCACAGAGAGGCGCCACTGCCCTTAACAATCAATATTTCATACAAAGGTCTGTAAAGAGGCTAAAGCTATTCAGGGATTTGTCTCAAAACATAGGCAGAACAATGTGATGAGTTTTCAGGGCAACAGCCCACAATTTAGGGGGGCCCCATTGCCAACAAATTTTTGGGCCAACAAGCTATTTCTTCAGATCATCATCCAAGATGACCCGGATGACTGAGAACCTTCACAGACACTTCACAGACATTGTATACACGTATTCTTACCAGGCAAGTATAAGGCTGGATATGTAAAATAAATACTTAAAACATTCACTAAACAGTGAAAAAACTAAAGTCTGAGCAATGAGCAAGAGAGAATAAGCTAAAACACATGGATATATTTTGTTTCCAGGGTTGGAAATTTGATTTCATCTTATTTCAGTGAACTCATAAAGACCCACAACCTGAAAACTGCTCAAGTTCAAAAGTGCAAAAGGAGGGTTTATAAACAATGTTTGGCCCTGAATTTTCCAGTTTTAAAACTTTTGAGTCTGGGATTTTGGGGCTGATTAATTAAAGAAAAAATGACCTTTTCTGACACCATGACAAGCTAAATGTCATCTACAATGCACTAGAATTCAGGGAATTACATTTGTTTTTTTAAGTTAAAGAAATTTAGATGCGTCATTAAAATAAAACCACACACAGTATTCTTTCCTGTCGATAGCACAGATAAAGTTTTTTATTAACCTCAGATTGGTAAGGTTAGGGATCCTTTTGGTAAGGATATGAAGTTAATATCAGGTTTCTTTCTTCATAAACAAATAAACACCTTCAACAACCCCAGTTCAGTCGAGATTGAGTCTGGCCTATCTTCTTAGTCACTGACCCATTCCTCTCTCTCTCGTCCTCCATTTTTTCTTTTTCTGTTAATACATTCTTTTTCTAGTGGGAGTATTTTTAGTTTTGAGTGTTAAAGAACGTGTTCTCATCAATGGTTGCTGCTACAGTGATTATGAACAACAACAGACTGTTTGTTTTTTCCACAAAGTCTGCAAAGAATTTTGAGTTTGACCTCAGCTCTACAACGTTTTTTATAAATCTACAAACCAGTATTTCTTATTTTGTGCTCTAAGTTTTCCTCACGCTTACAAGCTCTAACGACTTTGGCAGTTCGGATGGCCACATTCCCCATTCAGTCCTCACAAAAAACCACACCCAGAGGTTCCAAACAAACTCTCAGAGACCTCTAGTGTTTTAAAGAAAAGATGCTTGACCAAAAGCCTAGCTTTCCATGAACGGCTTTTTCATTTATTTTGTCAAAAAAAATGTTGTCAGGACATTCTTTTTTCTTTTTTAATTCTGTGTTTATTGATTTCTTCAGAAAACAAATCACAGCAATAATATGTAACATTGAATAAACCACTTTTCAAAAGAAACAGTAAAAAACAAACGATACAGCGAGCAGACAGAACAACAGGTAGTCTTTGTTTATATAGCGCTCAATGTAAGTTTTGTTTTTTAGTTGTAACCTAACAAAACAATTTAAGATTGGTTTTGTTGCTAATTTAGCATTTTAAATGTAATTAAAATTCTGGCTCAAAACATACATATCTCCTGGAGCACATTGTGTCAAAATAGATTTTAAATATCGTTACACAAATCACCGTTTGAAACCCCTTTCAGGTAAATAGTTGTTGGTGGTAAATTTTGAGTTTACACCCATTATTTTGCTTTACTCCACCTAAATTAAACACCTACATTTGTGTAGTAAAAGGTTATGAGAGTAAGACTTGGTAATATTGCTACAATTTTTGTCATAAAGTATGAACAAAAAAGTACTAAAATGTACCTTCTTTCCACTTCTTCTTTCAACTCAAGACTCAAAATCTTACATTTACTGAAGCATTTAACAGTGTCTTACACAACTACACGTTCTCTGGACTGTTCCTTCAGCTCAATATATTCCCAATAGTCAGCCCTGTTCCCTAAGCTAAGGCCATAACTGTTTCTGCAGCAGTTATTGGTTCATACAATGGGAAAACATTAAGTTAAGTAAGAATAGCAGGGACTAAAGCAGATTGTAATGCGTTGTGATGTCTGAGTGTGTTTCTGGACGGACTTCTGTATGTGTTTGATGTTTTATCGTGAGTCATAAACTGTTTTAACGCAGGCCTTTGGCTCTGAGGTAAATTGAATTAGGCGTTTGCATACCAGCGCTCAAACTGCAAGAATGTAAATCAAAAATGAAATAATAAAGTATGAAAGAGACATAGTGTGTGGGCAACAGGATGATTTAAGTATTGGTCACAGTAATCAGTGGTCAGCGCACGGAAATAAATCGGAGAATGAGGGAAATATTTACAGTTTTTATGTTTTTACACTGTTCAAGTTGCTTTATAAGCTTTTAAATTTACTGCATATGAAATAAGACAAGCATATTTGTATGCCTTCTTCTTAAAGTGACTGGTCTTCTCAGATTTGAAAAATATCAGGAAATAATCAAGAACAATTTTTAGGTGATTGTTGTTTAGTTTTGCGGTGTGTCCACAGAAACGGGGCAGGTTTGAGCTGCTTGTGCCAGAAGTGAAAAAAGAGATTATTTTAATGTCTATATTTCCTTTGAACTTAAAGAAGATGTACCTTTAAAACTGAGACACATGGTCTTTTACACATCTCAGCTACATCTGCCATCTCTTAAAGTGGAACATGTTCTTTTTCTGTCCCTGTCTCAGAGCCACAGCAGCAGAAGGACCTCTCCTGCTTTTCTTTTATAGAAAAAATAAATAAAACCAGACCAATTTTCCCTTTCAAAAACATTCAACAACTACAGTTTAGAGCTGACTTTAAACTTTTAGCTCCAGCTTCAGTGTCAGAACGACAATTATCTCCTCTTCGTTAAACATTACGTGATTAAAGCCAATATTTATCCTTGTCAAACGCAGAAGAAAGTGTAAATAATGAACTAATAAACCTAAATAAACACAGGTCCACTTCGTTCAACGAACAGGAAGTGGACTGATGTGTTACAACATCATTATTTTACAATCTTTCAGTGTCTTTAAAAGGGTTTCCAAGAATCAGTCCAACCCGGGGTTTAGTCTTCGTGACACTAATAAATCATAACATGGTCCATATGTTTAAAAGTAGGACAAGGAACTCGGAAACGGGTCAAAGCCCAAAAGTACAAAACAGGCCCAAAGCAAGCGTCCCAGCTGTTGATAACTGTTTTTTTTTTTTTTTTTTTTTTTTAACAGAAAGGTATGTTGTTTAATCAGCGCAGCTTCAACTGAAGGTTTAATTGAATCAATATAAACGACCGTCATTTCCAGCGGCTCATGACTTAAATGCATTAAGCTTTGATAAAAAATCAACCCCAGACTTTTCACATGACAGGCATTGGCTTCTGAGGAGGAGATCTGCACGGCCGTCCATTTGAAACACGCAAAAATGGCTTTTGGAACAAACTTTGGCTTGACTTTTTTTCCAAACGTTTTCCCATTTTTTTGTAAGATTCTTGTTGAAATAGAAATTGAGCTGAACAACAATGGTCACACAGTAATTTTGATATGGATCTGTAGAGTTTCCACAACTTTTCGCCCATATTAAAGTGTTTTTTATTCGCACTCTTCTTTTAAAATGTTAAAAAATAATTATGTTTCTTAATCTAAATCTAGGCCTCACCGCTAAAGCCCATGCCGTACAGATTATTTTTATTTAACTTTATTTATCCAGGAAAGTTCCACTGAGATTACAAATCTCTGTTGCAGGAGTCCTGTCCCTGTGTGAGTGTGTGGGGAGGGACATGGTGGTGGGGGAGACCAGAATACCTGGAGGAGAACATACAAACTCCAAACAGAAAGATCCTGCCCTGGATGGGAATCGAACCCAGGACCTTCTTGCAAGGTGCCGCTGTAGTGACTCGACTCCAAGTCTTAAGTCTTGGGTAAACATCTGTCCGTGTTCTCTGAGGATAAATGTCGGACTGAGGGATTGTGGTTAAACCTGATCCATGTGGCTACTGTAGAGTCAAATCCAGCTCTGTACTGGCTGCTTTATTTATTTAGGGACAGTACATATTAATGTACAGTCAATTTCATGGACTTGACACTCATTTTTATAAATTATGATTACATCTTTGGCTTTGTTATAAGAATTTTTAGTTCAGATTAATGAGAGAGACGATGGAGACAGCGTACAATTTGAAATGATCAGGTTTAATTCTTTCAGGAATAAAGCAAAGCGCACAGGGTGTAGTTAGCTTGGAAAAGTAAACATTACATGAGATTTTATATCATGCAGTAAAGTTTGTAGGAGGCGTATCGTTCTCCAGTTCTCTTAAATGAGCAGGTATTGTATTTCAGGTTTGACATGCTCGATAGAAGAATGAGAAGTGTCCAAACACACTTGGGCCTGCTCCAGGTGTCTGTCCACCTGCTCCTTCACTGTTTGAACCCACAGCACACAGACACTATCTAAGTCTCTGACCACTGGATAAAAAGAATCAGGAACAAGGAAAAGGATTCTGTTTAATGTAAAACAACTTTATTGGCAAATCGGTTCAAAGGTCAACAAACTATAACCAAAAGTATTTCAGTAACACTTGTGGTTTTCAGATGTTGCTTTTTGAACAAATGTATCCTAGATTAAAAACGTTTGATCTCTGTGATGTTTGTGAGAACACTTTCAATGGAAAATTTGAATTCATTTGAATTTTACATTTTTTAGGTTTTCTTTTTTAGGTTTGTGATTATAGTTAAAATGATAACATTTCAATTTAAAGACATTTGAATCTTATCCTGGACAGATATGGGACTTTAGTGCAAGGGTGGGGGGCAAACTAAGGCCCGGGGGCCACTTGCAGCCCGTTAAGCTGTTTAATCTGGTCCACCAAGCATTTACTAATATTTTATTAATAAACACTGCATAAATTCTGTAGTGATCAGTTGATTACATTATACAACATGTTCCAAACTGTAAATATCTTTCCTAAAAGCAAAAAAAAATTGTTTTTATTGAGCGTAAGTGAGTTCTCTGTGTTGGCCCAGCCAAGAGTCCCATATTTTAATGTTGCCCATGGGGTAAAATAATTGCCCACTCCTGCTTTAGTGGAACAGCATGTCTTGACGTAAAAATCCATCTGGAAATTATTATGGTCATTTATGTTTTTTTTTTGGTTTTTAGACACCAATAATGTATTTCTTTAGCTTTTCAATGTCAAAATGAATGTTTTTACAATTTCAAGCTTTGAAAAAGTTTCAATCTCTATTTTTGTGTGTGCTAAAATCTATTTGAGCACTATAATCATTCCATCAGCGGCTGTGCTGAAAATAAGGATATAAGACACTCGTTACTGCACATTCGTTGTAATATTTTGACACAGTAAAGGGAAAAGCAGCCGGATTGCTGTGAGTTCTACGGGTTAATGATCCAGACGTAGGCTGCGGTGAAAGCTGAGGCTGTGGGAGTGAGAAAAAACTACATCATGTTGTTGGATTGAATGTTCAATCGTCAAATGAAAAAGTCAGTGTAATTTAAGAGGAACTCTGAGGTTTGAGGTTTTGAGTTGTAAACTAAAAACAGTAAGAAAAACAATATGCGCTCGTTAGTGACAGTCTGACAATTTGAACTTCCTTGGTCTTGTCCTGACGTCTTAATGAGCTGGAGAGTCATTCAGCAGATACTACAGCTGAATGTGTAATTATGATTGCACTTTTTTTGTTCAAATGGCCCAAAGCTGATTCTGGTGGAGCATGGTTTACCTTAAAGGCTTTCTCTCTCAATTCCTTCCTCTCCTCCCCTTAAGGTTTGCTGCACAACATTTTAAATTTAGTATTTTGTGAGGTCACAATCGTCTCGACCTGAACATCATTGGTCTGTGTTCACTCCACGGGAGACAAAAGAGCGATAACACAAAACAGTCACACATTTCTAACTCTGCACTGCGGCTGTTGTGTGTGAGACCAAAACAAGCAACAGGTTTAGCCAGAGACACAGGTGTTTATGGTGTTTATGGCTCTAAGCACTGTTTACAATGTGACAGGGTGAACTGACCTTTAAAAAAAGGAAAAAAGCAGCATATGCGTGAGTGACACTTTTAAATAACTACTTTTTTTTGCACTTTGATTTGATTTATGTTTTTCTTCAGTTTGTTTTAATGCAATATTTTGTTGTTCAAAATTAAGTCTATATTTATAATTCAGATTTGTCTTTACTTTACTTGGATGTAGCAGCACTAACTGTGTGACATATGGCTCATTAATTACACTGTCCTTTAACCAAAAATCTGGCCAATGTGACTGAGCTTTACACAAGCCAAGGTTTCTCCAAATATATCACAACAACAGTGTCAGTGAGATCCCATGACGACTCAAGAGGGGGACAAAAGCAAAAGTTTAAAAGATCACTTGAGCCTGGTTTTAGAGGAAAACACTGGAGTGACCTGGAGTCGTTTAGTTCTTCTCAAACCACACAAAGAGTTCAAATCCCTGTAAATGAAATGTGCTTCAATAGAACGTGGGTTTCATATTTTATGTTGGTCATAAATCACTGCTTTGTTACCTTTTAAAACAAAACTGGAAGTGTCCAAAACTGTAAATCATGTGGTTATAAAGCTGACACATATTTCACTAATAAAAATGTTTTAAAGAGGAGCACTTCCTTCTAGAGACCAGTTCTTAGGATAACGTCACTTTACTGACTTTGATTGTACACTGGGTTACTAACAAGGACAACTCCACAACCATATAGAGGTGACATGTTTCCGAATTGAAATGTTAAAATAAAATATCATGAGAAAGCGCTAAACACTCTGTTCCTTTTGTCCTGTCAGTCCTGACCCAGAACTCATGACCAGAGGTGAGAGTAGCACCTCATGCTTCGCTCAACACTGTGAACACGGAGCTCCTCCAGCTGAGGCATTAGCTCTCCTCTAAAGGTCCACTTGCAGCATTTTTTTCAGTTTTTTCAAAACTGATAAATGTCACTGCGGCTCTGGGGCTTGAGAAAATGTGTTGACCTAATCTTTAAACCACACAACAAACTGGAGCGTGTCAACAGAGCCAGTTACTTCAGTGTCAGGGCAAGAAAAGAAGAAGATATGTAATCTAATGCCAATAAGTGTCACAAACAGTATATTTCTCTGTAGCCGAAGACAGCCCTACTCAAACACGGCCTGCAGTGGAATTAGATTGAGGACTCTGTATGGTTTCAATGTGAACTGATCTTATAAGAGCCACGTTTCTCTGTGTTGTGTCTGCCCTGAGGTCGATGAAAAACAAACTAACCTTTTCAAATAAGATTCTCATGATTTTATGATCACAAGTATGACAGCTGTATGAATCAGCCCATTATTTAAAGCTGGCTGCTCAATTTAACCCATTTCCTCGTCTGAGCAACGTCATAGGTCAGGCTTTTATCCAGGACAGATAAAAGTCTGGCTCTGGGCATTTCCTTGAATCATCTGAGATCATTCTGTTCTTAACATGAGCTTTCTCCTCTATACATTTTAAACCCAGACCCTGGGGGATTCACAAAAGGGTTTAAATTTTGAAAAATATAAAACGAGGTACGTGCAAACCATTTTGTGGAGAAAAGACTTTTTATTTGTGCAAAAAGGAGGAAATCAGAAACTGTCTGTCTCTGTGTATTTCTGACATACATCGTCTGAAGGCCACAGCATAAATGAGACTGTGACAATGTTTTGAATTATAATCAGTAATCATCATTTGTCTTTTTGTGCATTAATGTGGAACTTGAACGGAAGTGCTGATGTAAAAAGGGCAGTGTTTTAGGTTAGGAAACAAAAAATAAGGTATTATTTCAATTTAAAATGATTCCTAGTGGCCCCGTCCTAATCCCGAACTTTAGTCAAAGAGATGTAGGATTATTTTAGAGCAGGGCACATTTATATCAGAGCTTTGTTTTTTGTGCAAATGTGAGCTGAATGGCTCATCTTTGTTCACTGCACTGTGACGAATGGAAGCATCTGAACTGTGTAAAAATGAATGGTATTTCTCAGATGACTCATCAAAGCAGATGAAAGGTCAACTAGTGCAGGTCTTTAGTGCTTCTGTTCGTGAAAGACGAGTAAATACAACTGGTTAAAGCCCACAAAGGAGAATCTGGTCATGGCTCATTGTTGTTTTGTCTGAATGAGCAAAAACTGGGCGGCAGATCCCCCCACAGTTCATACTGTCGTTGTGTCCTTGGGCAAGACACTTAACCCACCTTCCCTCCAGTGGCTGTAACACTGGTAAAGCGCTTTGAGTGACTAGTAGGTGGAAAAGCGCTAAAATAAAAAATAATAATAATGATTTTAATAACTGATTTTTCATAAGTAATGTCATCAGTGAGCCGTTGAATCCACCAGAGAGCCCTTCCAAACCACAGTGAGAGAAAAAGTATATTTTAAAGCTGTGTGGGTTGTGCTAGAGAACGTGTAAAAAAAAGACACCCCGGTTAAAGGGAGTGGGGGGTGGGGTAATGTGCTTCACACTCTGAGCCAGTCTACAGTGAGTTAATACTGTATAATCAGTTCAGTGATGGACGTCTGACATTTCTGTAAGTGACAGGTGACGGCTGATGGTAAACAGAACCATGAAGATCAGTGTTTATGTGTTTAGACACGGATCTAATAGAGAGCCGTCATGAACTGGACCGTTTAGAGAGGTTAGACTCAGATGACCTAAGTGAGACATAGTTGAGACGTTTGTTTGGATAAAAGTCTCAAAGTCCCAAATCCAGAATCAAATTGATCTCCTGACGTTCAGCCTGGCTATTGTTACAGAGCAGATAAACCCTGCTGGAGCAGCTGTAAGCATTTTATTAGAATGAGCAGGGCTTTATGAGATACTGCTTCTCTGATTGGTTCACAGCTTTTTAACAGATGTGGCTGACAAATAGTTTGACCAGTTAAGATTCATTAATAATCAGTGAGTGGGCAGAAACCAGGAGACTGTTTCCTGGATCTAAATAGCATCTGGAAAATTGATTTTAAAACATTTATTCATTCATTTTCTACTGCTTATGGGTGACTGGAGCCTATCCCAGCAGCTTTGGGCCTTAAGCATTTAAAACAGCTTTGATATAAAAAATATATCCTCATTTTTATTGAACATATAATTACAGCCATTCACCGGTCATCATCAGTCACACCGTATATTAAAGTATCAGAGTAATAATGTTCTCCAAAATATTTAAATTTATTTATAGAGCTCTTCTGTCTCTTCTGTGCTGCACACAGTGCAAAAAAATTTAAAAATAAAAACAAATACTTGCTTTTACAGTATAGGTTGTATGTTAAAGTTAATCAAGTTAAATAATCCCACTGAAAAAAAAGCACGGTCAGATCAGGTCCGTTATAACGTCCAACATAACAATTCCAACATTTTTGTGATAAGACTACATTTTTTTCTTACGCTCCATTTCTAAGTCTACAGTAAATTGCTAAATCAGTGATGTTTTTAGTTTCATAAAATCAAATTATGATCGTATTACAGCTAATCTGTAAAAGTACACATCCTTTAAGGGTTCAGTGGAAAACTGTGGAAAGAGAAGAAGCGGTCCGTTTACAGGGACGTTCAGGTTCCCATCGGGTAAGAACATTACTTTGGCTCGTTACAGACACAACTTGTTAAAGGCCACACAGATGACTTTACTTTATGAGAAGCCACGCTGAGCGCAGAGAAAAAACAAGCCAATACTAATATCTAAAGCCGATCCTACCAAAACAATCCAAAAGATCTCCAAACACAACAGAAAACATGGCCGAGTGTTTAAACAGAAAAGAGGTCAGAGAAGTAAAGAAACGGTTTAATGTGATGTAGACACAGAACATCAACAACATATACAGTATATGTATATAGCTCTGGAAAAAAATATCAGTTTCTCTGGTTTCACTATTTATAAACATGTGTTTGTGTAAAATTAACATTTTTGTTTTATTCTATAAACTACTCACAACCTTTTTCCCAAATTCCAGATAAAAATATTGTGATTAAGAACATTTATTTGTTGAGAGCAACAACTGGTCTATAATAATAATAAAATAAAATAAAATAACAAAATAAATGAAGTGTTGTCAGACTTGGAATAATAGAAAGAAAATACCTTACACTATACACAATACTAATGTTTTAACTTAGGAAGAGTTCAGAAATCAATATTTGGTGGAATAACCCTGATTTTGAATCACAGCTTTCTTGCGTTTTGGCAGTGCTCTCTTAATTTCTTCCAGAGCTGTATTTATATATCTACATGTTTAATAGACAGTAGAAGAAGAATGGACCAGTGGCTGAAAAGGAAACAGGAGCAGAGGTTAAAGCTGGGTTTAAGAAGTCTGCCCCTAATTGACTTCTATAAGAAAGTAACATCACAAAGAACTAAAACATATTTTTCTCATTGTTTTATTTTTTTTAAAACCAATTAAGAATGTGTTGGGCCCAAAACCTCATAAACAACAAACCTCATTTTGAATAAAGTTTTAAAATACTGCCTGCACACAAACATAGAAACTACACTATTAACCCAGACCTTTCACTTTTACTCATGTTGTGGAGATAATTATTTGCTACTGATGGTGTGTAATCTCTGTTTGTCTATGCACTTTAATTCAAAGCATAGAGTTTACCTGCTGTAAAAATCACCCTGCGACAAACTGACCATTGTCCTGCGTGTACCCCACCTCAGACCCAACACTGCTGGGATAGGCTCCAGTCACTGTGAGCCCAAACGGGAAAAAGCAAAAGAAACTGAATGAATGTCTGCTAATGCCTTGCTTTGCCTGTATGTATGTGTCACTAAAAATAACAAATTACTAATATTTAGAAAGTAAAGTTGTGTATTTCAAACAGCACTCCAGTTAAAACAGCAACAAAATCCCCTGAACGCAGTTAAAAAGTGCACAAACCGACGGGAATATGGTCTTTAAATCGTTTATAGATGAAGTTTGTGACAAGAGCAACTAGAGCTTTAATGGAGACTGAGATCTGACCATCTGCTAAAGGCAAACAACACAGCAGGAACAGACTGGAACTTAAGTCCCAAAGTACAATTGTTTTATTGAATAAAAAGAATCATCAGAATCAACTGTCCGTCAGTATAAGGCAAATAGCAATCTGCTTTTACATTAAAATAAATATTAGTTAATTATACTAATTGTTATTGGTTGCTATGCATTCTGGATGAACTGAGCATTTAGTTTGTTTTTATGGATACTTAAAGCACTTTATTTACACTGTAACCTAAAAAGTACATTTATGTTTTATAACCATTGTAATGTTATTTAATGTTTACTTTGAATTGTATGGACCCTAGGAAGCTAATGGAGTTCCAAATAAATAAATAAAAAGAAAATATTGACTATTAAACATGAGATCCGCTGCCTCTGAAGTGTCCAGTTTAGTGAATATAACTTTCATACTCTTAAAAAATAAAGGTGTATATGTTTTGGATGACGTTGCTTTTGGAAGAGTCTAGAATAGGGACTGAGTTTTCCATAAGCATAATTATTTTCATTTTATAATAAAATGTTCATTTCACAATCACTATTTACAGCAATAGCAGCAAATTAGTATATTCTCTGTCTCTTCAAAAACCAAAAACCTAATTCATCTTGCTCAAATCTCCTGTCCCCTTTTCTGTTGGCTTTGTGCAGCAAACTTCCCCAGGGCAGATGCCTAGTCCATCTCCAGTCTCACTAAGACTCGCACATGTAGCAGTAGCCCCACTAACAGCCACATTATGCAAGTGTCTTAGTGCCGCTGCCATTTCAATTAAACTCAGATGTTTAGTTTAACTTTCCTGAGGGAGTGACAGGCTTTGTGGCTCAAACATACGGAGCAGAAATTGACCGGTTCACTGGATTTACAGAGTTGTATTTGTACAGAATACACTGGACTGAAAATTTAAACCCAGTCTAATAGTAGGTATGTACAAACCATCAACTATGTACAGATTTGTTTCATACAGATCATACATTTTACTCAAAGCATAAAGAAAATATCTGTTTACATGCAGCATTAAACTTTCATACAAGTTTAAACACAAGAAACCTCTGAAACTTGGAAGTCTGGAGATTAGTATGATAACTCTGGTTTATTAGTATCTTCACTTTCACTTTTTATCTCTTTGATTCTCTAGGGTCACTTTAGATTTGCCATTTGACCTGTACATGCATGTGTTGGGCTTTGGGGACATGCAGAATCCTCACTGAAAAGCCGGAGTTGGCAGAGGATAATTGAACTCATGACCTTCTTGCTGTGAGGCAGGAGTGCTAACCACTAAGACGTATAAACACGGGTCTGTTAGTAGGAAACTTTAGGAAAAATTAGTTCAGTTTGCAGATGAGATTGGCATGTGTTCTATCCTACTTGTAAGACTCCACAGACCCACAAAGGAATTTGAGAAAACTGATTCAACTTAGGCCTCAAACAAAATCTGCGTATCATGAAACTTTATACAAGGTTTTGTTAGAGTGCAACACTAAATCATTAAATTACTGTTAAATATACCTTGCCACAAAGTTCACCCTTTGTGGGAAAAGTTACCTCTGCCGCTGTTGTATAATGTGATTGATGTCTGAATGAAAGTTCTAATAGTCGTAGCTTTGTGGGTTTTTTGCCAGAGCTTTATATTTACACAGTGGTACCTGTTCTTCGAGGAGCTGGAGCCAGAGCATTTCTCATTTAATCTCAGTTGATCCCAAACAGATTACAGCGATGTGATCTCTCGATGATGGATGTAAACTCACGTTAAAGTGTGTGGAAAAAGATACTGGGTTGTATTTGTTACAATGTGAGTGAATTTGTTTATTGTGACTCATAGACTGACTCATGTAACACCTGACTCAGAGCCATAGCGTTTACAGTGAACAGGTAAAAGCACTGTAAAAGTTACTCTTTGTTGCTTTGATTAAGATAAATCCAGACATTAGGTTCTCTCACGATATATGCACAACAATTTCTGCAACAACATCTGTAGTTCCAGAAATGAATGACAATAGCAGAGAATCGTTTTACAACCTGTATAAGATAACTGTCATAAAATATTCTTACATAGATAGATGGTTATATAAGCAAACCTATAACAACTCACCTAAAGCTCTCTTTGCAACACAAATTTGTTATGACTCGATTCCTTTTGTCTTTAAGAACACTTGACAACTTCCTTTTGTTGCCTACAGTTGAAAATTGCTCAGTATACATATACGTGTGGGGTGTGCAGTTAACATGGTGGCCTCGCTTTGTCTTTATTGAAACACAAATTAAGTGTTACTAAGTTTGTCCTTTCCTTTAAACAAACACTCCTTTAATATCCCATTTTAACCACATTTTAGAAAAAAAAAACTCCCCAGATTTTCAATATTATATGGGAAAGTCAGATTATATTTGTTATTGACTGACCCAGAAAACACCTAACTATGATAAGAAAACTTTTAGTTGTCCCTTAGTGGGGAAATTGCATACTAACCATCAGACCTATTAACCATTTAACCAGTCAGCCAGCCAATAAAATAAACAGCCAACTATCCATCTGACCAACCAACCAACCCGACTAACCATAAACTAAACTACTGACCTCTGGACCATCCATCTAATCAAACAACAAACCATCTGACCAACCAACCAACCAACCATATAATGCACCAACTATATAACAAACCAACCAATGAACCATCCAACTAACCAGCAAACCACACAACATAGCTTCCAACCAACAGACCATCTAATGGTAGAAGCTTTGTTTGTTGTTCAAAAAAACAAAATCAAACAAGAAAAAAACAAAGAAACCAAAAAACAACCAACTAACAAATCAACAATTCAAGCTTCTGACCAATCAACTGACCATCTAACTATCAAACAAACCAACCGCAACAAACTCAGCATCCAATATTTATCTATTTGCCACTTTGTGTTTTGTTACATTCAATCTTTGCAAAAATAATTTGCTTTCATGACAACAGATTTCAGAATAAGCAGTGAACAACTGTATTTTTACAGTGCTTGGTTTGGCTAAGTAGGCTAATTAAGTTTAGAAGCTAAATTGCAACCTATTATAGCAAACTGTCCATCCTCCCACTTTTATTGGAATTTCCCATCTTTTATTCAGCTGCACACACCCTTTCATTAACTATGATAATCCTGTAAATTGTATTATTTCATTTTATGGTTCTTCATACTTTCCTTAATGTTATGTCTTTCACATGACTTATTTTCATCTGGAGGCGGAGCTTCTGTAAGAGTAAACATAAATATGTTTGTGTGAATCTCAACCGACTGACAGGATGTGGTTATTTGTCATGTATTAAATTTGTAGTGCAGGAGCCGGGCCAGCATTTTCCCTTGGGCCCCATTTAGGTTCAAATATTGGTCCCAAGTAGGTAGTCATATGGGATTTGATGGTGTTCAGAAATAAACCAGAATTATGCTTAAGTTTTTTTTTACATTTTAATTGATGATTAGAGACCATGAGTGACTTCAACAAGAAGGAGAAAGGGAAGGATTCTTTATTCTTGATTTAAATTACATTTTATTTTGTTACCAGACTGTAGATTCTCCTGAGGCCACATTCAAGACATTTACATTTCAGTTTGAGGCTCCACAAGTTTCAGACTTATGAGAGACACTTTTGTTAAAAGTCTGTTGACACAATAAACATTCTTTTTTCAATGTGGAGTTTTAGCATTGCCCATTGACATTAGAGGTTTGACATTTAAGAAAAAAATTATCAGATGATGTTGGTGTCATGTGGTTCTTTGAGCCAGGTTCAGACCATGACTATGTCGACAGAGACATCATGTTACAGACTTGGCCTAAAGACACATAACAGGCTTTTAAATGTATTATTTTTTACAATATACACAACATCTCTTTAATCGCATAAAGCAATTAACTCTGGAGTTGAAAAGAGTCTCAATAAAACTACATTGATAGGACTTCTCATACACCCTTTATTAGCTAAACCTTTCCTCAGGCAAACGTACTGTTTGGGGATAAAATTTATTATAATTGAAATCAAAATGGACTTAATCATATGGGCTAACCAAGCGTTTCTCATGGAACCTCCTAAATTCCACTTCCTGACTTCAGCCAAGGTGGAAGTGTCTTCCCTCTGCTCCTGCTCTCTGCTATCTGCTGTGCTTTTGTCTCGTTTTGTCTTGTCTCGTACTTTTTCTCTCTTTTCTCTGATTCAGCTGCATGCTGGACTCCTAGGAATCGACAAGGTGCGTTTCTGTGACGTGAGTGACAGTTTATTAAAGGATTACATCAAAGAGTCGCACAATCCGAGGAGCTGATTCGACATCTTCAGCACGGACTGTGGACATACAGAAGGGACTTTAACACCGGGAGTCAGACCTGTGAGCTACTACGCTGCTTAACGGATATGAAGGGGTTTTCATCCGGAGAATGGTGAATAACATCGAGAAAACGGACTGTTTGAGTTGCGTTGTATTGTATTACAGTTCTGACAAGGCATAGGTAACATCAAGGTTACTCCACGAAATGGACGCGCGCCTTGTCCCTCTTGGAAGCCGAGCTGGCAGCTGGGTCTTATCTTATCCGCTTGAGATTTTCTGTCCCCAGGCAAGGCCACTGACTCTCACTCCAACAGACTGCCTTTTCATCGCCCAAAAGAAGCCTTGGAATCTTATCCTAAGACCAATCCCAAACCAAGAGTCTGCCATGTTTCCATCTGTCTGACCCTGTACTCTACCCCCTTGTCCCTTCCCTCCCTCAGTGTAAGTCATTTTAAAAACCCATCACGTGACCGCGTGTGCTGTCATCCCTATCCTATAGCTGCAAATGCAGTTATGTTTGTTGTAGTCATGTTTATGTTTAACTACAACTGTAGTTATGTTTGATGTTGTTGTGTTTGATGTCTGCTATGTTTGTACAATGCCTTATTTCATTTTCCGGAAGATCTTTGCGCCGGAACAAATGGCTGCATTGGTGTAGTTGCAATCTTTCTGTGTCTATCTATGTATACATGCTATATGTTGCACTGCATTTACATTTCACTGCTGGTTGTATATTCTGTATATAACTGTGTACGAGACAAATAAAACTCTACTCTAAATGGTCCTCGAGTAAGGGCACAGCCATACGGTGAAATACGGCGAAATACAGCAATATACCTCTGTCCACCAGAGGACAGGTTCCAAAAGCGGAAATATAAGGAAGAAACCCAATGGCAACTTTATAAGTGTAAAGATGGTGTTTACAGCCTGGTACAAAAGATGGCTCTGGTCTCCGGCTGCCTGCACGCATGAGCCACCCTCATGATGCACCATCTCAAGAAGGATACACGAGTTGTATGAAAAGGAGAGGACGACAAAAGCGACGGCGTTTGCACTCACCGGAGACTACAATAAAAATTGTTGCTGCATACCCCTCTAACACTGGGTAGTTGTACCCCTGCATTTATGAACATCAAAGGAAAAAGCTTAACCAGATAAAGAAAGTCAACTCCTGGGCAAAAAGCAATTGAATGTATTTGACCAAGAGTTAATTTGCTGATTTCAAGGCAGAGTGTGTTGAATCTACTGTATCTTGTGTTGCAGTTACTTTGTCTTGGTAGTCTCTTTGTCATGATTGGCTAGTCCGGTCATGTGACAGGTAGTGTGACAGAATGAGTGAGGCGCATAATTTAAACATGCCTGGATATGTTTTTTCTGCCCAGTTATTCAAAACTCAGAAATCCCAGTCTGGATCAGTGGGATCATGAAGTAGATTAATAAATCAACCCTGGGTTTCCCTTTGGAGCTGTGACTTGTGAGTGTTCATGTGAAACAGTCAGCACTAAACGACCAATCACATCTACAGGTCTGAGATCTGTGAACATAACAAACTTGTACAAAAAGAATGGCACCACAGACTGAAAGAAAGACACATACACAATTGGTAAAGCCCCACAACCAGACAAAGTGTGGAGTCTTCTGTGTGAAGGTAAAATCACAGGGGAAATTAATCAGGGGATCTCAGTATAATGTAAACATTATGTCACATATAAGGTGCTATATAGGTGGATATAAAACATAATACATGTATTATGAACCTATAAACCAACTGATGTCACAATACAAAATCAAAGTTTATGTTTGGAATAATGTGCAATTAATACATACCTGGGGATCATCCCTTGGACCTGGTTCAAACTTGAGCAATCCTTCAGCAAACATAAAAGATCCTGAAACAGATCTGTTATTGTGAATGCCCCAGACATGACACCCTGCACAAAAACATTTCAGCCAATCAGAAGCACATGTTTTATCAGATCTAAAGCTGGTGAGGTTTGATCACATGACTGACAGGAGACAGATGTCTAATGTCAGGGCCTCCCCCGTTCTCAGTATTTCTTCATTAATCGTCTCATTATGTGTTTGCAGACAATCGCAGCGACTGGAATGATTGTTTTGGATCGCAGCTATTCCCTCTGATTAGACTTTGTTTTTAGTGAAAAGTCTTCGGCTGTCAGGAGTGAAGAGATGCAAACACACTTCCCATGCATAGCCGCTTTGATTTTTGAAATAAATTATGCTAAAATATGAGGTTAAATATGTCAAGAGCTACTTCAGGGCGAATCAGTAATATTTGATCAATCATTGCTTTCAATCAGCGCTTAGTTTTTCCAATATCAACAGAAGGGATGTCAAAGGTTACCAATTGTTAATAAATGCTTCTTTTAAAGTATTGGAAATATGGGTTTATTATAAAAGGGTGGGTCCACGCACACTGTTTTTAATCCAAATTCACACACAGGCCCAGTTACTGCTTGTCTTTCTTCAAAAATGTGCATCTTAATCCAAAACATACAGAGGAACTGCCCAAATGGAGCTGTGAAGGTGCAGCGAGATAAGAGGCAGTTGGAGAAAAAGGATATTTTTTGGAAATATTAAAGATTACATAAGGAGGCAATTTCCATAGAAAAGGTAAGATGTATCTTCTTGTTCTTGTTCTGTCATATTTCAAAAATAAAGAATGATAAATGCTGTACTTTTTGGTTTATTAGCAACACCTTATTCAATTCAGCATCTATAAATTTTGTTTCTGGATATTTTAATACTGTATCCTTTTCTAAAAACAGGAGCAGAACTTGTGACATGAAAGAGTGAGTTCCTAAAATGCAGCTGCTGCATCTCTAGTTTAAAGTTTTATTGTACTGTTTTTCACAGCAGTACACGTTTTTACACTAAACCTTGAACCTCTCACTCTCTTCTGAACTGTAATAAAGTTCCCCTGAATATGATTTATTTTCTCACGTGAAAGCAATACTTTGGTTGCATTTGTGTGTCACTCTTTATGTATAATATGTTAATTTAGTCTTCCACTAAATATAACTTTTCCTACACTTTGTTATTCACAGACCAGTACCGTGACATGTTTTGATTGCTACCAGCAGCCTTCAACTAAAGTCTGCTACTTCAGACCACTGCAAGACGGAGAACCGTGTAATGGACTGGGCCAAAGCCAGAATTATTGGAACCGAGTGTGAACCAGGCTGAGAATGCATACACGTTGTATCTACTATAGGGGGCTCTGTTGTCCTATTGCTCTTCCAGGTAGGATGACAGTGTCCTTAATTCTCCCCACTTTGTTTTGATGTGGAGCTGCTGCACCCAAAGGATCTCCTGCTGGCGACATGGATTTAACCTTCGAGTGAGCGTCGTGTCCAAACAGATCTGGAGGAGCATCAGCAGTGGGTATGTTGGTGACATTCATGGTGTGACTGGTGCTGTAAGCGGAGTGCACAAACCTGATACTCTTTGCAGTTTGTTTGTACATTACCCTGTGGGCTAAAGTTCAAATACATTACTCACATCAGCGCATTAACCACCACCACTTTATATTGTAAACATTATAATACCTCACAAACAGGTTTACATTAGGACTATTGTCTCATATGCAGGAGCACTTAAAATGACTTATTTTTTGAAGTTGTTTAACATATTCTGTCTTTTTAGAGACACCAAACAGAGCTAATCGGAATGTTGTGTAAAAAATCCTTTTAAGTTTTTTGGGATAAACCAGACATATAAGAGATGACAATGCCTTTCCCTTTTGTCTCTTATTCCTGTCTGTTAGGTTTCTGTGTCATCTTGGTTTTGCTGAATGTACCCCAGATGGACATTCAACAAAACCAAGAACACAACATTTAAATTCACTTCAAACTTGGCAATACTTTGCGTCAAAAACTGGTCCATCACAAAATCTGGTGACAGCAGCTTCAAGAGGATGTATCAGCCCAGAAGAGTTAACCCTGGTGGGGCTGAGTCTGCAGTCCACCTCCACCTCAGAGAAAAGGGCGTTCCTCTGACGACAGCAATGTCTGAATCCTAGGCAGGCCAGAAGAGCCTGGTCCAATCACAGGATGTTTCAGGTCAAATCCCTCCCTCTGAGAGATATAAGCTCAGCTCTCACCAGTTGAACACAGAATTGAAAAAGTTCCTTGGACGAGGAATGCAATGTCTTCATTTTGAAACCTACGTCCAAATGCCTTTGTTTAAACCTTTTCTTAATCAGACAAATGTTTTAATGTGGTCCTACACTACTCTAGAAAAAGACTGACTATGTAGACTTTTGACACTGTTAAAGTCAATCCGCTCAATGATCCAGCTCTTATCTGTGCAGTGTCCATTACATGTTCTTGTGTCAAGTTAAGAAGAAACAGGCGTCTCTCATGTCATAAAGGTAAAAGACATAAAGCTGCCTTTTGTTTGCATTTATTGTCAGTTTGGTTTTGAGTCTCATGTTTCTTTTTTGAAAAACCATCAAAAGGCCACAGGGAGAGAATGGGAAAGCGGCGCGGCTATTGAAGTCCAGATAAAATGGCAACACCCAGCCAAGGCCTTTTGTTTAACCATTTGCCATGCCTCTGGGGAGACATTTGGTGTTGCCAGCGATGTTTAATTACCCACAGAGTGTTTGAGAGCTCTATGATAAAACTGGGGTTATTCTGTGTCAAACGCAGGCTGCAACTTTATTCACAGTGACAAATGTTTCTTCAATCACTGTGTCATCATTTACTTTCACACCAACATCTTCATTTATTCCACTTGTTTTTGATGTTTTGCAATAACTGTTTAAATAATTAATCTGTTCCTGTTGCTGCTTTAGTCCAGGTCCACTGATGAGAAACAAAATGAGAGCTGGAACTTATGTGCACCACTTCCTACATCAAAGCTGGAATCTATAAAAGTAAATGAGTAAAAGTGGCTCAAGTCCTCCTATAACCAGAGGGTTGGCGTTTTGATTCCAGCTCTCCCGGTTCATACTGTTGTTGTGTCCTGTGTACATACGGCTCTGGCACAATGGCTGCTCTGGCGTTGCTCGATGGTTATGTCAAGAAGGGTGAGCTCCTTTTTTAAACCATGAACATTTTCTGCTCTATGATAATGACAATTTTCTATTTTCTTTAGATCTATGTTATAAAATTGGGTGCAGTTTTAGAAAAAACAATGAGGAGGAGTCGTGTGGAGCGCAGTCCGAGCACAAGTCCTCCACTGGGATTTATGGCAACCGTGTAAATCCAGCTGCCAGTTATGTATTAAAATGAACTGCATTTAGACAGTATTGGGCAACACTTTACACACATCATTTGATGTATTAATACTTAACTACACTCTTATTGTCTGTAGTTATTATGAGTGTTAACCAGTTTTGAGATCATGATTGTGCAGGATGCATGCTTCTGAAAATGAATTTGTGTAAGTTATTTTGAATAATGTTCATTCCATGATTCCCCAAAATTAAATTGGACTTCTTCTAAGCACAGACCTAGTTCTACACTTGTTTTTATTCTTCGGAATAACAGAGTAGGACAAATATGCTGTCCATAGTAGAGTATATCTACTTCTAACCACTGTTGTTAACACCTGCCAGCACAACTTTACTTTGTTAAACTAAGAGAACTTCTTCACCTTTATCTGAATGTTTTTCTGGCATGTGCCCTTTTTGATTGTTGTGGACAGTGATATTATATGATCAGTTGTTATTAACCATTTAAAAAGAAACATTTATAAAAGTGGACTTAGCCAAATAGTGGTTTGACATCTTTTAAGGACACAGCCGAGGTCTTGTCGGTCCATTGACTTTAATGTAAATGCGATTTATTCAGTGTTTACTGCAGTGTACGTTACAGCGGGAGAGGAATGTAAAAGGGAACTGTGTGCGAGGTTAAAACAACAGCTGAGCAAATGGTGCGTTCAAGTGTTCCTTCAGTTGTGCTTCAATTGTGCTATACAAATAAAATTGCCTTGCCTTGCCTTCAGAGCTGTACATTTCAGCGTCGTGTGGGGGCAGAGGCGGCGACCACCGATCCTTTTGGAGCGGATGCAGAAACGGGATCCTCTCCGGGAAGAAAAAGGCCCCCAGAGTTAAGTGATTCATCCACAACAACAGCTCGCATCAAGGCCGCGTTGTCCCGGTGTACCCCCTGCACCGGCCCCCTCCCACTCAGGTGTCCCGCTCAGACCATTCAACACAGTCCAGCCTTTTTCAAACCCGTTTAACCTGATGTGACTCGGACAGAGAGGGGCTCTTCAGTGTTCACAGGACAAGACTTCTGAGAGTGTGTGTTGTGTTTTTGCTTTTTGGACATGTTGCACATTTCTTTGAATATCTGTTTAACTGACATTGGGCTCTTAGTGTTGTAAAGGGGGAGATTGTGGCAACATGTACATGATGTGCTGCTTGAATGAAAAAACAGAACAGAAATCCATCCTGTTTTATTCAAAGTTCATTAATTTCCACTGTTGTTGTTGTTGTTTATTTCTTGACAAAGATAGGTTCAGGTGCATTAATCATAAAAAAAAAAAAGCCCCGCACCAGACTGTTGCTCTCCGAGTTATAGGTGTGTTTTAGGTTTGTTGTGTTGTCACTTTGTAAACTACATCTCAGCTCTGCTCTGATTGGATGAAAGCACCTGGTGATGTTTACTGACAGTCTGAGAACCTTCACAGACTTACTGACAGATGGATTATCTAATCACCACCAGCTTTTCATCTAAAGAACCTACCTTTTCTAAGACGGATCCAACATAGAAGCTTTCATGACCTGTGCATTTTAGCAGCGACAGTAAAGACTTGTATTGGGTCACTCCAGGGACAATTGCTCGATGGGAATAAGAACAAACTCAGGCCACACAGCCATTCTCTAGCGTTAGCCTAAAACAAAACCAGTGGGAATTTTTCTAAGCATTTAATTAAGTAATCTTTCCCCAAAACACTGGACTAAAAATACTTTTATCTTGTTAGACATGATGATGGAGTGGACCATGAATGCATCATGTGTCACCTGTTTGCAGCTGCTGCTTTGTCCTTAAAACGTGTTAATCTGCAACTGCCAACCCTTGCTTCCTGCTTCTCGCTTTTATTATCGCATTAAATTCCGATCTTTGACTCTAAAAACAATGAAAAAAAGTCCGCAGGCCATGGGTCAAATGTAAACATGCTCTAAAGCATGTTCCTCTGTTTCCTGCTTTTGGAAAAACGTACAGAGAAAAGATGGCTGTGGGGATTTTGAGCCAAACAGTGAGGATAAATAACACCAACTTTATTAACGTTTTTTACTGGAGTATCTGAAGGCAAATCCAGTTCTAATACATTTACAAAAGTATCAACCGTAAAGAATTTAAAAAATGATATATTTTTTTGTATTAGGTGTGGAATGGAAGGAGTACTCTGAGGTTGGTGATGTGAGGGTTATCCGTCTCCTGGCTTTACTTACAACTGAAGCCAAGGGTCAGAGCGACTCGGCCAAAAACAGCAGAGCGGTGTTTTTATTTGACGGAGGAGGAAAAGTGTACAGGGTGCTTGAATCCAGACCACACTCACTGCCACTCACTCAACCAGCTGCGTTCAAAGGCTCGTATAATCCAGCGCTTCTTACAGGTTTGAGACAGCGACCTGTTGGAGGATGCTTAAAAGGAAGCGGGTAATGCAAAAAGGCTCTTTTAAGATTTCTGAATTATGACTGTGTCTTGCAGTAAATGAATGATGAATAATGGTTATAATATCTTCTGTATTGAGCTCAAACAGCAGCTGAGAGACATGGAACTGTGTGTCATGACGCCGATAAGACCAGCTTTAACAGTTAGACTTCACGTATTTGGATTTTTCTTTTGTCTACATTAATAAAAATATGTTTCTTCACAAATAAATCCTATCAATTCATTAAAAGCTGTTAATGATCACAATGCACATTTATAAATTCGTACAGATAGAGTTTGAAAAGAACAATGATCATTTTTGTTTCCCTGATGAAGGCCGGTTGGGATGAAACGTGTTGGGGCTCAGTAGAGTCAAGGACACGGCTTTTAACTGTAAGAGAGAGTTATTTATTATACGCCATTTATAAAGGACTTATAAAATGCTTTTTTGGTAAAGGCTTGTAAATATATGAGATTTTATTTTGGTGATATGTGGAAAAAGACTATAAACAAACCAGCACTGACTTTTAAATGCTTTATTAACCCATTTAGAAAGTGTTTGTTGTAAGTAATAAATATCTAGAAAAGTGACAGATCATTTTCTAATACATTGTACGTCTTTTAACACACCTTATCAAAAAGTTACCAAAGTGTTACCAGATTATTTCAATAAATTAACTTTCATTAATGCTTTATTAATTAATTATCTTTTAATTGCAAATGCATTAATGCTCTGCTGCAGACCTCTTCCTGTCTGTACCTGTCTGCTCAGCATTTTATTTTCCTGAGGAGGGGGGCCGTCTGTCTCACTTTCTCTGCCACTCCAAAAAAAAAGAAAAAAAAAAAGAAAAAAGGTCAATATTGGGAGGCGTCCTGAAAGCCCTTTCACAGGAGTATTACAGCTCAGCCCCGCGCTCCGATAAGCCTCCGGTTACATCCTCTCGAGACCGGGCTGGTCATTCTCCTCTGGCCGCAGGGATGCGCGCCATAAAGGCCAAGACGAGGATCACAAGTCCATTGGTGTGGGCTATTAGTAACATTAGAGGCTCTGACCTGTGACTAGGGTCCTGTGCTGATTCCCACACAGGACACGCAGTGAGTGGGCGGCAGCTCAAAAGGACAGTTTGTGTGGGCCTTTCAGAGCTGCGGGGCGGGTTAATGTGCTGCTCCGCGGTGTTTGTTGTGAAGGTATGAGTCAACACTGGGACACACAGGAATGGGATTAGCACATGATACAGAAACAGAGGAGGGACTGCAGGTTTAAATGGGAGGTATTTGATAAATGAGTGGTGTTTTAACGTCACATCAGGACTGTTTTAAAACTACGTTGTATTGTTGTTCTTGTTTCTGGTGCTGCAGATCATTGCTGTAAATAAGAATTGGTTCTCAATTGATCTACCCGGTTTAATAAAAGGTTAATAAAAATGAATGTAGGAAAAAACAGGACCTTAAGCCTGTGATATTCTAATTATCAAAAAATGTATAAAATTAAGTCACTACTTCATAATAATATTGACAATTGTGATCCATTTTAATGTTTGATCCAAAGTAAGTGCAAAATGTCAAAACAGAGCAATGATGACATATCCATAAGAGTCTGGAGGGCGCAATATTCATGAATGTCATTTGTTTTGTGGAGACTATCCAAGCAGCAGGTTTGTCTTCTGAAATAGTAGGGTCACTTTAGTGTATTTTGTACAAAAACAACTTTGCTGGGGTCCAGTGTATCAGCCTCTTTCAGCTTCGTCTGTTAGAGTCGTAAAGCACCTCATAGTTTATTTTTATTTTATTTTATTGAAAAGGTACAGTGCATATTGATCTGTTGTCCCTGGCAGGTCAGGAGAGAAAAAAAACATATTAGACATAAGACATGTAACACCTTGCACTCAGCATTAATGGCAGTTTATAATAGACAAATAGGAAATAAATATAAAAAATACACAGAACACATAACTATGGCAGTAACACACAACATTGAATCAGTTCCTCGGGGATCTCAGTCTGGTTCCTCTTAAGCCACCGTTTGAGATTGGTTTTAAATGTGTTCAACGTTGTACAGTCTCTTATTACAGTTCTGTTGTTCCAGATTTCAGCCCCCCTCATGACAGCACCTGTTCACTCTGAGGTACCGCCTGATCTGATCAAACTCAGGAGAGTTTCAATTTTCTAAAATTTTCAAAACTTAGAATATTGTATATCTGAAGTATAGGACAATGATAAAAAGAGAAAGATTTTTCTATAGTTAAAAGTCACTCACTAATCTCTCAGTCCTTGTCCCGGGACAGAACAGTTACAGTTGGACTCTGTCCAGCTGAGGACACTGCAACAGTGACAGACACGATCCTACAGATCACTAAGAACCATTAAATGATTATGAAAGTAGATATTTTTAGGGTGAGAGGTTTGGACTTTTGAAACTGCATATGGGACACAAAATATGTGTAGAAGCAGATCTTTCTTTTCTTACATTTTTACAACATGCCCACTTTTTTCCTTTAGACCCTTCACTTGCTCAGTGCCAGAAAGTCATTAATACATAATGTAATAGCAATTTTTCTTCATATATTCTTCCACAGTTCATGTGTTGTGTTATTAAACTTCTCGCAGGCCACTTGTCCAACACCCATTAGTTCAGTGTTGTTCTCACAGTGAGGCGCTTCTGTCCTGTTCACAGACAGATCCCAGCTGCAGACACTGATGGAGACGACACATTTAGAAACTGGACCTCGTTGTGTTTGGGAACTGAAGGCCAGATGAACTCAGACACAGTGTGATGCTCGCTCTGATGGATACGTCCCCGATGAACCCTGAACACAGCACAGAGACGGCTGTTTCTTTGGTTTGTGATAAATTTGTTTTCTCTTATTGTCTGTGTTTATTTTAAAGACAAATGTGGCTCAGATAACAGTGCCCCTCCAAAAATAATCCACAGAGAGTTATGTGTCTTTTTTTTGTGTTTGGAATCATCCAGAAGCAACAATGAGTTTAAGACAGTGGCAGTATCAGAGTTACCTCTGAGACTCTAAGAGAGAAACATGTTAAAAGTTACAGAATCAAGTTGAGTTGATTTAATTTAGGAAACACCACTTACCATAAATTATCAAAGAGGTATTAAAATCATTTAGATATGTCACTTTTGTGGCTCCCTCACACACAAAGGAGCTTCTTTTTGTGCAGCATGTTATGTATAGACTTTTGACAATTATAACAAAAGCATATTTATAAACCGCCCACAGGGAGTATCCTATTTATGAGCCTTATACTGGCTATAACATTCTCCATCTCCGAGAAACCTGATCATTAAAATAAATTAAATAAATAACTGAAAGATAAACAAAACTAAATGGGACAAAAGTCACAGAAAACCTAATGTTGTTACGTTTAAACATTCGCTTCATACTTTAAACTTGGAGCTTGGAGCAGTACAAGATAGCATACCTTTCATGCTTTTATTCACAGACATCCAGCAACAACTGCAAAATACTAACACTACATCCAACTTTAGTTCTGACCTTAAACCTTTAGCTCTGACTTCAGTGTCAGGACCTTGTCATCCTGCAATTATCGCAGATTTGTTAAACATCGTGTTTAATCTTTATGGGTTTTATTTTGCGTTCCTTTTCTCTAGCGATTTTCTTTCTGTTTTGTGCTGTTTCTCCAAGTTAACAGACAAATCCAGTGCAGAAATAGACATGTTTTATTGATAGTCATTACTTTGTTCTTTAAAATCAGTTGAGACCAATGAGATGAGACCTGCTCAAAGCTTCTAGTAAAATCTTCAATAACAAAGCCTAGATGATGGACAAAAAAAAGAGATAAGTTCTCTCTTCGAGTCATTGTAGATAAAGTTAACTCCTCAGTTCTGTGTTTTTCTGCAGATTGGAACTGTTATTTCTGATCCTGGCTTCAATAATAACCTGAACCATGTGACCTGGTCTTCGAGGTTAACGCTGATGGATGATAGACGCTTGCTGAGAGTGCAGACTTTAGGACTGTCTCTCTTCTTTAAGATAAGACAAAAGTGAGGTGAAAGATTTACAATTACAAATGTTGAGACTTCACCTTAGATTTAAGTTGAACTCCACCCAAGAAAGGCATTTAGGGGCAAAACAGAGCAGAGGAAAAGCCACTCACAGCAAACGTGTGTGTCTGTTTGTTTTATTTTTTATCTGGTTCTCAACTAAAGGGTGTAACAACTGTAGCTTTCGTTCATCTGAAAGAATCTGAAAAGAGATGACAATCCAAGCCAGCCCTGAACTGTTTAGTCCATTGTTAATGTTCCTATTCAGTGTAAATGTTGTGTACATGTTTCCTTCCCAGCTGACAGTGCCTCTAAAATAAACGTATCCCAGCTGTAACACGCTCAGATTATTTGATAAAGTAGAGCATACTGAAGTCGAACAGTGAGGGATAAGTGCTTTTTAAAGCGCCTTCACTATCTCTGCATTCCATCCAAATACTCTTGACATCAATTTTACATTTTTCAACATTTCCTGCATTCCTTTGAAAGGATTGAAAAAAAAAAACACATTCAATGTGTTTGAATGGCAGAACTCCGTTTGAAAATAAAATTGGGACCAGTTTGCAAAAAAGTAGAAGGTAAAAAACAAATGATAAGATGTAAGGCAAAGTCTTTTAATATATTAGAAATTCTGTTTCCACCACAACCTACAGACTTGGTTACTTTCTGCCTCAGAGCCACACAGTTGTTGGTTCAAATAAATGTAGACTCAAGTTAAAGAAAATGATCAGTCAAGTAAAATCTCCACTACACATCAACTGGACCAGTCGATTGTGTAACTTCGGACCTGTGTCTTTTCCTCCAGTCACTCCCACATACCTCCTGTGATTAGAAATCATTAAGCTTTTGAGTCTGAGTAAATACATGTTTTTGCTAATGTGTCTCCATGTTGCCAACCTCTGCCCTACCATCTTTGTCCTTCGCCTTATATAGTATTCACTTGGTCTGTATACACTGATTTTATTTATGATTTGAATATAGACACAAAGTTTTTGAACAATGGACGGAAATCAGGCAACTGACACAAACTGGGAATGACTACATTCTTCACAAACCTTTACGGATACCTTGTGTTTTAGTGAAGCGTTGGTGTTTAAGTGAATCAGAGGAAGCCTGTTAAAGCATTTAAAATCCCCTTGTCCAGCGAGGTTCGAGAGAGGTGCGAAGAATACCATTTTTGTTAAAATGGTAAAGCCCTCTCTGAACAGAAGAGATGGTCTCAGGTTCATGTTGGCTATTATTTACAACAACTTAAATCAGAACATTTTCAGTCTAGAACAACAACAACACCTGAATGGAACAGTGACACTACGACTACGAGTCCCGACTCTCACAGGAGTCACAGGCCGTGTCTGGAGGCACTCACTAGTCCCTAACCCCTCCGTCACTAGACAGTGCTGCACTGAATGGAGGACTACATAGTGCACTCCATTAATGAGCAGTTTTGGACTCTACAGTTTTTCTGTCGCCGTGAGTCACGTGACTCCAGCGTACATGTTAAAAAAAACAATAATGGACTTCTGTATTAAATCACAAGACTTGAGATATCAGATATAAGTATTGATATAAAAAAAGCTTCCACGTTTTATTCAACAACTCTTGTTCTATTAAAGACCGAAACTGACTGGAATATTGCAACTCTTTTATGGCTCAAGAGGAAAGCTCTCATATGTCCGTCTGAATGATTTAAATAAGGGGCGCTAATGTCAGGGATTTTCCATTGTAATAGTTTATTAATAACAATTTACGCAGATTACGTTTCCACAGAAAGTCAAACGTGTCTCTGACTTGTTTCATTCAAATCTTTCAGTTCAGTTCAAAGACAGGTTCTTCTCCGATCGACCGTCTAGCGATCATCACTGCTCACTACTTTTACTAATGCATTGTGGCAAATTGTGGGGATTTGAGTGAACTACATTTCAATCACTAGACTATTCAGACACCACTACAAAATGGCGTAAACACTCTATAATGCACTATTTAGAGTTTAGTGTGTTGATTTGGACATAGCCACACTGTCTTTTCAAAGTAATGTAGTGTACTGTATACTGTATTAATAATTAATATGAATATTAATTATGAAAATTAATAATTAATATTTTGCTTATCAAAATATTAATTTCTTTCGGGGCACCACTCTAGTTTTGAACAGATCCAGAGAAACTGTTTAGCCTAGTCTCATTAATCTAAAGGTAGTAAATTCTTCTCGTTTTCGAAAGTTCTCAATTAAACAATGAAACATTAAATGTCTTTATGGGGTTTTATTAAAGATTATAAAGTTAAACAGTGAATAATGACAGGGGAAATGACACAAAGGAATAGTTATTGACACATAAATGGGTAAATCAAAGAACGATAAACTTGCTTTCAGAGGATTTTGTGAAACAAAAGGAATTATTGATTATTGATTCTATTATTAACTGAGGGGATTTTACGGAGCGTTTAGAGGGGTTCGATGACGCCGGTTTCTGAGGTCAAGGCTGTTCTGTTTAGACAGTTAGACGCCAAACTTGTGTAACGTTTAGACTCACCCTGGGGGTCGTGATTGTCTCAGATCTTAGCGACTAGGACTCCAGAGGTTCTGCAGAACCCTGTCGCAACCGATGACGTTTGTCGCCTCCAGGATGGCCTTCTGTTTCCACTCTCCAGAGGGGCCGCCGTAGGCCCGGGAGATTCAAAAAGCGTCTGTTACTGTCACGAGTAGCCAAGTCTTTTAGCATCAGCGTCGTACACCGAGTAAAATTGAGTCTTTCAAAGTTGTTGCGAAGTCCACTGGAGAAGGTTTAGCGGCTGTGTTGCTGGCTTAAACTTGCTCGAGAAAGTTAGATTTTAGTCAAGCTAACTCTTGAGCAGGCAGGAAATCTTCAAAAATAAAAGCGAGGCAACTTCTTTTGTTGGCAGGCTGGCAGGAAGTAAGCTACTTTGAGCAGCTGTGTGAAGGAAACTTTATCGCGGCAAGCTAAACTTGCAGGCTTTAAAGTACAAAGAAAATTTACTGCTACACGAGGTCCGGAGCTTGGGTTTGAGGGCCTACGGCCCTGAACGGACAAGAGGTCCAGTTGAGGAGGACGAAGAGTCCAAAAGAAAGCGGAGCAGAAGAGAGTGCATTTTTGGCTGTGCGCCAGTTTTAACACCTCTGGACGGGGCGTGTCTTACGCAGAGAGGCATTGCTTTGGGGGGTGTTTAACCAAAGTTTAACTGAGTCTTAAACATTCCTTTTGTTTCACCCTATTTTCCTTGGTTTTCGTAAAACACACAAAAACGTTCGTACTTGCAGGATTATGCAAAGAAACATTTGTCAGACTTATTATAAAAACATATATTCATTACATTTTATTAACATAAAACGTAACTCTGTAGAAATGGAATAAGGAATTAGTTGCCTTGTAAAACTCTGCATCCTGAAACAAACAGTATAATTGTTAGTACATTCACAATCTTTCTAAGTAATAAAATAACAAAATGTCCTTTAATGAAATAACACCAAATGTCCTTCTTGAATGCAGAGTCATTTGTCCAGTTAAACCAAAAGGGGGTAGTGTTTGACCATGCCCGAATGACTATGATCAAAGACATTTTCAACTGTCAATCAGGATTAGAATAAAGTGTTCTCGAGAAAGCTGGATGGACACCTTATCTACAGGATTTACGGCTTTTGGACATGGCGCCTATAGCGTCTGGATCTCTCCATGAGTCTTTGACCTGATTGGTCTTTGGTGCTGGTTGGACCTAGGTCCCGGCTTTTTATGAAGACAAACAAAATCGTTAATTATAAGTCCTGAAGACTGGTTCAGTCTTATCCAAGTAAGAAACATCTGTGAATAGTTAAAAAGGACACGTTGGTGTCCTTTTATCTGAAAGAAAACGGGGTTAGCATGTCTTCTTCTCAAGATTTACGTCTACGGCCTGTCTCTGGAGGCCGATGGTGAAACAGTTGTTAATCTTGAAGACCCTTAGTGAAACAGTTTGGAGGTCTGTAAGTGATTAAACAAATGTTATAATCCGTGTGGCGTTCTGGAGGCTGATCTGCTACAGTCCCCCCTTTCGACACGAAGCTGGTTCCACAAGTTTCCGTGTCGACATCCTTGCAGACCAGGGAGTAAGCCACACGTTAAACACATAGTTTGGCGTCATAACAGGTGTAATGGTGCAAACGTGATCAAGGAAAAGTATACAAGTGTAAAGGGGCTTTACTTGGTTTGTATTATATCCTTTGCTAATGGAGATAGGTTAAGTTTATCACTTCAAGGAAGGACTTATTGGGAACAAAGAAATGAGAGAGCTGTCTCAATTTAGTTTGTTTAAAGTTTAGGGAGTTGTTTATAATAAAACAAAATACATTAGGAGGATCATAACTTGGAGGGACTTTGCATGCATTTGGGGACAAGGATAAACGTAGTGATTATATAAGGGACATAAGGGTTATGCGTGATCCTTCAAAGAATTCTTCTCATTGCTCGGCTGTCCACTGAGGAGCTGATGTCTATGAGCGTGTCATTTATCAGCAAGGCGACCATTTGAGTGTGTGTATGGTCTACAGTTTGGTTTGGTTGGTTTTTAGAGTCTCACTGTGAGTGTTTACCACTGACAGTGTCTTTCGGCGTTTTTAACCGCTTTGGAGTTGCTGCTGTTACTCCGAGACTTGTCTATTACAGTGGAAATGTTAGCGGTATTCGCTTGTGAGCACCCGAGGTTACGCAAGGTACACACAGCGGCGGTTGCAACGAGAATTGATTCATTGACAGAGAAAACTAGAGTTATCAGTTACAGTTATTGAATTACTCACAGTTACCACTGAAAGGTGAAAAGAGTTAGGAAATCAGAGTTAGAGAGAGGTTAGTTGTTAGTGGTTACTGCGAGCTAAGGGATCTGTTTGAGACTACTTGGGAGCGTGAATGTCCCCTGTAGATCCCATGGGGTTTTGTGCAACTTTATCTGGTTATGTGTATCCACTTGAGAGTGGGTTCCTTTCTCCCTTTGGTGATCTTTATCTGATACACCACCGAATAGTTTGTTGACACTGGTGTACGGTCTCGCCCAACGCGAGAGGAATTTCCGCCAGTCGGTTGGTACCACCTCTTGTTTGTCCAGTGAGTTGGCTGAACCTGTAGTACCACACTTTGTCTCCCACCTGTAGTTTGTCCCTAGATGACTTTTGGTCATAATAGGCCTTACGCCCTTCTGCACTTTTGCCTAGTTTTTCCTGGGCAAAGGCGAAGGTGGTTCTCAGGTGTGCCTGGAGATCAGCCATGTACTGGTGTGTGGTATAGGCCGTAGCGATGTTAGCCTCTCCTGGCTGGTACAGTAAGTGTAGGGGAAGCGCCATCTGCCTACCGGTCATGAGCTCAAACGGGAGACTCCGGTCGCCGTGTGTGGCGTGGCTCTGATAGCCATGAGGACCAAGGGCATTTTGACGTCCCAGTCTCGGTGATTGGATGCGACATATTTCTTTAGGATGTCGATCACCGCTCGGTTTGCTCTTTCTACTTGGCCTGAGGACTGGGGGTAGTGGCTGACATGGAAGTTCGCTTTCACTCCCATGGTTTGCCACAGTTGTCCCATCACCTCGGCGGTGAAGTGAGTACCACGGTCAGAATCGACCTTAAAAGGTAAGAATCTGGAGAACACGTGGTTCATGAGTAGAAAGGCTGTTGTCTGTGCCGTGTCGCTTGGGGCTGGAAGTCCTTCCACCTCTTTAGTGACGGCACAGGTGACCATTAGGATGTATTTGTTGCCCCTTGTTGATTTAGTCAGGGTCCCATCCAATCGATTTGGAGGTCATACCATGGAAAAGAAATGCCCCTTCTTTGTAAGGGTGCACGATGGAGTGGTCTTGTTGGTTGAAATTGGCAGCATACTAGGCAGCCTTTGATGTATTCTGCCACGCCCATTTGCATATGTGGCCAGTATGCCACTTGTTGGAGTGCCTGGTGTGTTGCGCGAACACCTCTGTGGCCTGCTACAGGAGCGTCATGTGCGTGCGTTAGCATGACCCCCCTTAGGCTCTGAGGCACTACGAACGCAGGTGAAGTGAGGGTGTCAGAGACGTAGACAAGCAAGCCATGACGCAGGTGGAGTTGAGCGCACCGCCCATAGCTTTTAAGATATGCGTCAGCCGAAAAGTCAGTGTCACGATGGGGTTAGACACCGGGTCTGAAAGGTAAAGCATAAGTTTGTGGATTGCCGAGTCCGCTGCTTGAAGGGCAACGAGGCCGGAACCAGTGAAAGAAAGAGAGGAAGTTGATGGGTCTGCAGGGGTCAGAGCCGAGGCACCGGTTGCGGTTGCCTTAGATCGGGTAACCAGACAGACAGAATGGGTGGGTTGGGTGGGAAGGGGTCGATTGTACGACGGTTCTGGCTGGAAATGCCAGAGCGCACGTCAAGAGCCCCTTGTTTTGCCATGAGGTCTGCCTGATCGTTCAGGTCTTTGTCTGTATCGAGGGAGAGCAGGGAGCCTGTCTGTACAACCATTACCTCCGCATCAGCCAGATCGACCCTGCAGATAGTGTCGGTATCGACCACAAGTGAGGGGTATATGGCGATTGCTCTGGAAGGTTTCGTGTAGACAACTCCGGTCTCCTGTTGTTCAGTCGCGAGTGAGTGTGGCATACGCCCTATGACTGGGATTCTGAGTTCACAGTCATGGAACCTAGTGTCAATCAGCCAGCCGAGAGGGGTGGCCTTTGGGACGAAGATGGTATTGGCAGTAGGATTCTGCACTAACACGTGTGTTGATCGAGTCGAGCTCGACCAGGGGTGTTGCCTGGACAGACAAGCCTAACTCAACGAACAGAGGAGACGGTTGGAAGAACGCTTGTGAAGAGTTAACTTGTTGTCCTGGAAACGCTTTCAGACGTATGTCCATGATGTTACGCGGTATCGTGAGATGGCAGTCGTTACTTACCTGACACACGCCGGGGATCGCTTGACCCGATCTCAAGTTTCCTTTGGTCAGTGAAAGTGATTCTTTACGTACTCCAGTCAGGGACCAGAGAACGTTGTTAATGGTGTCGACTTGTGCGTCGAGTCTGACTAGCATGTCAGCCCCAATGTACACTGAATGTGAGAGATTAGGGATGACAGCAAACGTGTGGGTCAGTTCTCTTTTGTTCCATCGCGATGGCAGAGCATAGACCGATGGCGGTTAACGCATGAGTCGGTGTGGGGTTAGCAGGGAACCTAGTGCGCTTCTTTATGAAGGTCAGGCACGGGTTTATCTGCGTTAGAGTGTTAAACAGCTCCTGGCTGATGGCAGATTTGTCAGCCCATAAGGCCATCACGACATTGTCGACTGGAGTTGCTTCCAGTGAGATGCCATTGACGATTTGGGGTGTCATCGCTAAAGGGTCCTTCAGCGTGCACAGGAAGTTGTCACGCAATGTAAAGGGGTTTGGTTCGCACCGAGGTTGCATGGTCGTTGTACCAGCGGTGTCGGTGGCTACCCTGTCGATTGGTGATTCCTGTCAATCGCATTGCACTGAGATTCATTCAGTAAGATTGGAAGTGGTTCTCGCACTTGGGCCCAAATCTTCAGCTGCTTGAAGTCGATCAGTGGTTCGGCGATTGAGGATGTCTTTTCCAATCAGAAGTGGACGTTGTCAAGGTGGGACACGTACACTGGGTGTATCAGTGTCATTGGTCCGATGGTCAGTTGGACTAAGGCTATCTCGTTGATAATCGTCCGATCATCAGAGTAAGGCCTTATTTCTAGAGAGCACGGGTGGGACTTCAAGTCCCTGTGGGATCTTCTCGCTATAGCCTGGAGTGATCTGAACAGGTTGCCTGAAATTAGGCTGATGTCAGCGGCTGTGTCGAGAAGTGCTTCGTCGTCAAGTGGTCTTCTAACAAGACAGAGAGATAAAGCTTTGAGCTACTCCTTTTCAGTTAGGTGACCCAGAAATTGGTGAAAGTGTGTTTCACATTCGATAGTCGTGGAGTGGTCATGGCACAGCCCGACGCTTGGGTTCACTTGGACGGCGTTAGACGGACTGAGGTATTTGTGATCTGAATCACTTCCCTCCGTGTTGTCCATGCTAGGGTCCTGGACAATGTCATTGGGTGGCTCTGGATCGCAAGAGCCTAAGTACAGGTCTGGGAGACGTTCATTCCCTTCAGTAGACTCTGTATTTTCGTTGCGTGTTAAGTCGGCTTGGATTGGTTGAGACTGTTTCTGAATCGGGGCCTTAGAGGCCTCCACCGTATACAGCTCAGCCTTGTCCTTGGACTTTTCGCGCATTTGTTTGAGTATGCGTTCTATGGCCCGAGCCTCCTCTGTAGTCAGACTCCTTTCGCTAGTGGGGTTTCCCACGCGATCAGTCTGAGTTTCAGGGGCTCGGTCCTCGCATGATTTCGCTGCTCGACAGGTGAGCTACCTGATGATCGTTGGTCTTGGGACCGACGATAATGGTTCCTCCTGTCGTCGCGGTTTTGATAGGACCCCCTTGGTTACGGTTTGGATTGGTTCGAAATTTATTTTCAACCGAGGTTTCCATTGAGGGCCCTGGTCTTTGAACTTACGCTCAGGCCAGGTCGGGTGTTGCCCGGCTCTCTTTTGTGTGGTCGAGGTCCCTCTTTCCTGTCTGGAAAGCAGGAGGCTCCTGGGCAACTTAGATTGGAGGTCGGCGCTCCTTCGAACGCTAGACTCCGATCTACGGTGACGAGAGTGTCTGGCTTTTGACGTTTAGTCTGCCTCAGCATCTGTTTAGTAAATGCCCGCATTGCCAGCTCGCGGTTGGCGGCTGGTCTGCGCTTGTGGGCATGCAGAAACGCCAAGATGATGGCTGGTAGTTGGATGGAGGTTTTGCACAAAGAGGGCTTTGAAGTTTTTATCCTCCTCCATGTTTGGTTCATTGAGTGGACCGAAATAAGCTTTGCGTAGCCGATGATAGTATAGCTGTGGGGACTCTGGCCGTGCCTGTTTGATCATTAGGGCGGCAGTCAGACCCACATTTACCGTAACGTCTGAGAATTCCACCCTGAGAGACTGACTAAGAAGATCAAAGTCAGCTTGGACTTCAGGAGGTTGACGTTCGATGAAGCTACTAACATCTCTGCTTGATGTTAGTTTTATCAGAAAGATTTTGTCCGCGGCAGTAACATTGGGTATTCTTTGTAGGTAGAATTCAATGTCGCGAAGATAAGCACTCACGCCATGAGACGCTCCTTGATGGGGCTCAAAGCGAGTGATATGACGCGCAATTTTGTCAAAGTCTCTGTTAGTGGGACCATAGTCCAGATGTCTCTGTTTCAAAGCTGGTTGTAGGACAAAGTCCGATTGCCTACCTGTGGGTAGTGCGAAGTAATCCAAATGCCTACCTGTGGAAGCTTGCGGAAAGACGGCCGGGCTCGGCCCGGTTGGTCCTCTTCCGTTGCGCCCAGGCGCGTAGTGGTCGCAAAATTGGATTAGTTAGTGAAGTGGCTCCCTTCTGGGAGTCTTCAAACCTACTGGGTTGGTATAAGGGAGTAACTGGTTCTAGGTCTGGAGTACCTTTGAATTCCAGTTTCTTATTAGGTCGTGTTTAAGGCGTCCTCTGTCAGGCGCGCCTGAAGTTGTTCAATAAGCTGGCGGTCTAAGTCACCTTGTTGAGTGAGGGCCTCTACCCGTGCACTCAGGGACTCTCTCCGCCCAGCTTCCTGTGACAGCATATTTGCGGACAGCTGTGCATTTTCGCCTGCTTTGATGAGTTCCTTCATCATAGCATTGTACTCGTTGCGTTGAATGCTGAGCTCGCGTTCTGCTACGTCGCGAGCAGACCTTGTGTCGCTCAGCTCGCTCTTTAGGTCACTGAGGGTTTCCTCAGTTTTATGGAGTTTTGTGTGTAACTCCTCAAAGTCAGGGTCTGCCTTTTGGAGTGTTTGGGCAAGAGTTTGTAACTCTTGGTTTTGTTTTTCAGAATTCTCCAGGACTCCTTTGGTCAGCTGGAGTTCCTGATTCAACGTCTTGATATCGCGTTGGAAGCGGCGAGGTCCTGTTTCTGGACCTGGATTTTCTCGTGGCTGCGTGCCAGGAGATCCTTGGCTTGTTTCTGCTGCGCGCATAACAATAGCCATTTGACCTAACAGCTTAGTTAGATCCTTGTCTTTTGGCTTAGAGGTTAGCGCAATGCTAATCAAGGAGCTAAGAACTGAATCTAGCTCGTTGGGAGGTGTGGTCTGAATCTCGTCAACATATTGGGGTAGCACCTGTTCTGTTAAATCATTTAGAGCTGAGTCTAAGTGATCCAGAAGCTTGATGGGACTACCAGAACCTGTAGACTGTGAGTCAGACTTGTTGAGAATTGGGGTTTCTCTGAGAAAGTGAGTTATTGTTAGATTACGTTTTAACTGCAAGGAGAGAGTTACTACTTGTGGAGTGTTACGAAGAAGGCGCGAAACTCAAGCAGACTGTAAAAGGATTTTTGAAAATCTGAATAAAAGTGTAAATAAAAATAAAAAAAATTAATGAAGGAATAAAAATTAAAGTTAACATTTTATTTTATTTAAAATAAAATAAAATTCTAATTAAATTAAAATAAAAGGGGTATTAAGTCAAATAAGTCAGATTGAAAGTAATAAAAGAAGGAATTGTTGAAGTGGAAGTTAGTATAAAGTCTATTTGTGAGTGAAATGACCTTATGTGAGTATTAACAGTGACTATTTAGCAATAGCCTAGTGGTGTGAACGTTAATGAGGGTTGACAGTGCTGGGATGCTGCTTTGCTAATTTGTAAAATTAACAGTGCAGAATCAGTGGGTTTAATCTAACAATTCATGCAGGTAATCAGCTTTTAAATTACAGCTATGACAAAATTCGTGCAGGGTTAAGTCTGTTAGACGTAACAGCAGTGTCGTCATAGTGTTAGTAAGCTGTTAGCGTTAGCATTCCAATTTGACAAATCCTGGGTAGATAGGAAAATCACAAAAGCAGTCTTAAATTGTTAATCAAGACAAATTAATCAATCAAATTAAATGCAGGGTTAGCATCAAAGATTTTCCAAAAGCAGATGCAATGTTCATTAAAATGTCACAATTGTTAGTTAACTCCTATTGTGCATTCAAGGTTGTTAAACACAGGCAGTTATTTTCAAAAGCAGTATTGCATTGCAGATTTGTGTATTTAACAAGACAAATGTATTAACAGAAGTGAAACAGCTTGATAGCCGTTCAGCAGTTGTTAATAAAGCAGAGTAATTCACTTTTTATGTTAAGTCAATCAGGCATTTCGGTGTCAATGAAAGCTTAAATTACTCAGGTGTCAAGTTCTTAAACTTGAATTAGTCACTATTGAGGAAAAGGTGTAATTCCGTTGAGTGACCACCAGAGAGAGACGTAGAGCTCCTCTCAGATTTCGCACTCCTCTTCCACTAGGGGCAGTAGAAACTTGTGTCTGTGGTTTTACTACTTCCTTCCGCTAGAGGGCGATAGAGACTCTCGTGAGTCAGTGGTTTTACCACTCCTTTCCGCTAGGGGGCGATAGAGACTCTCGTGAGTCTCCGGCTTCCGGAGTGAAGTCTCCGGCACGCCCCTTTGATGGTGCCGGGGCAAAGTTTGTTTTTAGCTCCAGTCAGAGACTGACTTGGGACGCGTCTACAACTTGTTAAACCCGCGGTTTAAACACAGCAGCGCTTTATACAAGACCACGTTTTAAACACAAGCACATTTACCACAGCAGGCTCAAACCACGTTTTTAGACAAAACGCACGGCAGCCCACGTGGCTTTTAGGGGGAGGGTTTTCACAGTTAGCTAGGCTGTGAAGGCCTCCAGCAAAATACACCCAGGCTCATAAGCCTTAGGCAAGACAAGTTTTCTTATAAATTCCGGTGTAACGCGGCAATTTTTTTTTTTTCCAACTTGTGAGAGACAATTTTAAGTTAACTCTGGCGTAGCACAGCAATTAGCTTTTTGTCTCGGGCCCATATAAGTTACACACTTTGGCTCGTGTGTTTAACATGCATGCAATTTGCAGAGTCTCTAAGCTTTGTAACAGACTCTAAGCAACTTTTAACAAGTACTTGATTAATGCTCTGGCCATAAATGTACGTACAATACTAATTGTAATTCAAAACAATATCAGTCCAGCTGGTACGATTTGAATTAGCACTTAAACAAAAGCACAACTCTCACACACACACACGCACGCGGTTAAACGCATTGCTAAGCAAGAGCACAACAGATGCACAGCTTTCAATGGACAGCAATTTTGTAAAGACTTTGGATATTGAGTGATTCTAATGTTTAATCAAGAAAATTCTTCCGAGGCTCACGCGGGGCGTCAAAATAATACTGTAGTGTACTGTATACTGTATTAATAATTAATATGAATATTAATTATGAAAATTAATAATTAATATTTTGCTTATCAAAATATTAATTTCTTTCGGGGCACCACTCTAGTTTTGAACAGATCCAGAGAAACTGTTTAGCCTAGTCTCATTAATCTAAAGGTAGTAAATTCTTCTCGTTTTCGAAAGTTCTCAATTAAACAATGAAACATTAAATGTCTTTATGGGGTTTTATTAAAGATTATAAAGTTAAACAGTGAATAATGACAGGGGAAATGACACAAAGGAATAGTTATTGACACATAAATGGGTAAATCAAAGAACGATAAACTTGCTTTCAGAGGATTTTGTGAAACAAAAGGAATTATTGATTATTGATTCTATTATTAACTGAGGGGATTTTACGGAGCGTTTAGAGGGGTTCGATGACGCCGGTTTCTGAGGTCAAGGCTGTTCTGTTTAGACAGTTAGACGCCAAACTTGTGTAACGTTTAGACTCACCCTGGGGGTCGTGATTGTCTCAGATCTTAGCGACTAGGACTCCAGAGGTTCTGCAGAACCCTGTCGCAACCGATGACGTTTGTCGCCTCCAGGATGGCCTTCTGTTTCCACTCTCCAGAGGGGCCGCCGTAGGCCCGGGAGATTCAAAAAGCGTCTCGTTACTGTCACGAGTAGCCAAGTCTTTTAGCATCAGCGTCGTACACCGAGTAAAATTGAGTCTTTCAAAGTTGTTGCGAAGTCCACTGGAGAAGGTTTAGCGGCTGTGTTGCTGGCTTAAACTTGCTCGAGAAAGTTAGATTTTAGTCAAGCTAACTCTTGAGCAGGCAGGAAATCTTCAAAAATAAAAGCGAGGCAACTTCTTTTGTTGGCAGGCTGGCAGGAAGTAAGCTACTTTGAGCAGCTGTGTGAAGGAAACTTTATCGCGGCAAGCTAAACTTGCAGGCTTTAAAGTACAAAGAAAATTTACTCGTTACACGAGGTCCGGAGCTTAAAAGGGTTTCGAGGGCCTACGGCCCTGAACGGACAAGAGGTCCAGTTGAGGAGGACGAAGAGTCCAAAAGAAAGCGGAGCAGAAGAGAGTGCATTTTTGGCTGTGCGCCAGTTTTAACACCTCTGGACGGGGCGTGTCTTACGCAGAGAGGCATTGCTTTGGGGGGTGTTTAACCAAAGTTTAACTGAGTCTTAAACATTCCTTTTGTTTCACCCTATTTTCCTTGGTTTTCGTAAAACACACAAAAACGTTCGTACTTGCAGGATTATGCAAAGAAACATTTGTCAGACTTATTATAAAAACATATATTCATTACATTTTATTAACATAAAACGTAACTCTGTAGAAATGGAATAAGGAATTAGTTGCCTTGTAAAACTCTGCATCCTGAAACAAACAGTATAATTGTTAGTACATTCACAATCTTTCTAAGTAATAAAATAACAAAATGTCCTTTAATGAAATAACACCAAATGTCCTTCTTGAATGCAGAGTCATTTGTCCAGTTAAACCAAAAGGGGGTAGTGTTTGACCATGCCCGAATGACTATGATCAAAGACATTTTCAACTGTCAATCAGGATTAGAATAAAGTGTTCTCGAGAAAGCTGGATGGACACCTTATCTACAGGATTTACGGCTTTTGGACATGGCGCCTATAGCGTCTGGATCTCTCCATGAGTCTTTGACCTGATTGGTCTTTGGTGCTGGTTGGACCTAGGTCCCGGCTTTTTATGAAGACAAACAAAATCGTTAATTATAAGTCCTGAAGACTGGTTCAGTCTTATCCAAGTAAGAAACATCTGTGAATAGTTAAAAAGGACACGTTGGTGTCCTTTTATCTGAAAGAAAACGGGGTTAGCATGTCTTCTTCTCAAGATTTACGTCTACGGCCTGTCTCTGGAGGCCGATGGTGAAACAGTTGTTAATCTTGAAGACCCTTAGTGAAACAGTTTGGAGGTCTGTAAGTGATTAAACAAATGTTATAATCCGTGTGGCGTTCTGGAGGCTGATCTGCTACAGTAACAATTATGAGACCTCAACAACCTGGTCCAATCAGAGTTAGTTTCAGAGCAAACCCCTCCCTCTAATGAATAAAAGTAAAGATTTATCTGTCAGTGTCTCTAAGCATTAACCTTGCCGTTAACCTGCCATCAGACCCAAAGCTGCTGAGATACTCTCCAGCCTTCAGCCCCACAGAGGACCAGAGGTAGAAAATGAATCAGCCAACAGACATTAAAAGAGTATTTTTTTTCCTTCAGCCAATTTCAGAAGCCTGAGAAACACCAGACACATATTTTCCACAAATTTGTGTTCTGTCCAGACCTAACCATACATTTTTCAAGAAGGTCTCGACGATTGATGGAGAGGTGCTTTTGCAAAAAAATGTAAGCTTATCATATGTTCTAAAACCTGATCTATGACCGTTCATTCCAAAAGACAACCGCATGTGGGAATTGAGCTCAATATTATCCACTGTATCTGAAACCTCACTTTAGAAGGCTTTAAAAACTTGTGTACATATGTTTATAAAAAACTGAATTTAAGTGTCATAATCAAAGGTTTACGTGTCACAAATTAGGAGGTAAATGGAACTAACTAATGTTTTTTTTATTTAAAAGTAATTAGGCTTTATTGTTTCTTTTTACAGCTGCAGCAAGTCTTTCACTCTTTGTGGACTTTTCCATTTGGTCTTAACTTTTGTCAGACGTAAAAGCTCCAGCTGACAAAGGTTAGGACCAAATGTAAAGTATCAATGCAACTTAGGCCACAACCATCACAAGATTAAGAGCCTGACCTTTGGGGATTTTTGATTTGGTCCGTATCACTGCTTCCTCTGCGTTTCGTCGACATACATCACTCTGATTGTGGACTCATGACTGCTCCTATCTCAAACAACAGGAAGTCCATTGTTCTCATGGATGATTATGATGAATGTGCATTGTGCGTGGAGTGAATAGACCAAACCGGAGCGTGTTCAAGACGTGACCTACACAGGAGTGTGACCTCAGTGTGAGACGGGTCAGAGTTAGAGCTGTGACAGAGTGACCCTCGGGACGCTGGATTGGTTACAAAAGCAATTAAAATGATGTATTTAAATGAGCGTAAAATGAATGAAGGAGGTGCTGGCAGAGCTGCACAGTGGTGGGACTTCAGTGGACAAAAAGGAGAATTTATGTTAAACTAAAAGGAAGATACATTGAAAATAAAACCAATAAAAAAACAATGAGTAAAACATGGCTGCAGGAAATCCTAGAGGAAAATAAAAGTCTCCCATTCCAGGTCAAGTATTTAGCAAAATGGTTATTGGTTTAATCCTGGCTGTAGATATTGTTATCGTACAGGTTTAGTCCCACTTTCGTCCTTGTTTGGACCTAGTCCAGAGCCCTGTCTAAAGTTGGATTAAGAGATTAGCGTCGTTACTTCGGGGATGGCCCTCACTTTCCGTTGAGGTAGCTCTCTGTGGAAACACTGACTGACATAACTGCTCCGAGCAGGTTACATTTCAGATCAAGGATAGAAACACGGCCCAGTGACCAATCAGGGACGAGAAATGTGCTGCTGGTGTCAGGGCCCGCCCCAGCCTTTAAGTGAACTGAGTGTCTGATAATCGTCACTTTGAGGTGAGTTCTCACAGATCACAGGGATCAGAGGGGATGTTTCAGCTTCACTGGAACCATTCAGGTGTCGACAGGGGCTCAGTCGTAAACAGAAATGTTAAAAAAATTGCACTTTATCTCAGAATCATCCGGTACAGTACAGTATTCAAATCTGAGTTATTTTTGTTTTGCCAAAATGAATGTCACAATTTAGGTTGAGTTCATGTTATATCTGAGCTTCATCTCTCGGTGAAATATTCTGCTGTAAAGTATTCTGCTGCTGTCTTCTGTTGAACTGGTGAACAAGAGCTGTACTAATGTAGGGCACCGCTGTTTCCATAAATCCAGGGTGAGGCTGGACCCCCATGACCTATTCTGCTCAGGGCCCCCAGTTTAGTGTTGATGTTCATGTAACATATCTCCAACTTGTTGAAGTAAATGGTTGAGTGTTGGCCTGTTTCCCTTGAACACACGGCTTCACAGAGGAAGCAGGGTTAACTGGGTCACGCTGTGGTTCCACTGATCCAGACTGAGATTTTATTCCTCCTTCGTAGAGAAAGATCTGGGACCTTTAGATTGGAGCTGGTTCAGCGACAAGTTTAACGGTGGTTTATTCTGTTTCTGCTTTAGGCCCATTGTGATGTTGGTTTAATGCTGTTGAAGTCTGGGATCCACACATTCAACACTAGTGTAGACATTGATTTGTTTGCTCCAGGTTTGTTCTTTTTTAGTTTGTCTTAGTCCGTGTTACTGTTTAAGATTTGCATATTGGTGTGAAGTTTCCTTCTCCTGATAAGTCAAGACAATGCATGCAGAGACATAAACCCCGCATACTTAAGATGCTCTTGGATTTGTCAAAGTTGATTTTATCTGAAGATCTCAGTCTGATTGACATGAGAATGTTTCCTGTCAATGTCAGTAGTGGGTCTCCTCCGGCTTCAAAAACATTTCAACTGTACTTGGCTTTTTTGTCCCAGAGGCATGAGGCCAACTACAGCAGTCGTTGGTTTGGAGCTCAGCTCATTGGCTCTCTGCAGTTTTAATGGGACTGAGATCCACCACTAAGATAAAAAAACACCAGGAATGAAAATAAAAACTTCCACAAAATTCTCACGCTGTTAACTTTTGACTCTTTCAAGGCAATAATGTAATCTCAATGTGATAGTTGGATTTTGTAGATTAGATTAGATTAGAGTTTGAAGTCATGGAGTAAGATGGCGCCGTCGTGTGAGGATGTGGCTTGTGTTGTGTGTGATTGTTTGTCATTTTTGAGAGTGGGACTATTGATATTTCTGCTGTTTTTAGTTCTTTTTATTTATTTCTGTTTCCCTTTTAACTTATTCCCGGGGTAATTGTGTGTATGAGTGTGTTTTTGTGATTGCACGGTCCACATCAAACAAATCCCTAACAACTGAGTTAAAGATAATAAAGTGTTGAACTGAATTGCAATGACGGTCATTGTGGCCTCAAATGTATGATTTTCTTTTCTACTGAGTCTTACAGGATTTAGGAGCTGAAGTCTGTGTCCTCTGAGTTCACTTTAGGTTTATAAAACATCTATAATAGTTTCTTTGCTCATGGGATTTGTGATGCAATAAAATCTCGACAGATCAGTATTAGTGTTTTTAATTCAAAGAGTAAAAGGCGTACGATACCGACTCGAGACTCTTAGAAACAGCTGTTGCTAGCTTTGTTTTCAAAAAAGTACAACATTTAGCATTTTTTCTTTTGAAACATAACTAGTTGATGATGTCTCACGGCTCTCCTTTCATGAAGTAAAACATTGCATTTCTTGTCTACTTTGCATATGCAGAAAAACTTGTCAATAAATAGTGAGTTCCTATGTTCCTATGAATGTTCATAAAGCTGTGAATAAATCAGAAACTGTCTAATGATTTCTATGGTTATTTTTGAGTCATTACTTCACCTGTACAAGCATGTCTTTGGAGGTGGCAGTGCAGGAGACATGTGGAAGTGCTACCCTCTGCTACTGTGCACCCATAATGGAAATATAAATACAGACCCATAACTCAAGAAGGAAACCTTGTGTTAACATTTGGATACGTGTACTTTATTCATATCTCATATATGCTTGTTTACATTTATACAAAAATACAGAATACAGTAGAGTTTTCACCCAGAAGATCCAACCGGGCAATAATTACATATGCTTTATTTGGCACCCAGACGTATTTCCTGCCTAGAGCCATTTTAACCCCCCCCCCCCAATTTGAAAGAGGGAAGGACTGGATCCCTCAGGCCCCAAAGCACTGTTGAATACGGGACGTCCCAAACGGGTAACAGTGCTGTAGGGCAGTCATTCTCTCCACTAATGCATGAAATCACCTGCAGCTTCATGATTCAGGCTTAGCCACTGTTTGAGGCTCGTGAATAGACAGGAAAATGGGGACCATGTTGTTTTCTTCACAGCTTAGACCTGTTGCAGCTCATTATATTAAAGACTATGTATAAAAAAAGCAATGTTTATTGTGACTAGACATTACTGGGAAATGTAGAAAACCTAAAAGAGAAGCCTAAAAAAGCTGGAATGTAGATTTAAAAGAGCAGAATTGCTAACAGTTAGGTTTACGGTACATTTGCAGCCATCAGTGTGGTGTACTTTACAAACAGAGCTTTTAGAAAGACTAAAGGTGACACAAATGGACAAATAGTGCTTTTCAAAAATGCATTTTCAACTGAGTTAAATGAGCTCGCAGTTCAACACACAGTATTTCACCACACAGAGACAGAAAGTTACTGTTTCTCTGAACTATATGAACACCAATGTGCTTTTCAAACACAGATTTTGCACAAAAAATGTTCAGTTCCTATAAGAAAACACTGCAATGTAAAAAAATGTATCAGACAATGTTTGAACTGTTTACTAGAGCCTATAAATGCTAAACGGCTATAGACAGTAGAAACAGTGGACCAAGGGATGACCAAGTGAAGGCTGGCTCCAGTTCACGCTCATTTAAAAGAAATACCAGATGCCATAATTTGTGTCTCATTGTCATTATTGCTTCACAAACAGAGCAATCAGTTTTTTATTTTGATACAGGCTAAATTTAATGTGTTTGACTTAGAGCTAGGCTAAGTCTCACACCTCAAATCTGATGTTTTTTACCTTTTCTAATTTATTTATTATTATGTACATGGTTTATGTTTTTAAGACAGCAGGTGTCTGTTCTACATGGTTATCTAAATAAGACGTAATGATCTTTTGCGTTATCCAGAATGAGTTGATGTTAGCATGAGTGAGGAATTAAAACTGTGGAAGCTGGGTCTATTGAAAAGTCTACAAATGAAGCTAAAATTCACAATTTTTTTAGGAGTTTGCCCCATTCATCACTTAACTTTGTTAGCCTGTTAGCTTCAACAGCAAACTTTAACATGTTTTCTGCTTCCCCAACTCTGACCTTTTTCTAAATATGGTAATTACTACTGTCTTCATAAGTCTGGTTCTGGTCTATTTTTGAATTTATGACAAGCAGTAGTCCACAATTTTTACTGTCTGTATAAGTCTATATCTTTAAGACATCTCCACTGGCAATTGTAACATACTTCAGCATTGACTATTTCTGAAATGGTGACAATTAAATACCATAAATAAAACTTTATCAAATGTGTACTTATCTAGTTTTAGCAGTAAACCTGTTCCAATTCAATACACTTTTTCACTATGACACTTTTTGTGGAGCCAAATGAAAACAAGGCACAAAAACTGAGAATGGACAAGAATCGGTGCAATGCAACACAAATCCATAAACAACAGACAATATTACAACATTTAACTAGAAATATTTGTGGTCTAATGTAAAAGGTCACAGCCAGTGTGCCAAGTTTAATTTTTTTATAACACAGCACTAGGATCACAATTTAGTAATTAAGTTTGGCCAAGGCTTTATGGCAGGGATTTAAGTCTTTCTATTTTAATGCGTAGAGTTGTAACCAGGATTTGAGTAAGATATGATATCGGTCAATCAGAAAGCACCTCTGGCTCTGAAGTAATCTGATATTAGACTGCAAAGAAAACAAATCAGGCAGCTTTGATATTTCGAAGGTGGCCTGAGGGGTTTTCAGACAGTGAAGAGAAACATGTTTAAAAGTGGTTTTGCAGCAGCTCAGTGACAAACAGAAGACGACACAAAACACACATTGACACTGAATTATGAAGGAGACATTAAGGCAAAATTATGAATGGACAGGTCTTGTCTCTGAGATTCGGGGGCTGTGAAGTTTTAAAACAGTGGTATCAGCATTTTAAAAAACCCACTTGCAAGAAGTGTTGCCATTGTACGTTCCAGCACAAAAACACTTGAAAAATGACTCTTTTTGTTTTTAATATCAGCTAGTAAAGTTTCTGACGTATGCTGCTTCATGATGGATGCTGATGTAGATTTCCGGAGGACAGTAGCCTGGTCTGGCAAGATTTTTAGGAATGTGATGTCATACTTAAAGCACTTGGTTAAGGTTAGGAGACTATAAAAGAATTAAAAAAAAATAAAAATCACATGAACATATTTATTTTAATTGTTAAATGTTGCAGTAATAAATATATCTTTCATTGCCCATTAGGACAATAGTTCAGAGAAAAACGTTGTTCAGTTCAGTTGTGGCTTTTACTTTTGACCTTTATTTTTTAAAAGTAAAGTGATTGAGACTCAAACATCTCTCTCAAATCGTTGTCATCAAACATGAGTTACATTTGACTCTAAAAATATCTAATGTTTAAAATCATTTGTGTAAAAGTGGTTAAGATTAACAGGCTTTGGGTTAGGTTTTTAAGAAATTAATGAATATATTATTGGAAGTAATTACATAATATATAAAATGTGCTTTATATTTACCAAGCATGGAATTGTTACCAGCCTCAACCAAGTGATGTTCTGCCAATGCAGTAACTCTAATACTCATAACATTAATATCTTCAGTGTTGCATAAATTCACATGCTCACGGTATTTAAGTTAATCCAATTTTATGTTTTTTACTAAATGTAATTAACCAATTAGCTTTTTTTTTTTTACACAAATGTAAAAAAATAAAAATAAAATAAAATAAAAAACAATACTTGATAAGCCAAACTTGAATGGCAGAAGTTTAATTGTTGGCCTCTAAAGCTGAAAATAATTCCATTTGAGGAACGTTTAATGTCACTAATTGCTTCTTCAACTGAGTTTTCTTCTTTAATCCTTAATAAATGCACTAACTGTCTTTGTCAGATTGTCCAACCTTTATTTATTTATTTATTTATTACAAATGTTGTAAATTTAAATTTCTCAAGCATAGACATTTTCAAACGCAAGTCAGGAAACCGTTTGGATTGAGAGCCTAAAGCGGATGGGTTTCTCTGTGAGGACATCAGGCTGATAAATAAGCATTCACTTTAATTAAAAAATAACTATATATGATTTATTTATTAAATGCTATTTGGTCTTTATACTCTAGTTTCAAATAACAAGAACAGTGTTTTTGCCATCCTCACAATTTCCAAAAAATAATAAAACAAAATGAAAAGTCATGTTTGCTGCCGTCATTGAGTTGTGTTTTGAACAAAAGTCAATGCACAAAAGTCATTCATGAAAGTGGTTAAAATGACTGTTTTGGCGTTTTTTAAACACTCTGTTTAAGCAAAGCTTGGAGAACTAGACAAGAGCAGTGACGTAGAAGCTAAACTAAGTCTAAGTTCTGTGACAGGCTTTGGAAATGGAGATTTGTAGTTATATAATTCAAAGACGTAGGAATAAGAAGACTAGAAAAATGACTCACTTGGAAGAAAACTAAAGATGTTGCCCAGTTAACCAATGTTGTGTCATGCTTAGCTTCTTTGTTTGTGTTCCTGTCAGCTCCTCCAAGCTTAAAGTAATACAAGAACTTATGAATAATTTGTCAAGAAAGCAGCATATTTTGGTATTTTTTTTTTATATAAAATCTTGGTCTCCATTCACACAAACTATATAATAAACCCAGTCATAAAACACAAAAAATAAACAAGTATACCTCAAATTCCCACCCCTTGTATCTTGGGGAATGTGAGTTTTGGGATGTGTTTTGTCTTTTGTACGGTGTTAGTATGCAGACTGTAAATGTGACCCATTAAGAAAGGGGCTCGCTCTTAAAAACAGCGGCTGCTATGTGCCGCCATTAATAAATAAATACATCAAACGCCCCTTTTTTAACCAAACTATTAGAACAAATGTTTAAGAGAAACCCAAAAAAACGAGACAAGAAAACAAGCTGTTTTAGTGGAGATAATGGTAAAATACGAAGGTAAAGCGGAGGTAGTATAGGTATAGACCGTGCCTCAGTTCATCGGGAAACCAGTGTTCAATCACTTTCTGCTTCGTGGAGTTGAAAAACGAACAAAACACAAGACAGGCTGTAGCGGAAAAGGGAAGCCATTTTGTTTCCAGAGGAAGCCATTTTGGTTGAATCCGAAGTGAAGGGGGTTTTCTCTCTGCAACAAACACTTTCTCTCGTTTGGAATTGTCAAGAATAAAAAGCATCGGGGTTAAACGCAGTCTTACAACAGAAAGGCAAAGCTTATCCACAGGGTTTTTGTAGCAGTGACGCCCAGTGGTGGGACCGAAGAGAAACACGGCGAGACAAACAGTGGAGGCCTGTGTATGTCCGTCCAGCTGTCGAGAGGAAAAAAAAAAAAACAGCTAGAAAGTTCACGTCATCATAGGAATTAAGCTCCGGTGTTTGTCGTCACCTCTGACACTGACACGAGAAAATGGTAAAGCCCTGGAGAAAAAGAGGAAGAAGAAGAAGAGGTTAGTCACAATTAGGTTTGGTCAAAGTAAAAATATTTAGCATGTTTGCCAGACAGAAACACAGACATTTTTATTGTTTTTTTTTGTGTAAGCTACTTTAACTTGCACCAACAAAATCAGAAGTCTCATTTGAGGCGTGGGTCCTGTGTTTCAAAAGTTTTTTTTTTTTATTTGTTGTTTCTATTTGAAATTCAAGTCAGAATTCTGAGATTTGACTTTTTGTGAATCTGAGAATCCTGAGTTTAAAGTCAAATCTCTTTTCAATTTAATTTCAAAATTTAGAGAAAAGGGACAAATTTCTGAGAAGGAGGTAAACATTATGAGGAAAACAGAATTCAGGGATTGAATTCAAAATTTTGAGCAAAAAAAATAAAATTCAGACTCTAAGTCTAAATTAAAAAAAAAGGTTGTAATTAAAGTCAGAATCCTGCGATTTAAATCAGTTTATATTTATAAATATATATTTACAGTGTCAGAGTTATACAAAAATAAAAGTCAGAATTAGATTAAAGTCACAGATTAAATTATGAAATTATTATATATTTTTTTTTTAATCTGCAAGTTAACTTGAATTTCTGATGAGAAATTCTTCTCTGATGATTAAGCGTTTTGTGATGACAGCTCCAAACTTTTAAATTCATAAATAATATCAATGTAATTAAGCACAGTTATTCTGGTCCATACTTCCCAAACAAAATTGTACATGAATAACTGAGTCTCACCAGTTGTGCTGAAGAAGAATAAGTTTACACTGTTTCAACGTTTAACTTGTTTCTGCAAAAGCAACAGAAAGACACACTTTAGACACAGATAATTGAGTTTCCACATGACTTTCACCAACGACACATTCACATTGGAACAAATACACGGCCCTTTTAGACCACTGTCTTACAAAATCACGTCTCCCAAAATTCAGACAGTGCCTCTACTCTGCTTTTCCCCGAACGGCTCGGCATTACCATTAACTCCATAAAAACTGAACAGAGAAGTGGACTTTGATGCTGATCATGTGAAAGTAGCTGTGAAGTTGACGTTGGAAGAAGGATCAAGGAAAACTGTGACTGTGTTGTGCTGCAAAACGCTGCTTCAGTGAGCTGCCTTTTAAACTCAAAGGGAGTGACTGCACATTAATGACATAATCTCACGTAAAGTCATTGTAAAGTTTCATTTATGGAGATTTAGAGTCTATTTTATAAAACGATAGGGAAAAGCCATAGTTAAATTCGGTTCGATACGAAGGTAGGGAAGTTTAAATTAATCTTATGTTGTAAATTATTTTCTTACATCAGTCCATTTCCGGTGCGTAAACTGGCAAAAGAACAGAATTTACCAGTAACCGAGATGAATGGTCCTTACTTTTCTGATATTTCAGCGTCTAATGGAGGTGCAGTCCCTTCTGTTCCTGTGAAGAGCCCGTCTTCCACAGGATTTTGTTCAAGATCTTCTTCATTCCTTCGTGATCGGAGCTGAAACACAGCAATAAGCGTCAAAAAGCATTAACCAATGTTCTGCAGACAGTAACAGAAATATAAAGAGCCCAAACATGTCAGATTTTAGAAAGTAAAAAACACAGACCCATCTCTGACTGGACACTCAATGAACTTTCTGTGTTTGTATTAATTTCATTATAATGAATTATAAGACATGCATTGCAGATAAACCAAGCATATTAATATAAGTATTTATTTTATGATTATTAAAAGTTAAGAAAGGTTCACTTCATTACAGCAACAAGTAAAAAGAAGCTCAAAGACAAGCAGGAATTTCCCTTAATGCCCTCTAGGCGGCGCTATCTTTCTCCACCAACAGAAACAAACAGATTATTTTATTCTCAAACTAAAAAACTTTAAGAAATTTTCTTAGCAAACTGTGTCAGAGTCCAGTTTGATGGAGTTGAACTGTACCTGCCTGTTTGAGCTGATTTTCAGTTTGAGTAAAGAGTCGGCTTACCTTCCAGATGAGCAGGAAAATGATCGCTAGCAAAGGAATGAGGAGCAAGGACAGGAGGCTTTGCTCCAGCACTTCGGACAAGACCCTCTTATCTGAAACACAACATCATAAATATATTTACATTTCTCAAATATTAATCACAATAGTGTATTTAAACATTCTTCTTCCATCTGCATATCTCATCCACTGAAAGCTCATTCTTCTCATTCCATATTGAGATTGTTTAAGCTCTCTTTGACCAGTTTTTGGAGCTTTTTACTTTTGAACAAACAACAAACAATGGTTCAATACAAATACTTCAAATGTCTTTGGAAGGTTTTAAACTCAAAAGCAAGACGTAGGTCAACTTTATAGTCAAAACGGTAAAGAACATGGAGCTTTAGCCACGTGGCTCATGTGCATAAACCCACAAAGATAATCACCAAACAAACAATCCTCTGAGTGTCATTGAAATACTTTTTTGTCAACCTCATAACATTGCTTACAAAGGTTAAGTTAGGAAAGTAAAGTGTACATGTAATATTAACAAACTGTTTTTGGTGCTCACAAGAAAACAACGTTTTCTAATGATAATAATTGCCGTCCATCCTCAACAAAAAGCCCTCATATTTGCTATTACATGGACAGCTGCTTGGTTTTCTTACTTTTTTTTGCTGAATGAAGTTGGATACTCCTGCTGTCTAGTGCCTCATTTGCCCACCCTTCTGAATTCAGATAAGATACTTATGTTTTTGGCTTTTAACATAACTCTTGCAAAAAAACAACACAATAAAAAGAAAGTGTACTCCACTAAGGATAATTAGTCCACGGAAGTCCATCTCTAGTCTACTGTAAACCCCAGTAGTCCTGTTACGTTAGAAAGTTACCCACTGTCAAACGTGACAAGTGCTGCTCTAATCTCGCCCTGAGCTGAAAACACTAAAGTAAACTGACTTTACAGGTTTGAACAGGCCTCGATTTCCGCAGCTCCCTGCAGCCACAAAACTCCAGTTCAGGTTCACCCGAGCGGCACAGATACTATAATTAACCAAAGCCCTGTTCAAAACCTGGAGTTAAGGTGCTTTTTTTTTTTTCATAATCCCATAATAAATGGCTCCATTTGTACTGTTCATTTAAAACTCTAAATCCTTCAGACCCGTCAGAAATACACATGTGGCTGGTTCCATTAGGTTTAGACAGTTTCATTTTTAGCACTTTATTGAAATAGATTTAATGTTTATTAAGCTAAACGTTTGAGGAGTTAGCATTAGCAACATATCTTTATGTTTTGTTATTTAGGGCTGTATTTCTTTACATTATTGCTCATTCATTTTATGAAAAAAAAAAAAAAACAAATAGAAATGAATATGAAGAAGCAATCTATTTTCTGATCATCTTAAGCTGTCATTTTCAGATCTGGTCTTTGTGAACTTGGTAGACCAGAAATTAATAAAAAATAAAAAAATATACTAGTTTATGGCCCACACGAGCTTCCTTCCCATCCAAATCCTCACTACACTCACTAAACACTATACACTGTTTCAGGATTACCCCCAGATTTAGAATTGTAAAAAAAAACAACTCAGCAAATGAATATTCACAGACCTAATGTTATCCCAAACAAAATCTAGATCCATATTAGTTTTACTATTATTACATAGACATAAATGTGTGTAAGTGCTTTTGCTTTTTGCAAAGAAAGGAACACACCTGGTGTTTTTGTCTTCTGATTGATTGATGTCATTGATATTTTAATGTCATTTCCATAAACATCTACATTAAATGAACTAAAATGTAAAGGCATGTATGAGATATTAAACAGATCTGTGTGAGAGGAAAACCGTCTGGATCACAGTGAAACTCTCACACACCAGCTGTAGTGAATCTCTCCAACTGACACTTGTCTTGTTAAAGCTGAACAAAGACTTACGTGGTTGACAGTTTCTCTGTGATTCACAGGTAACTTTGCCGGGCATCGTGGAGATCAGTGAGAGATCAGTGACTGCAAATAGATGAAAATACACATCAAGCCTTTAAAAGGGTTGTTATTGTTTTATAGATTATTACTGAAGGAGATTTTGAAAGAGTGCACAAAGGCAAGGTTTAGAAAAAAACAATAAAAAGACAAGTATTTTCCACCCTATTAGGCCTGATACACACAGATACATTTCTGGAGGAGAATAGGGGGAATCCGTCAGGCAACAATCTATCATAAGTTATTTTTATCAAGGCAGATTAAAGTAGTGCTGTAATGCTTTGTTGTCAAACCTTAAACACCACCATAACTGCCATTACTGCCTCACCACTGTTCCACATCAAAAGTTGGTTTGGTGGAAGTCACAGAGCTTGAACAAATAAATATAATAAAGTCCGGTGCATCCTTGGAATTGGGGAAAGTCTAGTCACATAAGCCGTCGAACCTATCCAGCGAACGGCCCATAGCCCCACATTGTCCTTTTGGTCTTTAAAAAGGTTAACAAAGTTTATTACAGCTACAGACACTAAACGTTTTGACCAAATGATTGTGCACATGCCTGCAACTGTGAGTAAAAGTGTCCTGTGAAGAATGACTCCGAGTGAAAAGGGGTGGAGTGTAGGTGTTTTACGATGAACACGTCCCTTTGTCAGGTGCTAAAATGCCCCTCTCTCACACGTACAAAGATCCCAGCACTTCGCCAAAAGAAAGGCCGGCGCTGGGAAGAAGATTACTGTGAAATCAACACGTTTATAAAGCCCATTCTTTCCTTTTGACGCGGAGCTACCTGGGGACATCTTCCCTCAGAGCTGCGCCTCAATGGGCCCCCGTCTAACGCACTGAGAGTTTTTTATCTGCCCGATGTGAACGAGAAATAATGGCTGCTCGATTAAAAGCTTCTCAGGAGATGTGGCCTACATCGATTCTGCCGCGAGACAATAGGGCAAAGATAACGGCTTTTAGAAAAAAAAAGAAGAGTGCATTCCTGATCTGAGCGGCTCGCGGGTGCTCCCGTGCAGTGATGTAACAGTTGTAAAATGTCAGGAGTACATGCCAAAAATTGATCAGCATTTTTGCAAACATTTATTTAATATTGTTTTCTCAGAGGAAAAAAATATTGTTTTCTAATGGATTTTGGTGTTGCAATACCACAAATGTCCACTAGGGTTTTTACGGACAAAGCATTATGTGCTTGAAGAGTGTGACTAAAATTAATTATGGACAGTATTTGCTACTTATATAGAATAATTATCAATATCTAAAAATTAAACATTATTTGATACAAAAAAGTATGGAAAAAGCAATTCAGTTTTTACAAAATCTGTTTTGTTTGTCGATTTTAGAATAAACACATGTACAATATGTTTAATCCAAAGCTGAGGAAGCTGCATTTGTTCATTATGCTCCGTACAATAATCACTTTCAGAAGTCGATTTAAAACACTTTTCTCACATGTTTATAACTGTATAACATCTATTCATGTGTACATAGTTTATTTAGTTTTTTACTGTTATTTATTTTGTCTGTTCATTTTATTTCTTGTTTGTTCTTTGCTACAACTTTTGTGTCATTTCTGTAAAACACATTAAGTTACTTTGGTACAAAATTTGTTCCATAAATACATTTTTTTTTTTTTCATTCCCTATAAAAGCTGTAGCTAAATGTAATGTTAAACCAAGTCTAATGTGCTTGTGTTAAGAAACTAAATATTAGTGCAAAAACACTAGATAGTGACTTTTGAGGCTACTAACAAATACAGTTAGCTCTGTGACTAACTGGTGATTGTCTTCAGGCCCAAAGCAGCTGGAGGCTGGTCTGAAGAACAGTTTTAGTTTTTTTGCCTTTATTGGACAGGGACAGTTTCTAGACAGAAAACAGGGATCAGAAAAGTTCTACAGATGATGCCTTGTGGCTCTTGATTTTGATTTTACACTGTCCAAGACCAAAATTTATGCATTTGTCCACATTATTCTTTTTATAAAAATGTGTCTCCAAGAACATAGCTTTTTTTTTTTTTTCATTCTTCAAACTTTTCCTTTTGTCGTTCCCCAAGATCTATCAAACCTCAACGAGTCTGGAATTGGACTCAGACTGAAATTAGACTAGTTTGGATTTGGATTATACTCTTTTCTTGAATACAACACGTGTTCGATCATAGACTGATTTGAGAAAATAGTTTTAAGTGCGAGCTCAAAGTTGTAAACCGATGTGAATGTTTTCTGGAGCCAAAGCCTGAAAACACTCAGAGGCTCGTTTAACCTAAAACAATACAAGTACATATTTCCTCGCTCGGTCCCAGCTGCTCAAGAGGGGGAAGTTCAGAGTGATTTGCTGAGTTTTTTTTTACCCGGCCACATCGAAGACTCACATCTGCCTCCGCGGTGAAACGCCTGTCCGCGCAAATGTGATTTAAAGGGCTGCAAAAGAGCCGTCCTGCTGCGAGGCTTCGGAGAAACAAGTATCCCGCGGAACTCATCACCCGTTCATGTGTTTGTTGGAGGGAAGCAGAAAGAGTTAGGCTAGACTCTGCTTTCAAAATGAAACCACTGTTTTCTGGAGAGCATTTCCAGGACTTTGATGATCTACTTAGAAAAAGGGACAAAACAGAGAAGATAAACAGCATCAAAACAAGACTAAATGAATAAACAACACCAATTAATAGGAACCAATAATAAATCTTATATATTCTGAATGGCAGTGTTGTCAGTTTGGTTAGATATTTCTCATATTTAGCTTTTTCTTCAAATTTATTACCATGTCTTGTCAATTTGCCAGTAACTATGACACTCAGGAGTGCTGGGGTCTAGAACAATGATCTTGGACTCACTTTTACTTGGTCTTATCTCGATTTAAACCTGGGGGTCTTGTGCTTTTAAATCAAGAGCAGGCAAGACCAGGGCTGGTAAATTTGTCCACACCCTACTTCATGTGACTTAATAAAAAATATTCTATTTCTTTCAACAAACCCTCCATCGTTTGGACTTGATCTAAGACAGAACTTGTAGAGTTAAGATTTACACTTAAACACTTCTCTACTCTTCATCAATCATACACTGGTCTCTTGGTTTCAGCTGGACCTTGTGCCGTCATGGTCTTGTCTTGGTAATGTGCTGTGCCCAACCTCTGCCTTCACACACTCGCACAGACTGTAAAAGTCTCAGAGGGGGACGCTTTGGGTCAAATGATTTTGAAAGGCATTGCTGCAAAGGAGCACACATACAGCTCCACTCAACAGTCACAACAGACACAACAGACACAACAGCAACATTAGACACAACAGACACAACAGCAACATTAGACACAACAGACACAACAGCAACATTAGACACAACAGCAACATCAGACACAACAGCAACATTAGACACAACAGACACAACAGCAACAACAGACACAACAGCAACATTAGACACAACAGCAACATTAGACACAACAGACAGAACAGCAACATCAGACACAACAGACACAACAGGAACAGCTGACTGTGCTCAACACAAACGATCATCACTGGCCTCATGTCATCATTATTAATATGTTACGCATTTACTGCTCATTACATGTGGGGCCTGAGAATACTTCCGCCAAACACAAATAAAAAGCATATCACTGTAATAAAGATATTCTAGAGCACCTATTCTTAACCATAGGGCCGCGGCCCAAGCCTGGGCTGCGATCGCCACCTGGAGGTCCGCAAAAAATTTTACGTTTTTCACCTGTGGGCCGCGGGACCAAACAAGTTATCAATTGAAGACACCAGAATGACCACTGTTATCCACGAGACAGTTACAATTGGCTAGTTGGACGTCGCCGCGATGTTTGATTTCCGAACAGCGAGTCTGCGGTTAGACACTTGCGGTTTCGCATTACGCCCGGTGCAGGAAGCCGGAGAAAGCCGAAAATTATCTCTTATAAGTAAACGAGCAGACACTGATCAGCTACTTTCTCTACGTTTATTTAAAATTAACAGCAAAACAACTAGCAGTGAATGTGCTTTCCATTGAATGCATCTCACAGTGAACAGAGCCGCACCGCTGACTGTTTTGCGGTCTGTGGACGATGCAATGCTCTGCTGATGCGAGCCGCAGGAAAGCCCTTGTCTGTTCTAGAAAGGATGCAGCATAGATATTTAATGCTAATGAATGAGGCATATGCCTACACTGAGTTTCATTCATTTATGAGGAGATGCGCAAGTGAACGCGGCTCTGCTATATTTGCTTTTTTATTTATTAAATACATACAATTAGTTTATTAAACATTTATTAAATTTAAGATACAATTTGTACAAAAATTTGTCAAATTAAATCTAACTGATTTTTGTGTTAATATACCTGACTTGAGCCTTTAAATTGGTTCTTGATGCAGATTGATTTGTTCCATGACTTGCTGTGTGTTTGGCATCTTGTTGTATGTGCAGGTTTACATACACATAAATAATAAACTGTTAAACTGCAACTGGATTTCATTTAGTTATTGAATACAAATCAAACCAAGGGTGAGATCAATAAACCAATACAGTGCTAATATTTGGATGGGCCCTGGGCCACTTTGTACTGTAAAATTTGGGCCCCGACATCAAAGAACCCCTGTTCTAGAGACAGACATGACCGAGTCCAGACGATTAAATGAAATGATTTCTGCAGAAGTCCACAATGACTAGTTGACTTGTTAGTTTTAAAAAAGTGAAAGTAAAATTTCCTCACTTTGATTTGGATTTTCTTGTTATTCAAGTCTCAAAGAAAATCCTTTACCTCTTTAAAAGTTTACCAAAAACCCTATGTGTTAAATTTTACTGTTGAAGCTGCTGCAGTAACATTATAATAATGGTTAAAGAGACAACATACATCTGATTGGTTAATTCCCGTTAGTTCCCACAGAAACACTTTTGCACAGGATTCATTTCGGCCCATGAAGGCCTAACAAATGAGAACAGTTCTTTCTCCACAACATTAAATATAATTGGACAACTGTACTTTACTGTTCAGGACATTAACCCTTTCATGTCTGAAACCATTTGAACTTAAAGCTAAAGTAAGGTAAATATTACAATAGATTAATTTGATTAAAAAATGTGTATATAAGTATATGAAATATCAAATATGTACAGAATTTAGTATAATATTTTATTCTTTTGTCAAGTCTGGGCTTATTTTCCCCTTGAGCCTCTTCAACAATTAAACATATAAAAAGTTGTAACCTGGAAGTTTGTTGCATAACTCCGGTTCTCTGAAAAGCATGAGTGGGACTTCTCACTATGGGATCTGCGAGAGGGACAACACCAGCTCTGTCAGACCGTGCTGATGCTTAGAAGATATAATTAACTAAGCTTGTTACATCCAATTTTCCTATGCACATTACATTCAGAATTATTGCATTTTCCATTTTTTACTTTAGTTAAGTCTTCTTCATATTTACAGCAGTCACCATTATCCAGTTCTGGCTCCCATAACATTTAATTTCAAAAGCCCAGATTAAGATATATTTAGACAAACTAGTTTTTGAGGCCTTCGAAAATCCTGCACATGGACATGCCATTAAAAAAATGTTGTTATGTAAAACCTCTACTGATCTTGTGACAACATATTTTACTTGTTTTGACACGAGACTATAAAAGGACCAAAGATTTTGTGGTACAAGCCTGCCACTGAGTGAAATAATCTGTCTTTGTCCAACTGAGACACAAAGTGGGAAGACACAGTCGTGCACAGTCTTTTTTTAGGATAATTTCATGAAAAAGGCAGCGGTTTGAGGAGAAAAATAAGATGGAGAATGTCTGGTTGGCGGCCGTTCAGGTGATGTTATCGTGGACCTGACAGGAGCATGGTCCGCATTAGCTCAAACTAGATTCAGCTGTTTGGCCATTCTGCATCGATCAAAGACAAAAGGTTGTGTAATGAGCTTGAAAACAGTTGCTTGGGTGGGATATAGGGAAAAACTAATGTATCTATGTAAAGTTTGGGCAAAACAACACCTGGTTAAAGGACAAGTAAGTGAAACTGTATTGTACTCTATAAGATGGTCCATGCTGTTCAATATAACAAACAGTCTCATACAGGTGCCATTACTTCACTCAGATATTCAACCAGCCTTTTGTCAGTTTTTTAAATGTCAGTTTTTGTCAGTTATATTAAATAATTAGTTGTGTGTAGACTGAAAAGTAATGGGGCAGTAACAGACCCTTGTGGAGCTCCTGTAGGCTTCTGCTAAATACAGCTTTAGCAATTATTAGTACAAAACTGGGAAATATTTTGCCACATTAAAACTGAAATGCGTATTTTAGTTAATGTAGTTATTTATTGTTTAATGATTAGGGCTTGTTCAGTATTACTCCACGCCTGTTTGAACAGTTAGTTTGGATAATTGAGAACAATCCAAAGCATGTCAGGCCTAGGCCACAAGAACATGATGTGTGTATTTGTACAAAATGCTTCCACACGGTGCCACTATAAACTCTCAAAACATGTTCTACTGCGGACAACAACATGATTCATCAGGTGTGGACTTGGTTTTTGATCGAGTAGAATTGTTTTGTTTTATCTGGTTATGTTTATATTATTCATTAATTTGATCTCTGCACCGTCTGTAGCACTTTGGTCGACTAAGGTTATTTTAACTAAATCTGATTAGTTTTAAATCTCAGAAAATTATCTATAATCTAGTGCAACATTCAGCATTAAGGGAAATGGAGCAATACAGAGGGAACAAATATCCGCCCTTGTGTGTAGCCAGGGCCTTGTTTGGCTTTTATTATACCGCTGCCCAACAAGTGCAAAACTATGAAGTAATGTATTTTTACAGATTTAACAGACTCTCTTAAATAATAGACATATTGGGTCATCTCAGCAAAGTTTTAATCAAATGTTTGCGTGTATTAAATCTCACTTCTATAACTTAAATTCATGAAATTACGGAAAAGCATTTATATTGAAGTAATTTTAGTGACAGTATTGGTCATTAATCAGAATTTACAGAAAACAAAATGGACGCCCGCCGTGGCTTTACTGCGTTTGCCAATAGAAGCTGAGTTGTGAACCTTCTCATGCCACATGCACTGACCAATCCAAACAGACAAACATTCACAAACATTATCTGGGTTCAGAAAACGCCTTGCCTTGTTTTGTCAGATCTCCTGGTATTTACAGACTTTTATTGGCGTATCCTTTGGCTTAAAGCACCGTTGGCTTAACGCAGAGGAAACAAAAACAACTGACAGTTTTTAAAAAAGTAGAAGACTGGGACAAAAGTGCACAATGTGGCTGTGGGGTTTGCCAAAGCACCAGTAAAAATATTTAGGTGGGTTTTCACAAAGTCGGACAGGCTTCAGAGAGAACAGCGGCTACAAAACTTTCCAGTTACATTAATCCTATCAGCAGCTCATAGCTTCAGAAAAGGAGCTGTGGTAATGTTTATCTACTGGCTAAATTTGGAATTTTTTTTTTTCTTTTGGTTTTCTGAGAAGAAATTATGTTTAGTTTTTGGAAATCATTTCGAAACAGCTAGAATTGACCCTTGTAGAAAGCTCATTCAGTGAAAGAGACATGGACAAGCAGAAAGCACAGCAGTGGTTCCAGAGAATACTTCCTGGGACATGAGGCGGGATACATCCTGTTGACAAATCGGGGCTTATTTTTTTTGTTTTCTAGTCTTCTTACCTGTTTGTTTGTATGTTTCTGGAAAGAGACTTGACCTGGGACCAGACGACATGAAAGCTCAATTGGTAAGTACTTTTGGTTTTGAGGGAGCTTTGTTTGGTGCTCAGGTTCAGTTTTGTTCATGTAGTTTGTTCAGGTCGTCAGCTTTGTTTTAAAGTCATTCCCCCTGGTAGGCTTATCACACTGATGTGTGGTTTGAGGGTGTGGGGTTAAGTGGCTAGAGCTGCATGCTTGGATTAACGTCCATTAACATTCATGATGAGCAATTAGAATTCACCAATTCACACACACATTCACAACTTCACGAGAGAAATTAGAGAAGAGAAAGGTAGGAGTTAGTACGAACCTGTAAAATCTGTTTGTTTGCCTGTTGGGGGCTGTGTGGTGGGGCAGGGAGGCGGCTCGCAGTCGTCTGAATAGTTTTTGTGCCGCACTTCTATCAGGAAGTCTTTAACATAGTTGAAATATTGCTCCGTCGGCCACCGCTCTTCTCTGTAGTGGCAGAGAAAGTCGTTCATGATTGGCTCCTGTGGACAGAGAGTGACCGGTTTACACTCAGCAGTCTTATTCACATACGGAAATACATGGATACTCAATTTAACACCAAGGGTATAAGTCATTTGCTGTATGCTGTCATTTTCACTTGTTTTTAAGAAACATATTTGAAAAGATATGTGTATGTAACACTATTTTACAGGCTACACAAGTCTCATACAGACAATCCCCACATCCATACGTCAGACTGAAAAAAACAGATTATGCTTCATATTATGTTCTACACTTGACATATATCTGTAAATACATTCAAAGTGCTTTTAGTGAGATATATACTCTAAGATACAATTACAGAGCTATATCTTTTTGAGACTCATACTACATACTACATATGGAATATATTTTCACTCAGAAACAAGTTTACAAGTCAAGTGGCATTATGCTTTCTTTTCAAAAATACATTTTTGGTATTAATTGTTAATTGTTAATTTTAAATCTACAAACATGAAGTGCACAAATGGCAGTATATATATGAAAGATGCAGCTACCCATTGACTTTTCCTCCCATCTCCCAAAAATACATTAGCGTCGTTGAATAAAGAGTGGAGTAAAGTAGGTTGCTGGGCTGTGGTTCAGTTTGCAGCCGCTGTAGTAGTGCTGATGTTATCAGGATTGACCACAGACACTGAACGCACCGCTCTGTATACCCCTCTGTTATCTGATCTGGAGTCCGCTCGAGGCGGCAGCTTGTGAATAAAGTTGGCGTAAAGCAGCTGCGACGGAGGTAAGTTGTGTTACATTTGAACGTGGTTTCAGATTCCCCGCTCGACGCCTGCTCTACGCCTCGGTGTGAATATTTAAAGAGACATGTTTGGACACAATAGATGTGAAACAGCTGCCAATCAGGGCGTCCGGAGGCACAGTCCTTCAATGTAACATTAGCTCCATACACGGCCACTTTTAGGGTGATGAAAAGGCTGGAAATATGTGCATACAATGTCTTGTTTTTGTGTCTGAACCATTGTGTGTTGTGTCTTTTCCTTTGAAAATTATAACTGAAACGAAAAGGTGGTCTAAGTGCTAAAAACGCAAACATGGATGTATTGAAATATTTTATTTTCTTAAGAACTGCAACTTTTTTTTAGCTTCTTGCATAAATACATGAACAGGACAACTACTTTCCAAAATGCATATGTGTCTCTTTTATAACATCACCAAAAAAAGTGTATAACATATAGTAATTCTAAATAAAAATGAATAAAGTTTACCAAAGGGGACTTACCAGCGAGCCCATTTTACTCCGCGATTCTTGGAGCATTGCAATGAATATGCCAATATCATTTCTGTTGGATGAAATGTTTCCAAACTTGTGCGATAATTCTATTAAACTCGTCTCCAGGAAGAAGATGTTTAGATTTACCCAACACATCCCACACTGCAGCACAAACAGACAAGAAAGAACACACATGGATTTAACCAAATAAATATCCACATAAGCAGGAAATAGTCTGACATCCTTGTGGAGGATGATCTAGTAATAACTCTGGACAATAGTAATGAGGTCAAAGTGGGTTCTTTCCTTTTTGCTCACTTTGATTGCGAGAAGACTTTATAAAATGTGAAGTAAGGAACAGATGTTGTCTTTTTTTCAAATCTTCTTCAAGTGTTTTAGCCCAAAATAATAAGAAATCCTCAGGTAAGGAGCTCAAAACAAAGTCAAACGGAAAAGATAATGGCTTAGCGTCATTAGGGCCAGTTATACTGTGCTTATTTTTGTTCTAAATAGTTGTGTTTCCATGAACTGATGAGACGTGAATCCACTTTGTGATAATAAAAACGTAAGGTTTTATGGGATTTTGCAAAGTCTAAAGAGATGCAGATACAGCTTTGATGAGTAACTATTGGTATTCTTGCTCTTTCTTATGGTTCTGGCAATGTAAGTGAGCTACAGAGTAATTTCTCTCATTTATTAATAAAGTGTATCTAAGTCCAAGGCAGGATCCGTACATTTAGATTCTGTTTTATGTCAGCTTATTTATACCTACATGAAGAGCTGTGTCCAGTACATTTGTGTTTCCAGATATCAGTCTCGGAAATCCCTGTCAACTGAGTCTGACATCCTCAAAGGCTTTATGCAAATTGACTCTTGTAAGGACGCTACTTCTCTTGAGTCTTATCACATACAGTTATTGTTTGACCATGATGTTTACATACATGGGGTTGTAACATACTCATTTGTTCATAAATAAACATCATAAGCCATAAAATCTCTTACCTCTGCTCTAGGAATGTAATGCACAGGAATTTTGTAGTCTTTAGGGATATTATGTCTCTGCAAAAAAAAAAAAAACACACACAAAACAAGACAGTCAGGAATTTGTTGTTTTTTTTTTATTATTTCTTTTCCATAAATTTTCGTCAGATCTCACCAGAATAGAGAGATTTGAGATGTCATCCGTCACTGGGTTGCCGTCAAATTGAAACGATTGTACCCCGAACACGATGAACAGCAATAAATGGACACAGAGGCGTATCCGAATCTGCGGAGACAAGGAAAAAGGAGACAAAACGTTAAAATGACAAAGCAGGAAAAACACACATGAGATAAGTTACAGATAATGAAAGCTGATAAACAGTTTGTTGATTGGAAGAGCTTATGATCAGATTCAGAGGAAACTTTTGCAGCTGTTCTTTATCAATACAGTGGACTTTTCTATTGTGCAACAAACCGGGACACAATGGGAACTCGATGCAGAGTCAATACACTCCAGGTTAAAGAGGAAGTTTAGATGTTACTGGGTAAAGTTGTAGTGACTATATTAGCTCTTTTAGATAATGTTTCTGTCTTATTTATTTACATTTGTTGCTGTCTGCAGTTAGGCTCTGTGCAGGGAAAAGAAGACAGAAGCTTAGTCCAGCTCCAGTCCCACAACGCTGCCTTGATTCAGCAGTAGCTTCACTAAGAAATTAAATATATAATCTCTTTTCTCATTAAGTTTTGTGTTGAGCTGAGAGGAGTCTAAATAAAAAGACAGGCTGAAGACTCTCTGGATGATCTTTAGCAGAAAGAGGTTATTATACAGCCCCGGAGACTGTTGAACACTCAGTACAGTGTAATGAACAGTAATGAACATTCAATTCTGGCAATGCTTTCACAAAGAAGCTTTAATAAAGGCTTTTACTGCGTCACTTCAGATGTAAAACGCAATAGCCACGCCAAATATTTAACCTCAAGACAAGGCTTGGAGTTAAATTATCTGTGCAAGGGTGTCTATGATCGGTTAGACCAGACCAGAGTCAGATCAATCAGAGATAAGTAAAAAGTGCATTGTGCAATAATTAGTTCGGGAGTTTTGATTTTCATTCTTGGAACAAGAAAGGCATTTAGCTACAGCCTTGCCTGGGGAAAACCAATACATGTATGTGACAACCTCATTGTCACAAGCCACAAGTGAAGGTCTATGCACAATTAAGTTACAATATCAGAACAATATTTCTCCAACAGTTATGACGTCTATGAGCCTGGGGATGACACACACCTCCTGCTTGAACAGTGTAGGTACTGTATTCAATGCAGTGGAAAACAATTTATAGAGCTACAGAGAATACAAGGAGACCGCAATTCAGCCCAGTGTAAACTCCAACAACATGTCCACTCCTGTTCCTGCATCAACCGTCCAAACCAGTTTCTTTAAGAGAATCTCCTCTGAGTGAATTTGCAGAGTGTTCATGTGTTCAGACGCTCCAAATAAAGTCAGGATAAAGGACACTAGTGAATGTGGGAAAAACGGAAAAGGGCTGAGCCAAATGTTGCTAAAACTAGTTCATATCAAAAGCTCATTAGAGAAATTTGCAATAGATAGAAGCAGAATGTGTTTGTGTGTGATGTCTCTAAACTCCTATTTATAGTTCAGGCCTATTTATTGTAATGCATATTATAAGCTGTTGTTGTGTGTACAATGGCATTAATTATATTCATTTATTTTTTTTGTTAAAATGTTGTTTTTACACAGAATGAAAATGTTTTTTGAAAACTCAGTAAAGTGTTTGTTTAAATTTGTTGGGACTGATCCACTGAGACTTTGACCCTAATCTCAAGAAAGTAATTTGTGACATCACAAAATCCAGGGGCAAATCCTGCAAACCTTTTCAGACTGAGGTAAATGCAATTATTAAAATAAAAATGTTGAATGAAGTTCAGACTTTCTCTCTGACAACAGTTTATTAGTATAAGACAGATTTAAGCCAAGAATCAGGAAGAATATTGTTTATTCCTTTTTGTAAGTTTACACCATCTTTATCTTTAAACTGACACACACATCTAACTTCCTCATAGTTCAGGAAATAAATGACAACAAACAGAATCAACCGTCAACAAACAATGCCACCTGTCATTATCGTAATTACAGTCTGAGGTGCTGGTATTTGAATTGAGAAGTGTCTATGACATTACTTTGTACAGAGATACTTTACAGCTATGTAAATGTTAGGTGAATATATTTGGGGTTATTGATAATGGGAATGTTTCACAATGTATTCAGCATTTCACTTACATTTGTTTGCTTTGGGCATTTTACACAAATGTCTCTGGGCAGTGAAAGGTTCACATTAGATCAAAGGTTATTGAATGTGTTTAAACAGCTTGACGGATGGAAGTAAACTTAGCACTTGGTTCATTAAATGTCCAAAGGTCCGTCTCAGATTATCTCAGATTATTGATTAGATTAGATTCAACTGTATTGTCATTACACATGAACAAGTTAACCTGACCTAGACAGAACTGCTCCACAGACCAAAGGCCTGTAACGCTCCTTCAAACCTGAAACACACCCAGGAGCTGCCACCTCACTGGACACAAGAGTTTAGCCAGGGTTAGGACGCAAATAAATGGAGCAGTTCAAGATGGATTTACATGTATTTTGTAAACTCTCAAATCTTGTAAGAATCCAGCTGCACTCATCAAGATGAGTGACAAATATAAGTAGACAAAATAAAATAATTGTCACTATAAATATATATTGAACTATACTCTCTCATATGTGACTCATATCATACAAAGGCTTGGTCACTGGACGCTGACTGAATACATGTGTGTGCTGTCAGTGAGTCTTTTTTCCTTTAAACTGTAAAACAAATGTGAATAGAACATGATGTAAATCTCCTGCAGCTATTATTTCTAATGAAAAATAACTTCACTTAAGTGTTACATATGCAGCAGCGAGAGCAAAGGGTCAGGTCTCTTTCGGTTCGTCCCTAATGGAGTTACATGGGCTTACACTACAATAAGAGTCTCCATTAATTCAGCTGACCTCCTGACTCTTTTGGGATCTGAACTCATTACACAACGGCCCTGAGACAGATTAGGGCCAGCAAGGCCACGAACCAAAAGGCAACTTCCTCCATTTCTTGGCAATTAAACCTTTTTACAAATGGGATATAAACACAGCAGTGAGCCAAATGTAAGATCGACTTATTGCCCCAACCTTTCCAAACGTCTTCGCTGATCTGAGTTTAACCTTTTTGCTGTATGAGAAATTAAAATTGACCAAATAATGAGTGAGAACCTTCACAGACAAACTGACCTAATCATAAAGGACAGAAATGATTTTGTTTTTACATAAACAGTGTGGAAGCTGGAATGGATTCAATCATTTCTGTCCTGGTTTCCAAATAAGCTCTTAGCTGTGTGACACTAAACTGTAGCAAGGGTTTAGAAACAAGTAAGAACCAAATATAGTTCCTCTTAACCAACCAAAATAATGATCATTTCCTAATCTCCCAGACCCAAAGTCACTGAGAAGACTCTGAAATCAGTCTCTGCTTCACAAATATTCAGTACTCGACCATTAAATTGTTCTTTAAAAATGTGGTATCAAGACATCACCATTACATCTTCAATCGGACTCGGTGTATTGTTGTTGCAGCGTAATGTGGAAATGAGTCAAAGCTAGAGCCACAACAGGAAGTGCACAGAACAAAGATCCATCAGCGACAGGAAAAAAGCATTGTGTAAAGGGCAGATCGGAGGTAATTCAATTCTGCTTTGGTTCCAATCTTTTACAGAAACTCATCGTTGTCACAGGGAAAACAGAGAAAGACCATAAATGCTTCTGAGAAGGATTCGATTTAATACAAAAGCAGTATTTAGAACATTCTTGGATCCTCAGGGTTCAAACAGTGGTGGAGCTGGATCTTTCTCTGCAGGAGACACATGGACGTTAGAGCAGTAGGTTACGTTTGCAATTATCACTCCCCAAAAAATCAAATGCTAACATGAAGGCCATAGAGATATGAGTTTGTCAGCACAAACCAACAGAAGGGGTTTGTAGCAATAGCTTTAGTGGGCATTTACAAAAAGACAAGACAACATGTTAGTCTGGTCACGTCTTCCTCAGAACAACAACAAACGCCTGCAGTGATGCAGGGTACAATCAACAACAGTCAGGTTTTTGAAGGGCTGATGCTAAAAAGACAACCATTCACACTCACGTTCACTGATACAGGCTCTTCAGTGGGTTTAGAAAATAATAGATATTCAATAATGCAACAGTAATACTAAATCTTCTGGAGCATTACAATGGCTTTTTACTAGTCAATTACCAAAGCTGTAATAAGTCTAAATTAGACATTATTTTTTTTTTTCATGCCTGTGAGCCAAGCAGTGGTTTAGTTAATTGCTTTGCATTTACAGTTAAAGGAAGTTGCTTCAAACAGAAAAAACATGACACTGCTGAAGCTTGTAAGTGACGCCTTGAGGGGGATTTAAATCATGTTTTATTTACAGGATGTACCCTACTGACAGCTTTTTGGCAAATGAATGGTTGTGAATCTCACTTCAACATGGTTTAAAGTCATGCTTTATATTGTAAGCTGCCACCAGGGTGTGGAGTTTTCTTTATGTTATGTCACACATGTCTGCTGTCAGTAAAAAGAATAGTCTCCACTCTTCTCCTTTACTGCCCCGCTTCATGTGACGGATAAGCCCAAGTGTTAACATGACTGTTAACACTGTCTATTTTATAAACTGTATTAAAAGCCAGTGCAACTCTGAAATTAAATGCCTTTACATCAACACAAATAAGTTTTAAACCAAACAAGAACATCACTTTTCTTTCTTTTTTGTGGCCTAACACCAAGTTCCGCTGCAATATGAGTTCATCATTGCGATGTCACAAAACCTGCCAGAATAACTACGATCTGATTTCTGAATTAATTTATGTTGTATTTGATACGACTATAGTTAATAGTGGTCTAAATATAATAGTGAGTGATTTTTGTTCTTGTTTTACAATGTCACAAAACCTGCCGCAACATGATCATATACAATTTATTGGTCTAGGACTGATAAACTGATGTCATATACTAATCAACTAAATATTTAGCATTGACGGAAAGCTATTTGAACATTCAGTTTAGTTTATTAGTTTATAAAACAAAACAAATAGCCATTCCATTCTTCTTAAGTTTAAGTTTTTTCAGACTCATGTTCTCATTGCCTCAGAAGCTCTGAAAAGGTTATTAGGCTCAGTGCTGCAGAATCTCATGTGTCTGTAATATCATGAGCTTTGACTGTTTTGTTGAAGGGTTTATGGGACATACATACATCCCTCTGTAGCACGGATCCAGACAGCAGCCTACTTCAGTCAAAAACAGTTTACAATTCCAATTGAGGGTGAACTATCGAATACAAAGTATACTGTTCATCTGAATTATTATACTGCGCTATCTTCCCGTGGCTGTTTTCTGTCAGGTGTTTGATCCCGAGATACACCACAGACCACATACTTCAGATAAGTTATCAGCAAGTCCTGTTTCCAGCCATCTTTTTTCTTTAATTAAATTAAAGTAAAACTATGTGAAAACTAATTCCAGATGCCTTTGCTTTAAGCTTTTCTTTAAATTAAAGTAAATGTTCTGAATGTGGGCCAACTAAAGGTCAAATATAATTAAACAACTAAATAAGTACTTGTCAAACAGTTTTAGGTTGCTTTTATTAAATACATTTACTTTGCTGACCATAACAGACACACAACTTTGGTTTCTACTGGAGCTAGTGAACACCAAATTTCTTTTTTTTCTCAGCTTGAGCAGGTTCACATCAGGTAAACTTTTATAAAATGACGCTCTTATGTTTTAATGCTAATAAAACTGTCTAAGAACGCCTCAGTTCTCTGCGGCATCCCTTGTATAACATAGATTTAAGTCCGTCTGCAGATGTTAGCACCGCAGCAGATGTGAGTGGCGCTCTTTACTGTTAGCGCCGTTAAAGTTACAATCTTCCCGTGGAGTTTTTTGCGAGTAGACAACGTAGCGAGACACCGCAGGAGAGAGTGATGACTGAGAGATGGCCGCCTCTTTATGAGACACATTCACAGCCTGTGAAAGTGCTCTGAGGAGACGAGAGAGGGCTGCCGTGGTTAGACCAGAACACATACTGCTAACAGATTACAGCTGATGAAAAGTAACATTTAAAATCTCCACTGCAAACGGATGCACTGTGATTTTCACTGGCTTTTAGAAAATATATTTAAACTTGGTCTAAACCAGGTCTGACTAAGGTCCGTCCCTGAACTAAATCAGGTTAAACAAAGTCTAAATTAAGGCAGCGTTCAAGAATAAGTCCAAAACAGAAATAAGCCGGTACTAAACTACAATAAAAAATGTTACCTGAGTAAACCAGGACAACATCAGGTTTAAAATTAAACTATGACTATTTTGGGATTTAACCAAGATTAAACCAGAGCTAAACCTGGACTCATCCAGGGATAAATGAATTCTAAAACAGGATCAAATTAAGATTAAAGTAGTCCAAGACATATTTGCTTGGTAGACACATTTTTATTATACTCCTTACTACACCTGTGTTTTATAAGCTTAAGAATCTTTATTTTGCAACACCAGTGCAGTCCCCTGTACATGCATGTCTTTAGACGGTGGAAGAAAGTCGGATTTAACGAGACTCATCTCAGCTCAGTGAGGAAATTAATCGAGAAGCAGAGACATAAAAAGAGGAGATGTGAATCCAGTCTTTAAAAATAGTAAAATTGGACATTACACTAAAGACAATTTCTCAAAGAGGTACTGACAACCAAGATAACCTGGTTTGGAGGAACAAGACCCAACAGTAGTACAACAACAGAGATTATTGCAAAAGGTAAGAGAGAATCCCAAAACCAAACTTTACTTTAGTTGTCTTATTCTTTTTGTTTTAGTTTATCTTCTGATACCAAACTGCACATGAAAGAAATCCGTTGACAGGTATTTACCGTAAATACTGTCACAGATCCAACATGGACGCTCTTGTAACCAGACTAACCTGTTGATAATGAGGCACATCAACAGTTCAGGGCGTGTAGGTGTAAGTGTGGCAACTTTTCAAAGAACCACAAGTTAATTTTCATAAATGTTTCGTGGGAAAATGCTGGAAGAAAACAACTGGTCTTCTGTACAATATTTAACACATTTTATACATTTTGATGGCTCCTTTTTTTCAAATGATTTCATGAATAGAGTCTGTTATTCTTGTAGTTTTCTGCAGCTCAGTGCTCAGTGGCCCAAACCAGGACTAAATTAGAAATAAACCAGGATTATGCCAAGGTTAAATTTGGGCTAAACTATGACTCAACGAGGACTAAGCCTGAACTTAACTAGGACTAATAAAGAACAGGTGTAAACTCAGAACTAAACTAAGGCTAAACCAGGACCAAACAAGGACTTAAACAGGACTGAGCTTCGCCTAAACCTAAGTTTATGACTAAATCATTCCAGCTCCTGTGGCTCCAACAGTAAATCCTATATAATGCTTACACAGAGGCTTTTTTATTTTACTTGAACAATTACAGCCGCTGCACAAAGCCACGGTTTGCAGCAGGGTTATTGTGTGTTTACTTGACACAAAGGCGTAAGAATGATTTCTAATTGCCTGAATTAAATCCTTAAAAGCCCAGCCACATGTCAGTCTCACTTTACAAGACCATTACTTAAGATCAGAGTGTTTTATGAGTGTTCACACCTGCTCATTACAGACACGTCTCACTCACACCAGCTTCAGTCTGTCTTCCCTTTAGAGTCCTTACTCACACGAGTGGACATGTTACAAACAGGCCCAGACCAGGCCCAGACCAGGCCCAGACCAGGCCCAGACCAGGCCCAGACAGGTCCGGACCAGGCCCAGACCAAGTCCAGACCAAGTCCAGACCAGGCCCAGACCAGGCCCAGACCAAGTCCAGACCAGGCCCAGACCAGGCCCAGACAGGTCCGGACCATGCCCAGACCAGGCCCAGACCAAGTCCAGACCAGGCCCAGACCAAGTCCAGACCAGGCCCAGACCAGGCCCAGACCAGGCCCAGACCAGGCTCAAACCGGGCCCAAACCAGGTCCAAATCAGGTCCAAACCGGGCCTGAAGCATGTCCAAACCAAGTTTGAACCAGGTCCAAAGCAGGACTAAGTTAGGAATAACACAGACTATGCCATGGTTTAGTCAAGGCTATATCAGGACTGAGCTGGAATTACCTGAGGTTAAAGGAGAGCTAGACCAGGTATGTGTCTGGTTTTAACCAGGACTAAACTAGAGCAAAATCAGTACACAAGTAAGACTAAATTTAGGACTAACTTTGGGACTAAACCAGTACAACACAAAGGCTAAACCAAGAGTAAACCAAAATAAACCAGGGCTAGACCAGGGTTGAATCAGATTAAAACTGGACTAAAAACAGGACTAAGCCAGAACTAAACCCACTGAAAAACCAGGACATACCCAGACCAAAGTGCTAATTCCAGGACCAAACTAGAGTAAACCAAGGTAAACCAGGCATAGACCACAGTCAGAGAAAATCAATGTCTCTATTTTTGTGCATGAGGTTGATTTATCTCTCAAAAGATTTAGGAAGGTCAACTCTTTCTCTCAACAGCTGTTTGTGCTTTTATTTAGAGCCAACATCTTACGGCTCATGTTTAATGAATAAAAACCAGCGCTATGAAGTCTGCCTTGAACTAAACATGGAGAACATTCAAAATCATCCCAGGTTTTCTTTGTGTTCTATAAAAAAGCAACTATTTGTGCTAATAAAGGCCTTTCTGAGTTTTTTACGTGACTTAATGTTATGTATTTATTGAAATTGATAAGTATTATGACTCACTGTAAAAGCATTCATGTCAAATAAATCTGTTTTATTGTGTTAATATGCTATGAGTTTTAATTTCAGTTGTTGGGTGGAGCCTGGTGATTATATCCAGGTGAGGCAGGTGCAGTAATCAGAACTGTGGAAGCTATCCAGGGCCTCTAGCCAAATTATTTTTTTTTTAATTTTGCTTCAGTGTCTCATTTGTAACTGCAACATTTGTAGAGATACTGGATCAAACCAACTTCAATAAACAACAATAAACTGTTTGTAAGTCTGGGCGTTTATTCAATTAGCCTACTCCCTTCTGCACGTGTCAAGATGAAACTAAATCTGCCACTACACTACATTTAGACCATGTGCCCTTCAGGAAGGCTCACTGTGTTACCAGTCTACCTCACTAAGTAACAGAGCAATACAAGAGACTTTTTTTATGAAGAACATTCTCCATTTGATGCTAAACTTTTGTCTGGTTTGGTCGAATGAGTGGATGCCAGAATACTCTCAGAAGCTCTCACACATGGAGCCCTTTTGAACGGTTTATTGACACTATTTTTACAGAGACAATCCATACTACGGCTGAGAGATAGGAGTTCTGGTTTAAACGTCTCGCTGCAAGAGACGCTGAGGTAACAGTCCAGACAAAGCAACAAGACAACAGTGGACGTCAGCAGTGAAACCAGAGTATTCATCAGCCTATAAATACATGTTTGTGAGAAATATAAGAGAAATAATCAGCCTCCAAACAGCAGTGTTCAGGTTATGATACTCCCAGTTCTTCTCTTTTAAATGATCAGTTACAACTTGACATGTTTCCTCAGTGTAACCATAAGGACTGGTTGTACAAACAAAATTTAAACCAGTTAAAATAGTTACTTACATTTATCTAAGGCAACATTTCCAATATGTAATGCTCAAATTAGTCACAGGCTGCCTAATAACTTTGGCATAATAGAAGAGAAAAAGATGATCCTCTAGCGCACTGTGTCGGCGTATAGCAACACGTTTAACAGAAAGATTATTCAAAAAGTGCAGCTAGTTCAACGTATTTTCCAACAATGGTTCTATGAGTTGTCCTGTTCCCATTTCATGGTTCATCACAACAACAAACTTTACTTTTCTTATTGTCCAACACAATTTTTAATTCAAACTTGTAACTCTTGTTTGGACTAATCTAACATAAAAAAAATAAAAAAATATACCTTTAAGACCTAAAAGTCGTCATGATGTGTGTCAAATCAAAGCTGCAATAGGCTTCTTCCAAAAGTTCTGATCTCGTCAGACGTGGACCAAACGACCTCTGCGTGTCACATTCTTGTGGGTCTCTAGTGCCACTAAAGCACAGCATCTTGAATCCTGTCCTTGTCCTTGAGTCAGTGCTCTCTGAACAGAGACTGTGCTGAACAGAATCACTCAGAGCTACTGGAGCAATTCTTCCAAAGGTAACACAACCCCCTTCGTTTCAGCTGTATTTGATAAACCAGTGTCCAAAACCTGGATTTGTTTAAAAGCCTCTGTGTTTCCACGAATTGGCTTTAAGAGTCAATGAACTCTGTTCAAAAAGGATCTGCTTATATTCACATTAACGGGAAATGAGATGCAAAAGCCATATTGTCACCAGGACACATGGACAATTATCATGTGGAGGCGTTAAAGTGGCTGCTTACACAATTGATATCTTAGAAGAGTAAAAGTCCAAACTTGACAAACAATCAGTCAATAAGCCCTTTTGTCAGATGGCCTTGAGTAGTATTGGGAACAAAAAAGGTTATGCTAGAGAAAACTATATAAGGGAACTAACCACACACCACTGGAAACTAATACAGGCCATGTCATACAGTATTGTTCAAAATAATGTGACTAACCAGAATATTCCAGGTTTTTAGTATGTTTTTTATTGCTAATGGGCAAACAAGTTACCAGTAGGTGCAGTAGAGTCTCAGAAAACAATCAAGACCCTGCATTCAAGATATGCACGCTTATAATGCTGTGTAATTGGGCAATAAGTTGAACGGGCAGTGTTTAGAAAAAACTAGCATTGTGGCATTAAATCACTGAGGTCATCAATTTAGTGAAATCAGGTGGCCCCTATTTAAGGAAGAAGCCTCCAGCACTTGTTGAACATGCATTTGAAAGAAAAATGGGTAAGAATGGGTAGTTTAAGACATTGTTCAGAAGAACAGCATACTTTGATTAAAAAGTTAATTGGAGTAGGGGAAAACCTATAAAGAGGTGCAAAACACTATTGGCTGTTCAGCAAAAATGATCTACAATGCCTTAAAATGGAGAGCAAAACAATTTGTTTTGTTTGCCGCGTAGCAATAAAAAATATACTAAAAAAACAGATTATTCTGGTTAGTCACATTGTACTGCTATTATTTTGAACAATACTGATTATGAAGACTTTATGCAGGACTTACAAAGGCATGGATTAAATATTTCATCTCATCTCCTTTTCTAACATTTCTTCAAAAATGTCCATAAAACACCAGCTATTTCAAACCAGTAACATGTTCGTCCATTCATTCGTTAACCTTCACACACACTCACTCCAGAGGTGTTAGCCTTCTGCAGTGCTCCCGATGTTTGCAAAGAACGACAGAGGACAAGTCATAGAGTTGTCAATGCTACATAAAGAACATCCATCTGATGCAAAGAAATGGGGTGCGTGTAATGTTTCCCAAAATGTAAAAAATGTAACCAACCATCGCTGAAACTTTCAGACGGTGACAGTGAGAAAACATCTCAATGTCCAGCTCACACAGTTCAAAGAAACATGTTTCCACTTTAAATACGTTCTATACAAGACCAATTATTGTCCGGAGATTCGAAGATACATCATAAAGCCTTAGATCTTAAACGGAACAGGTTGAAGTATCACCCTCATGCATCAGAAATGTGTCTCAAACAGCCCGTAACAAACAGACCAGACCACATTCATATTTGTGAGATTTTATCTGGCGAAGCTTATTTTTTTAGATTTTAAGATAGTTTCAAATTGTGTTGTATAAACTTTGTGCTAAATATTTTGCAAGAAGTAAACTTGAACAAAGTGACGTATAAAGCAGGAGATAATATATTTGTTGTTTAGCCAATGCCTGTAACTTCCCACACGATGCATGACACCAAAGTACTGCTTCCTGTTTGGTGCTGGCCCTGATCAGTAGCAAACATTTCTATTTATATATCGATATATTTGGTGACTACTCTTCAACACAAAAAAATTTGATTAGCTGTTCCTTTCAGAGGTTGCCATGTTTAGTCTGGCAGAGTTTTCACGCAGAAGGCTGTTCCTGATGCACACTTATCCATTTATTGGGTTTAAGACCAGCACAAAGGCATGGCCCCTTGTGTCTGGAGTTGATCTTCCAGCTTTGAGGCTAGTGCTGCACAATGCCAGATTATGCCGAGGCTTACTAACCTACACTATCAGTCTGTCTTTAAAACTCTTACTCAAGAACGATCTCTAGTGTTGTTGTAGTATTATCGATGATGCAGCTTGAGCACATGTTGCAGCCCCGCTTCACAGACGCATCAGACCTAAGGATTTCTGTGCATGGATGTCATGTGCTCGTGTATACTCACACTCAAACAGCAAGTTTATCTCCGGTCTAAGTCAGGCCTCTTCCTGATGACCTCATCGTGGGGAAACGTTTTGAGTGAAAACGTCAATGAAGAGCAGCATAAAATGTATATTCCCTAAATGTTCATGCAGCCAATCTCACACACTGTATATGTATTAAACTGTATTTATGTTAATTACATGGGAAACGAGACAAAGCATTTAATGACCAATGCTTTCCAGCCTGTATGCCGACCTACAGCAACAAAAATACATCAAGTACCAACTCCAGTCTTATGCAAGTTACAAACCTAGTAAATAGTTTCAAGCACATATTGAGAAAAGTCATTTGACCCTCTTATCCATCACAACCAGGTTTACCTCTGCCTTGTCTCATTAAATCGATTGCTCTGGTCCAATTACCCATCTCATCTTGCAGCACTTTGCCGTCATTAACTTCAGCATCTCTCCAGTCTCCAGCCTCCTGGCCTTTTTCAACCACATGATCTCATAAAAGCCTGGTACAGGACCTCGACTGACACCGGCCGTTTTTGCCCCAGAGAGAGATATTTGGTGCTAATCTTCCTCCCACATCTCTTTTCTGAAATCTTTTTTTGCCATGTGATGACTGTTCCCATGTTGTATAATGAGGATTTAAAACAGAGCAGGATGAAAACACTGCAAGAAATACCGGGCTGTTGTTGTTGTCCAGATGTTACGCAGATTATCTACGCTCTAAGGTTAAGCAAGGGTTTCAAATTGGGTCCGTTTTGGCGCCTTTGATGCATTTCGACGTATTTATGCAAAAACTGAACAAAGCAACTTTTTATTAAAGATCAATTGTAATGCAGAAGCCATCATTTCAGTGTTAAGCTTTCCCTCTAAAACTTAATAAACGTCATTACAGAGCAGCTATTTTTGTGCTGAGCAATTATCCCTGCTTCATGTCGAGCGTGCAGAGGAAATGCATTTGTCGGAGCATCATCTAGTCACAGGTTCAAACAGGACTGAGCCACATGTTTGTACTTCACATCGACATCTGCAAAAGGTCCATTCAGTTCAAGGGGAACCAGTTTTTACCTGTTTTAGATTAAGCGACTGACTGACTAAGGATCACTCTCGGTAGCCTATTTCCCTACAACAACAAACCTAACCCACTGAGCTAACAAACATCCATGTGGCTACTGTCCAGTCCAAGCTGCTGCTGGTTTTGACCGGCTCCGCACAGCTCACAGAGACCAGTTAAGGCCCTTAACTCAATATAACAATTAGAACAACTCTAAGTTTTTACCACGGGTCTTTTATGACTAAAAGGGATTCAATAAAATTTATTTCTGTCAAATCTCATCTTAAAGGGCTTTATAAAAACAATTAAGCAGCGAAACAGACAAAACCCCATGTCCTCAGCCCCTTTACCAACACTCCTCCAAACGTGTGTGCAAACTTAACCACTTTCAAAGTCTGTTTTTTTCTGATCAATCCCCTGCTTCAACTCCTAAAACCTATAAATCACTCAGTCGAGCCGAGTTCCCAAAATGCAACATATTTTTAGTTTTTATATTTTTTTAAACTGTTTATGTTTAGGTTATAATATTCTACACATCTTGCTTTTGCAAAAGTCTAATGAAAACAAAAAAACACTCTTTGATGTCCTTCTTAAAAAAATGGATCAAAAACGTTAAACACAACATTGCTTCTCAAACAAGTCTGTAATAGATTCATCCTCACAATAATATCTGCTGCGGTTAAGAGACTCTTCAAACCTGCAATTTCAAACCACAAATTTAAAAATCTATGACAGCACTTGAGACCAAAGAGGCGTCTGACAAAAGCCCTGTTCAGCTTCGACAGAGTGCTCTCCTTTTAAGAGCGTCTCCTTCATCAGTGTCTGTTCAGGCCACACTGCTCTCAGCGAACAAAAGACTCTAAATATGGAGACAGGTACAGCTGCTGTGGGTCCTGTGAAGCCCTTAGTTTGAAATATTAGCCCTAAGTCAACATAGTTTAGAAGAAAGTGTCATTTTTATCTAAGTGACAGTGTAAAGCTGCGTCTAAGAGATTTTTTCTAAACACAATCTAATAACTGGACATTAAAGTAAATAGGTCTAATCCATTTAATTTGATGCATGCATAAAATAACACTGCCATTTTATCAAAATTTGGTAAAGCTTAGGTAATGTTTGGGCCTTTTAAAAAGAGGTAAAAAGTCACATGTGGTGTATTTATTAGCTTTTAGAGAAGAGAATTGTGTGTAGTGCCAAATGCTAAACAAGGCCACTTTATGACAAAAGTATGAATCCAAGCAGAGGGGACAGCAAATGAACGGATGTCGGAAAACACAATCCTGTTAATTTATTTTTTTTCTGTAATTTTTTTTTTTTTTTTATGTAAACAGTAACAGTGGTTATAAAACACAGTTGTACTGCTTTATCTGCCGTCAACGTGATTTTTGGAGATCAATGTTTTATTGCATCAGATTTATCAAAAATACACAGACTTAGATATCCGGGGCTAATTTTTCTGCAGTATGTTCCCTCAACAAAAACGAAGTGAGGAGAAAAAAAAGTCCATGAAACATTTTACAACCATCAATGCAAAGTCATTTGATCTCGATGACCACGATTACCTAGTTCTCTATAAAATCCCTCAAACTGGATCATTACATTCTTCAGAAAAGCAAGCAAAAAAAACAAGTAAATAAACCCAACTTAAACGAAAAGAGGCCTTTTCAATTAGAAACCTGGTTTCATCTGGTGTCTTCGACCTTTGAGGGCTTGCATGTTTGTAGATTTACAACAAACAGCTGCTCAGAAAGAAAGAGCTGCAAACTCCAAATGCCTTGTGCTAATGGTGTCCACAACAAAAAGGAAGCAACCGTCATTTGCCAAAGCAGAACTGAGCATGTGCTGCTGATAAACAAAGCAGTCTGAAGCAAATCCTCACCAAAGCAAGAGCAAAGAGGAATTACGAGACCCTTGTTACATTAAACTGAGTTTACAAAGATCTTCTTGTGCCCAATCTAGTGCTGTGATTAAAGAGGTTTGACAGCCAACACACAAATAAAAATGGAAAAGCATAACACAATTATTGGGACCGTGTTTAAACAGTGGTGGATTCAAACTAAAGGGACTCAACAGGGCTCTAGACTGGTTCACTGGTAGCACTGGCACTACCAACCTTTTCAGTTGGTCGCACAAAGACTCGCAGAAGACTCGAGATGTATTGTTTAGAAAATATATCCCAACATTTTTGTCTAAAATTTGTATCCTTGCTTTTTAATAATTTTCACCCAAAATACGGGCCAGTATTTGCAGCACATGCCAGTATAAAAAAATCTGTATTGCCTGTTGCAGAAGCTAAACATGGCACAAAAAGATTAAACCTAACAATAATTGTCAGTTCTGATATAATTCTTCCAAAAATAAAAGCACAGATTATTTTCATTTCTAATCTCACTGTGAAAACAAAGGGAATGCATTAGGAGAACGAGATACACACTCTTGTTTTATATTAAATTGTCACCAGTGTTTCAAAAGGGCTTGGTTGTGGGCACAGACCGGAGGATTACTCGAGTGGATTCAGTGTTCAGGAGTATTTAGGAGTATAAACAGCCCATGTAGTCTGTCAAATATGTAACAGCTGTGCTTGAGAAGACCATTTTATTATTTAACCAGCTTTCAAACAGATGTGATTAAAAGACGCATTTGCAAAGATTGGAACCGTATTGTTCCTGCAGTAAGAGAGCGTTCCGATGGATGGGAGGGGTCTAACATAGACTGGACCGGTGTGACCTAACATCAGGACAATTAAACTCCCCCACATTTGCACAAAAAGTCTACAAGTTTTGCCCGTATTCTTCATAAAGACGTAAAAATGTTCTTGAGTAAAAAAATAAATAAAAAAATTCACATGAATATTTCTGAAAAAGTATTAAAGTACTTGCTTTTGAATGCACTGGTCCACACCGAGCAGCATTCAGACTAAAACAGAAGTCAAAAACAGAAGTGAAGATATAACAGGAGGCAGCCAAAAAGGTCTGTTTCATAGATTTAACATTTTGTGGCCAACAAAAAAGTTCTAGTCAAATAATACAGGCTCAGTTTGGGTGTGAGTTATTGGATTGTCTACCTTTACATGAAAAATTTACACAGTTTAATTTTTTGTTAAAGTTGCAATATATTGTATATTTTTTAACCTTTGCAGAAAGAAACAGAAAATGTATACCTATAGTAACGGTACATAACTTTTGAACTAAAATATACTGCACTGATTGGCATTAATATGAATTTCTATTAAACGTTATTGCTGCAACTGGAGCAATACAGTTTAAAAGTGATGTATTTGTTCTCTCAGGAGAGTTTAATTATGAAGCTTATGTTTCCACCGGACTTCAGACTCAACAGAAGCTATATTTGGGAACAAACACTACACAAAGTACAGCTAATGAGTATCTCTTGGCTCCGTTCAAGGCCTTTCTCCCAGATATTTGTTGTTTGAAGCGAGCTTTGCCTTAATCTGGACTCCTGACAAAGAAAATCCTGGCCCGAGACTCATTTTCACAGCACCACCATCCTGCTAAATCTCATTTGTCTCAAACACTGGCTTCCTACTGGCTTTGCTCAAAGAAAACACCAACCCGACCTCGGCGATGGTTTATCCAATTATATCTGAGTGTTTTTTTGAAAAAGCGATGAGTAGAAGTGCTTTTATTGCGATAAAAGGGCGTCTCTTTGCGTCCGGCGGGAAATCTGATCCCGGCGCTGAGAGGAGCTTTGAAAGAAGGGAGGATGGAGATGAAATGTTTTTGATGACTGCGTGCACTCTTGTTGTTTTGCTTGGACGGGAAAAGCGCTATTTAATGATCCCCCTTCTTGTCCCTTTATTTAGCCACATTAGCGACTGTGTCAACAAATAACCACGAGGAAGTTCTCAAGCTGAGGGCCGCTGGGAGTTTGGAAAACACAACAGGAAAAACATTTAAGCAATGTATTGCAACGTATTCAGAGCAGCTGCCAACGTCTTTACCTTCGAAACTCCCACCCACGGCTAAGATAAATAACTCCAACATTAAATGAGTCCAAGCTGGATCAGATGAGACGTACAGGGAGATATGAAAGGTCTGCACAAACATAGATCGGATTCCTCTAAGCGCCCTAAGAGGACTTGAGGAGTTCTTGTTACAAAGTGATGACATTTTTAGAGGAAAATCTTATTTAAATGACAGAAATGGGAGTCAAAGCGAGATGATAGCTCGTGTATATTGAACAGACAGGTAGCAGCACTCCTTAAAGTTTAAACAAGTCAATATAAATATATCTATTGGACTGTTTCTCACAATTCTTCATTTTTGACCCACAGAGAAATACTGTGCTTTAAAAGGCCTTTTTCCACTAGAACTGTGGCTCTTGTGACATGGACGTGAGCAGTACTGTTCAACGAAAGACAGCAATAAGCACAAGGGGCATTAAATAGTATTTCATATGAACTCTTACAATCTTACTGATGAACAAATATTGCTGATTTCATCCATATTCTCACTCGGGACAAATCCAAGGAATTCTTGACGTGAGGTGGGTAACACTCAGCAGGTAATTACAGACACTTATAGACACTTAAGCCGGACACACACTTGTTGAATGTCTTTTAAATCGAACGTAAATCACACAGTACGAGTAAATCTCAAACGAGGAGAGCCTGAGCTCAAACTGTGCATGACCCGATGGTTTGCTGCAACCAAACATCTGATGTCTGATTATCGGTTAAGAGTGAGTCTGAAAGGTTTAAGGACGCCCCACAAACCTGGTGTTTGACCTGATTGTTGTAAGAACAAAAGTCAGGTCCAATTCCTAAATCGCACAGTGTATGCCCAGCTTTGGAAATTCAAATGCAATCAATCAAATGCGGCAAGTTGCTGGAAAAAGTCTCATCAATGTATTTTAAATGAGCCCCTATAGACTATAATATTTGATTGAATCTGGCTTTTGTTCTAGATTAGATTATTGTTGCTTTTCTCCAGGTTTGGTCATAAATTCAGCCTTGGGTTAATTGTCCTGATAGCTGTCCTAAACTTAAGTGTGTCATGTGACGCTGTGCAGGACGTGTGACTGTGGGCAGTAATGGCTGTATCTCTGATCTTAACCAGCCCAATGTGGACTAATTACTCAAATGCAATTAATCTATTATGCTTTCCATGTTCCTCAGATTTATCGACAGAGCAGCTGAGGAACTCTTAACAAAAGCAACATCCTCGTTAGAGCTTTTCCTCAAAAGAAGAACCTTGAAAATGAATTAGTTTTGGATGTATTATCCGACAAGAGGTAGAGGTATGTTTTTTAAATAAAGATCTGTAAAGTCCCATGTTCAGAGTGAGAGCTCCATAAACTGTCTCTGGTGTTCAGCCGGGCGTCTGCTACAGCGAGAGGTAGATGATGTCAAAAAGAGACGACAAGAACAGACCAAAGCAGGGTGGTTCCCAAGTCCCGGTACGAGCAGAGGGGAAGTGTTCATTTGCTGCTGCTCCTAAACCCTGTAGACCTGCGACTTTTAACAGATCATAGCTTTGAGTCACTTTAAGATTTTTAGTCTTGTGTTTATTATTGTGTAATTTCTTTTGGTTCAACTGCAGATCATCTGTTTTCAATGTAAAGCACTTTGGTTTTCTTTTTGGTTGTTGTAAAGTGCTGTACAAATAAACTTGATTAAATAAAATGAATTTATTTGACTGTTTACGTTGATGGAGACGTGTGAGGACAGGGACCGCAGGAACTGTATAGGCAAGAAAAACAGCTCTGGGACTAAGACAACAGTCTTTCTGAGAGAACTGTGAAAAATGGCAGGTTATTAATGACTTTGTTCTCAAGAGGCTGGAGCCGACGCACATTTGGTCAAAGCAGTAACACTTGGAAGAGAAAAAAAGTGACCAAAGTGCTGCAGAGAAGAACAGCTTTCAGACCTCTTTTTAAAAATGACAATAAAGAGCATGTACAGGTCATTCATGAAATAAGTCCTGGTCTAGTCTTAGTTTAAGCCTGACTCAGTAGTTTCAGTAGTTTTCCTTAGTTTTAGGCTTGGTTTAGTGATTTCTAATTGGTTTAGTCCAGGCGTATTGATCTTAGTCTAGTCTAGTTCTAAATCAAGCAGACTGGTCTCACTGGTTTGTTTTCCCCCCAATTATTATATTATCCCAAATTCACTTCAAAGGTTGCAAGCCATCATTATGTCCTTTCAACTTACAAGAACGACAATGCATACTGATAGACTCCAAAGCTCCCCCGTGGAAAACAAGCAAGAGCCAAAGCCAGTGGGAAACAACAAAGCCTTCCCTGCCATCAGGTTCTGTACAAACTAGATACACATTCACACTCGCTTTCATGCACTCGGGACACTATAGAGTCACGTCTTTGGGAGGAGAAGGCAGGGAGTGCTGCTTCAAATCTAATAAAAGAGATATGAACAGTGACTTAATAGTATATTGAGTCACTGTCATCATGACCACTTCCTGCTCGGAGCGGCAAAAAGAAGATCAAGAATCTGACCACTATTGACCACTATTATAGTCTTCTATGTGACAGTCAAGCTTTACTAGAGCATAAAGGCCAGCGCAGCCTTTTACTGGGTGTTGCAACTTCAATTAATTATGATTCATCCATTTGTGATTAATAACTTGTAGAGAACAAAAACAGCCCCGGGACTAGGACAACAGTTGTTTGAGAGAACTGTTAAAATGACGTACGTTTCTTCAAAGCAGTGATACTTGGAAAAGAGATAAAGAAAAAAGCATTGTCGCGAAAAACGGACATGTTTTTAGATATTGAGACTGGACTTGAGTCCTGGAGCATACATAAAATCATTTAATGAAGACAGACACAAGTTGCATAAAACTCACAAAAACTCAATCCATTTTTCCACAGGTTATTTCTTAAACTACTTTATCTCAAATGGAAACACAACAAAAGCTACTAAATGTACACATTGTTTTAAACATTATGCAATTTAACCTTCATATTCAACTTTCCTCACAGACTGAAGCCTTTTATTGTTCTTTAAACTGGACAAAACAGAGTCTCGTGGGGGATATCCGCTTGCACTGACCGCAAACAGTAGAGCGCTGTAAATTCCCACTTTTCAGCAGCGAGTGTGTGAGGGTTACATCCACCACTGCCTCATGAAAAAAAATCTGGGAAATGTAACCGCGACATGTCAAGACGTTTGTTTGCCTTGTTCTTGACCACAGCAAGTTTCACAAGACTCGGAGAAGCGGGCCTTAACGGAGCAATGAACCCTCTAACTCAATTTGAAAAGCTGTTGTTGCTAAAAAAAATAAACAGATCTAAAGGGGACAAGAGGAATGAAAACATTTGAAACAACTGTGAAGCAAAACAAAGGCTTCACAGAATATCCTTTAAGCCTTATGCACCTGTTTAAGAGGCTGCCTGACACTTACTGACATGATTTATTCAAAGAGTCCTGTACAGAAGCACTTACTTTGATTTGGGAGCCACAGAAAGTGATGGAACATGGGTTAAGTGAGCGTTAGGACCTGGACAAGACTTCAGCCAATTTAATCACACAGTAACACTTGTATTTAAGGCAACAAAGAATTGGTGAATAAATCTACTCCAGTGCATTGTAATTACCTTGTGTTTGTTAAAATGCAATTGAAAATGAACAAAAATGTAGTTCAATTTTGAACACATCCTCAAGTGCAGCGGCTCAGTGGTAGAGCGGTTGTCCCATCACCAGAAGGTTGGCAGTTCGGTTCTTGCTCTCACCAGTTCATACTGTTGTTGTGTCCTTGGGAAAGACACTTAACCCACTGTGGCTCTGGTGAATAAATGTGTGAGTGAATGGAAGCTTTGAGTGCCTAGTATAAAATCCATGCCATTTGGTCTCATAACCAAAACCGGTTCTTGTTAATGCATCCTTCCACATAAAGTACTCCAACCTAAAACTCAGGGAACAAAATTAGACACCATTTAAACCGGTCTCTAACAAAAGTCCACTTCAGTGTCAGTCTCAGGAAACACAGAGGCTCATTCTTCCATTTGGTCTAAATGGATTAAACAATCATTTGAATTCAACATTGACCTTTCCATTTGGCCGTTTCATAAATGTCATTTTGAATATGATTACATTATGATACAGAATATGCCCAGTATTATCTCCACTGCAAGAAAATTACTTTTTTACGACTGTCATGAATTACAGTCTTGTTTTTTAAATGATGTGACTAGACTTACTCTTTTACAAAAGGTGGTGAGTGCATTTACCTCAAACTTTGTCCAGTAAAACTGAGCAAACAAACAAGTAACAAAGTAGGAAAGAGCTTTATTCGAAGGGACAGCTGCAGCTCTGAGCAGGTCGACCTGTCAGTGACTCCGAGAACAGCTCCGCCCACCATGCAAAGACTCAAAAAACTAAACAGAATTTCACTTATTTTGAACAAAACATGGAAAATATGGCAAAAACAAAAGTAGACGCTGCTCCATAAGGAAGAGAAAAATGCTATTCTGAGGTAAGACCAGTCCAAGGAGATTTTTTTTTTTTTGTGAGCTATGTCTGGTTTCTACGTCCCCTCTTTTGTCTGACATTTTGAAAAATACAACTCAATAAAAGGTGCATTTTGCCCAAATAAACCCAATATTCAAATATTAACCAACTTTAGACTGTTCCCTTTTAATAAAAATGTAAATCTCTACATTCTGAGGTAAATCTCCTGAACCCCGGATTGGGGGATTACCTTAATGATATTCAGGCTCCATGTTTTAAAATGAGAAGTTACATAGTGCTGCTTTAATTTAAGACCGTGGGTGTAAATTAAATTGGTTTGTACTTGGTCATAATTTAATTTGAATGTGGTTACAAATAGCCTGATTAATTGAAAGTCCCGCAGCCATCAATCAGTCATCTTTGATTAACTGTTGGAGAAAAGCACATCCGAAGCCTACAGACACACAATTTCACAGATTTCAGTGACACATGCAGCAGGCCCTAACCTCAGGGCTGTGATGGAGAGTGATTAATATATTCGATATGGATGATGGAATATACTCCATAAATAACTCTATGTAAGATTCAGGATCATGCTGTTTGACTAAGCTTTAGTTTCAACTTGTAAATTTGTATTGTGTTTGAAAATGACATCGGAGACAAGACCACAAATGTATTTATCAGCAAAGAGTCTGGGAAAGCTCAATGCCAGCTTGCTTAGGGCCAACCAATCAGAATTGTAACGGTCATGACGTTAGCATTCCACGAAGAAGTGAACAAACAATATTTTTTATAAAAGGAACGCTCCTACTCCTACACTTAAAACTGATTGAAGAGCAGAAGCAAACAGACTCTCGGCAGTAATGCACGCCATCGTGTCTTGCACAAGGAACTAAGTGTGACGCAAGGCAACAGTCCAGCGGCCTTCGAATGTGATTGGTCGGTATGGAACATGACTGGCTTAAGGAGCTTTGCCAGACTGTTCCTGTAGAAAATACAACTCAGCTCTGGACTGTTCACTATTTCAACTCTTCACTGCTTATATCAACCTGCCTCTTCCCTTTTAGAATTATTTTGGATACATTTTAAGTAGATTTTCTCCCTTTCAGTGTCGATTACATCATCTCAAAGATTTTCCTCGCCGAGTCTTAGATAATAATGTGAGTAATAAATGTGTTGCCTTCAAACTTGTCAGCTTTAAGAGGTGAGAGAACACTGTTTATTGTTGCTAATAGCCTTTTACAAATGTGCAAGCAAGCCTTTGGGTTTACACTTCCCGCCGAGCCTCGGAACAAACCAAATCTTGGCTCCAGTCATGGTCGGAGTCCATGTGATACTGATTTTTCCATTCATTTCTCATTCACATGACACTAACTCACTCGGCCTTTTATACAACAACCACAAGCCCAACCTTGGTCTACACTAAATCATCGTCTTAAACCAATCCAACCGGTCATTTCAGGCTTTGCATGCCAGCTGCTGTTAGTCTGCACATACACCTTTAAACATGTTTTTCATCTTTCCCTCTCTTCCTTCTCTCTTGGCTGGCTCTTTCAGGTACGTGCAAAAGCTCCATCAATCAAACGTTAACAGCCGTACCGCTCTAATCCGCAAATTAAAGATTTCCACAAGGCATTAATATCCAAACTGACAACACACCTCATTTAACGCACGGCTACGTTTCTGAGCAAAAGAACCATTGTCTCGTCTCTCGTCGCAGGAATCACACACTTCAAAAGCTGAAGGTGCTTGTGACAGAAAGTGCCTTTAACTCGAACCACATTTGCTTCATGGACTCAGCGTGCGTCTAGATTAAAGAGAACTGAAGTCGATTTCTGCAGAAACCAACCATAATTCAGGTGATTTACCAACTGTGAACATTTTAACCACCAGCACCACCACAGAGAGCCTCAGCCAAGTCCAACTCCAGACATTTGGTGGTTAAAGTGCAAATTGCAAAAAGCACACCTCACACTACATTCTTTTCAGAGCATGTGAACAGCTATGGTAGCCCTGCAGGGACAAGCTGTTTCCCAGAGGAAGTTTTGTTCATAAATGCCCTAAACTTTTGTTTATCTGCTCTGTGCTCCGGTTAGGTCTAGTAGAAAATAGTATGAGGAAGTGATGAAGCTTAAATGGCTCCTTCTATTGGGGTTTATATTTGTTACGGTTTAAATGTCTTTTTTGCCTAAATAAATGCAAAAAGGGCTAATTTTAAACTGAAGAAACACTTTTAATTGCAAAGAAAACTGCAGTGAGACGATGAAAACCTGGTTCAATAACTGTGTGGGCAGTTCCTGGGATTTCAAATGGGATTCTGTGCAGCAGCCAGGACAATAAACTAATTTGAAACAGCTCAAAGTTCACAAGGTGTTGGAACAATGGCTTTACAGAAAGCATAAAAACAAATCACGTAACCAGACCAAATTAATTTTAGTCCTGCCATTAACATGTGACCGATGTCAATGAGACTGAGCTCTTTACCAAAAAAATAAAACTGGGCAAACAATCACAAGGTACACAGCGTCCCAGCGACACACGCATCATTTTCAACTAATGCTGTTAGTGACTAATACATTTGTATAATGCTAATAATATTGGCTAAAGAGAGACATTTGATTGATTATTATCATGTGTTTCTGTAAAATGAAAAAATAAAAATAATAAATGCACCCCTACGTGAAAAATGTTTTGCAAAAAATGTTTTGTTACATCCTTCATGGGTTCTCAAATACAAAAGTGTCTTGCCATGGAACAACTTTAGATGAAAAACATCATAAAATATGTCTGTGGGACTGGAAATAAACTGGTGCACAAAGAAAAAAAAGTATCTAGGAGCCATGGTGAGAAAATAGTTTGTTTAGCTGAAAGCGTGTTGTAATAGGAAGTACGTGAAAGAAAAACCTTAAGACACAAATAGTCTATTATCAAGGATTTTAATATAGATGAGAAAGCTCAGCCCATGACTTTGGCCAATCACTTGCTCCTCTTCTTTATATGTACAATGTATGTTGATGTACCGCATGACCGTATGAGCCAATATTGCACAACACAACATAAATAACTATGTACATTTATTGTTGTGGCCTGAGTATACTCTGATGATTTACTTTGAAACAGCCAAGGATGCATAGTCCAGACAATAGCTGCTGACAGATGAAGCGACCGCACTTTGAAAACGTCATCGTGAAAAAAATGTCCTTCCCCCATTCAGTACGAAAGCAATACGTTTTTGTGTTCTTACCTGGTCCAGCTCCCCAACTCATTTTTATACCCTTTCTTAAGTTTAAGGGAAAAAAATGAGTTCTAAAAATTGGAGGTAACTCGCTGAAGCTTGTTAGTTTTGCTGCACTTTGTGCCATTGTGTGCGCATAAGCAGCGACCTAACCTGCGATCTACCAATACTACGTTTGCGATCGACTGGTAGATCGCGATGGACGTATTGAGCACCCCTGGTCTACATAAATTGTCAACACTGACTCAATGGCAGTAAAAAATCCTACAGAGAAAGTCTAGTGTCTACTGCAATGCTGGCCAGGTCTGTTTGCAAAAAGAAACAATAAAAAAGAAACAAAAAAGGAGAGAAAAAGGAAGCAAAGTGAAATGAGGATAAATATTGGCAATAATTCAGACTTGGAGATAACTTCAGGATTATGTCATATAAAGCTGGGCTGACAGATAGTTATAGTTAGATTTTCTTCATGTATTTGTAAATCCAGCTTGAGGAATAGGGCTTATCAAACAACTCCAGAAAACATTAACCTTTAACAGACAATAGATGATTGTGATAGATAAGCAAGACAGGCTCTTTGCAATAACAATGCCATTCACATTAGACATTAAATAACTAACTCCAAGAAAAAGTCTCAAGTTCAAAAACAATTCCATAGCAACAAACTAACCAAAATTGAAACATACTGGTTCATATTTCGAGTCTCTCAATATTCAGTCTCTCAAATTGTGTTTGATAAAAAAGTGAGGCACAAATTACAATCTTTCACAGGAGGTTTGTCATAAAGCCTACATCTATGAATTTTGTCTGCATGAACACTGCTAAGTATTAGGGTTAGGGGACAGTGCAACAGTCCGGAGACTTGGAGCCAGAGGCTAATTCAACAGTTTCTTCAGTGCCGTCCGCCTCCTACAGCCCAGACTCTAATCACAGCTCATAAAGTCAGTGTCCACTCCACCATGAACTGCAGCCTTCTCCTTTTACACAATGTTACAGTTGTTACAGTTATGTTACAATTAGACATGTGTTATTAGATATCAGATCTCTCCTGACCGTTTAAATTGATTTACATAAATATATTCAATATCCATATGTAAATAATGCATGTCTAGCTTTGACTCCCTTCATTAGCAGTGCATTTATTTACGGAAAGCACAGGCCTAGTAATTTGAATAAAGAGCAATTGACACTCAATTGCTTTAGACATAAATCTTTCTCCATTTGGGTTATTTCTACAAAATAATATGCCACAAAAGTAGCAGGACTTTCAAATTTTGTGTTCATCATTGAACACAAACTTTCAGGACTTCCTACGTCTGATTTTCTTCTGCTTTGTCCCATTAGGAGTTGTGGATGACTGGAGCCTATCCCAGCAGCAAGCCTGAGGTGTCGTGACTGGAGCCGATCCCAGCAGCTTTGAGCCTGAGGTGTTGTGACTGGAGCCTATCCCAGTATCTTTGGGCTTGAGGTGTCCTGCCTGTAGCCTATCCCAGTATCTTTGGGCTTGAGGTGTCGTGACTGGAGCCTATCCCAGCAGCTTTGGGCTTGAGGTGTCGTGACTGGAGCCTATCCCAGTATCTTTGGGCTTGAGGTGTCGTGACTGGAGCCTATCCCAGCAGCTTTGGGCTTGAGGTGTCGTGCCTGGAGCCTATCCCAGCAGCTTTGGGCCTAAGGTGTCGTGACTGGAGCCTATCCCAGCAGCTTTGAGCCTGAGGTGTCGTGACTGAAGCCTATCCCAGTATCTTTGGGCCTAAGGTGTCGTGACTGGAGCCTATCCCAGCAGCTTTAAACTTGAGGTATCATGACTGGAGCTTATCCCAGCAGCTTTGAGCCTGAGGTGTCGTGACTGGAGCCTATCCCAGCAGCTTTGGGCCTAAGGGGTTGTGACTGGAGCCTATCCCAGCAGCTTTGAGCCTGAGGTGTTGTGACTGGAGCCTATCCCAGTATCTTTGGGCTTGATGTGTCCTGCCTGGAGCCTATCCCAGCAGCTTTGGGCCTAAGGTGTTGTGACTGGAGCCTATCCCAGCAGCTTTGAGCCTGAGGTGTCGTGACTGGAGCCTATCCCAGCAGCTTTGGGCCTGAGGTGTCGTGACTGGAGCCTATTCCAGCAGCTTTGGGCTTGAGGTGTCATGCCTGGAGCCTATCCCAGCAGCTTTGGGCCTAAGGTGTCGTGACTGGAGCCTATCCCAGCAGCTTTGAGCCTGAGGTGTTGTGACTGGAGCCTATCCCAGCAGCTTTAAACTTGAGGTATCATGACTGGAGCCTATCCCAGCAGCTTTAAACTTGAGGTATCATGACTGGAGCATATCCCAGCAGCTTTGAGCCTGAGGTGTTGTGACTGGAGCCTATCCCAGCAGCTTTAAACTTGAGGTATCATGACTGGAGCATATCCCAGCAGCTTTGAGCCTGAGGTGTCGTGACTGGAGCCTATCCCAGCAGCTTTGAGCCTGAGGTGTCGTGACTGGAACCGATCCCAGCAGCTTTGAGCCTGAGGTGTTGTGACTGGAGCCTATCCCAGCAGCTTTGGGCCTAATGTGTTGTAAGGCCGTGTGCATCCTGGACAATGATTAGTTAATAACAAACTTTTGTCACTTAAAGACACTGATGTTCAAAAGATTGCTGCAAAAAGAGCTTGGAATAAGTTGTTAGCCTATTTCTGTTCACACTAGCAAAGCTATAATCATAGCAGAAAAGGTTAAAGAAAATGCATTTGGACTCAGTGCTTTAACCTTTTCTTCAAGATGACCTGGATGACTGAGAACATTTACAGATATATTCATAGCAGAAATACATTTGAAATATTTGTCACTTTGAGATTATTTATCTTTGATCAAAACTGATTAAATTAATTTTATTTTTTGTCCCTGTCTCAGAGCCACTCTTCCCCATCAGCTGCAGAGCGATCGCTCCTGCTTTTCTCTTATTAAACAATAAAACAGGACCAATCCTTCCTCCAAAATACTAATACATTCCACCAAACTGTTTAGAGCTGACTGTAAACCTTTAGCTTCGAGTTTAGCGTCAGAACGACAGTGATCGCCTCCTTTTTCTTTGTTTGTTTTTCTTCCCAACTTTCTCTGTTTGATCTGTAGTAGTTACTTCCTTATTGGCATCAGTGTCGACCAATGGAAATGCTCCTTTTTCCGGGAGCGAGCTGTGATTGGACAAAGCCCCAATTCAGAATTGAAAATTCTCTTCTTTTTAAATCCTTAATAATAAAGTCTAGATCTTAAGGTCTTGTATTTTCATAGATGATTTCTGTTACAATGGGCCGTTAGTGATTAAACACAGGCTCCCTTTTTAAGTTTTTGACTTAAGAAGTTTTAGATTGACCAAAGAACATTTAAATGCACAGGTCATGGAAGACTCTACAGAAAAAGACTGTGGCTGAAACGCTGACCTTCTTGCCGTGAGGCTGGAGTCCTAACCACTTGCACCTTAACAAACAATTTACCATTTAGTTTCCATTTCCCCATCCATCCTTCTTATACCGCTCATCTGGGCCCGGGTCCATTTCTTTCAAAGAATATATGTTTGAGTTTGGGGATTGAAATGTGTGACGTGTTTTTGTTTCCATATTATATAATTGATGTGTCTTGTATTTTCTCTTCTGTCAAACATCTATTTCAAAGTATAGCTTAATTTCTAAGTGAGACTGGTTTATACATTTCAGTAAACTTCCTCTGGCAGTTTCAGATACACAATTTTAAACAGGGCCTTAATGAAGTCACGTTCTTCTGCCACACCACATCAAACAACATCTAACATTTGCATCAAACATACACCAATCTTTCACCAAATCAAGTCGACCGAGTCTTTATCTGAAGCCAAGTGTCACACAAAAGCATCCAGAACTTTCTGATTTTTGTCCAGAAACTTCTGCACGAATAGCGAGACCACAGCAGAGGTTTAGATTTTGATTTAATCTGTCGGATATACAAATGCATTTCCTTGTGTCTTATTTTGCACTGAACTGTTCCACACAGACAGCCTTTTTGAAGTGTTGTTACCATTTTTTAAGGTGCTACATGTCCACAGCCTGTAACCAGATACTGTCACCTCTGTCACAAGAGCTCACTGTTTCAGATAAGAGATAACTAAAAGGAAGCAGCTCAGTCTTTTTCTTAACTCAGATAAACCTGATTTTGTGCCAACGATATGCGACACTGACACAAAAGCTTCCTTGATCAACAAGTTAAGACATTTCGGGGACCTGTGTGACTTTAACAGTATGTTGCGTAAAATGTTGTAGGACACACCTACACTTTCTTTCTTGCTCCATTGAGCTGCCTTATTTTTCAATAAAATATTTCATTAACAAGGAAAACATAACTACTTATGCAGTGCCAGTATCTAAGTGCCTCAGTGTCTTTGATTTTGCAATCCTTTTCTCTATGTCTTTCCTGCATTGGGTTTTTCCACAGACTAAAGCATGTCCCTGCTCGGCTACCGTAAAAAAAAAATCTGTTCTTACTTTCCTGCTTTATACATATTACTACAACAGATTAAAACTATTAAATTATTTACAAATTGAAAGTTAAACCTTGTAAATGTGTGGTGCAAGTTTCTCTAATGACTTTCTGACACGCTAACACGCTTGTAAATAAATACTGTTATTAGATCTGATCACTCTGTCAGACTTTACTGAAAGGAACCCAGTCTTCAGATTTCTGAGAGTTGCAGTCATGTGTCAATTTCCCCAAAAAATAAATAGCATTTTATTTCCTTCTTGCTGGAAAAGCCTCGACAAACAGGTTTTACATTAACTGCAGAAACATAAAGCAATAATGCAAAAAAAAAAAAGTAAGTTTATTTCCTTGAACAGGTGAATAAAAACATATCTGCTAATCACTGAAATAGCTAATAGCACGTCATCAACAAAAACAATCCTTCTAATTTACACAAAACATTTCTGCACATCGTTTAGAACTTTTGTCTCATTTACAAAAAAGGGAAAAAGAGAAATGGCAAAAAGATGAGCCAGTGTGACTTTAGTCTGAAGAAGCCGAAGTAGCATCCTGGGGTCAACCATTCTCAATAATGGAAAAAAATGTTTTTTTCTTGTATAAACATATATTTGTTTGTTTGTTTGGTTCACATTTCCGTCCTAACTCTAGACTTTACTAGAGTAGACAGGCACAACAAGACCAATGGAATAAAATACATTAACTGCATTAAAAACACATCCTGCCACGCCACATTTAATATGTCATTCATTTTCTATAAGTGATTCTGAAAGAGTCTGGACCAAATCCAATTTGAAATTTATTTATATTATACAGAAAAAAAAGAAAGTGTAATAATAACTTTATTATCTTGCAACAATAAAAATAATCTTAAAAGGGCCACATTTGAGCTTTGTGTTTTAATGACAAGCACAAACCTATCTTGGATTCTTATGCTGTAAAAGGTCACTCCAACTCAATGTTCCCATTTATGTGCTTTTCATTTACATCATTATCCTGGGGTGCCCATATTTTTTACTAGTAAAGACCCAAACTAAAGGTAATGCTGGACTTTGAAACAAACACTTTTCTTTTACTTATTATTATTATTATCATTATTGTACTAAAACTCTTTGATTCAATAGTATTTTCGGCTACGTACATATACACAATACCATATAATAACAACAAATAATAATAACAAATTAGACCACATCAGTCAATATCAAATACTGTATTTTGAATAGTGTAATTACATCAGAAAACATGTTAAAAGCTCCACAGAACCCAGCTAAAGGAGCCATTTTAGTTCCATTACTTCATCTTTTGACACATTCTTGCTTATAGTTTAGGAAATCCATGAACTATAATTGTCCATCAGTCCAGTTGCCACAGTTTTTTTTTTTTTTTTTACAGACAACAGCATGTTCCTTCAGGGCTACCATCGCTGTTCACACTATAAAGGTGGGTAAGGTCTGGAATTGCGGTTGCACTTTTGTCAAAAAACTCTTTATCACACTTTATCTTATCTCGGCTCAGGAGCACTCCTCCTGGGCAGTATTCTCCTCCAGCACGCACTCAGACGCCACACTGGCCACTCCAGTGCACCAACATGCATATCATAACAAACTCTGCCAAAAGAAATACAAATAATTAACCAGCACACAAGGTTATTTTTCCAGTTGGTGAGTCACATTCAAACATTGGCAGTTTACACTGGTCAATAACCTTTGTTCTGAAAAATGTTCAGCTAGAAACACTTGTAAGATGCTTTGGGTGATAAATGCAGGATTGTCTCCCACCAATATCTCGTCTAAATTAAGCAATGTTCTGCAAAAATGTCAAATAGAAAGTGTAATTATTTGGAAATATCATGAAGCAACACTTCTGCCACCCACTAACTGCAAGAGCGGAGATATTAGTGGCTTCTCTGGAAATGAGGGTGTAAATATTTGGCGTGTTGTCAGCATTTGTGTGGTTTCAGTGGCACATTCTTTTTCTACAAAGTAAGTCTGTAAGAAAGTGAACGACGTGACGTGAGTGAAAGTTGTGAAGGAAAGAATGAAAGAGTAATTTGTATCACACCAAAAAATGGAACAGGTATTGCGTAGTTTACTTTCCATCCTGATAGTTCGAGGTGTCAGTCAAGTTAATTGATGGTTTCAGTTTGAAGAAAGAGTTGCTCAATATGCTTGGCTCAATAACGCTTTCATGAGGTGTAATTGGCCGAGACAAAATACAGAAAGTCTCCTGGGATCGATTTTGCTCATGACGTATTTTGAGAGTTGCTGATGAACAGTCTTTGTTTAGACCAAACCTAAAAATCTCAGTCAGGATCAGTCTTATCATGAAGCACCCCGGGTTTCTCTGTGGAGCTGTGAGTGCATTAAAGTGCAGAAATAACTCTCTGCTAAATGAACAGCAGCACAGAGAACAGAGTCTAATAGTGCATCACAATATAATTCAGACAGTTAAACCCACTTTGAGTCAAATATATTTCAGTAAACAGATTATAGGACTTTACAGTGTCACTAGTCAAAGGTTATGCTCCACTCTGCTTCGATCTTCTGGATCTTAACCTAAAGACAGGTCCCAGGCCTTAGCCATGGACCAAGAAAATGCATCAAACGTTTATCTTTGTATTAGGCTTATGGTTGTGACCTGGCTTAAACATCTGTAACAAAAAGTTAAAACATACCTAAAAAAGGTCATTTATTAAAGTAAAGGTTTAAGTCTGTAATGTGTGCTCTGGCTCAGTGTGGAGTGTTGTTGTGCAATGTTCAATCAGGCGCACAAGCAGCGGAAAGTGGACGGGCCCAGAGGAATGGAGAGAGATGCAGGTGTTTATACTCGGTGTCTTTCATTGGCTCCTGGACGGATCCACCTCCAAAACATAGATTATGCAATGAGTGAAAGTGTTTAGGCTGGGGCTGTCAAACTAAATTTTTTTTTTATAAAAATAAAAAACAAATTAGAACAAGATGTAACGCACTATTTGTTACAAAACATTTTATCTCAAGTCAAATTATTTAATTTCCTAATGCTATCTCTGTAAATATATGACTTAATGGAAAACAGAAAAATACCAAACCCCTGTTGACACCTTCCAGTCAAACCTTTATATCAACGAGGACTTTAAAAGCAGTGCTACCGTTTTTTTGGAAGTAAAATGGAGAAATGCAATTCCAAATCATGTGATGTCAAGTCTGTCTGGTGCTAAATGTCAGAGAAAGAGGGAACATCGAACGTCGCTGGATCTTGTGAAATCACTGGTGTCTGTTCGAGTGTGATACTGACAGCCTTCAGCGAACGCCCACCTCCTGTTTCTCACCAAACGTTTATCTAACCCTTCATGCACTCATCCCTTCACTCCCAAAAACCCTCATCATTCTTTGTCTTGTTGATACTGGAGCCTTGTTATAAAGCAACCAGTTGAACTAACTCTACTGTGTCGCCAAAGATGGAGAGTTAAAAAACAGATAACATATCAAACATGGCCAAGAACTCGTCTTAGAGAAGGACAAGCAAGTGTTATTTTTAGGAGTTGAATGTATCCATGCAATATGCAGTAATTAAATCAAGTTAATTGCAGTTAATAGCATTACACAAATCTGAATTAAACAAATCCATCCAAACTTTGCAGCAACTATGGGCCAGTGACAAATAGGACAGATATTTGCAACAATACGTTTACTGCACAATGTTTAATGCATACATTTGACTGAATAAATGCAAAAAAATGACTGAGTAATGTAGAATATGACTAATAAACACCTAGTGCTTTGAGTCCCAAGGTATGAGTGGGACGCACAGAAGAAGGACTTTGGACTTGGAGACGAGCCAGATGCAGGCAGGAACTAAAGTGTGGGGTTTCTTCTGTAAAAATGTGTGAAATAAAGTGGGACTAAACCAGGTCAAGGCCATAAAACTGACTGTGTGCAAGGCAGGAGTGAAAACCAATGGTTACATTTTTTGTAAAATATGAAGAAAAGGTTAAAACAAGAAGTAATTACAACAGAACTGAAGTCAAGGATGGACAGATAAAAACTAGTTCTTAGATCAAAACAAGGTAAAATTGGGATGTAACTATATGACTGACTAACAGGACGGAACTTAGATTAACTGTAGCATCAATATTTGGGGTGCACGAGGCAGAGTGGTTAGCACACCTGCCTCACAGCAAGAAGGTCGTGAGTTCTCACAGAAAGACCGGAGTCTTTCATGTGTTACTGTGGGTTCTCTCCAGGTACTCCGGCTTCCTCCCACCGTCCAAACACATGCATGTGTAGGTTAATGACGACTCTCAAGGGATTATTCCTCATGAAAAAATGTGAATAAATATTTAAGTAAAATTCAGCACTGCACAGTCTCATGTACAGAATGCATCAGGAGAAGTCAGGCGCAGGTTTAATGAGGAACCTGCTGTGAACAGGAGTCACTTGGAGCGAGATCCAAGGCTAAAATGCTTAAAAATTTAAAAGGAACCCATTTGAGAACCTTAAACCTTAAGCCTCGTATCAGCACCTGGCATCTGACCTCCAAGGATTATCTGAGGTTTTGTCAAAAGTGGCTTGATTGAGTTGTTATCTTGTTTGTCAGGGTCATAAACAACACCAGAGGGCTTTTAAAGATGGACGCTTTATAGGAGCAAGACAAAACAGAGAAGGAAGGCACTACTACAGCAGCAGGTGAACCTAATCTGGTATCAAACCAGGACTAAGCAAATCTGGACTAAACAAGTATTATTTGGACTAAATCAGGACTGCACAAGAATCAAAACCAAGAATAAAACCAAAACTTTGTCAAAAATAAAACTGAACTGGACTAGAATATCATTAGTCATGAAAAAAATAAAATAAACCAATATATTTTAGATTTTTAGATTAAATCCAAAATAAAAAAGTACAAATCTTAATCTAAATATAAAAGACATTTTCATTAAAGCTACATTTGACTCAGTTTTGGAGCAGAACAAAACCATTTCTTTCTTAAAGTTGGCTACATTCCCCTTCAGACTGAAAAAAGCCTCCAGGAGTAATCCGTTTGGATGTGAGCATGTGACATGAATCTGTGAGAGGAGTGCTGTGCTGTGTGGAAGTGCAGCCTGCAGCTCTGTGTGCGGCCACATCCTGCAAAACTCCGCTCTCTGCTGGAGACGCCTCACACTGTGGAGGATTTACCCACTTCACTGCCACTTCACTCAAACCGAGACAAAATCAAGAAGTTATTAACGTTTGTTTAAATCAATAACATGGGTTTAATTTGGATATTTCACACAACATACATTCAAAGCTCAAATAAACAGACAAATGAATTACAATCTAGGCTCAAAATCACACTGAAATATAAGTTAATTGTAAAAAGCACAGGAAAATGTTTATTTGTAAATGGATTTGAAAGTGTTTAAGGTATAAATATGATCATTAGTTTGAGTAATGTAACATAAAAGGTTTGGTTTGAAAAGAAATCAGTGACTTCTGTATCTACTTATGGTCTGATAAAGATCTAAAATATTTGATAAAAATTGCACTGTTCTACATAATTCTGAAAATATTCATCTGTAAAATGAGAGAATGATACCAAAGAACAAAAAACATGGTAAACCTGAACTAAACAAGAACAAATGAGGACTGAAATATCTTAAACTAAAGGACCTAATGTGGTCACGTATAGCTTTAAATCTGGGCTAAAACCAGGACTTAATCAAGATCAAGTCAGGACCAAACATACAAAGAAGGCAGGACCAAATCAGGAGAAAACCAAAGTCTAACTCAGGAATAGAAACAGGACTTAAACCCGGGTTAAAACTAAAACCAAACCAGGAACCAATTCAAGGAGTCTTTATAGCCATTAGGAATTTCCAGGATTAAACATGAACTAAAACTCAACCAAAGCCAGCACTACAGCACAATGAAAGGTCTTAAGGAGGACTTAACTGGGCTTATATGTCCCGAAACCCTGACTTAAACTTGGTCTATGTTAGGACTAAACCAAGACTAAAGCCAGGACCAAACCAAGAGAGTATGTGGACAGAACTCCTGCATGTATTTAACCAATCTGCCTTAAAACAGACACATGCCTTAAAATAGAAGAAAATCCAGTTTCTTTTTGGTCATTCAACATCATTTGAATCTAGAAAATATGCAAAAAATCTAAGTAAAAAGTCTTGCCTCAGAAGTCTTGTGTAACTAATGCAAGCCAGACTGAAACTAATGTTTTGTGCAAACCTCTATCGAGCAACAAAATATGGACAACTGGCACTAACTTAAAATACTCAAGAGTTTTGTATAATTAAGTGGTAGCAAATTCCCTAAATCAGTGTAAATGTGACCAGACCCATGTTTTAAAAGCCAGACCTGGAGTTAATTAGAAAAGGGCCAACAGCAGCAGTAACAGTAAAGGCCTACACCCTTTGACCTGGAGCTGAGGCACTGGCTACAAAAGCGTTTCAAACGAGAGCAGGGCTTAGATGGCTGCGGGACACAGCGCGGGTTAAACAGGACTAATTACAGTTTGGAGATTGCACAACACTCAGAGTAAATTCCGATCACTTCGAGCTTTAACTCAGGCAATACAACTCAACGGACAGAACTATAGCAATACAGGTCACTGCAAGACAACTTTCACCATTTAAAATCCCAATTTACAAAGCAACAATGTTTTTAAATCAATGCAAAAAGAGTAATATTTGAAGACCTACTTCCCAAACACATCCCCAAATATCTACGTGGTGCTGTACCAAACATGAAAGATACTCCTATAAATGTATACTGCATGATTAGTGGCATTACTCTTTGCTATGTCCTGCTGCAAAGACAGGAAACCCACTTAAAAAGGATTTGAGTAGAGTATGAGAAGCCATTTTCAAAGAGTAAGCTTGTGTTAACCTCACAGCAAAGCAAGTCAAATGTACAAGACGTAGACAACCACTTTTTAAAAGTCTGGAGTTTGTCTTGGAAACAAATGCATTTTGATTGGAATTGTTTCAACCTAAATAAAACCACAGCTGATTTAGTTTGCCAGTTTTTTGTTGGGATTGGATGGAAACTTGTCTCTTTAAATGCACCAAGAACGGCTCGTATCTGGACTTTTTGGAGACAGCCTTCCATTAGACTGAACTGAACAAGGTCTAAAACCAACTAACTCCATTTATGAAGCTAAACAAATAGGGCAGTCAACTTTTTCATTTGTGCATTTGAAACGGACCGAGTGCATCATAGAGTTAAAAACTGTATATAATGTAAAAAAGCAAAGTATTAACTATTTATTATGTGTTCACTTCATTTTTCTGTCTTGCTTCAGTTCAGACCTAGAGGCATTTAAATAAAGAATTTAAGACTAACTCAATAACAGTGCCAGTGATTGTTACAACTAAAGTAAAAAAATAAAGAAACCCTTGAATAAGTTCTGGTTTAAATCATAAATTCCACATCTTTTATTTCTGGAAGCCCAGTTTTAGTTTTTTATTATTTCTTTCTTTTTACCATAAACCATTTTATAAAGTTACAATGACTGACAGTTCCTAAAAGTCAGTTTAGTGCCTTATACAGCACTTTATTTATTGGCACATGACATGGCCAACAAAAACTGGGGATATAATGCAGTCCATTTACTGTATATGAATTCCTCCCATAATAACAGATTGATGCATTTAAAGAGATTAACTTTGTCATTGACTCTGGTCCTATCTGCTTCTAGAACACGTTAAAATCCACAGACCTTGTGGCACATACCAATATCTAATGACTGCTACCATCCCATAAATCAAATACTAACAGTATCTACTCTGACTCGACTGCTTGAACTGTGCCCAAAGACAAATAAAACTGGATTATCTGCATGTTTTCCTCGTCACATGGTCTATCACAGTTATATTATTACCATAAATCCTAACGTTAAAAAGACCATTTAGTGTATTAAATAGAACAAAATGTTACTTTACAAGAATCTAAACCATTGACCTTTTGCAGAAGAAAAAACACATAGAATCTGACTATAATTGGACATATAGAGTTATAACCACCTTAAATTATTGACTTTAGAATTTGGCCTAAAAAATGCAATGTTCCAAAGATTTGAACAAAATGAACAAATCTGACAGTGTCCTTCTTAAATGTATTCTAGCTATTGCCCCTTCTCATAGTCCTAAATCAAGGAGTCAAGAATATCCAGGATTAAATATGAACTTTAACTCGAGCTACAGCACAATGAAAGGTCTTCAGGAGGACTTTACCATTACCAAGCTTAGCTTAAACTTGGTCTCCAAGACAAAAGCTAGGACTAAACCAAGAAGCTATGCTCTTGTTTTGTGAGAGTATGTGGACAGAACACTTGAGCAAACTCCTGCCAATATTATAGTATTCAACCAATCTGCTAAACTAAAACTCAACCCAAATTTTGGACTAAAAATGCAAAATAAAGACATACATAAGGACTGTACCGTGACTAAACTCTGGTTTTAACCAGGCCTAAACCAGGACTTTAATAATAAGCCATGTCTAAAACCAGTACTTAACCCCGACTAAACCAGGTTGCATCTGTTTCCACGTCAGGTGCCATTTTTTGCATTGCATTGAAAACAGTTGAAATTAGGGGGTTGTTTTTGCCCCTGAAAGTTATATTCTAGTTACAGCCCTGTTTTAAAGTCCCGACTCAAAATCAGCCAGCCTTAAAACGACCTAGAGCACATTTTATACCAGACCTCAGCTCATAATCCAACCATTAAGCACAAGAAAACACATTAAAACAAGATTAAAACTGATGAAAAGTGACTTATCCTTTCAAAGTGTTTAAGATGTGAGTGGTAACAGATAAGATCCAGTGGTAGGGCCAGGTAAGCGACAGGTAAACGCAGTCTTCCAATGGCATGCTGACGAACGAGAGTGAGGCTGTACGAATGTGCCTTTGTAGTATAGATCTTTTAAATGCTTGGAAGTGATAAGAAAGTGCTAACGTATCAATTTGAGCTTGCATAAGCTCACTACTAAATGGATTTCGCAAGATCTGTTTGCTTTTAGAGAAAGTGTTACGAGTTGCAAGTTTGTATTTAGGAACATAAGTTATATTAAATATTTTGACAATTGTCTAAAAAGCAGAATAATGTAGTAAAACGCTAAGCTCTGGCGTGATTCGGAAATACTATAACAAGCATAAAGTCAAGATTTTAGCATAAAGCAGTGCAGTTACTTAAATAATTGAATGCGTAAAACGAGAGAAAGTGCCGTAAACGCATGATCTGGAGTCATTTTGCACAAGCAGTACGTTTAAAGTAAGCGTAAGTGAGGGGGGTTTCTATTGGCAAACGCGTAAATAACGAATGCATAAGCTAAACTGCAAAGATGTTATTTTGTGTTGCAAGTTGAGTCCCTTAAAGTGCCCAAATGCAACTAAAACAAAGTGACGGCTGAGCGTCAAACGTGATAACAGCGAACCTAGTGAACTGTGACAAACCAGTACAAAACCGGACTAAACACAGGTTTAAAGCATGGCTAAACCTGGACTAAAACGTGGAAAAAATAAGACATAAGCCCTAAACTGGCACTGAAAGCGAGGCTACGCTGCGTCAAACGTGGACCGAGCGATGAGCGAGCAGACTTCGGTGGAGAGCGCTGGACTCGCGGGGAGAGGAGTCCGTTAGCAGCGGGTACAGGCTGGTAGACATGGACCCAAACCCACCCGGTGCTCACTATCTCTTAAACCAAGCTCTGACAAGTCGCTAAACAACGTTGTGTCCGTTTTTGTCAAGTGTGCTGCGAGTGTTTACAAAGATAAATGTCATAAGCGACAAAAAGAAGAGTTGAACAAGTGACTTACTTTTGGCTTCTTCATATGGAACGACAGGAGTAAATCCAGTGAAAAGGGAAAGCCTATTTTATTTTACTTCTACGATGAGAAAAGGGGTTGTCATCGTCCTGTGTGCACATATCCAACGCGTAAGTCAGTATCCAAGCGCAGAGACAGGAAAACGCCACACAGAAAGCGTCACAGAAGTGGTGGTGGTGGTGGTGGTCGTGGCGTCGTGCTGCTTGGCTCGGTGGTCGTTGTTGCGCGTGGCGTGCTGCCCATGGAGTTTGACAGCGTCGTGTCTCTGTGCGCAGCGCCGTACATCCACATCCAGCGGCGGAGAGGGACAGTGCGCGCACGGGAGGGAGGTAAGCCTTTATAATGATGCGTAAAAAAGCGGCAGGTCGGAGCGACGCCCTCTCTCTGACGCACAGCAGGACGTACGCGACGCACGGCCAACTGCAACACGCGCAGATGGAGGTTTGGTTCAAGGGAAATGTAGCGGTTTTACGCGGGTTTTTTGTAAGATTATGGAGGGATTACATATGTTTTATAAATTTAGAGGATGTTATGTAGGTTTTATGAATTGGAGAAATGGTAAACTACCTTCTAAGACTTTAAAACAAGGACGGAGCCAAGACTTAAACCAGGATTTAAAGAGGACTAAGCATGTATTATATTAAAACATATTTTGAGCTAAAACAAGGACTAACCCTAAATCAAGACTAAACATGGATTGAGGAAAAACTGGATCTGAGTCTTAAACATTGCTTGACTGCAAAACCACTTTTTTTGGATTATAGCTGATGATCCTAGAATTAAAATTAACCCTGGACCTGAATCAAGAACTAAATCTATGAGAAAACAGTTTAGAGCAGGGCTTAAAGAGAATTAAACCCAGGACTACATCCAGGAAACCTTGCAAGGACTAAAGTCTAAACCAGGACTACATTTAAGACTAATACAGGGCTAAGGACTATACAAGTCTCAACAATCCAATGACCTGTGCGTGTGGCCAAACCTGCTGCTGTGGTGCTCTGATGTTGTGTGGTTTGTGGAGCGTGAAGTTTGTGACCTGATTAAACTTCAGCCCTGAGTCCAAGACAAAACCCCGAGAGAACAAAGATGATATTGAGTTTGTGGGGCAGAGGAGCAATCTGTCCCATGTCCAGCAGCACGCCCCTTACCATCGCTGTCCCACTTCCCACTTCATTCATCCCGGACGCACGAGGACACAGTGACGCATCAGGAACAAGAGGAACGGAGAAGTCAGCTGGGTTTAGTTCAAAGGCCGAATGTTAAAGCTGTAATGTGAGATGTAGCAGGCTAATGCATTACACGTGTTCTCTTTTTCAATATTAGCAGCATTTGATGCACGTTTTCATGCATCGGATCAGCTGCAAAATGGCTCCTTTAGGGCTAAACCTACATAACTAAGTCATGTTCAAACCAAGACTAACACAAAGATGGAATTCATCTAGGACTAAACCTCAAGACAAATCCCTGACTTAACCTACATTTAATGCACATAAATTCATGACCAATACTCGATAACTACTCTCCAGTTGATATGATATAAAAATCAATCTAACGACCATGTCTCATCCCGTCACATGACTCCATGTCACTGTACAATTTTGAACACTGGTCAACAATGGACGGCTAAACTTGAGTAATGTTCATGAGTTTAGGAATAAAAAGAAAAAAGACGTCTGTGGAGGTTCTCAGTCATCCAGGTAGCCACAATGCTAAAGGGTTATAAAAAGGTCTTCTGTTTCTAAACTATCTTCAGATGCCCTCTTTTTCAACCCTCAAATAGTCAAACTTAACAAAACAAGGGGTTAGATCTACAAAAGGGGCATAAGTCAAATTTCACTAACTTCCAAAGAGGAGCAGAACTTAAGCCCTATTTAGATCTGACTTTTACTCCTCAAATGCTAAAATAAAAGCACACATATCTAACAATTCAGAGATTATGTAAATATTTGTCATTATTCCTACACATTCCTATTTAAATGAGCAAAATGTGCCATAACGTAAATTTTCAATGGAAATCCACTCATGTAATACGAGAAAATAAGCATAAAAGGGAAACTTTGGGAGATAGTGGGCCATGAACCATGGGTATAGGAATTTAGAGTAATATAAGTCAATAAGAAAAACTACTAAATTACAGGATTTAGTAAACTTCCACCTTATATACTCAGTAGTGTGGGTAGCAGGGGCCCACCCAATGTCAGGAGTGACAGGAGAGTCTGTTTTATTCAACTGGGTTGTCCTTGGCCACAGTTAACACTGTCTATGCTGCAAGTCACAGATAAAGAACCCAAGGTGGGCAGTTTAAATGTCACGTGGCAAGGTTTTGTTCTAATCAGAGGAGTGTCCTGTGTGTGAGGCAGGTGCTCAGGGTTTATAGTAGTAACACAATGGGTCTAATTTATTCTTACACTTTAACCTTGAGCCAGTCTAACCGCCTCATTTCTCCTCCACAGCAGCTCAGAATAAAGTAATACAAGCACTGATAATATGGATACACGAGCATGAATACTCAAAGCAGACAAAGGACAATGGTCAAAATCTAAAATGTCCCTGATTTATTTCCTTCTGCTTATCCTTTGTGGGTCTCAGCTGCTTTGGGCCTGAGCTCAATTCAGAAGAAAAACAGGTTTACAGGATTTATCTTAAAGACTTGTCTGTCAGTGTAGAGACATACATACACAACATTCATGCGACACAGCCACATTAATGTAAACATGCCAGACTGTCACAGGCTAATTTCCATTCATTCACCAGAGCTGTGGCACTGGAGGCAAGGTGGGTTATGTGTCTTGCCCAATAATGCTGTGTTTACCTGGCACTACTAAATCTAAAATAGACAGACAATTATTAAAACCTGTCATAAAAGATTCTACATTGTCACTTTCATTTAAAGAACTGGGCTAAAAAGAATCAGAAAATCCTCTCAAAAGCAACTTGAATTTATACTACGTCTTTTAGCCAAGACTTATTGATAAGTTTTAGGTCCAGCAGTCAGTCCTACCCAGCACAAAAATGTATAATGAATCTTGTGAAATTTACAGTATACCTATTATATAGTATAGTATATTATAAAACTTAGACCAATAGACTTGTATAAATAAAAAGTAAAGTTAAATTCTGAATATTTGCAAAATGAAAAATAATGTCACACTAATGTGTCCGAATGTCTAGAGACTGAAATGTAGTGCACGTTAATTTCCCACAGTGCACCTGTCGTGAGCAGCAATGGTCACTAGACTCCAAATAAATCAGACATTATCTAAACCTGAACCTGAACAGACAGAGCAATGGCAGCTTAAAAAAGTTAATATAATCCCTTTTTATCCCTTTATAATCTTTTTAAATGTATTTATTTGATTGGGACATGAGACACAGCCACGTGAACGTAAACATGCCTTATGCTAATTTCCATTCACATTCTCACACATTTATACGGAGCCACAGACACTGGAGGCAAGGCGGGTTAAGCCTTCCGTTTTTAGGACGACTGCCTGAGCCACTGCACCCCTGGATACTAAAACATGACACTCAAAACTAAAACAATTCACACTCTTCCGCAAACATATCACTTTCAAAGCTTTAATTTTTGCCAGAAGTTCATGTTTCCTGTTCTTCTGCTCCAGTGAGTCCTTGGCACCTGCTCATATCGTCTGATGTTTCTTTCTGGCATCAAAGTGCATTAGAAATGATCCCTGTTTATACGAAACTTGTCAAAGCCCTGACGAGTAAAGATCACGCTAATAGGCTCGATCTGCCGATACATGTTTCCAGACAGCAGTAAAAGGTTTGGAGACAGGTTTGAGGAAGTCTTTTCTTTTGGCACAGACACATGTGTTTCCAACTGACGGCTGCTCACTAAACACCTTCTGTTTTCATTAAAGCCTTTTTTTAATGTTACATTATTAGAAAATGTCACTGGCAAAATGTTTAATGTGATTTAGTTAAAACCATTGAGGGGTTTCATAGAAAGCTGGGAGCAAACATAATAATTCTTTTTTTTACATTGAGCAGCAGCAGGTCTGTTCACAAAGAGAATGGTAAACTTTATTTTCTTGTAAATTCAATTCATTATGTTTGTATGTCATCTTAAAGCCTTTTCTCGAGCACTGACCACAACCTCAACATACTGTACGTCCGAGGCTTGGAATTAAGAAATGAGGAGCTTTGTTGAATGTGAGGAAGTTTGTGGCATTCCTGAGGATGACAAGCTGTTGGTCATTAAGTTTAATTCATGCCTTTGTAGTTAAACAGAGAGAAGGTAACAGAAGAAACTACAGGATGACTACTGATAATATTGACAGGCCTATGACAGGAGCAGATGGGTTTTACTCCTTCACTTTCATTAACTAAACTCATCTTAAATAAAAAAGAAAACCAGAAACACTTTTTTGAACAAAGGACCCTGTGACTGGAAGGTCATATATTTTGCTTTTAATGATGTAATTTTTTTAAGGATGATATCACAGCTGCTGGGGCTTAGTTTTATAGCTTTACATGCTTTCATTAAAAAAGTTATTATCTACTGTCTATTTTGAAAAACATTCACAAAACCTCAAACATAGGCCTTGTTTCCCCTGGACCGCAACCAGTCTGGGTTCAAGAGCAGCCATTCCACCAAAACAGCACTGCTCTCAGTCTTCAAAGTCCTGAGACTGGCAAAGGCAACATCCAAGTCATCTGTACTCATCTTACTGGATCTGTCTGCTGCTTTTGATACTGTTAATCATCACATTCTCCTGTCTTCTCTCAGTGCGATGGGTGTCTCTGGAATGGCGTTGCAATGGTTCAAGTCTTACCTCTCGGGTAGGTCATTCAGAGTATCCTGGAGAGACGAGGTCTCTGAGTCCCAACATCTCAATACAGGGGTGCCTCAGGGCTCAGTGCTTGGACCGCTACTCTTTTCCGTATACCTGACATCCCTCGGCTCTGTCATTCAGAAGCACGGCTTTTCACTGCTGTGGATGACACTCAACTTCACTTGTCATTTCAACCTGATAATCCGACGGTCTCTGCTCTCGTCTCGTTGTGCCTGAGTGACATCTCACTTTGGATGAAGGACCATCACCTGCAACTGAACCTTGGAAAAACAGAACTGCTTGTGATTCCAGCCAAACCAAGGACCCACCAGAACCTCTCCATTCAACTAGGCTCATCAACCATTACACTGTCCAGCACTGCCATGAATCTGGGAGTGGTAATTGATGATCAACTAAACTTCACAAGTCATGTTGCCAGCACCACCAGGTTCTGTAGATTCATCCTCTACAACATTAGGAAAATTAGACCTTTCCTATCGGAGCACTCGACGCAAATCCTAGTTCAGGCTCTTGTCTTGTCCAAACTGGATTATTGCAATGCTCTTCTGGCTGGACTTCCTGCCTGCACAACCAAACCTCTGCAGCTGATCCAGAATGCAGCGGCAAGAGTAGTTTTTAATGAACAAACTCATTTTCAATGAACATAACTCTTCTCTTCATTACGTTACACTGGCTCCCCGTTGACGCATGCATCAAGGTTGAAGACATTAACCTACAAGACCTAGGTTAAGCAAGACCAGTGGTGGACCTATCAGACCACCACTGATTCTGCACCCTCATATCTTCACTCACTAATACAGACCTATGTTCCTGCCAGTTCCCTACGCTCTGTAAATGAACGTCTGGTTGAACCATCCAAAAAACAACAAAAAAAACACTCTTTTTGGGCCTTCTCTGGATCTGTTCCACATTGGTGGAATGATCTACCTGCTGCTACAAGATCCACAGGTTCTGTTGCCATCTTTAAAAAACGCCTGAAAAACATCTCTTCCGTCAAACATCACTTCTTTTTTATCTCTTTCTTATCATCCAAAAATAAAATAAACATATCTAACTCACTATGTAAAGTAAACTCCAAAATATCTAAACAGAAACCACTCTAGACATTTTCTACAGAAACTGAAAATTCACTGAAGTTGACCTTGAAATAATAAATGTTAGCGCAGAGGCAGTTTTTTGGTCAGATTAGTGTGATAATGGTGTTATGTCACTCAGCTCTCAGACAGCTACCGGACGTGAGAACTGGTCTTGCTGTGGTTCTTATTGAAGCCAGGGGTCAGCAACTGTGAGTGTAATCCTATTAGTCCCCTGCAAACGCTCCAGTGTGTTTTGCAATACTTCCTATGCTCAGGTCAGTCTCCACACACTGGGCAGTGACCGGAGCCTATCCCAGCGATTTAGGACTTGAGGTGGGGTTCACCCTGGACAGCGGACAGTTGGTCACAGGGCTGACATTTAGAGACAGACATCAATTCACTCTCACATTCATTGACCAGGGACACTTTGGAGTTGCCAATTGACCTATACATACATGGATTTGGGCAGTAAAAAAAGATGTATTAATATGTCATTCTATAAAAAAAATTATTAATAAAATTAAAGAAAATTATAAACCATATTAAGGCCAGTCTAAAATGTGCAGTTTAATCACAGCACAATGCCACGGATGTTGCAGATTTTGAGAGAGTGTGCAGTTGGCTGACTGCAGGAATATCCACCAATATTTGAGAAAAATACGCCTTTGGTGTACATTGAAAAAGTCTTAGTTCAGCTCATGAAGTCTTGCCTAAAAAATTCTGTTCAGTGTATTTTTACATGTTACATTCATTTATTTAACTGTTTTTAAATATACTTATTGTTGGTAAATTTGTATAAATTTTTAGTCAGGTAGCAGGTGTGTGTAAACGGTTTTAATTGCACTTCACTTCTTTGCATCTTTTTGTTAATTGCAAGTACATGTAAAAGTCACAGTTTTATATTAAAGTAAGCTTGTGGTAAGTTACAATTACTGTCAGATATGATCCAAAATCTTTAGCTAATTTAAAAAAGCCTACTTCCGCTGTATTTAAAATTAAGTTTAGAATGTTCTCTGTAAGGTTTAAGGACCAAACTTGACTTGTTGGTCTGACAAAATATAAACTAGACTTTAACCAGGTGTTGTTTTGCCTAAGATAATTGTAAAAGCCCTGGAGCAGAGACTCTAGAGTAAACCGCAGAGGAAAGAGTAGTCGCAGCACAGTTGTTGTGTCCTTGGGCAAGACATTTAACCCTCCCTGCCTCCACAGCTCTGGAGTATGAATGTGTGAGTGTAGAGGTGAGTTTGGTGATGGCCGATAAGCGCCGAGGTTATGTCAGCCCCCCTCTCTATCTGCCCCAGGTGTGAATGTGAATAAATGGAGTGAATGGAAGCATCATATAAAGCACTTTGGGTCTCCAAATTGGGTTCCAAAAAGCACTATGCACACCATATAAAATAAAAAGTTCATGTGAACCGGTCGTTACTCATATAAACAAAAATAATATTTAATAATACTTACTATTCATTATAATTCACCAATTGCAGTTACTTCCTTCACTGCCTTAATCTAAATATTATAATTACAGGTTCAAATATATTGCTGAATCATCATTTCTCATATTTACTCATATGTACGTTTTGACCCTCCCCCTAGAGGCCATTTGAAAACGTAACTGCTTTCACTGACTGCATTTTGCTCCTACATCTTGATCATCAACCTCACTTTTACCCAGTTTACCCAGAAGACCCAGTTTGGTAAATGTTTGAGCCCCTTGAGCCACTTTGAGCTTTTATCTCTGAGCGAGCAGGAGACAGACAATCATTTTAAACAACTGTCATGCTGTGAGTTGAAACAAGGCCCTGAGGTGAGAGCTTTTCTATAGGTAACATAGCTGTAGTAAAGACGCTGTTGAAAAGCGGTCACTATTGGAGTTTTGTGTAAGGGCACATGTCTTCTCAGGAGTTTTCACTTTAATGCATCATAAACCTTAAGAGATAGCTGTAAATCATTTAAACAAGTCCAATGACCACAGAGAAGTTAAGCAATAACCACAACCAATTTAATTAGCGAGCTAGGCAAAATCAAAATATGTTGGGCAAGACATTAAACCGTATCTTCCCTGACACTAGGTTATGAATGTGTGAAAAGAAAGGACCCTTCCTGTACTCTATGCAGGTTGAAAAGCACTGTATAATGCAGACATTTACAATGTTTTACTTTTTAATAGAAGCAAGAGCCATAAGATGCTAAGATGTCGTCTAAAACTAAATCTGAACAACATTAACAATAACCAGTAGCTTGTTTAAAAAAAAACACCCACCATTTCTTATTATTTCTCCTTGCAATAGGCTTACCATAAGATCAAGACAATCTTCATTTGAAAAAAGCATAGTTCTTTTGAGTTTTTCTTTTTCTCAAGACTATCAGCTGTTGTTCCGACCCTTGGACAACACTGATGAAACCAAAGCGTCTCATCCTGCTCGACCCATTCTGCTGCAGTGGACACTGTCACTGACAATAGTTTCTGAAGTTGTGGAAGCCTTGTTAGTTTATTCAAAACATACATACATAACACAAAGCCTGTGTAATTGCTCCTGTCTACTTCTCCAAACCAGGACTGTGCTGACAATAACTTACTTTAGAGAAGAAGTCACTGATTCTTCTATCTCAAATTCAAATAGAGACCGTTTTGTGCATTTTTTGTCAGAAATTGTGACATAAAACAGGTTTGGGTATGAAACCTAAAGTTCTTTGAGTTTATTACACATTGAACTGAAACTACTATCTTTATTTTAGCAGTCGTGTTTGTAAAATGCAGGTATAAATGAATGAGTAGATCCCAGAATCTCAGGCAACTGACTGCTAATCAACTGTATTTACTCTTCATTTCTTTTGACTAAAATGGATTTTCATTTTTAGTTACTGTATATTAACATAAAAGTGTAGTGTAATGTTGTCAAAACCACACTGACCGAGGATTAATTTTTACAGAGTTTAGGTTACATCAAAAGCAAGCTAAGACTTAGGGATAGAGACCAATCAGGCCCAAGAACATTGGAACATTGGTACAGTGGAAAAAATACAAGGAAACAGTTGCATTTCCAGTTTTGTGTTAAAATTGCCGTCAATGGAAAAATCTTTGCTGTGGGATGTTTTCAGTAAAATACCTGGAGTGGCCCCTGGTTGAATTGGCTACAGAGCAGAAGGAATGGTTCTGTATCCACAGCTTTTAACACATGCATGGTTCTCTCCAGACACTCGGACTTCCAGAATCTACTTCCTGCTGCATAAAAGGTAAGATTTGATGTTACTGGGGGGGTCCAGGGTCCTAAATGTCCCGTTGGGAATGAAAGTGACAGTGAATGGCCTGTCAATGCGTCGCTGCCATTGAGGGGATATGAATAAATTAATAACAAGTTTAAATAATTGTGAAGGATTTCTATCCAATTACAAGAAACCTTTGGACCTGGTCAGTTTTGTTTTAGATTCAAGAATCCTCTATTTTCCAAACCAGTTTAAATGAGAAGAAAAAAGCACTTCAACACCCACAGACATTTACATTTTAGTTAATAATGCTAAAGAACTGAGTGTGTTTTGTTTAACAATATGTACTTTATATTTATAGTGAACAATTAGTGCTAAAAATGAATGAAAATGATAAATGATCTCAAATTTTAAAATCCAAGACAAATGGAAAATAAAGTTTAAATTTACGATCTGCTTTGTTTTAGGTTTTTTCCATTAATGACTCTGCAGCTGTTTCTTGTGACAGCTGGTGAGTAAAATACTGGATTAGGTCACATCTTTGGGTGGTTTTACAGATGGATATAATCACAGATAAATGAAAACATCCTATTTAATGGTCATGCCATTTTATTTGTAAAGCACACTATGACAAAGGGACATCTGGGCAGTCTTTCCTGTTTCCAAGTGTGGTTGTTCTGCTGTTGGTCTTTGCTGCTCCTCAGCTCACTTTGTAACTTTGGTAAGTGTTTCAGTTAAATTTTTTGGTCTTTCTTAAAGACGATGTGTGTCTCCTTGGCCTTTGTTTCCTTCCAGAGTCAAAGAGATGTTGAAGGAGGCTGTAGTCTTTCTTTGAAGTGCCACTTTTTTTTAGTTCTGAACCAAATGAGACAACAAACTGAGCTTTTCTCCAGAGACACAGTAGATGGCGCTGTCAAAGGAGAGTATGTGCCTTAGAGTCTCGGACTGGATCTGTATTTATGTCCAGCTGTACTCCCAGGTATTTATTTCCGTTTAGTGTCCTCTCCTTTGATGGTGTATAAAGCCTAAAGTCAATGTCCATCTCTTTAGTTTTGGAGTTGTTGGCTACATCCATAAAAAGTTATCTAAAAGGTTCCTGTATTTCTTTTCCTGTCCATCTTTGATACTTTTGCTATATCATCAGTATTTCTGAATGTGGCAGGACTCAGCGTTATGATTAAAATTGTATAACGTGAAGAGAAATGGAGCAAGAAGAGTACCTTGAGTTCCTGTGCTACAAATCACTCTGATTGTGTCTCTGTGACACAGTCCCTGATCGAATATAACATAAGTGCCTGGTTCATTCAGGTGAGAGCAGACCATATGGAACAGATATAGTCTAGCAACACAAATATGTTCTATGAAGGAACACTGTAGAGGATCTAGAGCATGTTTAGTCTGTTATCTTAAGATTCTTATTAGCAAACTTTCAAATGTTTTCATAATATGAGAGGTGAGACCTACTGGTCTTTAAGGATTTGGTTAAACTGGGAGTCCTACTTTAGGGACTGGTACTATACAGGATTTGTTTCCACAGAGTAGGGACCCTACGCAATTAATTAGCTTAAAAAGCTTACTGTGTTACTAACGGCACACAGTTGACCAGCACATTCTTTTAAAAGTCATCTTCTCCTGGATTTGGTCCATTGAGTTTGTTGTCTGTTCTCATTTTATTTGAACTAGACAAAGATTCAGTTGGAAGTGGACCAAAACTATCCCAAAAAGCTGGTTCTTGCAGTTCGGTGCACCGAGGTTAATTTGGCAGCATTAATATTTATTCAGGTAAGATACACAAACAGAGCAACTGCCTCAGAGTTTGTTTGAACCCAACCCTCAGCCTGCCTGAAAGTCTTGCTCCTGCCTTGGTCTGTTTCTTTACTCTCACTGCAATACTTCTGCAGGATAAGCTTTGCGTAACCCTTTCTAGATCGGTAGTGAACTCTTTCCAATGGCAGGACATATCGAGATATAAACACTGAAGACTTTAACCCAGAATCTTTTTTTTTCTCCTGTAGGGGGTTACATAAGATTAGATTGTCAAAGTTAGAAAGAAACTTGTTGCAACTTGTACAAGATTTATGCCAAAAGCAACAAACCGCTGCAGGAGTTTACAGCTCGAACCTGTTTATCTCAGGTGTTGATTAAATGTTGCGCCACATTTGCATTTATATTAAAATGCTCAGACTCAATGGACTTGCATTGATGACTGTCATCTGTTCCTGATGCGAGTGTGCACTATCCACTGCACACGCCTCTGTTCACTGGCTTCCTTTTAACTCACATCCTATCCCCCTCAATAAATAGACTGGTTTTCATTGAAAGAAAAGTCAAAGTAGAAGCCCCTAATGGAATAATACTGTTGAAGACCTTGTTGTTCGTTACCCGCCCCGGTAGACCTTTGCAGTCACAAAATGCAGATTTAGTGGTGCCTAAAGTTTGTAAAACTCGACCAGGGGAAGAGCATTTACCAAACTCCTCTGTTATACAACAGCTCTCAGCCCATGTCCGGCAGGCAGACACCCGCTCTATTTTTAAGACTAGGCTACTAGGTCTAGTTAAGGGCCTAGATGAGCTGTGGATTTCCTTTCTGTGCTTCTCTCTGAAGTATCTTAGTTTTTCGTCTGAGCCCTGAGCCTTGATGGAGGCTCTAAGGACAGGGGTGTTGTCTTTTACAGTCTGTAAAGCCCGTTGAGGAAACTGCTGTTGTAATATAAATAAACAAGTGACATTGATATTTTTATTGGTATAGTTTGATTGACATTAAACAACAATCCTGTCATTTTCAATAAAATCAAACCTCCACAATTAGACTCAATGCACGTAATTGCTGTCAGTTCTCTGCCAGAGAAGGCTACATGTCTAACCCAACACTTTTGGAGATTACAGACTTACAGCAGCTCCCAAAGCAACGCTCCCAGATCTTTTGATTAAGAGTGTTTCTCAAGAACCACCAACACAATCTCACGCTCTTTTCCTGTTCATTAATACAGATTACCATTGTGCTTTGGTAATGAGTTTGCAGCTTTTATCAAACCACAGTTCCACAAGGACCACAGTTCAGAGGTTAACCCACTTACTATTGTCAACAGGAAGTGAGCACGGTGCAGGGTAAATAGTAGACGAGCAACCGGATTAAATGCCCAGAAATAAACCTGTGTTGTGTTTAGAGCTGTCATTTTGGAATCCCTAATCTAGAGCTGAGCTATTATTGATGAACTGTGCTCAGATAATTTAAAATGTATTACAAAAATAAATGTTAGAGTTTGGAATGTGATCAGATAAAAAAAATTAATATAGTATTGGATAATTAAATAAACCTACATGCAGAGACTAGAGACTGCCCTGTTTACACTCTCAACCCATTTGGGAACTCGGACTCATAGCTCTTGAATCTTAGAGGATTGAATAGAGGAACAATTTTATATCTTTTTCTCCATGAAACAATATAAGTATTAACTGTCCGCCCAAACCGTCTCAGTATTCTTATCTTTTTTTAACCGGTTTGTCTCAGTTTCACTGTTTTTGATTCATAACACCCATGTTTCTTCATCTATAAACTGTACATCCACTCTCAACCACATCCTACATCCTCGTTGTCTCTCAGACAAGAGACAAGACAAGACATTTATTTTTGTATAGCCCAATATCACAACAGCTGCCTCAAAGGGCTTAACAGACTGCACTAGACAACATCCCCTGTCCTTAGACCAAACATCAGGGTGAGGAAAAACTCATCATCCAGCAGGTCAGAGCTTTGCGTCCACCCTAGGAGGAGGTAGAAAAGAAAAAAAATTCTAAATACTACTGCAACAATAGACAGGTGTAATAATAATATGAGCGGTTGAGTGTGTACCTACAGCTACATCCAGTGTAAACCTAACCCTATGATCAATCAGTCTCCATACGTTTGGTGAAATAAGTATGTTTATAAGAAAAGGCTCTGTAGCCAGCAGACTTCATCTTTATTCGACGTGCAACCTACCTGGGCATACGTATAATCAGGGGGAGAGGCTTCATTTCGTGGCAGAAAAATATTGGACCTAAGCCAAGTTTCACAAAGACAAAGTAAATCCAAGCTATGAGAAGCAATAAGATCATTAATTAGGAGTGCTTTGGAGGATAGAGACCACACCGATCTTCAGTCTTGATGTAGAGCAGATATTTGAAGACTGGTCCAGTGGAGAGATAGTGACAGGAACAAGCTTTTGAGATCTAACAGATCTGCTGGGTTTAAAAGATTGCCTCTGAGTTATAATAACATGAGGACAGGATGCTTTTGGGTCACTGACTCTGTGAGTTTTCAGATGTGTTTGAGGACTAAATAACAGATTTAGGCAGTAGACATCAGGATAACACGGCCTAACCAGACAACTAAAAGCTTCTACATTATCCAGTTCCACACTATCATGACTAGCAGGTTCTCTAATTTTGAGGCCCTCCACCATCTGTGTCAGAAAGACACAGGAATCACCTCAACCTGTTGTTAACTCAACCCTCCCACAAACAGACTGAACTCTTAAACACTAGAGCCCTCAGCAAGACAAGACATTTATTTATGTATAGCCCAATATCACAGCAACAGCCGCCTCAAAGGGCTTAACAGACTGCACTAGACAACATCCCCTGTCCTTAGACCCTCCATCAGGGTGAGGAAAAACTCCAAAAAAAACCCAGCCGGGAAAAAAGAGAAACCCCAGGGAGAACCACAGAAGGAGGGATCCACTCCCAGGACGGACAGGCTGTGCAAGAATGTGTCCAGGACAGTTAAAGAATACATAGAATTACACAAACATATTCACAAATAAAAACATTTAGCAGCAAGAAATCCTTCTCCATAAATGAAATCATCACTGACAATAACCTGGATGACTGCATGTTTTTAACTGAAACCTGGTGAAAAAACAGATGCGACTGTGACATTAAATTCCTCCACCTATTCCTTTTCTTTTTCTACTAGAGGGGGAAGGAGGGGAGGGGGGACAGCATCTTCAAGGAATCACTACAAAACAGAGAACTGGCCTTTGGTAGTTATCACAGTTTTAAATGTAGTTAAGTTTTTTACAGTTCACAGTGGCGTTTTGTGGGTTTAGTTTGTAATAAGTCGCTGTGACGCATGATAAACTGAGTCTTGGACTGAAGCATTTGTACAAACAAGGTTGGTGTAATCCATGGATTGGTAAAAATGTTGCTGCAACACGTTTTTAAAGATAACTTGACTAACATAACTTTGTTTCTGAAATAAAAGCCTATGTCTCAGTATAAATGTAAATAAAAATATATATATTATTTAAATCAATTTAATAAAATGTATGTATTTTCTATTTTTATACCAGAGCATGTGCACAAGAATAATAAAAATGTACATGGCAATAACTTCAGAAGTTATTTATGTACATTTTTGAGTTTAATGATGTCTGCATCAGTCCGTTGTCCTGTTCCTAAATTTACTGCAGTGGGCTTTAAAGAACAAACACACTGCTGTCTGTGGACTTGTGCTGGCAGACGGGCAAGAGGTAGCTGCGTCAAGCACAAGATAACAAATATAACACCGTCTAGATCACTGCCAGGCCTGCACCGCAGAAAGATACGGTTTTATGTTTTTACAAGAAAACTTATCCTTAGAAGTGTTTCAGTCTGGTTTCAGAAAACACCACAGCACAGAGACAGCCCTAATCAAAGTAACAATATAAGAGCAAACCTTGATAAAAACGTACCCTCGGTTGAGTGCTGCATTGGATACAGTTGTCCATGAAAACAGACTCAGATACCAAATAGGATTATGTGGAATTGTTTTTAAGTGGTTCAATTCTTATCAGTTTGAAAGATAATTCTGTACAGTAAAGAACATGTGGTGTACCACAAGGATCAATTTTAGGGCCTTTGTGTTTAATCTTTACTTGCTTCCTCTGGCTAGTGTCATCAGGAGACTGCTTTTTGATCATTTAAAAAATATTTCTTTAGTAAGGCCATTTCTTTCTCTGAGCAACACATTAATGCACGCCTTTATAACCAAAAGGCTGGACTGTTGTAAAGCTCGACCCACTCCCTACAACCCTTGTCAAAATCTGTCTTCCCTCAATGGCTCCTCTCATTACCAATATTTTTCACTCTTCGCTAACCTCTGGTAGTCTTCCCCCATCACTCAAAACCGCCACATTCTCAAAAAACCTGGCTTAGATCTGTCAGGATCCCTGTCAGTTCCCTGTGTCTCCTGTTTATCTCTTCCTCCCTTCTGTGTCTGTCTGTGTTTGTCTGAGCTGGGCATTCACACAACCACACCTGCAGCTCAGACTCAGTCATACTCACCTGCTCCAGTAAGACAGAGATGGGGACTTGAGTCACTACAGACAGAGACTTGTGGTGCAAAGACTCTGGACTCGACTTGGACTTGCATTTTGAGAACCATGGGCAATAAAACTTTTCCCACCCGCTCGCATGGATGCCTGCTCGGTGCTCGCTCCTCCATCAGTGACGTGTTTTACTGCACCAACAAAACAACTCAAAACTAATTTTCATTTATTAGATGCTTTTATCCAAAGCGACTTACATTGTTCTACAGTAATTTCCAGTGTTACAGCCACTGGAGGCAGGGTAGGTTAAGTGTCCAAGGACACAACAACAGTATGAACTTTGGGGAGAGTGGGAATCGAACCGCCTACCTTCCGGTTGCAGGACGACTGCTCTACCCACTGTGGACGCCAAGACTACAACTTTGAACTTTATCAGACACTTAAACACAATTGAACATTAGCAAATCTGATAATAAGCGAAACTCTTTATGTACTTTATTCTTCTCAGTTGATGGCTTTGCATCTAATAATCTTTTATTTATATTAGTGGTTTACTCTAAAAGAAAAAAATAATTAGAAGCATGTGACTGTGTGACTATCTGAACCAAAAACAAGTGAGGGAGAGAATGGAACAGAGTACCATACAGGGCTGTACATTAGTAGTTTTCATTAGTGTCCTGCTGTTACAACACAAACTACTATCTTTACATTCACCTACTTTATAAAATATAAAGTTACAGTGCCACAGAATCCAGCACAGTTCAGTTCCTTTGAATTCCGTTTTTTTTTCTACATTTGTCAGTGAACCTAACACTGCAAGAGAAGCCTCGTTCTGTTGAACACATTCGGATTTGGATTTGTTCTTAAACAACAGAATGATTTATCAATTCGTTCTGTTTGTTGTCACTGGAATCAGTTTTACTAAAGGAGGGTTTGTTAATGTATGTTTATGTATGTTCATGCATGTATTAACTGTATTATATTTGATAACAGTTACAAATACTAAATGTTTTGTTCTATTTTGAAATTAACTTTACTCTATTGCTTTTTCAAAATGATACATTAATATAGAATAGGTTTATTAATAAGACCGGAGTATTATGTACTTACATTAAGCTATGTCTGCAAAATAGCACTTGTGGACATCTCTGGTCCAAGAACCCTGTTCAGTCCTCCACTCTTCGTCAGATTGTCCGACACCTTATTGTGGTACACTACGTTGTTCAAATCTCTTGAAGTTTGGATTTTCTTGTTTGTGGAAACTTACCTGAATACCTATCTTTTGTCTTTGAGCAGAACTCTGTTCCAGCTCCCTACACCTGCCTGGCCACCACCTCTGCTCCACACACCGCTATCCTCTGGATCTCCACCTCCTGCTCCTGTTGTTAAATAAACATTTTGAACTGCCATTTTGGTCCACTGGGTTTCCATTCATTGCAAAAAGAGCCCAACAATTTCTATAACCTTCACCCCATTTCAAATCTAACCATTTCCAAAATTCTTGAAAAGACAGTCCTCTCTCAACTCCACACTTATCTCATTAATAACAATCTGAAAAATTCCAATCAGGTTTCTTCCCCTCCACACAGCTGACTCCGGTTCACATGCTCATCCTTAACACCCACACACCCCTCTCCTGGATCCCTTATATCTCACTGAACACACACAGTTTATTTTTTATCTTAAAACACACACTCTAACCCTGCCTTTCTTTGCTGTGTGCTCTGTCCTGGGGCCCCTCCTCTTTATCTTCTATTCACCTTGGTCAAATCTTCCGTAAGCACAACATTCACTTTTACTGCTGACACTCAACTCTACCTCTCCACCAAACCGTCTTCATTACTCCCACCAACCTCCCTCAGCCAGTGCCCACAGGAAATTAATTCATGGTTCTCCTCCAACTTCCTCAAACTCAACAGTTTTAAAACAGAAGTCCTCTTCATTCATGGGAATCAAACCGTCTACCTTCCGGTTGAAAGAAGACTGCTCTACCCACTGAGCTACTGCCTAGAACATAAACATAAAATCATAACAAGAATGGTCAGTGCCCTTTACCAGTTCATCAATTAATTATTCATCTTCTTTATGTTTTCAAAATAGCATCACTGTTGTTTCTGTTATATTTAAAACTTCATTTTGTTCAGTTCAGTTTCACTTTTAGTTACCATTAGTTGTAGGTCTTTACCTGTAACTGTAAGTGTTATCAGCTGCAATTATGATCAAATTTTATTCAGCTGATGAATAATTAAATAAATAATTTTAAATAGATCAATCAGATCAGATAGATGGTAAATGGTAAATGGCATGCATTTATATAGCGCTTTCCTGCACCCTTCTCGGGCACCCAAAGCGCTTTACATCCTGCTTCCACTCACCCCATTCACACACATCCACTCCTGGGGCAGACAGAGAGGGGGGCTGCCACACACACGGCACTCAACCTTCTCCTACCACCACAAAACACACCTCCACAGTCACACACATTCACACACCAGTGCTACAGACACTGGAGGCAAGGTGGGCCCCTGATCTATCAATCAATCAAACTTTAAACCAAAGACTTAAAATTCACAATCTAATTAGACTATTGTCAGAAAATTGTTCAATTTACTTCAAATTAATTCCTTTAGAAATAAATTCCATTTAAAAACTCTTGGGTCAGACCCCTCCCTCTCTCAAACCTCTCCAGAAACCGCAGCTCCTCCAGAATTCTGCTGCCCACATTTTTACTTGGACCCTTAATACTCATCACATCCACCATTCTCCTACAATACCTCCAGTGGCTCCCCATAAAGCACCATATCAACTTCAAAACTCTCCTCACCACCTTCAAAGCTTTCCTTAACCTGGCCCCACCCTCACCACTCCCTCCCGCTCACTCCGCTCCTCCTCCCTCCACCTCACTTCCCCTTGACCTCCACAATCTTTCAAAACTTTTCGACAGATTCATTTTTATATTGTTAAATCTTTGTAGTTTTTTGATAAGGCCAATTAAATGAGCTAAATAAAATTGTGCAGTTGATAATTAACCTTCAGCTGAACTTCACACTGTTGCTGTAGGAAACTCTCTGCATTTATCAGTGTCAGGAAGAGCAGGGGAAAGACTCTTAACTCAAGTGATCCTTTTTTTTTCTCCAAAAGCACTAATTACATTAAATATATATAGTGCTTAAAAATACTTTAGTAAAAGAGTAAACTTGTAACAAGGTCAAACTTCATATAAAACATGTTGTATGCTTTATAGACTTCTATTGTTCTCTAGCTCTACAACTCAATCTTCTGATCCTTGCAAATGTGCAGGTTCTAAATGTAATGTAACTGTTACACCTTTAACCCTGCACATTACGAGGATATATATCCTAGTTATCCACAATGGTGGTGTTCACATGACCCTAAAGATCACAAGCTTCAAACACCAACCTTTGACCTTGTCCATTTATTTCTCCAGATTCTCTAAATGATGATTATGTTCTGTAGAAGATCAGGATATTCAAAGTCTGTGCAATTTAATATATATTTTAAAATTGTTCCTCAATTTTTTACAATATTTTTTTACAGACTGGTGAACCTCTGCTCATCTTTACTTCAGAGAGACTCATTCTAAATGCTCCTTATTCACCCGCTCATGCTACTGAGCTGTTGCCAATTAATAAAAAAAAAAATGAGAATCTAGAGTTTTTATTTATTTGTATTTGTGTTCAATCTTTTCATTTTTATATTTTTGGTGTTCTTAGATGATTAACGTAATACCTATGGAAAAAATCTGTGGCTGAGATGAATTACAAAGAACCATATTCTGTCACATGAAGATGGCTCAATTTAAAAAGCGCAGAGATGAGTTTTATGTTATCTGCACTATGTTGTGTCTGACCTCTGAGCACTCAGATAGTGTTTATCAGTTAATCCTCAGCCAGAATCAAGGAAGTACTGTTGATAAAGTGAATAATGACTTCAATAGAAGTGGTTATGCAAATTTTTACTGGAGCAGGAGTAACAAAATACTATGTGAGAATGCCTGGACCTTGCAAAGCAAAATCTCGTTAAAGCTCTTATATTTATCTGGCAACCCTGTCAGCATTAACTGTCACATACTGTACAATACGATCTCTGTGGTAACCCAAACCAGGCTGTGATGTTGAAGGTTATGACCGACTGAATAAAAACCTTGTAAAAGGACTAATAAACCGACAGTTGGACAAGGAGTTTCCAGAGTTTTCTGAGAAAATTTAACTGTTGCTCATTTTAGTATCATCAGTGTCCCATACATGTGTTGATTTCTGATTGGAGTGACTGGTGTCCCTGATGATAATAATATTGTATTCTTTCCAAAGCTTTCTTTTTCTCCACCAGTTGCTCCTTCTGTTGCTGAAAATGTGTTAAATAAACCCTGTCTGTTACTTTTTACATTTTACAGTGAAACGTTTAAAAAAAAAAAAACTGAAAATAACCCTTTTTACATGATAAGAGAGATAACAGATTGATTACCACAAAAAATAACAAAAAATCACAGTGTTGGCCAATTTATGGCTCATGTGTCTGTGTGTCTGTTTGAGGTTTTATGATTTTATGGCCCAATACAAAAGGTTAATAACCCTGTCCTAACATAAATATGTGACACACATTTTATTATGTGTCTAGTCCTGGTTTATTCCAGGGATTGGTCTTGAGTTTACGCCTGCCTTTGTTGTGAAGTTTAATATAAATGAATTTAAATGTAATAGTCTGTTGGTCCCTGGTTTAACTCTCTCACATTATTCAAAGATTTCAGTGTGAATTGTGATAGTGCACACTTCACCTTACGGACTGAGAGTGCAGCATTAGTCCTGGTTTAATCTTATGTTTAATTCCTTTAGTCCTGTTATTTTTTTTTGTTTACAGCCTTAGTTTAATCTTGTATTTCTATTTCAAGTTGGTAGGAAAAACATATTGTACAGCATTATGAACAGTGCTCACATTAATATCCAAACATATACAAACACTATACACATTTTTTACTCCTCCCCCAAATTGTATTGCTGTGGTTCCAGAATGTTTGGCCAGGCCTCAAAAATGGCTGACAAAAAAAATATTTCTGCTTCAGTAATTTACAAAATCCAGAAAAAAGTTTGTGAAAGTGAATAGGCAGAAAAAAAGAAAAAAAGCTTTTGGAAATCGGTAATGAGCTGTTAATGAGCTGTCATAATAGCACTGGAAAGAAATACAAACTTAACTTAACTTAAAATCACCCAAACTAAAAACATTTAAAATGGACCCAATATACATTAATACATAAAAATTTAAATGCTAAAATGCTCAAAACAGATCAAGACATTGCAACATATATTACTTTTAGTTTAGTGTAAATCTGATTTTATGATACATGTAAAATAACTCAAATCTTAGTATAAAGTATTTCACTGGATAAACATGAAACATTAAGCATATGAGCCAAGCTGGAATAGAACCTGAGTCTCCCCAGTTATTTATTTTTTGTAAAATAATATCAACATTTTCTTAAAGGCTCTGATGCTTAAATTTCCAACCCCTCTTTGCCAAAAACTATGTCTTTGATCCGAAGTGCTTTGGTAAAACTCTCCAGATTTCACTTCCTTGTCTTTCAACAGAAGAGCATCTTCAACGTGCTGGTGCTTGTGATGAAGGTGGGTTTGACACGAGACCAATTCAAAAGTAGGGATCCTGGCCAGAGAGAAGTGTTGTATTCTGTCAGAACAGTTCTTAATCATCAGGGATGCATAAATAGTTGTCTGTCAGCTCTACAACTATGTCTCCAGGGCTTTACACTCATAAACTTATCCTGAGTGTTTACATAAGACAGTATCAAAATGTGCTCTTATTGAATGAGTACAACTGCATTTCTTTAGTTGTGGTGTAGTTTGAACAAGTATAGTCCTGTATGTATAGTTTTAGCCTTGGTTAAGTCCAGGGTTTAGTCCTGCGTGGTTTAGCCCTTGTTTAGTTCTTGTTTAACCTTGGTTTAGTCCTAGCATAATCCCTGATTTAGTCTTATGTTCAATGCTGTGTTCAGGGTCTGTGACAACTACAGCTCCCTAGAAACAATCTGGAGAGACAAATCTGATCTGAAATCATGCTCCTGGAAAACTGGACCTTACAGAGTTTATGGGCCCAGAGAGGGTCCCGTTTGTTGAGCTCAGGATGATCTCTGTAGTTTATGGACAGTGTCTTCATTTTGGCCTTATTAATCCAGGGCATTCTAGAAAATATCAGTGTGCCTGTAGTGTATGATACCTTTAATTTGACCTCTGAGATATTGGAAACGCTCGACCTCTCAGGATAAAGCCTCAAATAGCCACAAATGACAAGAGACTAAATTACGTTCTTGCAAACTTAAGAAGATAAACATTTATTCATCGGAACTGTCTTGTCTTAATGCGAGTGCTGTAATTTTACTGAAGGTTTTCTCATTGGTAAACCTCAGTGTTGAGAAAACATCTGTGCACTATTACACTTCATCATAAAAACACTGCATCACTGTTGCCCTTGGAATAAAAAGGAGCCATGTCAAGATCTGCATAACACGTTCCAACAACAACAACGAGGATCCCGGGCCTTCACTGACCTGTGTCAAAAGCAGGGCGCGAACGGCCTGAGAAGAAGCAGAGACGCACAGAGAGTGTTTTAACTAATAGAAAACTAAGTCATTAAAAACTGTGCATTAAAACAAACACAGGTTGGGTTATTCAGAAACAAATGAACAGTTAATCCTTGAAAGTTTGGAGGAAGGAGACCCTCGTAAAAAGCAAAGATTTGAGTGACTTGGACAGTGTCGTATTGTGGTCACAGTAGAGGACTGGATCAGGACTAAAAGTGCAAGGAGGGGTGTCTGTTGCTGTTACCAGCTGAAACTTCTGTACGTACTGATCACAGATTATTTCTCATATACATAAACCTAACTTCAAATTAATATTCATCTTATCTGCTTTAAAGGAGTGTGCATTCTCCTGAAGGAAACCCGTTAAAGATGGACAAGGACAAGTTAAAATACCATAATTTAATTAAAATGTTTTATACAAAAATAAATAAAAGACTTCTGTTTTTACTGATGAATTTGCTTTGGGAGAAAATATGACATATTCCAAATAAATTCCTGCCATAACATTTGAGATTTGTCATTTAACATTAAATAGTGTTGTGTAGACTATGGCAGATCAAGTCAGAGTCAAAACCAACACCAGTTTATATGTTGGGATAAATCACCAAAATCCAAACAGTCCAGGTCACGTTTCTAAAGATGTGTGGGTTTTGAAGTCTGCGTCAAAGACAAGCGTTTGGGACCAAGTCAAAGCTGGACCGCCATCTGTCCCGCCTTGTCCTTTTCAGAAAACAACACAAAAGACTGTTCAGCTAAAGACAACTACAGTTTAAACCAGCGGCACAGATTTACAGAGTGCACAGTTTATTTGTCTGCACCATTCTTATCAAATATGGTCAGTACTCTGAAAAGGAGCAAAAATGGGAGGCCAGTGACAAGAGTTGGGGCAACCTGACCAGTCAAAAAAAAAAACAATAATGAAATAGAACACTTTGCCTTTTACACTTTAGTTACATCTGCTCATTGGATAAATGAGTGGATATGGACATAACTTGTTTTGTCGCTGCCCTTTCAGGTGCAGACTTCAGTAAACTTAAGTTGGCCCTGGTTTGAAGGAAGTGTTGTATTCAGTTAAATGTTTTCTGGTTAAACTCTAACACTGTGTGAGAGAGCCTCACACAGTGGTCTGAGTTCAAGTTACAGTCACCGCCGGAGTTATTTTTCTCGACCGACAGTGACCCGCAACACCTGCTGAACATTCTGTTTTAACCTGTAACTAACACAAAATAACAAATCCAAACCAATTAAAACCTGGGAAGGTCATGGGACACTAAAGCAATTCAAAGTCACCGCCATCTCTAAGAGAAAGGCCCTTCCTTTTAGGGACAGAAATGTCTGAATCTTGTCCAGAGAGGCCAGATGGTTTGAGAGGTGTGAAGGAAGCCTTTTTTCTACTGGAAAAAAAAACCTCTATACAGAGGAGGTGGCCTCAGATTGATGTTGCCTAGTATTTACAACAGTGTTCTGAAACCTAAACAGTTTCATGCTAGAACAACAACAACACCTGAACGGAGCAGTGTCACTAACGACTCACCTGAGCCTTTATTGACTCTAACATCAGGAGTCACACTGTCCTTTCAGAGCTAACGACTCTGAGACCAGAACAGCCTGGTCCATCAGGTTTAGTTTTAGTTCAAACCCCTCCCTCGAGAGATAAAGCTCAGCTCTATTACCAGTTTAACTCAGAGTTGAAAGTCAAACGTCTTCACCTTGATAAGTCCCGATGCCTTTGCTTTAACCATTTCTTACACACCCTATATAACCTGCTCACCTCAGATAATACTCAAGCTGTTCTGTGAAGACATGAACTTTGATCTGCCAAACCCTGCTTGTTAACACTGACCTGTCACTGCCTGCTTTCTATTGGATGTGTAAGTCTCTGCCTTTTTGTATTTTGACTTTGAAAAAAAAAATTTGATTTTTTTTTTTTTTTTTTTTTTGGGGGGGTGGTATGATTTGGATACTGCCAAATTTAAATAAGTAACGCACTTCTGAAATTTGGACCTGAATTGGAAAGTATTTTATATCTTGGATTTTGTATTTAAAAAATTATTTTATTTATTATTTTATTTTATATTTTTTATTTTATTTTATATTTTGCAACAGGCTACCCAGCTCCTCACAAATTTATTTTTTACACTAGAAAAGTGTCTGTGTGGGTTCTCGTTCATCCATAACATGCTGAAGAAAAGAGTGTGTGTGTCTGTGTGTAGGTTGGAAGGTTCTTGAAACCTTTTAAATACCATAAAAGTCCTGTTGAGACGTGAGTCCTGGGCCCTGGCAAAGGGAAAACCAGAGCACCTGAAATAAACCAACAAGGCCAAACCTAAAAGACGTGGTTGTGAATTTAAATAGTGAATCTAATAAATCTAGAATTAGATTAATTGAAAACTCTGCCTCCAATAATAAGCGTGACGTGTTTTATTAGTAAAATATCACTTTATTCTAGACAGGTTTTTATTACCCAGAGCTAATCCTAAATGTTTCATATTAATATAATTTAGAATGTGCAATTTATAGTGTGTTGTTGAATTGCCAAATAGTCCAGAATTAGCTGTATTTGTTTTGCTAGAAGCAGTAGAACAGAGTCCTCCGTATAAGGTAATAAGCAATTATAGAAAAACACTAGACACTGACAGTTTTATTTATTTAAATTATTCAGAACAATTTATTTCTTCCAATTCTCTCTTTACCATGATTATTTATAACTTTTAGAAAACCTAACAATGTAGTTCTGTAATATTTATTTCAGCCACAACTGCTTCAAACATTATTTCTGTTTTTCAACCAATTTTTATTTATTTTTGTTCATTTTTTAGCCAGTCCTCTGTTGACCCTTGACGGCCCAGGTTTCTGTGCAGTGTTGGCCCTAAACGTGTTAATGGTGTTGTTTAAACGTCTGGGAGGGACGGCAGTGACACGGAGCAGGCACCGGGATTAGATCACTTTCTATTTTCTGCGAGAGGCGAACTCAATGGCCCCGCGCTGGATCTGTCCCAACAGAGGATCATCCGCCGCCGCCGTCTGTCCCGCCTGATCCTACTCAGAAAACAACACAAAAGACAATTCAGCTGAGAACGACTACAGTTTAAACCAGACGTGCTAAACACAAACTAAACATAAGCCACTAGAGTAATTGCGTTAAAAAGCCAGTTTATCCGGTGATGGTTGCATTTGTAGAAAGAAGGCGAGGTGGATATTAGGCTAATGAGAGCAGCAAGTGCAGGGATGGCTCCAAGTTCACTTTCTTTTGCAGTGATATTACCGTTACCATCGCAACATGCATGCTTAATAAACACAGCCACAATGTTGACACAGATATTTAAAGCTCAGTTTTGTTCGTCTACAAATTTCAGCTACATCTGGAAAGTTAAAAAAAAAAAAAAAGTCCTGAAAACTATGTGCAGTGTCAGACTGAGGGGTGTTAACTGGTACTTGTCATTTTCCCACAGAAAAAGGTAAAGCGTGTCTAAACCAGGACATAACCAGGTCTAAGCCCACTACAGGAGTTTGCGAAATTGAGCATTAATGGGACAGCTTAGTGTTAAAAGAAACTGAAGGGGAACGGAGTGTTGTGGAGCAGCAATCAATAAACCAAAAGCTGCTTTTCTGTTTATTCAGGCAAATTACCTTTTTCATATAGAAGACAATCAAGTTTTTAAAAAGAATTTGGGCACAGTGCTGACCGAGATGAGATATTGGTGAGAGAAATTTACATCACTTCTTCAAATGGGTTAGCTACAAAATTATCAACTAATTTATCCCAAATTATGTTTGTTTGAAATGTTCTTAAACATATCTACTCTAGGTAATTATTCACTGTCGTAACCCACAGTTGTGGCTGTTGAGCCCCAAGCCTCCCCTTCTTTACAGTGTTCTTGTAAAATGTGTGTTTAGTGTCATAGCCTAAAGTAAATCAATGACTCCACTTCAAGAATAACTTCTCGTCGTCTCTGGGGCAACACTCTCTGAAGTCCTGGTGCGATGGGCCACGTTCACGTCACCGCTATTTTTTTAGTGAGCCATTATTATGATAGTGTAGTGGGAGTTCATTTTGACACTTAGTACCTATTTCCTTTGTTTTCCTGCTGTACTTTGGTAGATTTTTGCCAAGTCAATAAAAAAAAAAAATAGATTTCTAGCCTTTAGTGGGCGCTGTGGAACAACGTTGCAGAGCATTGTGGAACCAAAACAAGTTTTTATTCAGAAAAAAGACCAGAAAACCAGTTTAGTTTGAGTTTACTTTGTTGTTCAAATAAACATCACTTCACTGGTTTTTGTTTTTACATTGGGCACAAAAAAAAATTTGTTTTTACATTTAATGCTTAATCGTGTAAATAAACATTCAAATGAGAAAAATTTGTCAGGTACATTTTTGTATCAATTTGGAAATCCGAATGTTGTGCACGTACAGTTTCACCTTTGGTGCAGTCTCGTCTGTGCAGATTTATGTGGTTTGGCTCCAGCGTCTGAGAAGAATAGAACTGCTGTGTATTTGTGCAGAGCTGAGCTGAGTCTCATTTCATTGAAAATAACGTTCCGGATTTGCTTTGTAATTTGAGGGACAAACTGAGTAAAATGGAAAGCATTTTAAACGTCAAGGATGTGACATGACGCTGCCGTTCCTCGCCGTTGCTGTTGAGCAAAAGTTTGTTGATTAACCTGTAGCTTTTCACAAGAACCACTATAAATCAAGGAAGTAGGTCTTAAGAAAATAACAAAATTGCAATGAAAGGTGTGGGTCGTTAATCAAACACTTGATAATGTTAGCTCAGAGTGCATGAGCTCTGCCATAAAAAAATAATTTAATGCCATTACATCTGAAAAACTTATCACAACAGAAAAACATTGATGAGTCACTTAAATCAGACTGTCTTAAATCTGTCTGTCATTGTGGTTGTTGTGAAGTGATGAGAGCTCTATGTGGAAAGTCTAGTTTTAAATATTTGTTGTTCTTGGAATCATCTCAAAGTGATTTACAGAGAATGTCTGGCTCAAATGTTGATTGTACATAACTGCATTGGTCTGATACTGACTAAGATGATAAAGTTTAAGGTTTAAAACCTAAACTTGGGTTTGCAAGCATTTCCATATTGGAAACATAAGGTTAGTCATTTTGATTCACTGGCAATGTCAGACTTTTCTTATAGACGTTTTTTACGTTTTTTACGTTAAACAATGTAGTCGCCGTTTTATCATGACTAACATTTACAAGATGGCCGTGCCCTGATTGGATTTATCATTTCTGATTAAATGCAGTTTTATCCAATCACCTCCAGTTATTTATTTAAAGAAACTGCCCTTTGCAAACACTTTCTATAGACGCCCTTCCAGGTGGTTTTGTGTCTTAATGAAAAAAGGTCATTGAGATCAGAAAATGTTGCATGGTATTCTATAAATTGAGGGCCAATAGGAGCCAGGTTTTGTCGACTCCTCACTGTGGTTGTCTGCAGAAAACACACATGTTTTTCAGTCTTGTGCAACTCATGATGTGTAAAACCTTGTACTATGTACACTTATCTTTAAAAAATAAACTTTAACAATCAGGCTAAAAGCTGTGGAAGGGGTCTCTTTGAAGATCAGAAATGGGTTTATCCTGGACTTTGTGTCAGATTCAGAAGTTCAGTACAGAGGGCTCTGGGCTGGAGTTAACTTCCTGTATCACTGTCCAGGCTTTAGACTAATGCACTACAGCTTTAACAGAGCATTTCATATGATGCTATAGAGTATTTTATTAATCATTTAGTTCAGCTGCACTGGTGTAGGGCAGGGTTCTAGAGAGGTTCTGGGTTTTCCGGGCCTTCTAATCTGCTCTCGGACAAGGCGGATGTTTTTTCTCACTGCTCCTCATGTTTTCTGCCTCAGTGTGCTTCTGTATCGTGTTGTCTCTTCATAAACTTTTTCCTTTTGACTCTACTACTTGCTGGGCTACTATGAAATTGAAAATGGGTCTGATTAACTGGTCTCTGAGCGCAATTGACATTTTTCTTGGCGGGACCTCAGCGGCAGGCTACACACGAGACGCCTGGAAGAACTGGCAGGTTCTGTTTAGAAGTTCTGTCCGTGAAGGACGTTGAGGATGTATTTATTTTCGGATTCATGGTAGTAGGGTTCCTGCTCATTGGTCTGGGGACTGCCTATCCTAAAACTGAAAAACTGAAACTATCACAAAACTTTTAAGACAGCTGCCTTCAAAGCTACCCGGATGCTGTCTGCTGAAACTAAACAGTGCTTCTGTGACGTAAGTGACAAGCTGAAGGGAGTACAGCAGGGTGTTTCACAGTCCAAGGAGCTGATTTCTGTCATCTCAGCCCGGACTGCGTACACAGAGAAAAGAGTGGATATGATCGAGAATCAGACCTGCGAGCTGGTACACAGTATTGTGGGTCTGAACACAAAACTGGATAAAACATCAAAGTTACTTCACAAAACAGACACACGCACCTGACGCTGAGAACCAGAAAGGATTGACTATGATCTGGATAAATTACAAAAGAGATAAGGTCTTACTCTTTCCTGGGTCAAATTTATCTAGTGTTCACTTTGTCTGCTACATAAAGACTAAATTTCTCAGCTTGCTTTACTATCTTAATTATATCTTACATTGCATCAAGCATTGATTAAATAAAGCTTTGATGAGAAAACACTGAAAGGAAACATTCCCTTTCACGCTCAACAACAACAAAGACCCAGCAATGCCAGATTTGATAAATAAAAAAATGGTCCAATCTTGAAACTAGGTCTGAACCAGAAACAGACTAAACCTTCTTCATAAGTATTTCATGAAATAGAAATCAGAACAAAATGAGTCAGACTTATTATGACTCGCTTCTTGGAATAGCTCCCCAAACTAAGACTTGAATAAAATGGAGTTCACGATAGATTTATCTTTATTTAGCACGCTGCTGAGTTCAGGTTGTCTGGTTTGGTCTGGGGGTTAGTGTAGGATCAGTTCAGATAAATCTTCTTTTAGTCTCAATAATAATGGATTGGGTATAAAAAGCTCTTTTCAAGGCTCTGGAAACACTCAAAGTCCATTATTTATTCACTCCACAGTCACACACCTCTGCGCCTATGAACTCTCCGTTCTCAAACATGCTCACACAGGCAAAGAGGGTTAAGCGTCTTGCCCAAGGACCGCCAACCTTTCAGTTATAGGACCACCACTCTACCACTGAGCATAGATTTGGATTATATTTCTGCTGCTGCTTTAATTTAATGTCACAGCTTTTTTTATTAATATTTTCTACATTAATGTTAAGGTAAAGGTTTCAAAGATGCATCTGGTTGTGGTTTGAAGTTATAGACATTTTGTCCCTCATCCAATCTACTTTGTCAATTCTGAGTTCAACTGCTGTGAGAGTAGAGTTTTTTTTCCTCCCTTTTTTAGACAAATGTAACCAGGCAGGAAACAGGGTGCGAAAAAAAGGATTGACATTGAGCCCAGGTCGCTTGAGTATGTGGTATGTGCTCGACCAGATGGGCCCCAAGAAGCGAGCTGAGTTTTCTGTCCCTCAGAGGGACTGGTTTAACTTAAATCTGTGATTAAATTAAAGTTAATTAAAGCTAAAGTTTGAGAAACCTGGTTTCAGTGTGGTTAAGAGCTGAATGAGCAGTGTGAGGCTGGTGGGGAGTGGATATTCTCCTGTGGACCATTAGAACTACTCCCTTCAGGTGTTAATGGTCTTTTAGAGTTTTAGCACACTGTTATAAATGGAAGAAAGAGTGTCTCAGACCATCTCCTCTGTTGCCTCCTTGGCTAAGAGTCCTCAAGGAATTCCCTTTCTCTTTGAGAGTTAATAATAATTATAATGCATAGTACTTGTATTTTTTCAAAAGACCCAAAGACACTTTATATATCCATTATTTATTCACTCTACAGTCACACACTGGTGGTGGTAAGCTACATATGTAGCCACAGCTGTCCTGGGATGGACTGACACCACCAAACATTTTCACACATTCATCACCAGAGCCACAACACTGTAGGCAAGGAGAGTTAGGTGTCTTGCCCAAGGACACAATGACAGTATAAACTGTGTGGAATCAAACCGCCAACCTTCAGGTTATAGGACAACTGTGCCCCTGAGCCACTGTACGTGACTGCGCCCCAGGAGGTGCCCTGGATCATGGGTCACTGAGAACCTCCACAGACTTTTATTGTGGAGGTTTTTGAGGTCCATTTCTGTAGCACTCTGTCCTTTTCACCTAAACCTTCTGCGCTCGCACTGTAAGCTGCTAAGAATATGCCACTTTTAAAACCTTTGTCCACTGGCTTCAGATTACTGACAGCATTGAAGTAATCTCTTAATCTGAATGATATACATCCTTAAAGCTGTCAAGAAGGCAATAAGTGCTGTACATAGGAGTTGTACATTAGAGGAAAGACTTTAAGCCGTATTTGTGCTAAAGAAGCTTTACGTTTAGGAACATTATGGGAATAACAAGACACAACAGCTGGTCCCTAACCCCACCGTCACTACACAGAGCTGCTTAAAGCTGGACCACAGTGGTTTCAGACACCACTCGAGTTCAACTGTTTCCTCTAGAAAGAAGTGACTGACTTGACTTGAGATCTACACTTTGTCCGACTGCACAAGCTAAGAGCTGAAGCTAATGTCTTTAACAGGTTTTAGATAGACTTAAACCAGCAGCTTAGTCGGTCTCTTCTCTCACAGAATAATTGCTTTAACAAATTCACATTTAGATGTTGGCCAATGTCACTGATTAAGAAGAATTTTTGACCCAATAAAAGTTAATGACCCCCTACAGGTTAGAGTGCGGCAACAACCCTCTGCCTCTGTACAACTGCAGCTTTGAGTAACTTTGATACTAGTTCCAATAAAAGGTTAAGAAGAAGGTGGTTTAGGCTGATCCGAGGCTAATGGTAAAACTCCTTAGTTTTGATTCTCAAAACCCCGTGTAAATGGAAGAAAGACCTTCTCTGTGTAGAGGGGATGTTTCCAACTTGACAAAGATGGCATTTACGTCTGTCTGTTGTTCTTCAGAGGAGTATAAACACAGTCTGTGTTTGTAGGTTGTTGTTTGAGAAAGAGTTAGTGGAGTTCTTGTGTGTGGGTCGTTTCTGTGTTGGCTGTGTGGTCCAGACTGGAGGAACGTGAACTCGTGGGCCGGGGGCGTCTGGGATCAGCTGGGATTGCCTGGATCCTGAGCCTAAACAGATTAAAGGGTGGTTCAAGCCATGGCCACAATACTGTTCACTCTGTTCACTACTTAATGTACAGCACTCTCTGGACAATATCTAGTAATTCCTCTTGGCTAATTGCCCAAAGTGAAGCTGTTTAATCAAAAGAAGAGACCTTCATAACATCATGTGCTATGAACTGAGACCTGTCCGAGGAGTATACGCACAGACTATTACTATTACTACAGGTTATTACGTTTCATTTTTCCAGAGTTTTCCAGCAGTTTACAGGTGTAGGACAATACATGTTTTACCATATTCATAAAAAACATATGCAAAAGGATTATTCGCAGTTCAGTTGCTCAGTGGTATAGCAGTCGTTCTATAACCAGAAGGTTGGCAGTTTGTTTCCCTGGTTCATACTGTTGTTTTGTCCTTGGGTAAGACACTTAACCTTAACTTAATGAACAGGCAGAACTCAAAGTTTTGGTCAACATTTAGCCTTTTCTTAAATCCAAAGTTCACTGATCTATGGATATGTGAGAAAAACTCATTCTGAATCCAGCTGATTTTTTTCTGGGTTCTGTATTCCAGCTCTTCCACTCCATAAGTCCTGGAATTCACGGGGGCACTGGTTTCCAATGATGTGCTGAAAGGTATTTAAGAGATCATTTGAATTTTTTTTATCCCTACGAGGAATTTCAGTTGTTAGGTCTCTTCAAATGAATTGATTCAGGCCTCATCTTCATCTCATTGTCTTATTTTGGTCGGGACCAATGACTTCTTGTGGCATTCTGTCCTGCAACTCACTGATCTCAGACAAACACTGGCTGCTCTGTCATGCAGGGGTTGGTCCATTTTGTTCAGTATAGCATCTGTCCTGTTGTGTGTCTGATGCTCCACTGCTTTAACCAGGGTTTCCAAACTAACACCTACAGTTGAACCAGCTCTCTTTATTAGTTTTCCCGTCGCATATGACCTCTTTTTCTGAGACCGACTGCAGCATAAGAAACAGAGTTAGCTGTTACTGCTGTTAAAATATCTGTAGCAGTTTGCCTGTCTTGGTCGAGATGCCTTTGTTGAAAACTTTTCTTCATTATGCCTTGGTTGACTGAGAACCTCCAGACATTTTGTTTTCATTTTGGCAAGATGCCATTTTGAGTAAATTACATTCTGCGCTTCTAAGTAGTATTGACAACAGTTTTTCCCTCTCTGTCCGGCTATAGATACAGGAATTAAAAAGAAAAACACCTCAGAAGCAAATCGTATAGGGCCAAAGTGGGACATCCCATGAGTTTTTCATAATGGATTTGTAACACAATTTTTCCAAATGCTGATACTTTTACAGACACAAGGCAAAGGCATTAGGAGCAGTTAGAGACAAACTATGTGTGACAGTTGGCCACAGGTCAAGAGCTATAGCATTAAACTCTTCCTAAAGCTGAGTTAACAAGGATTAAGGCGATGTTTTGGTCCAACTCCTGCATGTTTTTTGTGATGTAAAGCAGACATAAACCTGACTAAATCTTAGCATGGGTTCCCTCTTGATCCTTTATGAGTCGGGAAGAAGTTTGCGACTATCCATCATCTTTTACAGCCGCTCCATCCGTTGGTTTATGCTCAGCGCAACTCAGCTGCTCCTCACTAAATCTACTTTTATTTCTGGTCCACCTGCGACATTAAACTGGGACCAGAAAGACTTCAACATTGCTTCATTTTTACCTCTGAGGCTCTTAAGACTAAGGTCATTTTACACTGATTGGATGTTTTTTGCTGTTTATTTTCTTTTCCTGCTGCAGAAAAGCTTTCACAGCTTTGAGATGGTTCAGAACATGGCAGTCAGACAGAAGTCTAGCTGCTATAAAGCCTTTACAACAGAGCAGTACGACGCTGAATCTGCTGGAGTATTCCAAAGTAATCTAGCAACTGTTGTTATATTGGGCTATAAAAATAGAAATGTCTTGTCAACTCAAGATACAAGTACATTCCAAACCAAAATACTCCATGCACGTGTTAATAATTAAAAAGGAAAGACAACCCAGAACGTATAGAGCGGAAACAGCAGCAGGCTTTGGAACATTGTACTGGCCGCAGTAGCTGGAGGTGGTGTCTGTGGAGAAGGGAAGTCTGGGGATATTTAGAGGCCATGTTCCAACTGCGGGATAAAATATCAAATGGAAAAAGGAGTTCGATTCAAAAGTTGACCACCAATTTCCGCAGCACACATTTGTGAATCTATGTGGCGGTGGAGATACGCAGCAGTGTCATTTCACTGCAACGCTAGAGCCAGTGTGAGCCAATCTGCACAGATCACATCGTACCAGACCGGAAACCAAACGAGTACATCTCACTTTTAAAGTACTTCAAAATATACATTTTTTTTTTTTACTTGAATATTTATGTGTTTATTTACATGTTTAAGCATTAAATGCAATAAGATTTGCAATAAGCAAATCTTTTATGTGCCCAATCTATCGAGGTTAATTTAAACAACAATGCAATCTCATATTTATGAAGGGCTTATACCGTGCCATCTTGTAATTCCTGCGCAGGCTCTGCTGAGGGCACTGCTGTGCAGGGATCTGAAACACATCTAGTGGGCGAAGTTCTGCGACATCGTTCATTGGAGCTTTGCAGACACTTGCAGTGGAACTGCTAAATCCGAGTTTTGATGTTGGGTAAACCCTGTGTTTTGTCTTCGCTTGGGCTTTGTTTGTCTCTGACATCGCCCTAATGTCTTCCTGTGGGGATTACTGAGTAGAGAACATTCAGTGGCAAAGATAGGATCAATTATATATAAGAGGAAAGTTTAGGGGTTTGTGCCGGGAAGCGGGGAAGTCAAAAGTTTAATCTTCTGAAGTATTAATTTTCGAGATCCTAAACACTTTTCAGAGTTTTAAGACCGGCGACCAAACTGTCTTGAGCTGAGACTAAACTAACTCCAGGACCTGTGGGATCTGTTAAATAGAGTCAACAGATCCCACAGGTCCTGGAGTTATTTATTTATTTATTGAAAGTAGAGCTTTTTTGGCTGAGATCTTCTACTAAGTTTAATAAAATTTGTCTGAGCATTGTCTTCAAAGTGTCAATCCTTGAGCTAAAGCACCCTATTTTATTAAAATTCAACAGAACCTTAAAGTCTAGCTGTTTTTAAAACATCTATAGAAGTAGTTATATTATGATTGACAAAACGTTTTATTTATTTCTTTATTTTAAAGTATAATGGCTTGGTTAATCTGCTTTCTCATTTGGCAGTTGAATTATTGTGGAATTTGTGCAAAGTCACAGAACTCCATCTTGTCTACTGCACCGTACTGTGAACCAATGCTGTGACCTTCCCAACAGCTTGTAAGAAGAAACACGAGCAGTCATAGACGTATTTAATGTTTAAGAATAGTGTTGACTCGTCCAAAAGTTTATGCAGCATGTGAAGTAGGTGAAAAATGCACATAGCGTCAGGGCTTCCAGTTGTTTTGACTGAATCATGTGAACAAATATGACAAGAGCACTGTGGCACTGCTTCTACACAATGATGATCACAAGATAATTCTCAATTCTAATGTTTGATGTTGTTGATGAATGACAACACCAACCCAAAAGCAGTTCCTTACTGATGTACACAGTGTGTTGTTTAAGATTGCACATTGCCTGTTACTCATCCATTCAACTTTGTAAATAACATGCATTTATAAAATGCTTTTTTGCATCAATCTCAGCAATCCTGTAAAGTGAGTAAAGTGTCCTGCTCAAGGACACAACAACAGTAGGAACCTGAGCCACTGAAAGCACACGTGTGAGTGTGTGAACATGTTTGTGTGGCAGATTTGTGTGTGACAAACAGCAAGTATTTATTCAGTGTTTTTGGTGTGCCAATAAAACTACTTAAAATAATAATAAAAACAGTTATCAGTGGTATTTAGCAAGACGTGTCATCCAAAGAGTCACCATACTTTCCAAAGAATTGTTTTGATATCCCTTCCAAGATACCACTGTGTAACACACCCTCAGGTGAGTCAGGTTAACTCAGTTGTGCAATATGAAAATTACATATAGTGAAAGTCATTTAGTAATGCAGCTTGCTTTTTATTGTCCCTGATTGGTCAGTGGGCTGTTTTTCTATCCTTTAATGTTTAGCCATTCACTTTCTGAAGCGAGCTGCCTTAAAATGTATTTAACGTGTAAACTTAAGTTTCGGAGCTAGGCCACGCCTCAACATCATCTGAACTAGACCTCAACCTCACCTCTTATTTTCGCCGAAATCCTATTTATACCCGGCAGTTTCAGCCAACACCTTACATTACCCCTCCATTTTCTCCTATTTTCCTGCAGCACTTCACTAGAATCCGATTCTCACCAACCCCAATCCATCTTTAGTGCTGATACCATCTCCATCCTCCAACATATTCAACATGACCTTCTTGCAATAAACACTTGAGTCTACATTGTTGTGGCTTGGTCCATGTTTGTCAAAGAAAATCCATCCATCTTCTACCGCTTATCCGGGGCCGGGTCGCGGGGGCAGCAGTCTAAGCACAGATGCCTAGACTTCCCACTCCCCAGACACTTCCTCCAGCTCTTTCAGGGGATACCGAGGCGTTCCCAGAACAGCCGAGAGACATAGTCACTCCAGCGTGTCCTTGGTCTTCCCCAAGGTCTTTTCCCGGTGGGACATGCCCGGAACACCTCCCTAGGGAGGCGTCCAGGAGACATCCGAAACAGATGCCCGAGCCACCTCAGTTGGCTCCTCTTGATGCTGAGGAGCAGTGTCTCTACTTTGAGCTCCCCCCGAATGACCGAGCTCCTCACCCTATCTCTAAGGGAGCTCCCAGCCACCCTAAGGAGTAAGCTCATTTCAGCCGCCTGTATCTGGGATGTTGTTCTTTCGGTCATGACCCAAAGTTAATGACCATAGGTGAGAGTAGGAATGTAGGTCGACCGGTTAATCGAGAGCTCTGTCAATCCATCTGTCAATATCATGCTCCCTCCTTCCCTCTCTCGTGAACAAGACCCCAAGATACTTAAACTCCTCCTCGTGAGGCAGGACCTCTCCACCAACCTGGAGGGGGCAAGCCACCCTTGGCCTCAGACCTAGAGGTTCTGATCCTCATCCCAGCTGCTTCACACTCGGCTTGATGGAGCCAACAGGACAACATCATCTGCAAAAATCACTGACTGTGCCTAGAAATCCTGTCCATAAAGATAATGAACAGGACCGGTGACAAGCCCTGCCAGAGTTCAAAATGCACCGGGAACAGGTCTGACTTACTGCCGGCAATGCGAACCAAGATCCATAATTTGAGAGCACGCCCCACAGGGCGCCACGAGGGACACAGTCGAATGACTTCTGCTTATCCACAAAACACATGTGGACTGGTTGGGCAAACTCCCATAAACCCTCCAGCACCCTGGAGAGGGTATAGAGCTGGTCCAATGTTCCACGACCGGGACGAAAACCGCATTATTCCTCATGAATCTGAGGTTTAACTATCGGCCGCATTCTCCTCTCCAGTACCCTGGCATAGACTTTCTCGGGGAGGCTGAGGAGTGTGATCCCTCTGTAGTTGGAACACACCCTCCGGTCCCCCTTCTTGAAAAGAGGTACCACCACCCCGGTCTGCCAGTCCAGAGGTACTGTCTCCATGTCCCCAGCCGCCACGCGATGTTGTAGAGGCGTGTCAACCAAGACAGCGATACAACATCCAGACACTCGAGGTACTCAGGACGTATCTCATCCACCCCCGGTGCCTTGCCACCGAGGAGCTTCTAAACTACCTCAGTGACTTCAGCGTGGTGATGGACGACTCCACCTCCAAACCCTTGGCCTCTGCTTCCTCAGTTGAAGACGTGTCGGTAGGTTTGAGGAGATCCTCGAAGTATACCTTCCAACAATGTCCCCAGTTGAAGTCAGCAGATTCCCACCTCTACTGTAAACAGTGTTTGCATGGTACTGCTTCCCCCTCCTGAGGCGGGGGACGGTTTGCCAGAATTTCTTTGAGGCCAAATCAATAGTCCTCCATGGCCTCACCGAACTCCACCCAGACCCGAGGTTTTGCCTCCACAACCACTGCAGCCAGCTAAATGTTTTTTGTCTAATGTGAGAAAAAGTTTAGAGATTTGGTGTAATGCTGGTGTGGACAATTCATCGCTGCAGTTTTGAATACAATTAGCAAAATATGATTGTCAGAAAAACATGCAGAAAACATATAATCTTTCAAATGTCTTCCTGGTAGCCAGTCAAGACTTACAATCTATGTTTGTCCATTTCTGAACTTTTCTACCCAGCGCTCACTTTGAACTTACTTTGCCCTTACCTAAAGTTTGTCTCTAAACCAGATAACCGGCGTCAGCCCAACAGAATACTGCACCTGCTTCTTAGCCATCCAGAAATGAGGAAATACCCGGAAACATTTTGTGATGACAGATTTAGTATCACTTCTGTCAAAAACAAATGAAGACTTTAACGTTTGTATTGTGATAGGCTCAGCTCCAATCCACTTAAGAGTCACACAAGTATGTCAAATTAATAAATTATACATTTAGAGTCATAGCATCTTTCAATCAGGAGAGGATTGAAGAAAGACACACCTGTTCATATAAAGAGCCAGTCTTTGAAACCTATCCAGAATGGGAAGGTTCAGCCAAGGGTCAGTGGCCCACCTCAGATTGAATTAACAGGATTTCAATAAAACACTCCCAGCTTGAGGTATAAACAACTGTGAAACAGTGCTCTGATTTGGGAGAGCAAAGGGCTTGCAGGAATGTGACTCTCCCGTGGAATTCCGTTGAATGTATGACAGGTCACCATGCTCCACACAAGACACTCACCAACAAATGTGCAATTGGCTTGATATTTACTTCCAGCCAGGTCTTTAATTTATCTCACTCTTGTTGGTATTTTTGCATCCAATTTTGTTTACACAAAAAAGATAAACCTCAAGGAGAACCACAGAAGGAGGAGCCATTACCAGGACAGACAAAGGGACAGATGTGTCCAGGAAAGATATACAGAGCATTCACATTTACACTAACATATGTTAAAAATAAGATAGATAAAAAAATAGATAAAAAAAATTGATAAAAAAATATAGTCCATATAGTATTAGCAGGAACAGTTACAGCCAACTGAGAGATGAACTGGGGTTATCTGGGGTCCATAGGTTGGGTCAGAAGCACAGATGGTGCCATTTGAGGACTTAAGACACTTGCAAGAAGATCTAGCTCTTCAATTCCCAGGTGGAGATGGACAGAGAGGGACAAATGTTGAAGTGCAATGAACAAGCAATAAATGTTACAAATAATAATGACTGCAGCACAAGAGAGATACTCTAGATGGAGGATAATCTGGACCTAGTGCAGTTCGTTTAAAGCCTAACTATAATCTCTGTCAATAAAGTGGTAAAGGTGTCTGCCTCTTGGACCTGCTGGTCCCATAACAGAGGAGAGAGAGGCTAATGCTGCTTTCATGTGTGCTGGTATTTATTAGAATTCACTTTAATACAAAAAGAGAACTTTAAGACTTTCTCTTATCTTCTTCCCTTAACAGAAAATACAGAAGCTTCTGAAGTATTGACATCTCAGATCTCAGATACCAGCCCGGACATGTAGTGAGAAGGGCAACTCTGGTATCAGTTGAAATAAAAGAAACAATCTTTATGCCATCAGTTCTTCTTGGCAGTACATCAGTTATTTTTCCATCTTTGGTCATGAGCTGTCTGTTGAAATCTGTCAACAGTGCAACAAACACACACCGTGTCATTACACACAGTCATATCAGGAAACATGAAGCTCAAAAATGCAGTAGGTGTCATGAGAACCTGATCTAAAAACAAAGAGTACATTGTGTTACAAATAAAAATCCACAAACATACTGCACACACAGTCTACTTTTACTTTTAATGGATAAAACACAAGCCCTAGGAAAGTATTAGAACCATTTTAAAGGCAAAAATAAAAAAATTGAAATATGTTCTTTTGTTTATTGTTTTATTTGTCCTGTGTATTTATAGCTTCTTAGCGTCCACTGAAAAGCTCTAAATAAATTTGTTTTATTATTATTATTATTATTATTATTATTATTATTATTATTATTATTATTATTATTATTAGAATTGAACACATCAGTCTGAAATTTTTGTTTCTTCAGTAATATTTTTTATTCATTCATTTTCTACCACTTTGTCCCGTTAGGGGTCGTGGGTGACTGGAGCCTATCCCAGCAGCTTTGGGCCTGAGGCGGAGTACACCCTGGACAGTGGCCAGTTAGTCGCAGGGCTGACATTTAGAGACAAACATTGACATACAACCATTCACTCTCACTTTCATTCACTAGGGACACTTTAGAGTTGCCGATTAACCTGGACATACATGTGTTTGGACCAGTGGTGGACTGGTTAACAGTTAATTAGTGCGTCAGTGCAACAGCATATCATTCTGAGAGTGCTGATTGTCTTCACTCTTCATTAGGATGGAAGAATCACAAACTCCCGAATCTAAAGTGCCAGTGCCACAACATCCATGGCCTTATTTGCGATGTTATTTTGAATTCGTTGAAAAGAAAAACGAGTCCTTCATATTAAACTGTCTTCTTTGCCTGCCTCGGAACTCTAAAATTTCTTCATACTGGAATTCTCCTTCCAATCTTAAGAAACACATTGAGGTAAGCCATTTTCATTTTGGTGGTCATTTTTTATTGAGTAATCTAACAGTAGCTCGCACCATTGTGTTTAAGCTAACGTTAGTTAGCTGTTCCACCAACGTTTGTAGTAATTATTTTAAACCGAGTGATTCGAGATTGTAAAATGACAGTTGATTGATGTTAACACTTTTGGTAGAATATAAATTAAATTTTGACTAGTTTTATATGTAGCTTATGATGCTAAACAGTTGAAAGGTGGAGTGGAGTGCTGCTTATTTTCAAAAGCTTCCAAGTTTTTGGGCTCATGATAATTTTAACAGATATCAGTGTCTGAATAATTAATATAATTCTATTAATAGATCGATTAATAGATAGAGTGTGTTAAGCGTAACAGAGTCTTGCAACATAAACATACGTAAACTGAGATAATTAAGCAAGAGACTGACAAAAATTATAAGGGCATTATAGCCATAATAAATTATAGTACTTGGATACTTAAGTACATTTGAAGGCAAATACTTTTGTACTTTTACTCAAGTATTTAATCAAAATCAAAGTTACACTCTCTGTGTTGGTACATTGTGAAAAAAATAAAATAGAATTGAACATGGGCCCAATCAAAATAGATCCTCTTCCTTTCCTAACCCCTTTTTGTTAACTTTGAGTGCAAATCTTTAGGAAGTTCCTTAAGGAGTTGGAAAAGGAGAGGCACCAGTAAGTTTACAGGTCAAGCCTAGTTGATTAGACCATTGAGCTGGATTTCTCTTTGTCTAGGTTTACATGCACAAGAAAGAATTGACAATAACATGACAGTGTGGTCTAAAGGGAAAATCATTTCTGGGAATAGGACTTTTTGATGCATTACCATAAGAGTACGCTGGTGGAACACTGCGACAGTGAGTGGTGCCTTATAACAGATTCCTGCAGACTGCTGCAGGAGAAACACACACCGGTTTTGTTATGAGGAAACATTCCTGCTGAAGGTCCTGCTCATTTATGATCTGAACTGATTGTTTAATTCATTTATTTTTTTCTAAAGTGAAATTAGGACTATTTTCTTTGGCTACGACTACTTTGTAGAGCCCCAAGTGCCGGAAATAATAAACTGACCTTTTTCCTAAAGTATTACGACTTACGTCAAATGCAGAGACTTTGTGGGAGTTGATTTTATAAGAGCAGAGTACTCTAAAGTACAATATATTAAATTTTAGGTGATTATACTTTGTTGCAAATTGCCTCTCATTTAGTGAAAGCAGTAATTTATCTCAAACAACTAACCTGAACTAAAAAACAGACAACCATGTTGCGTTGTACCATTTGTTTTTACCTGCTTCATTTTCTGAAACCCTTAAAATAGATCACTTTTTAATCAATATTCTGTGACTTATTCTTCTTGTAAATCAGAATTAATCACTGATTACTGTTTGATTTGACAATACTATGTGAGGGTTGCCAGGTGCACATTAATACATTTAACATGTTGCTTTGGCCCTGGAACACGTCTAACGGGATTAACCAATCCTAATCTGGATTGACTTGTATGGACAGCTGCGGGCATACATTAAAGTGAAGAGCCCTACGGTGTCCCAAACCCGGGGACTTAGTCTGCGGCAGAGGGACTGTAACAGACGCAAGAAACTTGATGCTTTCCCTGCTTTAGAATCAAAGACACAGTTCAGGAGTGGGATAGTAGATCAGGTCCTCTCCAGCGCCCCCTCAGGGCATCTGTAGTACGTGTCATTTTCTGTAGTCTTTTCAGGTAGTCTTTTTTGAGATGGACATAAACCTTTTATTACTTAAGGACTCTCAGGGGAACCATGAGCCAGTCTCAAACATTCATCACCTGTCAATCAGCCAATCATTTCTCCAACAACTCTCTAGTTAGTTTGACAATAGACTGTGCTTTTGCTTGAAAAGAAAGTTGTATAATAGCACAATTGCATTCCAAATATAGTTTTACTCTTTGTTTTTTGTGGAGCCTATCTTTTACTAAAATTAACAAACAAAATTTCAAGGTTGGTGACCAATGCCCTGGAATAAAGTAGCTGCTTTTTGTATAGTCTGTGTGAAAAACAACAGGAGTCAGTGATTAATCAAATGTTGAATGCATATTATAGGCCAACACTTAATTTTCAGTGCATTATGTAAATGAGGTTTGGCACATGCCACAGTAGTTCACCTAGAGGAGTGTGAACACAAGCACATCAGATCCTGGCTCTGTTCGCTCTGTTTCATCTTGTCTCTGTGTCTACTTCTATTTTTAAAGAAAGGCAGACTGCCAGAAAGAAGATGCTCTGAACACATATGCCAGATACAAACATGTGTATTGCATATGTTTGTGGAATTTACTGTCAGGATTGTGTGGTCTTGTGACTACAACTGCACACCAATACATTTGCTGTTCTTCTTGCAACTCCACAGTTATGTTTTCCAAATACATCCATTTTTAAACACCTTAATGAGTGCCACATTCTCCTTTAAAGCCAACAGCACTTCAGTTTTGTTGTCCCTTAATGTGTCTGACCTGTATCTGCCGGAGACGTGTTTGAGGTCTGAGGTAGAGATGTGTAAAAGCTTGAGAGTGGCAGTTCGAGGATTAGCGTTGACTCGCGCCGCAGCAGTGTGTTTCTGTTGGTAAGCTCTTAAAGCAGCTTTACTTAAGGTACAACATATTGAATTAGAGCCGGGCCACAAGGTGACGCCGGGTTCGATCCACAATCAGGTCACAACAATGTTTCTCTGCTAAAAAACTTTGAATAACTGCGTTACTGTTTTCTTTTAGCTTCCCCAGTTGCACGACCGGTAGATTGCAGACAAGCTGCAGGTGTGCAGGCATAGCCCAGACACACCCAAACTTCACCAAGCTCCAAAAACAGACTTGGTGCATCACCGACTCAGAAAGTGCACGTCTTTGTTTTCTAACATATGAGTTTGTTATTTTCTAACTTTCTCCAGAGCATAATTGATTGTTTGCCACTTGTGCTTAGTGTGTTAGCATGGGGTAAGAGTGGACCTGCTTCCATCAGAGTGAGGGGAGTACACGAGTTAGACCCTATGCTGATCGAGGGAACTCCAGTCAGTTGTGACGGTCACTCCTGACAACGGTGTTCACATGTGGCTTTGCAGAATATAGCTTTAACTCTTGTATTTGGGCAGCTTCTGGACGTGTTCCTGATCCAGCCAGTGATTTCAGAACAGAGCCATGTCTGTTTTTGATGCAGCGCTGTTTGAGCCTAAAGATCACAAGCCTCCAACACTGACCTTTAACCTCATTCCTTTCACAGGGATTTCTCCAGATTCTTGACATCTTTTGATATGTTCTGCAGATGATGGAGATATTCAAAGGCAATGTTACTTTTTTCCCCTCCTTTCAGAGCTTGAACCTCTGCCCATCTTCACCTCATTGTTGTTCTAAGATGCTTCTTTTAAAACGGTCATGCTATGGACCATTTTTTTTATGTACCACTTTACAAGTCAAATAAAGTGTTCAGTGTTACAGAAAAAGATGAATCATATAGATTTGATGAGTTTTTCTGAAAAGGAAGAGCCTCATGTTGTATTAAATTGCTAAACCGTTGCTTTTCATCCACAATTATACGTCGAACATGACTAACTGCCTCCTTCTATTGCTCAAACCTGTTGCAAATACCAGATGACTACTTAATAAAACGATGGAAACATGAATGGTCCAAAGACAGGGAGAATGTTTCAGTGAAATAAATTTGTCATTTGAAAATATTGCGTTTATCTGTCTCGGGTTTCATCCACATCTGGACGGTTGTATAAGACACATGTGGACGTGGAGAGTCTGCGTTTCCAACCCATAACTCTGCATCTGTGTCCAAATCATTGCTATGCATCTGAATGGGCCTCATTACTCAGTGCTTTACAGCCGTTTGTTTTGCCAACGCAGTGTAACTCTGATACAAACGTCATTCACAAGGAGCGAGCGTTTGTGTCCGTACTTAAGCTGTTAGAACTTCGGACAATCAGACTAACACGTTTGGGTCTTTAAAGTCTTGGAAATGCTTCAGAAACACAATAATAAATGGTAATTTATTAAGAGCTGCAGTAAACAAAAGGAGACAGTTTCCACAACTCTTTTTTTTGATTCCTAAATGGAGGCAGTTGATGTGAGGTGTTTAATAAAGAGCTGTGTCTTAATCCAGACCAATTGATACAGTATTGTTTCCAAATACAGGTTTTCATTAACGTTGATGTTTTAGGGCAGAGGTCACTAATAGGTGGACCGCGGTCCGGATCCGGACCCCGAGAGGCTTTGATCTGGACCGCAAGACAGTATTCATAATTACAAGTAAAACCTTTTTTGAACCGGCACTCCTAGGACAGCTATGTCTACACGCGCGGGTCCTCAGGTTACTATAGTTACAGACAGAGCAGCGGGAAATTTCAACATGTTTAGCGTTGCCCGATAATGCGTTAGAAACGACTAAAATCTAAAAGTTGAGCCTTGACAAAAAATTAACGAAGATTCACTGACGTTATGGACGGAGAGGGATCGTTTGTTTCAATCAGTAAATACAGCTCCTTTTCCTCTTGTCCCGGCTGCTGTGATAATCAGAGAATCAATCCAGAACTGAACCAGGACTGGACAGTTTTCATGTCAGGATTAAAAAGACTCAGAGGAAAGTGAGGACGTCTAATAATGTGGTGAGTTGTACATTTGTCTGTCAACTTCTTTATTGTATTGTAATTTAGGGACTTGACTCGTTTGTGGCATATTTGACCTCATTTACAAACAACGTGAGGAATTAGCTCACACTATTTGCGTTCATTTGAACCCAACACATGTTCATTTGAACACAACACATGTTCATTTGGGAGATTAAAAACAGAAAAGGTGTGAGAGGAGGGTTTGGAGATGAGTGACACAGGTTAAGTCTTCCTTAAGTTGTGTTAGCATTAGCTGTTGCTAATAATTAACAGTAACAGTTATTTTTTAGCAACAGCTAATGCTAAAGAAATACTCAGTGCATTTTTTCTTGTTCCAGTTGTTTTCAGAGGAATGACAATACAAAGAGACCAATTCTGACTGCATCTTTGTCATATTTATTTAACAAATATGTTTTGGTTTGATTTGATTATTTTGTATTTAAAATGTTCTCACACATGTGTAAAGGAGTATTAGGACTTATATGTAGGATTCCAGGCTATTGTCAATAAACCACCAGGTCCTGAGCTTTAGCTTTAGCCTCTTTTAATTTGTTTTTTTTTACCTGTCGTCTGTGAGATGTGTTTGGGAAAAGCTAAACATGGAAACAAAGGATAAAATACAGAAAACAGTGGATTATCTACATTCATTTCCATATTGTTTAAGGGGCTGTAGGTGTGGAATAAATGAGACTTTACTTTAAAGAATTATATTCAAACACATATCCTTTTATTTAAATTTTCCGGACCCCTCACTTGAGGAAAGTTAACTAAGTGGACCTCGTCTGATTTTAATTGAGGACCCCTGTTTTAGGGTAAAGCATCTTACAAACGTACAGAGAGTCACATACAGAGATAACACTAGCAAGGTTTTCATGGCTATTGCTCCATCCTCCCACCAATAAAAGCCTTACTAAGGCCTGACTGTTACACTTGTCATTCAGGTGAGGGTAGATTGAGCAGCCAATGAGAAGACATCTGTCTAAAATGATGGCAAAATCAGTAAGTACATAAAGATACAGGATAAAATGGCAGATGATAAGGAGGTTATGAAGTAATAAATAAAGTTCTCATTGATGATCATCTCAAAATTTTAATTAAAGAATGACTTAGTCTTACTGGAAGTAGAATAATAGAGAGAAAATATAACAGTGTATATTTAGTTCATTAAATATATTAAGTAGTTTAAACAGGGCTTTATCTTAAAAAAAAATAAATAAATAAAAAAAAAGAGTATGCTAACAAGTAGCCTACATCAGTGCTTTTCAACCAGTGTGTCTTGAGAGATCGCCAGGTGTGCGTAGGCGTTTGTTTGGATTTATTTTCACCAGGGATCCGACCTGACTGACAGGGCCTCTGCCAGTATGCTCTCTCAGTGGGAGATGAACCTCATGGCCAAGCTCAGCTTCCTGTCTGCATCTGAGACAAGAGCTCTGCGATGCAAGTACTTCGACAAGGTAGTGTGTCTGCGTGAAGAGGAGCGTAGGCTACAACGTGCTGTACTCTAATACTTTTGTTGTACTGAAACACACTCCCAAGCTTCATTTTGGTTGTTACAGTAATATATTGGTTACATTTGTTCCTGTAATGCTCTGATACGAGTATTACTGTTACATATCTACAGGGAGTGTTATTCTCTTACTAAAGTCTTAATAGTTTTTTCATGCCATTTGGGTTATAGTTATGTTTGGTGTGACGGTGCCCTGGTCCCAAGTAGCTTAAACGCCACAGATAGACAGTTGAGCAAGAGCTTTGTGTGCCTGTCTTCAATTCCTGCCAGCAAGCAGGCCCAGCCCAACAAATTAAGAGATTAAATTGTCATTGTAGATACTGCGTTAGGATCACAGCATTTTGTTACATTTGTGGCTGTTGGTGTATTTTGCATGTTAAAAATGTTCCTTGGCTCAAAGGTTGAAAAACACTAACCTACATGACTTACCTCAAATATTTTATTATTTTTTTTTAAACCACAAACCTGTCACACATTATTCCTCTGCTCTTCCTAATCACATTTCTCATTTCACGTCGACACGCCCCTAACTTGCTCGGGTTTAGTGGAAGCTTTTAATTCCCCTAAAATTTGGTAACACTTTAGAGTAGGAGGCATATTTTATTATGAATTCATGCATAAAGTTATAATAAAATGTATGAATTGTTGTGACTAATGCATGAGTACATTCATAGGGTTACAGTTAGGGTTTTTTGGTTAAAGTTAGGATGAAAATATGATGAAAACATGGTAATTTACTGCATGTTCTGATGCATTGAGTCCTGCATGAATCAATGCATGAATTCATGGTAAGCTGTGCCCTCTACTCTAAAGTGTTACCAAACATTCTTATCGTCCATGCATCTGTTTACTGTTCATAGCCGGGTTGCACTTCACACAGAACACACAGAAATTGGTCTGGAATACCTGGGTTCAAACAGGATTTCAAGGCGGCACCATGGGCAGAATTAACGTTCGCTGAATAAACCAATCAGTAAAACCCAGGATGTGTCTGATTCTATTTTTCAGTCTACAGAAACCTGTCTGTTTAGAAAATGACAGTCAAAATCACAACTAGACCAAAGCAAGCATTGGGTCCATTCCCTCCTCAGTGGCAGTTGGTGCACACCTAGTTGCCTCTTGCCTCAGGCCCAGAGACCATCGCTGCATTTATAGACTCCGGGGCCGATGCCAGTTTCATTGACACGGGGCTGGTTATGCAGTTGGGGGCCTCATGGGAGCTTCTGCCACAATATATCTCCACTAGTGCACTGGACGGACATCTCTGATGTAATAAATAAAGTTCTCATTGATGACCATCTCAAAAACTGCTGGACTTCTGGAGGAAATGCATTTATTGAGTTATAAAAAAAAAAAAAAAACACTCCGTGATGAATCAGCAGCGCGGCTTTAATCCAATGACACCAACTTGTGTGACCTGCTCACAGTTCAACAACGGCCAACGTATAATCGACTATAATTGACTTAAACCTGAGGCTGGATTGAGTAAGATTTCATAAAAATATATTTATAAAACACACTGAAGGAACTTGGATCAAAGATAAAAGCAGGTCAGATCCAAGCGAAGGTAGAGAAAATGAGAAGCTTTATCACTTACTTTGATTAGTTTAGTTTGACGCAACCTCTACTCTTCTGTAAAGTCAGTAGAAAGTCCTCACTTATTTACATACTTATTCATTTGTCAGCACAAGTAACAGCTTTGATCCTAAATTACGGTTAGTTCCTCTTTAAGACAACAGCAGTGTAAATCTTTGTGCCATTAGTTGTAAGTTATACATAGTCTACATGTCAAAAGCTGTCTACATTTTCTCTTCAGTAATGAAAGGAGACAATGTAAACCGGGGTGTCCAAACTAGAATATAAATCGTAGCATAGGGACCTCTGGATAATGGATTATTTGGCCAGATCAGGACCAGGCAGAGAACATGGTGCACTTGTGGTCAATAGGTTGCATTGTCATTGTTTATATTAAGCAAAAACATATGTTTGTTAATATATACCTTCCCCCCTAATAAAAGTTGTCAAAACAAAACTGACTTTATCAACTCCTTAAGGAAGCACTTTCTGTTGACCTCATGCCGCTCTCAAAAGGGACAGTAATTAGGAGAGGGCTACTACAAAGAGTTAAGATAACTTTGGGGTTAGCCTTGTGTTTCCAACGCAACAAGATGGTTCACTTTCTAACCCCAAGGTGTGTCTAGTTATTTCTGTTATTATGAAAAGTAAACAGGTGGATTACAACGACAGACACACAGAAAAGGTGGTTCAAAAGATTTCTTTAACAAAAACAGGAGCAGGCTTGGAGCTGGGCAAAGGGCCAAAAACCAGAACAGACAAAAGCAAAGGTTTTCAGGAGACAGGACATCAAGCAAAAGGAAGTCATATTAGGAAAAAGCTCAAAAGTAGACAAGCAGCAACACAACCACCGTGGGTTAACTGATGATCTGGTAAAGTGCGGAGGACTGGAGAGGTTTCTTATACTGCAGCAGGTGAGTCGTGATTGGTTTTGTCGCAGGTTCCAGGGACATCTCCACACACAGGAGGGAGAGGGAGACCAACAGGGACTCAGGGATGTTTTTGTAGGTTTACAAAACCATAAAAAATGTGAAATTCAAATAAATGTTACTGCAGGCCCTCCAGTCCCTCACATGCTACAATTTTTTTTACAAAATGAGTTTAAATAAATGAATAAATAATGGTTAGATCTGAAGTTAATTGGGACATCATAAAATCTGTAAATTATGCATCAGGACCATTTTAGAAGTGTAACAGCAGCCAAACGAAGGACAGCCAGTGACATTTTTATTAAATGAAGGTCTTTAATAAGTTTAGATTTTCACACTTTAACATCAGTGTTTAAAAATATTTATACAAAATTTGTAATAATAATTACAATGTATATTAAAAAATGTAAAAGATTAAATAAATATGAACTTCTTTACACAGTGATTTTTACTTAAAGTTATAAAGCCACGATAAGATTTTAATGGTGATGAGGTAGAAAGACAATGTGTTGAACTGAAAAGCAGAAAGATACTGGACTCATAATAATAATTATTATTCCTCCTGTGTGCCATGGCTTTGGTCCACTCCAGGATCGGACGGGTTTTTTACGGGACTGCTTCAGAAGACGGCGCCTTCGGGACCAAGTATAAAATTCACACTCAGAAGGATCTCAATCATCGGTTCGAGGTTTACAAAGGAGTTTTTTATTTTAATTATTATTATGAGTTTATAGATGAAAGAAGTGATGACCATTTCTGAAGAAAGGTTAAAGTAAAAGTAGTGACAAATGTAGCTAGTAATGGTATCAACCAAACAAGTAGAAAGAGCTGGACAAAACTGGGACAGACAGCTCAGTACGTGTGCAGTGCATGGATTTAAATTAAGTCACTCTTTCTGTTTTAACCTCAGTCACCAGGCCATTCTGCACCAGAAAGAAACTCTATCCAAACCATGGGATAAAGATCCTCTCCTGGGGGGACGCCCCAGATCAGTTGCCCAAACGCCCAAAATATCTGAAAAAAAAAGATAAAAAAATAAAACTATTATTTTAGTGGTGTAAATATGCATTTGCTAGACTTTTTGGGCAAATGCATATTTGAAGTAATAAAATTAGCGGTTGTGTTGTTGTAATATTCTCCTGGGTCTAATTTCTAGTCCTCTCATTTAAAATAGACTTAATTAAATAAAATTATTATGTCCAAGCACTTAAATGTTCTCAATTCTTTCTTACACTCTGAGTTTGAAAGGAAACATTTTATCCTCAAGGAAATGAGGAAGAAGACCTTTCAGAGACATAGAAACGTGTTGCACTTTATCATAACAGGTACATTTGATATTTTATGGAAAGTGTGAGGGATAGACCCTATAACATCCACTGCAGAGGACACAAATGAACTGCCAGAAAGGGTCTCCATGGAAAGCGTTTGGATGGAGCAGTACAAGATGGATTTGAGAGTTTGCAATCTTGAAAATAAAGCTATGCCTTTGCTTTGGTGGGAATATATGGTGTGACTAAATACCAGCTGGGGAGCAGGTTTTAGATTTACACATACACATTAATTGTGTGGTGATACAAATAAATATAAATATAGCAACGGGTGCTGCTGTTGGAAACCAAATGGAAATTCACAGACTTTTGCTGCTTCCGTGGGGAGTCTGATATGTCAGCTGTTAAAAAGAAAATAAATAAAAAGGGTATAACTCCAACATTAGACAGTTTACAGATGCATAAATACACAGTAGAATTCACTGGATTATGAGACTTAAGTTTGGACATCATTACAGCAGACTGACACTGGTGCTTTATTCCTGGGACTTGTACGACGGCAGAAAGGGCAGGTACTGAAGAAACCTGAAGCGTTTGAGGAAGCCGCCGCAGAAGGGGATGTCGTAGCAGGAGAGGTCACCGTCCTCTCTGTCCATCAGACCAACCCTTTCTCTCCAGTTTTTAATGCCTCGCTCTTGGTCTGTTCCTAAAACAAAGAAAAAAAGAATTTATTTTTGTATATACAGAAAACAAAAGTGATTGCTGACTCTTGTGCATTTAAAGTAACAGCTCAAAAGCCCTTCTCAAATCACTTACTGGTGAGGCCAAATGCACAGACCAGTAACGTGTCCAACCAGGGGAGTTTAAAGCCCTGCTGCTCGTTTCACCAGTCTTTGAATTTCATCAGTGTCCACCTTAACATTTAGCTATGCTTCATTATAAACAGTAATAGTGTCAGAATGAATGAATGAAAATAAAAATAAAGGAAGGACAACCAATCTTACACCATCATTGTTTAAACTCGTTTAATCTCTGCCTCCCGTTTATGAACGTGAGGTGTTTAAGTCAAAAGGAGAGGTTTTGGTTTACTATGTGTTCTCAAATGAACGGTAGTTTTAATAAACGTATAACAATTTAACAAATAGGCCTTTGTGTGTATGTCATTTATTGCACCATGTGACAAATCATTAAGAAAATAAAGTAGATGATTTATCAAAGCAGAGGTAATTCCTAACATTATCGACCATGTGCAGATTGTCTGAACGTCTTGGGAGCAGATAACAGGAATATTACAAGTTCACGCTGAGTGTCTGCTTTCATACCAGGGATAGTGTTGTCAAGGATAAACCCAAAGAATCCTCCGATGAACATGTGCGTGGTGAACAGGACGACGATGACTTGGTCCAACTCTTTGATTCCTGCAAAAAAACCCACAGAAGACATTTTTGAGCTTCTGCAACAACAACCCGACGTCTATAAATCAGCTTTCTTCCTCCTCCACAGAAAAGGTTAAAAGTCAGGTTTAAGTTCAAGCCACTGAAACCGCACAGAAACACTCCCTTGCAGCGGCCGCAGGACTCGGGTGGTAAATCCCGGCCGACAGGATAACACCCGATCCACGCACAGGCTCCGAAGTGTCTCCGAACGTCTGCGTGCTTGCGTTTTATCTGTGAATCCTCGGCTCCTGCTAATGCCCTCCACATGTGGCCCATGACTACACCAGCAAGGCTTTTAGGAGACAGTAAATGCTACAACTTTAACAAGATGCAGTATTGATAACGCAAAAAGGTTAAGTGCAAACACAATCTCCAACTGGCTCAGTCTTATTTTGAGGCCTTAATCACGAGAACAGTTTGTCTTCTGACCAAAGGATCTATCCCTGTAATGTTTAAACATCTTTATTTTACAGTTCCTTTTTCCAAAACCATTGGAACATTCACATAATGTTTATGTAACACATTCATTTATTCCTGTTAAGGGTCGGAGGTGGCTGGAGACAATACCAGCTGTCTCTTGTGGTTTATGTATTTTCGTCTATTATAGTGTATTATTTTAGGTTACCTGCTGAGCAACAGTAATGTGATATTTGCATTTATGGAAAATGGAGAGAAAATGTTGATTTGAGTTGGACAAGGATAAAAGTCAATTGATCACTGCAGGTCAGAAAGCTTTGCCTTATTGTCGCTTAAATCCTCAAAGGCACCCTTGTTGTGTGTGTGCTTTTTTCATGTCTGGGTCATAGTATTTCTATTTATTTCACTGCAGGAGACACTGGGACATGTTTGATGTGATAAAAGCTGGATAAGAGGGTCTGGTCCTGAGGCTCAGAGGAGCTCAGAGGGGCAGGTCCAGCAGAGTGAAGAGTCACAGATAATAAGCTCCGCTTGGGACAGCGCTGTGATGCCACTTTAGTTAATCACTGGACCACAGTCGCACTGGCATTTCCTTAATCAGTTTCCACTCTTTCATGTGTTACCTCTTCCACATCGGACTAAAGGACTTTGACTTAAAGCATGTGAAAGTTGCAGATACCAAAATGCTGATGCTGTCCATGTCATCTGTTATTATGTGCTAATAACAGACCAACAGAGCGACCAGAAAGTACAAAATAATTACCTACTCCATCAGAACGCATGGTCGTTAACGGTGATCAAATGTCAGCTAAAGCTGCAAAGGTTTTGGAAAATAGCAAATTTCAACAGGGCTGACTGAGGACCAGGTTGAATTCTAGGAGAAGAGTGGGACAGTTCAAAGCCAGTGCTGCGGCTGCACAGATGATTTCATTCAAGTCCATTTCAGCAAGGGAGCCCAGACTTTCCAGGCCAAGAGTTCCTCTAGTGTGACTTGGGCATTTCCTGGAGGGACACCACCTCATGGGATGGTCCAGGAGGCTCTGAACCGATGCCATACACAGAATAAAAAAATTTAACTTAAATGTGCCAGGCTGTTTAACAAATACTGTAAATATGTGCAAGATTAAAGTTAGTACAAGTGATAACTCTGCCTTTACAAAATACTGAAGAAAATGTTCTTGAAACAACAAACACATTGGAAAATAATACTGGGGTCCAGATTCAGTCACAGCTGCCCCCCTGAATGAGCTCCTCATTCATTTTCAAGACCACCTCAAGTCATTCACTGATATCTCTTCACAGCAAAACCAAGACCACCGACAGCATTAGTCCGTGGATATTGGATATGAGATGGATGTTGCATTTCCAGATTGGGTTCAGTGGCAAGAACCTCGGGTTTTGAACCTTTGAACTTTTGATGTAACTAATACTTTAATCATTAGATTTCTGTGAAGGTTCTCAGTCATCCAGGACATCTTGAAAAAAAATAGGTTTAAGTAAAAGCATTTGGACTCAGTTTTCAAGGTGAAGATGTTTCGTCTCTAATTCCAAGAGACTTTCTCAATTCTTAGTTCAACTGGTAAGAGAGCTGAGCTTATAGCTCTAGAGGGAGGAACCTGATGAACCAGACTGTTCTCACTGTCATTAGCCATGAAAGGGAAGCGTGAATAACCATTAGACTTTTTTTCCCCCCAAAATGTCATGTCTTCCAAAGAAACAAGACCAAGGTCACAGTTTAGAGAAGTTCTGTAGCCCCCTACATTAGATGAAAATAACCCTTTCTGGTAACTGTTTTAGCCAACCAATGCTTCCCAAAGACCTTGTTTCAATAAGAAAAAGCTTGTAAATCTAGAGAAAACTAAAGAGACAAATGCCATTACACATATTACAGGTTTGGACTGATTTGTCCTGGAAACTTAATCAGAAATGGTCAGTCACTTTCTAGTAATAAAGATATTTCTCCATTCCTGTTTTTGACCTCAATACATCCTTCCAGAAGACCAAACCGGCTCAATAACCTATAAACAACAGCTGCAGTAAAGCCCTGTCAAAGCAGCTGAAGTTGCAGCGCCAGACATTGACCAATTACGGATGTTAAAACTATTTTTCATCCAACCATTCATCCCAATTTGAAATACACACTTCAGTTACATCTTCATTGTTTAATTTTACATCTATTGTGGCAGTAAACTCTGGGGAGATTGATAACAACTGTTTAATCCATCTGTGGCCAAACTGTAAGTGGATGTCATTTGGAATACACTGAAGATGCTTGTTTATAGAAAGTAGATACAGACAGATTTAAACATGGATCTTATTGAGTCAAACCCAAACCTAAATTGGTTGAAGGTTGAAAGTTGAGACACACTTGCCATTTGTCCTCATTCCACTTTGTACAGTAGAACCTCTTTTATGCAGTAAACTCCTAATGAAGCCGTATCAGTAGAAATGGGTTTGTTTAAACACAGCAGACAAGACAGAAGTATTTAAATATCTAGGTAGAAAATATGCTAAAATGTCATGGTTTCTGAATCATCCCCAGTAACCTTTTCTGCTTTTTTTATTTAATTTTTATTTATTTTTTAAATAAGTACAACAGACCCATTTTCCTCCACAAAACACTAACACATTACATTAAACTGAAGTTTAGAGCCAACCTGTGATTTTGCCGTTAGACTGCAGCGAGCCTGTAATTAGCAAATACTAACACTTATGCACTTTTATTTGCAACAGAATAATCCATTTCCTGTTTTTTTTGTTGTTGTTGAGATCAGTGTCGACCAATGGGAGCTCTCTTTTTCTGAAGTGAGCCGATTGGCCAAACTCCTAGATGACATCTTAAGGTCTAATTTTTCACAGAAGATTCCTGTTTAAAGAAGCTTCAGGTGATTAAATTGTCAAACTAAAGACAAGATTAAAAAGTAGGTAATCCCTTTTTAATTTTGGGTGCAGTATATGGAATAAGGCCCAGGTTTATTAGCCATTTTACAGCCAAGCTGCTGATGATGCATTTGTTTCATGCCACACCAAAGTACATGCTTCACACTGTTCCATCTCGAATGAGAACTGTTCTTCTTGTAGTTGAAGCCATTTGAAGTCAGTTGATCAGTTAAGCCCGGGAGCTGAGAAAGTGTGCAGGTCAAATTGGCTGAGCACTAAACAGCCACAGGTTAATGTGAAGGTTAATGCTAAACTTTTAAAAAGTTTAGTTTATTTGGTCTTTGTTCATTTAAGAAAAATATATATATATATATTTTTAGATAAAAAAATATATTATATATATATATAACTTGTGCCTTCACTGCAATACACTTCTTCCTGCTCAGTGCAGCATGTTAAAACATGTTAAAACCTGGCTTAACACCACTTTGTGTATTCTCCAGCCCACAGCCCAGATCTTTCCTCAAAAAGCACTGGTCTAAAAGTCAAAAGTTCACAGGCCCCGCTGCGTCCAAGTCCTACTGAAGTCGATTGTTTACAAAGAGCTCACTGTTTCGTTACAAAGCCCTGCGTCTCGCGTGAAGCGTCTGAAGGAGGAGGAAGGAGAGGAGAGCTGGAGCGGCGCATTAACTGAGCTGGCCTCAATAGGATTGAGCGCTAATCAGCCTAGACCTCAGAAAACCAGACAAGCCCTCATGCCCAGTGTTGAACCCTGGATTAGCACTTTCCGATGAGACACTCGCGTCACATGACTCGACGAATAAAGCTTTTTTGTCTCAGGCCTGTTGATTGCACTTCATACACACTTTCCATTAAATAGATTAGATCGATATGTTGTCTTTAGTCTTAAGGAACAGGACAGATTGATTGCCTGCAGAGATTTGAAGTTAAGGTCGAAGTAAGAGCAGCACTCGGTCTGATTTGTTTGGATTAATGTTTGCGGCTGGATTACACAATGACTAGTGTAATTGGGTTGAACCTGTTGGCGACATGAGTTCCTGGCAGTTTTTATGTCAGACAGAGAAGCTTATTAACTCACTGTTTTCACACAAACAGTGCTAAGTGTTGTACTACAGCAGGGATCAGGCTTTTATTTTAAAGGCTACTGGAAGTAGTTATATTTTGGTAAAGCAAACTTCTTTCAAAGTGTAGTCTTCCAAGTCACATTTTATTTTCTAATCCTGAACACAAGGAGCTCCAAACACCAACACAAAACAATGGACCTCAAGTCTGCAAGTCATGGCTCTAGACACCTTTAATTTTTGTTTTCCGGTTTTCATTTTGTTAACAGGGCAGAGGCCTAGTCCAGGGCCCTGCACAACAAAGTCAGTCGAACCTGTCTCCGACATGTCTTCACTTCCTGGTTAGACAAAACCCATCAATCTCAGTCTGGATCAGGGGGCTCAAGAAGCGCAACCAACTCGTTAAGTTTGGCCTGTGTCAGCACTAAACAATCACATCAACAGGCCAGAAAATCTTTAGAAGACTGGTTTAATTTATTAGGTATCAGTTGCTCAATATAATTCAGACAATTGAAACCATTCTGATCAAAAAGGCCTTTTGGTACAAACTGGTAAATGGTAAATGGCATACATTTATATAGCGCTTTCCTGCACCCTTCTCGGGCACCCAAAGCGCTTTACATTGTGCTTCCACTCACCCCATTCACACACATTCACCCCTGGGGCAGACAGAGAGGGGGGCTGCCACACAAACGGCACTCAACCTTCTCCTACCACCACCAAACACACCTCCACAGTCACACACATTCATACACCAGTGCTACGGACACTGGGAGCAAGGTGGGTTAAGTGTCTTGCCCAAGGACACAACGACAGTATGAACTGTGGGGAGAGTGGGAATCGAACCCTACTCCCTTCCGGTTGAAGGACAGCCGCTCTACCACTTTTTTTTTATTCCTCTTTCACATTTGCAGCTTGGTTGGTGATTGGTCAGATGGCTGTGTTTACATCCTTCTCTGAATCTTAAGCAGCTTTGTGATACCCAGCTTCAGTCCTCCAGAGCTGAATACATGCAGCAGTATGTCCACTAAAAACCACAGTACATCTGAGTTCAATTGACCCACATGGACCAAGCATCATGATTAATCCAAAACAGGGCGGGCTTTTTGTGATGACTCAAAGAAGGGAAACTAGTCTGGTTGTCACATCACTTACATCCAGTTGTTCATTTCACTGACAGCAGAAAATGGGACACAAGGCTGACTGAGAAATCCTCCACAAATGAGAAGGGGCAAGAGTCTAAGCATTCAGCTCATGTAAGTGTTGGGTTGTGCACATTATCACTGCTCTACTGCTGCAAATATGTTTTAGTCTCAGAACATGCTAAGACTTTCTCCAGGCTCAATCTACTCAAAGTTAGCCAGAGCTTAAGCTGGAAAAAGACTGGTAGTCAGTAAATAAATTTATGTTCTATCACCTTTCTAAGAAAGTCTCTAAATCCAGCTTTTCAAAGCCTCGCCGGTGCCCCCTACAGTCTGAAATCTAACCTACAACTGACTGTATTTTCCTTTGAACTGTAAACGCTACTGAATCTTCTCCCGAGGTCACAATCAGGTGGATGATCACGGGCCTTGGCTCACCTTGGTCAAATCTGGGGTAAAGGCTGAAGGGAGGTATGTGTGTGCCATCTGTGCTTGCGGGATTTGGGAACACCTTGGCATTAGGAGCTTATGCTGGCAGAGTCAATGGTACCTCCTCAAGGTTAGAGCAAAATAGAGCAGCTTCTCACTCAGGGTTTACAATAGAAATTTTTTGCATTAAAATAAATTTGTCTCCAAAATAAGGGCCATGTTGAATTTAGTGATGCTAGTTGAGCTAAAAGTCTCACTGATGTGGGGCCCTTATGACCTAAAATCGAAAGTGAAGTTGAATGTGTTAAACCTGTATCAATGATGCCGGGGTTGGAGGTAAACCACGTGGGTAAAACCAGGCCGCTGAACGTGGAGAAGCCCAGGATCAATAGGTTACGAGACGAGTTCAGGTCCACGTACTGAAAAAAAAACAGAGAGACAGACAACAACAGTTAACAAAGGGTCTTCTAATGTCATAGAATTTTAAAAACTTATATTGCCAAATAATGCAAGCAACAAATATTTGTCAATGCCAGAAGTTGAAGCCAATCATTGAGAATCCTGAGAAGACCCATAATAACTTCTGGGCTAGCAAGCAAACCTATGCTAATGACTTGCCTTAAGCTCTTTTTGCAGCAAAAACCTCAGTTTTTTTTCTACTCTCATAAACACAACACAAATTGGCGCTGCCTGTTTTTGACCAGAGTTGAAGTATTTAATTAGGGACAAGTATGCGTCTGTGTCACAGACTAAAAGCATTTAAAGCTTTTACATAATTTTACAAGAGGCAAGACGTAGGTGGATATGTCTATGTTTGATAAGCATGGAGGACATGACATGAGCATAACCAAGAGTAACCAGTACTTAAGAATTATACAGTTATACAGATAAAATTCAATCAAAAACGTCAAGGTTCAAAATAAACTTATTCAAACTCTAATTCTTTCAGTTTTAACTGAACCTGTTCAAATTTCAGTGCTGTAGTGGAAAACAAGTCTTTTAGATTTAGTCTTGCCATAAGCTCATATTTGACAATTTCTGTTGTTGTAAGAATGTTGTTGGATGTCTTTGTCTACATATGGTTTACTAGCTGGATATTTCTAACACGCCTCTGTTACTCAACATCATTCTGACATTGTATTAGTTTACTAGTGAAAAGGTGTGTTGTATTCAGAAGAGTTGAATCCCTTTTATCCTCAGTTCTGCTTTTTCTTACTGGTTAGTCATCGTCAGGGTGTAACACGATACTGTTCGTTCTGTTCCTGCAATACTCAGAGCTTGAAGTGAACAGTGTGTCATCTGAACCAGGTTAAATGACACACTGTCTTTGCAACATTTCTCCTGAGGTTTAGGGCTTAGCTCTGACTAAGACTCCAGGGACGAGTCGGTGTTCAGCGCAAACAAAAGGCTCAGACCAATTCACTGTCGTTACAAGAACTGGACACAGTCAGAAGTTTAATGCATTGTATCAGGTTTTATTTGAATGATTTAAAGAGTCATTAATACCTATCTTGGGTTGTAACAGTCATTATCACAAGAAGAAATGATTTGCCACATTTTTACAACATCTAGGACGAGAAAAGAAAACTTGAAACTTAAGAGGCATCCCAGATGGCTGTTAGTCTACCACAACTCTTTGGGTCCATCAGAGTGGACCGCCTTCTAAAAGGGTGGAGATAAACACTGAAGACTGTTGGACAATAGATAATCCCCAATTTGGAAAAAATTTAAACAAAAATTTATAAGCTAAAGAAAAACGCTAAATTATTATTTCCCAAATAAAGCTTGTATTGTTTTTGTAATAAACAGCATATTCTAAGACCTTCCTCAGGACATAATTAGACAGAAAACTGGATTAGTGCCGACCCCTGCTGTCTCCTGACAGAACAAATTCCAAAACTGACCTCATTATTCAACTTGTCACATTCAGGTGCTCGAGTAACAGCTGTCTTTCCAGGACAGGACAAAGCTTACCCCGGACCATATTTGCAGTTTACTGGAGATATGCTTGAACATTACTTATTTCCAGTTCAGAGGTAGCTTCTACAAACAAAAACACTGCTGTGCCATTGGTTCACCTGTCTCCCCGATTGTGGGTAACGTGTACATGGAGGAAGTAGAAAACAGAGCGCTGGTCTCTTTCTCAGGTCAGTGCCCAGTCACTGGTTCAGATATGTTGATGACACGTGGGTCAAAATCAGAACCCAGGAAGTAGAAGCCTTCACAGAACACATCAAGTGGACAAGAACAACCCCCCCCCCACCCCCCACCCACCCACTGAAGCACCAGCTGGGAGTCATCAGGACTCTTCAGCACAGAGCACAAGAGGTGCCCACAACCTCAGAAGGTAAACGGAAAGAAGAACAACACATCCGTAAATCTCTGAGAGACTGGGGATACCCCAAATGGACTTTCAACAAAACCAAGAGGACACAGACACCAAACAGACAAGAACCAGGGACAAAAGTGTAGTTATCCCTTATGTGTCTGGTTTATCTGAAAAACTTTTTAGAAAAGGTTTTTCTACAAACACAACATTCCAGTCCACTTTAAACCAGGGAACACACTGTGTCAAAAACTGGTCCATCCTAAAGACAAGATCCCCACAAACAGAGTAATGTAGTTTATGCAGTTCAGTGAAGAGTGCAGTGACAGTTATGTCGGTGAAACAACAGCTTCACAAGAGGATGTATCAGCACAGAAGAGACAATCCTAGAGGACCTGAGTCAGTCCACCTCCACCTCAAAGAGAAAGGACATTCCTTTGAGGACAGCAATGTTCAAATTCTGGCCAGAGGCCAAATGGTTTGAGAGAGGGTTGAAGGAAGCCATTTTTGTGAAAATGGAAAAGCCCTCGTTGAACAGAGAAGGTGACCTCAGATTCATGTTGCCTAGTATTTACAACAGTGTTCTTAAACATAAAACAAAAAAGAGACTCACCCTAGAACAGGGGTTGGCAACCCGCGGTTCCGGAGCTGCATGCGGCTCTTTCATCCCCGTGATGTTGCTGCCTGTGGCTTTTAAAAATAATTAATGAATATTTAATTATTGTATTTTATTTTAGTTTGTTTGTTTTGATGTTGTCGCTGTTACTATGCGTCACAAAGGCCAATCTGCGACACCCGCCAGCTCGCAATTTTTTGAACTTTTCGAACCCCAGGTAGGCCAACTATGGAGAATTCATATGTAAAGAGATAAGCAGGTGTTTTCCAACATAAACTTTATTAAAAGCAAACATCAGACACAGATGACAGCGTACGATCCTGTGTAAAGATGAAGGTGACGGCGTACAGCCCTGATGTGCAGATGCTGTGCGCTGAGGTTCTACATCTTCATCTTCATCATCTGTGGCATCTTCAAAACTGAGTCCCGATGCTTTTACTTGAACCTTTTTGTCAAGATGTCCTGGATGACTGAGAACCTTCACAGACATGTGAATTACAGTTTGTAAGCGTAAGGTAGAAATGGAATACGTGTGAAAATTTACATCCATTGACACTGTTGTCGGCCTGTTTCTGTTTTAAAAACCTCTTTTAGTGCCTCATAAGTTACGACCACTGCTCATCGCTGCAGGAGTGTGGTGTTTGTTTCTCATAATCCGGGCTCACATGGAGAAAACGGCGGGACGCAGCACAGAATCAGTGTCTGGTTTAAACGGCTCGTAGCGGGGGGGACCTTTTTTGGCTTGGCCTGTATCTTCCAACGACAGGAAACAAGGAAAAAGACCAGAGACAGGTGCAGAGGATACCATGTTTAAATACGTTAAAATGACAGTGGTTGTTGTTCAGAGGATATCCCCACAGCTGGGATCATATCAGACATCCTCTCTTCTGTCCTTTCAGCAATTTTCTTTTACATTAGGGACAATCATTTTTGGAAGTTTGTGTAGTACCTTGAGTGACCACTGGAGGGATAGCAATACAGCAAAGGCATGATAAGGATGAAAATAAGAAGTGGCTGGATTTGGAGCCTTGAGCTGGATTCACACTAAAAGTGACAAGCAGTGTTTCCAGCAACTCCAGCATAGATTAAAAGTGTGACATCACTGAAGCCACAGCCAATCGCAGAATAGGATATCTGCAAGTAAAAACCTTCCATCCTGTAGCTGGAATTTATAAGATACATAAGGTATGTTTAGTAACATTTAGTTGTTGGATTTGTATAATTCCCTTTGCTTAGTGTTCCTTATCATGAGAGCAATGGAAAAGTGTAATGAATATTTTTTAAACTAAAAAAAAAGTAAAGTAAAAAAAGTAAATGTATTACACTAACTAATTATTATTATTATTAACTAATGAGAGCGATGAATGTCTAAAAACCAAACACAGAAGTATAGCTAAGTCTAGCATCCGGCGTTTTAAATATGACTTTATAAACTGTCACAACCAGTCCTGTGACTGTGTACTCGCTAATGTTTTGTCTACTTCCTGTTTTTATTTTGTTATTCACCATGTTGTCTTGTTTCAGACTTGGTTTCTCGCCTTTTGTGATCGCCTGAACCTCTCTGATGTGTTTCACCTGTGTCGGTCTCCACTCCCTCCTCGGTATTTAAACCCTTCCTTTGATTTGTCAGTTCTACATTTACATTTAGTCATTTAGCAGACGCTTTTATCCAAAGCGACTTACAAATGAGGAAAACAATAGAAACAATTTTAACAACACAAGGTAGTGTTCCAGCCTTGCTTTTTCTTTAGACTTTTTCTTGACTTTGGATTTACCCATTTGTCTGCGATTTTTTTAGAAACCTCTGCCTGTGTAAATAAACTTTTTGAGCCTTGTTAGGGAGTCGTGCATCTTTGAGTTTATTACCACTGCTCCTCCATTTCATAAACTCAGCATGCATCAAACGTAAGAAGATAAGCTTCCACAGCGGGTGACGTCACATTTTCTTAACCGTCTTGTATTTATTGCATATATATATATATATATATATATATATATATATATATATATATATATATATATATATTCCTCACACAGAAAACAGCCAGAGAATGGAGCAGCTACCTCAGACAGGGTCCAAAGACATAAAAATATAAAACATTGGTGTAGTCTGTAGGAAACTGTACCTGGAGGTTGGATATTCCCACAGCAGCAATCATCCCAAACATAACGAGGAACATGCCTCCGATCACCGGGTCTGGGATGGTGATAAAAACGGCTCCGAACTTTCCAAAGATTCCTAGGATGATCATGAGAAGGCCGGTCGTCTGTAAGACCAGTCTGCTGCCGACCTGGGGGAGAAAAAAAAAAAAAGAGCGTAGAGTCAAGAGCCCCATCCATCACAAAGTTATGTTCTAACTTCATGGGTTAGCCACAGGACAAGAGGAAAAGCAGTGAAATAAATGTTACTGCCTGACAGCAATGTAAATGATCCAATATTCTGTTTTTTATGAGTTGATAATAGGATTTTGAGGTCTATAAAGAGTAATGTGTTTGCATTTTTAAACCAAAAAATGCACTACTGCTACTTCTGTCAAAATATCATTGAAAAGTCTTGGTAAAACACAAATGGAAAAATTTGCTCAGTTTGTTCAATCATGAAATTTAATCCAATCAAACCTATAACACGCCTGTCACTGCCACATGTGTCCAAACAAACCACAGGTCATGTGGCATGGCATTGAGCAGGAAAAGACAGATATGAGTCACATGTCTTAAAAGAATCCAACAGCTACACAAGGTGAGACTATCCCAATAACTAGTGACCACCTCCTCCTTCAAACAATAACCTGTAAAACAATGGAAGTCGCTTTGGATAAATACGTCAGCTAAATGAATAAATGTAAATGTACAGAAAACAAGACAACTTAAACAGTGATGGTGAAATAAATGACCAAAACAAACGTGTGTGATGTGTAAAATATTTTATTCCTTACCAACATAACCACTGTCCCCATCAGTCCCAGGTTTGCAAAACAAGCATTGATTAGATTTATATATATATTTGCAAGACTACATTGCTTTACTTTTATTCTCACCATTTTGTCATTAAATGGACCCCAAAAAAATAAACAGCCTCTTTTCTCTGCATTTTCTATTTTTTTCAGAATCAAAGAGCATCATTGTCACAAATGGAAAACTAGAGCAACCTCAAAAACAAATCACCAGCAATGATTTGAGACCTCTATCAGAAGGTTAAATACAATCACCAAGTGCTCATTCTCCTCTCTATATAAAAAAATAAAATAAAGTTCCCCCTGTTCTGATTCTAAACCATTCTTTTGAACCCGGAGTGTGTTTTTTGGCATCTGTCGGACCACACACCTCCGTCTCTGTGTTCTTAAAGAGGATCTTAAAACAGGAAGTGGTGAGCTGAGTCACTTCTAAATGTATAACACACACTTGTTTTTGATATTAACACCAGCGCTCTTGTGATTCCTCATATTGTTTAGTTTACAGCTCCAAAAACATCTTAATCAAACCAGGATGTCTTTGGCGAAATGGCGGCACCATGCTGATAAAATATGAGCTAGCTACACAAATATCCATGAGTCAATAAACACGGAACATTGACTCAGAGGCTGGATTTTTATTGTATTTGCTGTAGAATATTTCTAAATGTGTTTGAGGTTCTTCTGGTTGGCATGACTGCAGCTGTCAATGCTTCTGTTAACATGGGATGCTTCTGTCATTTTTCAGAAATTGCCAACTTTGGGACAATTCAGAGGTTTCTTTTCTGCTTAAGCTGCAAAACTACACTGGCTTCTGATTGATTTAAAACCATGAACAATTCTAAAATCCAACTTTGAATCCAACAGAGGTGTTTTTTTTTTTCGTTGTTCTGTTCTAGCGTAAACTGTGAAGCCGGTGTCCTCTGAAAACATAGACCCAACGTTCATTAGACGTCTCGACAGAAAAGGGCCACAGCAGTGACAGCGGATTGGTTACAGCATGTTTCCTGAACAGTGTTCTTGTGAAAAAAGGCTACAAAGGCTGCACACGGACTGCACAAGGAACAAGAGCTATAAGAATATTATGAGCAGATGAACTGACATTTGTCTCTTATAAACAAATAACATGCTTCTGTGGTGAATGTGTCAGTGACACACGAGATGTTCACGATGTCCTGGTGAACATGACTCAACTAGAGCCAGGTGCAAATGATTAAGACATGCTTTTTTATTTTAAAGCAAAGATTTAGTGCCATGCACCCATTTTACGAGTCACACATCTTTAAGCTGTAATTTAAATATAACATATCCAGTTTTTGTTTTGTTAAATGAGAGCTCACACTAAAACGTCTATCTTTTTTTTTTTATAGTAACCATACCTCTTTGTTGGAACCACAGCGTAATACCAAATAATAAGTGCATACTGTACTTAAGAACCCGACCCGCTCTGACTCGACCCGTAAAGGCCTGGCTCTAAAGCAGCGACGGGTTTCTTCAGAGATGTGCTAACAATCAGCTTTGGCGTGACGAGAGAAGGGCTGGCTGTCGAGACTCTTCCTGCTCCACACAGAACTCAGTGAGAATATGTGGTGTGTGTTCCACATTTTATGGCCTTTTTAGCCGATGATTTAGATGACATGTTTGTTTAAACTGACATGGATTTGCAGCTTAAGATTTTATTTGAATGTGTCTGTTTTGAAAGAATGAGAACAATGCACAAGTGAAGATGAAAAGTAAGGTCTTCAAATTGGTTAAAATCAAAATATAAAAATAGTAATGCATGTAAATCACTCCATTTTGCAAATAAGAAGTCCAGAGTCAGTCATGAAGGTCTTGAAGTCTCTTTGATGTTCAGGCTGGCTTCTGTTACAGAGTGAGGTAGATAAGTAACACAATGGGTCTCTGAAGAGAACATGAAGAACAGACAAGGATAAGACTAAAGCTTTAACAGCTGATCTAGGCTCAGTCTTGGCTTTGTCCTGGTTCAACTCTACACTTTTCACAGTTCTGGCTTAAATGACCAAGTTTAAGTCTGTCCTCAGTCTAGTCCCGGGATTAGTCTATGCAGAGTCCAAAATTAATATAGTTTTGATCCATGCAGATTTAGTTTTTTGTTCAGGTTTAGTTCTTGTCTTTATTCTAGTTTTAATTCTGGCTTGCTCTGACTAAGTTCTTGTTTAATCCTAGTTTATATATGATCCTTTTTATATAAGCCCTAGTTTAGTTCAGGTTTAGAATTTACTTTTGGATTTAGGTCAAGTGTTGTCCTACTTGTGCCCAGGTTAAGTCCTGGATTGTTCCTGGTTTAGAACTGGGCTGAGACTGAGATTTAAGTTTAGAGATTTAGTTTTAACCTGATTTTGGTAACCTGATTTTGGGGCACAAAGACAGACTTCCAAACCAACCATTTAGAAAAGAAAGCATTAAAAGTGGACACTGCTTTTGAAAAATAAAAGATGTAAGCTTATTGTAGTGAACTTCAAAATTAAAATGGCTATTCCAGGTTAAGTCCTGAATTGTTCCAGGTTTAGAACTGGGTTGATACCTTAGTAATTCCCAGAGCTGCAATGTTCTGGCTGTAGGAGGTGGTCCCGTTGCCCGTGCCCCACAGAGCGGCCAGGATACAGCCGATGCCTTCCACGGCGATGCCTCTGTTGATGGCGTGGGTCGGTGGAGGAGGGGCTCCGGACAAACGGGCGCAGGCGTAGTAATCACCGATCGACTCCATGGTGGACGCCAAAACCCCCGCCATCATTCCCAGAACGGACGAGACGCTGACTGTCGGCAAACCCCACTGACCTGAGGACAAACGGCAAGTGTGACAGTTTCTCCGATCCAACCAACCAAGAATCTGACAAGCTTCTATTGAGATCCAAGAATATATGTAAGAAGTTGAGCGAGAGTGTCAGGGGAAAAAAATGCCTCTTCAATTTTCATTTGTCAGTCTGAGTGACTTGACAACTTTGCCAAAGGTCGTCCAAGAACATGTAACATAAGATTTTATTTACACTGGCATTAACAAATATATAGTGGAGGCCAAAATGATTTGAACACCTGACAGATCTGAAAATATTGACCTTTTTTGTGCTAAAAAAATGATTTCAATCATGAAGCCTGCTATGGGCACAACAAATATCAGATGAAGTGAGTATTTTAATATTTGGTGTGACCACCTTTTGCAGCCGTTCCAGCAGAACATCTCTCTGGCACCAGGTCAATATAGTCTTGAGAACTTAAAACTAATGGCTTCTTCTGTGAATGAACGTGAGTTGGAGGCAAAAAAAAAGATTGAAATCTTCTTATGATGGTTTAGTTCTATATTTTTATATAATGCATAATGATGACTTTTATAGTTTTTAATGGCCAATTTAACATAACACCTGAAACCTCTTAAACCCATGTATATAAATAAAGTGTTCTAATAATTTTGGCTACCACACGTAAGTTAGAAAAATAAATCTTTGTTTTGGAGCAAAGGGACGTCTGGAGAACAGGATGATATTAAACATGTGGTGATTTAATGTTTGTATTTTCTCTTGAAACAGCGTCTAAACTCCTGCCGTCCACCTGATTCTCAAGCAAACAGCCTATTTATATTTCAGCAAAAAAATGCCCTGTGTAATAAACTTATGAATCAATATTCATTTGTTTAGTTAAAAGTTTTAGTGTTGAAAATGTGCTCTTATCCTGACAATAAAATAAGCTGCTACACTTCTACCCCAGAGACAATAAAACCTTTTTCTACTGCTAAATACAGTCATCTGTACTTTCCTCAGTGAGCTACCGTACTCTTAAAAAAATAAAAACGACAGAGAGCTACTCGTTTTGGTAACAATTATTCTCAGCTTATTTCATCTTTCACTTTGTTTTGATAGAACATTAACTTGATAGCAATTTAACAATACTAAATTTAGTTCATCTGCTGTGCATGTTCAGAGAGGTCTGGCACTGATGGAGTCAACACGAGGTGTAGCCTCAGGTTTTCTCTAATGGATTTATTTAAATGTGTCTGCTTCTGAACTTTTTACTGTCTTCTGTAATCTTGTAAATTCTGCCTTTCGTGTTCTCAGTTATAAAAATAAAAATGCTCTTCTCTCCCTCCTTCCTGTCCAGCGCACCTGTGTGTAAGCCCCGCCCCTCTCTGCTTAACGGTATGACCCTAGTCTGTCCTCACGTGCAGTCGACTCACTGCAGGAAGCACCTGTAGCGGCAGGATCTTGTCATTCTGCCTCGTATGACTTTACAAAAGTAAACACAATAAAACAGCTCGCGGACGGGGGCTGGCTTCCTTCGTTCACTTGGAATATCTGTCTCGTTAAATCTTTGGAAAGTGCCGACCTGTGTTGAAGACCCCTGACCTAAAAAATCCCAGAGCAGCACTTTTAAGGCCTTCACAACCAATCTGGAGTCACATAACTCCAGAGGATATGGGTGAGTCTTGCACAAACCACGAGTTGAACCCAGGCTCATGTCTTCAACCCAGTTTATTCATGTGGTTTCTGCTTTTTTTTTTTAATTTATTTAATTTTTTTTTCTTAACTTGCCTCCGTCATGTCTTTTTGTTTATCTGTTTTTGTAACAGTCTTCTCTGTAGTTCCTAAAAAGAACTCAAAACACCAAATCCTTATTGGTATGTGACTTTTTTTGGGGGTATTTTCATGCCTCCTGCTGTTTCCAGATTGGCACAGTTCTCATCCAGGCCAACGAAATGACAGGACCAAGACTAAATGAAAAACAAACTATTATGTCTAACTGAGAACATCACAGGGAGCACTAAACTCTTTATATGGTCATGTATTAGACTTAAATAATGCAGACACAAACAGAAATAATGGGCCAGTGACAAAGCAGTTTTCAAAAACAAGTCATCAACACCAGAAATGAAACATTCAAAAGCAACCTTAAAAAGTAAATCACTTTTAAAAAGATTTGAGCTGTTAAACTGAATGTTAATCACTTAAAATACCTATTTCTTTTTCTTTACTAATTAATTTTTTTTTTCTTTAAATTTACTAAATAGAAAAATATTGTTTGATTTTTAGTTAGATATATTCATGGGCGTCATTATTGGTAAAATGAGTAGGGACGGTAGGAACCTGTTTTCACAATATAAAGGGGCGGCAGTAGCTCAGTGGGTAGAGCAGTCGTCTTTCAACCGGAAGGTAGGTGGTTCGATTCCTGCTCTCACCACAGTTCATACTGCTGTTGTGTCCTTGGGCAAGACACTTAACCTACGTTGCCTCCAGTGGCTGTAACACTGGTAATTACTGTAGAACAATGTAAGTCGCTTTGGATAAAGGCGTCAGCTAAATGAATAAATGTAAAATGTAAATGTCACAACAAATTATGTATTTTAACTTCATTTAATCAGTCCATTCCTCGTGCCCTCTCTCACGATGTAAAAGAGTAAACCAAACCAAAAAGGTTTGAACCAAAAAGGCCTCTGTAAGCACCGGACACGTCCCGTTAGCTCCAGGCCTTTGAGCTGCTGCAGAAGACTGCTTAAAGCTGAAGCGCTTTATGAAGGATGTGTTGTCTGTGCAGTCGTTCGGGTGGACAAGTGAAAAGCAACCTCCGTCAGAAACGGGGGCGGTAATCCGCAATGAGGGGCCCTTTCAAACTTGTCCTTTTGCAGCTAAATACATAAAATTACATTGATAAGTCTAATAACAACAAAAAAAAGGTAGGTATGATTATTTAAAAGATGTTTCTACAGTTATAATATCAAAACATGCTTTACCCATTTCAAATATATTAAACTATTATTTATTCATATTTTAGTTATTTTTTTTTTCTTTTTGGTCCAATATATTGGGCTGCAAAAGGTTGGTTGATAAATCTGTAACTCCACCCTGAACTGGTATAAATACTTTTCTTTGGTTCAGCCACCTCAGAGACCAAAACAGAAACACAGAACTGTCGTCTTAATCTGTTTCTTTTTTTTCTTTTTTTTTATTTGAATAAAACCACCGCCTGTGATGTCCCAATGTACACATCAAAGTTACGCCTGTGGGTACAATGACCCACCAGCACATAACACCCGCTCACCACCATTTTGTACTTTCTTTTCTTAAGCACCATTTGCTATAAGAGTAACACAGCAGAGGCATTCTTGTGGAAACCTTTGAATTACGTACCACCAACGTAGCACCTCATCCACCTCACGGTAGGTAATAATCTGTCAAACTCTTGTTTCACTCATTGCTCCAGCATTTTGCCAAACGGCTGCTCAGTGCCAGTTTTATGGCATAACTTTGACTAAACTTTAATGAGATTTAGTGCAGGCTTTATGTTGCATTATGAAGACATTATGAAATACTGCACTATTAGGCTCATAATTAAATCTATGGTTGAATTTTCTAGTTTTATCTCAATTGCCTTTCTGATCAAACAAGTCAGCCAGTTTTTATTTTTTTAAGTGACAGTCCATGTTGATGAACACACATGAATGTAAACATGCCATTGTAGCATTAGGCTCATTTCAATGCATTGTCCCAACGTTCTCACACATTCTTTCACCAGAGCTGTGTCACCGGAGGCAAGGACGGTTAAGTGTCTTGCCCAAGGACACAACAACAGTATGAACTGTGGGGAGAGCGGGAATCGAACCACCAACCTTCCGGGTATAGGTCAACGGTTCTACCATTGAACTATAAAACTGATTGACACATTATGTTTTATAACTATGATTAAAGCAGCGGTTTAGAGTTTTTGCAGTCCTAATCCAAGGACGTGTTTAAACTTGCCCGCTCTGTCACAGTTGCTTTGTTGGTGCTATTTGAGGGCTAACCTCATGGCTCTGGTGTGGCTGCCACATACACCACAGAGATCTACTCAGAACAATATTAATCCTCTGAACCCTGAGACCAATTTTACCAGTTTCTCTAACATAGATTTTTCTGAAGTTTAAAAAAGTTTGAATAACACCAATTCAAAGTTTTTCCTATATACATTTTCTTTTCTTTTTTTTCTCAGCAGAACCTTGTCCAACAGAATGTATGTGCTTTACTTGTTAAGCTTAAAAGGGAAAAAAAAGTATATATATGGGGCCATAAAGAAAAATACAAGATGTAGAAAAAAAACTGAAAAAACTGAATTATGAATTTGAACATTCAGTTTTGAATAATGAATGAGTTTGATCCACACAGGTCCTGTGTGGATCAAACTGATCTGTGACTGTCAGCTCTACACAGCTCCGGTGGCTGCTTAAAGGTTGCTGGAGTTTAGCAGAGAAAATATGGAATATAATGGACAAACACACCCAGAATTCTGGATTATTCCCTTTTTTATCACAGAATTTACTCAGTGGCAAAAGACCCCAGTTTTAAAAGAAGTTATGGAGCTGTGAAGAGTATTCTGTGAAGGTTACATGGACACGGAAAGCAGAGTCTAAGCTACGAAAGAAAAGAAGCCGGTAGGTTTTGAATAAGGAATGGACACTAAGCAAACCGGACATGACCATTTCATTAATATTATTTATAAATCCTGCGTGGTTTTCAGGGTATAATCTGGACATTTGAGAATTTAAAGCAAGTTACAGAAGTTATTTTAAGATGTGAAATAAAATAGTACAATTACATATTTCTAAAAGAAAGAAACCACTGAAACCACAGCCTGACTTAAACTTTCAGGTGTTTTAAGTGTTTTGATGAGTGTTTAAGTGACACTTTTGTTTTATTGACATGTTTTTGATCAAAACTCCAGAGATAGACTTAACATGTTTCACCCACAGTACACGTACAACTGAACATAGAGGCTGGATTATTGCATTTCTGCTGTTTTCAATGTGACATTAAAGCTGCAGCTAACATTTTGTTTTGTTTTTTGGTGTTTTTTTATTATTATTTTTTTTATATTTATAGAGCTTTTCCACCTACTGTAGTAGACACTCAAAGCACTTTACATTTAGGTTCCATTAACCAGTGTTACAGCTGTGTTACTGTGTCCCATTTAGGTTAAATAGACAACACAAGATTTATTTTTCTAACATTTAAGGAAAACAGTTTAATCGCTTAATAGTAAATATGAATTGTAATAACACCTTAATACCTCAGGTTTGGTCAATGACGGCCCGCTCCATAAAAGGGGCAAACATCCATAAAATGGAGGAAGTGGTTAATTCACTGGATAATTCTTTTATTTTATTTTTTTTTTTTAACAGCATAAAAATGACAAATAGAGAAAAAAGGGAAGCAAAGTGTAATTTGGATAAATTATTGGCAATGCCATGTTGATAATGTTCATGTCTAAAACTTTTACAGAGACAGTGTTTCTGTAAAGTTTCCTGAGGGACGCAGTGGCTCAGGCGGGAGAGCGGGTGTATGAATGTGTGAGACTCCATGTGTCTGGAACCCCCCCCTCTCTCTCTGTCTGCCCCAGGTGTGAATGGAAGCATCATGTACAGAAAAACAACAAGCGCTTTATAAATGCACACCACTCCAATGTTGGGCTAAGTCTAACTTTAAACTTGTTCTAGACAAGGCTTGACTTCCTAAATAAATGTTGATGGTCTCACTCATGAAATCACAACACCAGTATCAAAATAGGTCTAGCTTATTTATTTCTTTGTATAGCATTTACCTCCATCTTGTGTCAGAAGAACTTCAGCCAAGGCCTTGTAAATCTGTACATTTCTTGGCATGTACACTTTTTGCCTTTTGGCGTGCACATTCTACAAAATTTGTCCCACAATGCTTATCAGCTCACAGATTGACTACTCAACGCACTGTATGGCTGATAAATTACAGTGACTCTATTGGAAAACATGTCAGTCGTGTTTAACAAGAGAAATATTTGGGAGAGTTTAACACGCACCGTAAATGTTTTGGATTGTGTCATGGTTTTGGAAAAATCTGTGCTGTAATTACAAAATTAAAACACACTAATAATTGTTTTATTTGAGTGAAAGTTATCTGTATTTTGTGCTTGCTTTTACCTGCCAACATGGAGGCTATAAAGAACTGGGTTATACACAGACCTGGGTAGGGCACGTGGAACCAGGGCGAGTTGGTGACAGCGTCCACACTGATGTCTGTTCGAGCGGTGAAGCCGTATTGGTCAGGCTTGGATGGAAGGACGTCAAAGATGGTGAGGAGGAAACAGACGAGCCAGCTGCCACACATCCCAAACAAGGCCTGAGGACGAGGCGTGAGGTAAAGGGTGAAATCAACGAACGATGAATAAATCAAGGCAAGTTTTATATCACTTTTCAGACCAAATGTTTCTAAATGCCAACGTTAGGGCTGCAGAGGGACATTGAATGAACTTTTAATGGCAAGTAATTGTGCCTAAAGTCATAACAACATCCTCGTCATCACCCCATAATATCTTGTTCACTGGGTCTGATCACATTTGCTGCTTGAAGATGAGTTTTTGATCTGAATCAATGTTTTATAGAATCAAAAAATGAAGAGTCCAGAGAGAGGGCAAGAGGAGGGTGGACCGAGTCTGGGCCTGAACTTGCAATTTGACCAATGAGATCCCACCAAAACCTTTACATCCACCTTTTAAAGCAAACATGGATAAGAATGTTTTCCCATTAATGTCACATGTTTCAACACGAGTCGTGCAGCAGCTCGAGGGCATAGCTTTAAATATGTTTGACATGACCTCGACGCTGTAGGACTCACCCGACAATGTGTCAAAGTCTCATTTCCCTCCAGCTGACTTTGTAGTGAGTAAAAACAGTTCTCACTGGCTCATAATTATGTGTTATAATTTATATAATCTATGCCAAAACATTATCAACAGACTTTTAATGTTTTACAGTTTACAATAATGAGTTAAAGGGCATTTAGATTCATGTTCTAATTGTTTATCAGCGGGGAACACAATAACCACCATTTTCATTTTGAGTTTTATTACATCTGCAAAACTCGCCAGTACATTTAGGTAGATCAATAAAAACACTGTTGGGCGTCCGTTCTCAGACTGCCAAAATATTATTGTCTATACTTAATTAGACAATTTAAATCCAAAAAAATTTAACAATTGTAATAAAATAAAGTGAATACAGGTAAAGAAACAGTTCTCAGGTCCAGTCACCAGAACATAAGGATGCACTGTTGGACTCTTGGCTGCAATCGGCTGAATGTGTAAGACTCACTGAGAAGAGTTTAAAGAGCGGATACTGGAAGACCTTCCACTTCTTGTCTTTGTAGGCAATCATCGGGACGTCCACTTTGCTCAGGTACTGAGAGAAGAGCAGGATCAGGCAGACTGTGCTGTAGATGAAAAAACAAAAAAACAAATGTCTATAAAAAAATTTACGTCCTCAAACTTAAAGCCACCATGCGTAACCTTCAGCCAGCAGAGGGCGCATATCCCTTCTGAGCAGCCCATAGACAGTGGTCACCATCTTTATTTACAAGTAGAGTTATATTTTAGATGGATTTAGTTTATTTCATTTTGGTCAACACAAAAAGGAAAGAAGAAGAAGAAAATAATACAATATTAATTTAAACATAATTTATATTGACTGAAAACAATGTAGGCTGAAGTCAAAACTTATTTTTGTCTAACCCCTTTTTGACAAAAAAAAAAACTCTATATGATGCAACAAAATAATGCCAAGAAGAGGAAAAAAGACAACCACAATTCACAAAACAGATTTTTTTTATATTATTAGCCATCATTTAAATCCAACTATTTAAATAATTATTTTTTTATATTATTTATTACATTTACAATTGATATCACCCTTCAGCATATTTCTTAAAAATAATAGTCTCATATAATGTTTTTAATTGTTGTTTGAGTAACACACTGCCTCTTTAAGTTGGTAAAGACACCTTAGTGTCATTTGAGTTTTATGTGGAAACATGTTCCATTTGGATATGAACAGTTTTTATTTAAGAGCTTTTTAATATTTATCGTAGAGAAAACTGTAACTGTAAAAAACTGCACACGTCTCATTCATCTGCTTGTGCCTCGAGCCTGGGCTCAACGCTTTAACTGAGCTATAAGTGTAACTTGAACCTGGTCTGTTTCCAAACCCAGCATGTCCCTCCTGCTGTAGACACATTTACACTCACCGCCTGCTGAGGGGGATTATGGGTAAGTAGAGCTGCAAAAAACGCCCGTCAGAAATACTTTATCTGTTTGGACTTAAACATGGCACTTCACGCTGAGCAGAAGCCAGCTCTGACTGTTCTGCTAAACACTGCCCACTGAGCATGAAATAAGTCAGGATCTACACCGAGTTTTAGCCCAAGAGCTGATTTAGAGAAGCCCAGTGGGAAAAATCACCAGGAACTCAGAGGCTTTATTTAGGAACAAGGTGTTTGAAAAAAAGTAGAAGCAAGAAGATGTTATTTTGAAAGCTCTAATAAGGCAATGCCAGCATGAATGTGATGCATAACCACATAACCTGCTGCCACATTTTCTCTCAAAGTGGGAAACTAAACTACTCAAACTTTATTTTGAGTTTAGTTTGAAGTCCCTCTGATAAATCCTTTGAAGAAGAACAAAGAGTATCTGCACAGTTGTTTAAGATATAAGTATAAATTGTGATACAATTGTCTGTTTTATAATGGCTTGTCTATTGTCTCCCAGGCCAAAAGCCAATATAAGAAATCACTCAGCAAGATGCTCCAGGGCTGCATTTCTCTGGTGACAGCAGCTGTAAATGAAGATTGATTTCCCCAAACGGGATGAGGTTAGGGTCAAAGGTGATGGTGTCCCAGGTAAACGCTGAGATACAGTAGCAAGGGCCTGGATTTAGAAAACGCTCAGTCTGCTTTGAGCAGGTTCAAATAAAAAGTAAATGGCTGCAGACGTTTGTCAGACTCAGAGCAGGATAAATGTGTGTGTCCTGTCTCTTATCTGATCATTTCCCCCGTTTAGCAATTATCACAATATATAAATCCTGAGCTTGTAAAATACATGCTGGTTCATTATTTTAAATCCTACAGTGTAATATGACTAGTGTCAGTAACCTAGCCTCATTTGTGGTTGGATGTTTTCCTTGTCTTTATAATTCCAATTTTGTTTATTATTATCATTTAAACTTGTGTCAAACACTTTTCGCACAAAAGTCAGAATCTATAAAAGCCAACCTAGAAATAAAACTGTGATCCTTTAAAAAACAGATCCCATTAACCTCGCCTGACCCATTCACACTCGATCTGTGGGTGCTCATATTAAAAGCTGTTTAAAGATCAATGGCTTGTTAAACACTCACAGGGAGCGCACCAAAAGCAACACTAATGGCTTAACAGCAGCTCTCTCTTGTTAAACATCAAGTTGAATTCTGTTTGTTGTAGAAAATTTTAAAACTAGACATGTAATACAATTATGATAAATGTGAATAGTTTTAAATTGATATTTACTGTAGGTATCTAGACATTCAAAATGTAATTGTTAAATCGTTTGCATATAATTGTCTGAGATGCATAATCAACAATTCAAAAGTAGTGAGAACTAATTTTTTCATGCCTCAGCACTTGTCAAAAGAGCAGCATTAACTTTGACTGATAATTACGCTGATTGTAAAATTTTGCTGATATTGACATTTCTTTAGTTTCCATTCATAAAAACAGTTTCTTGTTGAAGTCTCTGATCACTCACAGAGCAGCGATGCCCCAGTGGCCTCCGCACTTCTTCCCTGCTTCGATGAACAGCGACAGGCCGATCAGGTTAATGGTGGGAGCAATGGCCAACGGCCCGATGTACTTCAGCACGAAGCCCACAAGACCAGACAATCCCAGGAAAATCTGCAGCAGAGACGAGACCAGGATGGCCCCCTGGATCTGAGGGAACAAAACCAAGCACAAGAAAACTTGATTAAAGGCATTGTAATACAGCCGGTCTCTCTGCTTTTGTCTCTCTGCTTATTATTGAAAGTATTAAATTTTATTTCTGAAAGCATTACTTGCATACAAATACCATACACACATTGTATATCCACTGTCTTGAAAACAAATCCTGACATAAAGTCAACAAAAACATAGGTGATGCTCTGTTAAAAAGTTTATTTTTCAAAACTGGGGACAGTGGGATGGCTTTGCCCAATCTATTCCTATGACTTGAATTTGGAAATCATGACAAACATTTGAAATTTTGATGATGGCCCTTGTATTCAGTCAAAGAATTGTGTAATTTAAGAGAAAATGTAGCGGCACACTCTCAAAGCATGCAGAGAATTTGTGACTAATGCTGAGACTTGAGAAAACCTGCAAAAATCTGAAATACCAGATCAGTGTGAGTCACTGCTAAGGTCCCTCTGAACTACTGTGATTTATTACGGTGACGTTGAACCTAAAACCTGCTGCAGAAATATTCAATGTTGAGAGCAATTACAGCAATAAAAGTCTGTAAGTCAGAGTGACACACGTGTGTTTAACTGAGGGCAGACATTAAAACAATGTGACTCTGGGAAGGTCTTCTTGTTTTGTGTTAAAGTCAAAGTCTACAACGCAGCGTAGATCTGAGAGGAATCTGTGTGGCCACAACTGTGAAGAAAAATGCAGCTTCAAAGGAAATATATCAGGAGTGGACAAGTTATGTGGCCCAACCTCACCTTGGAATATTTTGGATTTATTAGCTTGATGAGGTTTTGAGAAAATCTACATAAAAAGATTTGAAACTAGATTTTAAGTATTTAAAATATGTTTTTTTCTGTTTTGAGAGTGGGACACAACACTTGATTTAGTGGAACTCTAATAATGGCTGGAGTAAATAAACCAGAAACATGAATACATTGGAACATTTTTCTTATTTATAAACTAGTCATTGCTTTTGTGTTTTTGTTAAAGCGGCACTTTGAAAGTCTGGCAGCTTCTTTGCTGGTTTCGTTCAGTTTGTATCCACAGAGCTCCCTCTATAGCTTTGGTGTAATGTTAAAAAACCCGTCGTAAAAACCCGTCTCTCTGCTCTCCTCTCTTCCCCCCATTTGACCATGAGCAATGGATTTCCCTGCTTTTGCTTTTTTGCCGCCACTGTCATTATAAATGTCTGAGACTGACTGGGCTGAGTTTTATGTGTGTAGTGTCATTAAGCATTTTGTTTTTTGTGAGACCCGAGACTCCTACGAGAATTATTAACTCAAAGGGAGGCTGCTTTTTCCACAAAGAGGCACTGGGAAAGGGGTTGGGACCCATCCACTCCAAAATAAGTCATTAATCTGTTTTGTTAAGGTGAAAACCCTGCAATGTTCTTCTTTAACTGTACCTCTCTCATGCGGGACATCCACACCTCATCGTCCGACTGCTGTACACTCGTCCCGTTGGTATGAAGCGACATCATCAATCGGTTTGACTTTGTGTTGGGGCACTGCCATTTGGGCAGAGCCAGGATGGCCAGGGTGGGGGTGATAAAGCTGAACGTCCCGCCCTGGAGGATCGGTAACCTGCAACAGAACCACCGAGTCAATACAACCCCAAAACTTTAACCCTAGTCCCTCCACAGTCCACTTCAGAGAGGCCAACGTTCTGTAGTGATGCCCGGATGTACAGCAACTTATGCTGTCTGTAGAGAACTCAGTTTCCCACAATGCAAAATAAAAACTAATATAGAGTGATAAGCCATTAAATTATGGGTTATTTGTGAAAGAACATCAACAGAAGTTTGCCCAACCCTGTAGCCATTTGTAAATTTTTATTTTAAGTTGTTACTTTAAGTCAGTATTCTCTAAAATGGCCAAAATTAGCTTAAGCATTATCAAAGTAAATAATAAACTTCAGACTTTTATTGACCAAGACCAGTGTATTATACGCAGTAATAGAGGGAAATTGACACAATATAATACAAGTCCAGTCTTAGACCAGGTCCAGACTCATGGAGGTCAGTGTTTGGTGAAGGACACAGAGTTAGACCAAGATTTGTAATTCAAAATAAAATGACCACATGTGCTTTGTGGATCTGGAGAAGGCATTCGACTGTGTCCCTTGTGGTGCCCTGTGGGGGGTGCTCTGGGAGTATGGGGTCCAGGGCCCTTTGCTAAAGACTGTCCGGTCCCTGTACGACCGGAGCAGGAGCTTGGTTTGCATTGCCGGCAGTAAGTCAGACCTGTTCCTGGTGCATGTTGGACTCCGGCAGGGCTGCCCTTTGTCACCGGTCCTGTTCATTATCTTTATGGACAGGATTTCTAGGCGCAGCCAGGGGCCAGAGGGAGTCTGGTTTGGGGACCTCAGGATCTTGTCTCTGCTTTTTGCAGATGATGTTGTCCTGTTGGCTCCATCAAGCCAGGCTCTTCAGTGTGCACTGGGACGGTTTGCGGCTAGGATGAGGATCAGCACCTCCAAGTCTGAGACCATGGTTCTCAGTCGGAAAAAGGTGGCTTGTCCCCTTCAGGTTTGTGGAGAGCTCCTGCCTCAAGTGGAGGAGTTCAAGTATCCTGGTTCACGAGTGAGGGAAGGAGGGAGCCTGAGATTGACAGACGGATCGGTGCAGCTTCTGCAGTGATGCGGTCGATGTACCGGTCTGTCGTGGTGAAGAAGGAGCTGAGCTTTAAGGCAAAGCACTCGATTTACCAGTCAATCTACGTTCCTACTCTCACCTATGGTCATGAGCTTTGGGTCATGACCGAAAGAACAAGATCCCGGATACAAGCGGGTGAAATGAGCTTTCTCCGCAGAGTGGCGGGGCGCTCCCTTAGAGATAGGGTGAGGAGCTTGATCACTCAGGAGAAGCTCAAAGGAGCTGATGTGGAGGAGCCATCGAGCGAAGCCAGCTGAGGTGGCTCGGGCATCTGTTTCTGATGCCTCCTGGACTCCTCCCTAGGGAGGTGTTCTGGGCATGTCCCACCGGGAGGAGATCCCGGGGAAGACCTAGGACACGATGGAGTGACTATGTCTCTCGGCTTTACCATTAGGGTAAACACAAAAGACATGAACAGCTTTCTGAACAACTCACTAAAAGTAGATCAAAATGCAGTGAGCTACCACTGGAAATATATTAAAATAAGAATAATCAGCATTTATTGCATTTACATCAATGTAAATGTGCAATTCGTGTGCTTTGATTAAGTTATAAGTAATAAGTTATATTAGTAAAAAATGTAGCTGGGCTTGGCGTAGTAGTTTACCCTATGTTAATGAGAGGCATGGGCTTCAACTAGAGTTACTATTCTGAGAACACTTTGTAGGTCATAGCTGCAGTTTTATGAGGTTGTCTGAGCCATCACCCCAAAATCTAAAATTTAAATTGCTTAATGTAATGTTGTTATTTTTATATAGAATATGAGCTTTGGCAGAAGTTCAGCTAAACACACTTAAAGCGACAGTAACAACAAACTAGACAATTTCCCCATAAGTCTCATAGATACTGTACATCCACTCTTCAAAACGGGAGGCCAAAGTCTTTTCTATTTAAATGAAGCCAGGGTGCTGCCATAAATGGATCAAAATCAGCAGCTCACACAATTCATTCCAGTCCAACAAATACAGCACAGAGCCCCGTTAGTGCTACTGTAACACTGAGCCAAAGCAAATACTAAGGCTTTTGTTTCCTACATAGTTTGGCAGGAGGTAAAAGAAAAGCAAAATTGATATTAAAAACTCAGACAATGCAGAACAATCTTGTTAACTGTGTGTTAATCTGATGTCCAAACCACTGGCCTGCTGGATAACGCTCCGAAATAACAAACGCAACACAAAATGTTGATTGAAATGTAACTAAAACCTGAAGCAGGTTAGTTTAATCTATAAAGCTGCTATGAGAGTATTTCACAAAGATTTAATCAGTGTTAATTAAGGCTTTAAATAGTAACACATGACTTTATATAAATAATGTAACACAATGGGTGATTAAGGGGTTTGTCACGACAATGCTCATCCTAATGCTCATGTGTGTGTGTGTGTATGTGTGTGTGTGTGTGTGTGTGTGTGTGTGTGTGTGTTCACTGTATTCAACTCAACCTTCACCTCAGCACACTTTGAAAATGTATAAATAGTGTTCTGTGTTTTGCAGTTGGATAATTGTTGCTTGTCTAAAGTGGATTTGGTTGTAAAAGGAGCTGTTTTTGGGCTTGGTTTAAAAGAGAAAACCAATAATCACCTAGACATACTTCAAATACCTGACTTTTACATTCTTTCAAGTGTTTTTATCAGCAACGTTAAACATACAGGACACAGCTGTTTTCAACCATTCAGGGAAAAAAAAGGCCAGTATTTATCATTCGGAGCCACTAACATGAAGATTGGATTCACAATAGTGTCACATGACTTCCACCGCCTTTTCCACATTAATGCTACTTCACACTTTAGAAGGCATTTTAGAAATCTTCCTTTAGTTTTCTTTCCTTAAAGGACCAAAAATAAAAGTGTAAAAAAATGTGTGATTATAAACTTACGTTCAGATGCCTTTGCTTTAAAATATTTTTATGATGTCATGGATGACAGAGAATATTCACAGATTATAAATAATAAACATAGAATAAATCCAGTGGCCCTTGAATTCCTGAATTTAAAGACAGCAAAATAATCCTAAACAGAGTGTGCAATTAACTTTTGGCACGTGAGAATAAACTGTATAATTGGCACCTAAAAGTCTTTTGTAACAGGAATCAGCTGTGAAAAAACAAAACTTCTAGTTGTCATCTTGTCTTTATTATCAAGGACTTATTATTAATAAATGTGACTCTGAGCTTTGGCCAATCACAGCTCACTTCCGGGTATTTGAGGTTTTCCAAAAGATTAACATTGGAGCAAAATGAATTGCCGTTCATTAAAATTGACCCTAGTTTTAAAACAGAGGCTGAGAGGGCGTTTACCTGGTGCCGACTGTCGTTTGCAGCAGAGTCGCGAGTCCCGACACAAAGAAGATGGTGGAGATGAGCTGACTCTTGGCAGTGTTGTTGTCTTTTATGCACAAGGGCTCGGCCAGAATCAGCGGAATGGCGATGATGCCTCCAAACGCCAAGATGTAATGCTGTGGATGAGACCAAAGACAATATTGTCACATATAATTACTGAGCATGTGGGATTTTGTGAGCTTGGATTATAATTATTTACACATTAATACTTTAGCCAAGGGAGTTTAAGTCTGAAAGCATACAAACAATGTCCATGGCTTCTTTTTCTTCATTCAGGAAACAGAAACCAACAAATGGGAGCCTCTCTGCTGTAAAGATAATAGAGCTGCATTTAATCAGTACATGCTGAGTGCACTAACAATAAGGTTCTTTACAATGTTCATGTGTTTGAGCACAGGACCCCAGCAGCTGTGAAAATATGGTACATTATAAAAACAGATCATATTCAGTCCATAAATTGATTCTTTTCCAAAAGAATTGTATTTAAACCACTGAAACTACTTTTCTGCCAACTTTAGATTTGACAATTGACCTGTACATGCAACATAGGCTCTATTAGATCCCTAAGTGAAGAAATCTAAGTTGTTAGTTGTTTACATGGCACCTACAGCTGATGGCTGAGTTATTGTGATATTTAAAGAGCATTAACAGAGATGTTCCTCTGAAGGTGACGGGCCTGTTTCACGGTGAAAATCCTGTAACAGCTGTGGTTCAGTGAAGGGATGCAGCAGTGGCTCATATCTCCAACAAAGTGTCTTTTAGTGAAAACAGATGGCCTCTGGGGCCTTAGACAACTCCTGTGGGCTAATGGATTATGAAGACCCTGGACAAATTCTAAAGAACTCCTACACACTGGGATAAAGAATGACTTATTCTGCTTTTTTTAAATGCAGCTTTCTATTTGTCAGCAGTCTTATCTTCTGCTTCACCGGGCCTCTACCTCTGATTAAAGATAACTGTTTTTAACTCATTTTATAGCTTGGTTCAGTGTGTGGCACATGGATGAACTGTAAGTGACTCAAGTGGAGTCAAGAGTGGGAAAGAGGCTTCGGCAGGAGTGTTCAAAATCAAACACCTGGAAGATTGCAATCATCTATAAAATGAAATCCAAATAACATATTCATTTCTTTTTCTGTGAGGCCCGTAGACGCGCACTGAACCAGAAGCTACAAACCCTTGAGTTATTTAACATTTAGTCATTTAGCAGACACTTTTATCCAATTTAAATTAAGTTCCCATTCACCAGTGTTTCAGCTAAAGACACAACAACAGTGTCGACTGTGGAGAGAGCGAAATTGAACCGTGAACCTTCTGGTTGTAAAATGACCACTTTGTTTTGTCCTGTCTTCACAACAGTGAGCATTTACCATGTCACAACAACAGCCCAAATTTTTGATTATATGTTTGATTTTCTGGCACATCGAGTGTTTGGTCAGAAAGTCCAGACAATCAGCAAGAAATATATGGAAAAATATGTTTTTTGGTCATTTGCATGGAATTTTTATTTTACAAATTACAGACATGGCAGGTTTGCACAGGAATAAAATTACAGATGAGCGCTGCAGTTATTGCATATTACTGTCCCCAGGAAATACTAGTCCTCTGCGAATAAGGCTTTAGTCAGTGTTTTAAAATGTATGAAATCTGAAAATGTTTTAACGGCGCTGTCTCTTTAAGAAGTGCCCTTAAAGTGGAGTAAGAGGAGCAGTTGTAGTGTTTTAACATATCTACAGGTTAAGCCTTTAAACCAGTGTTGATCCAAGTGGAAAGAATCCAACTCAAATTCAGAGAGCACAGGCCTGAGAACTCTCCGACAGGAACCTGGGCCCTACCACAAACAGATGAGGAGCTACAGACTGCCACCGGCTTCTACCCACACATCTATCACCGAATGTAAAACGACGTGGCAGAAAGTACATTGTTTATGAAAGGTTGAAATCCCGTCACCTCAGTTAAAAAAGAGCGTATACTGTACTGGCTTCTGAAGTGGATACGAAGTGAAGCAGAGGACACGGACATGTGCAGGGAATTTAGAGTTTAGTCCTGTTGTTAAAAATACAAAAGGGGGAACTTACAAAGTGGTTGTAAACAATGGTGTAGGTTTTGTTTAGGTTTGTTTCTAGATTTAAGGCAATATTACACAAATAAACTTGATTGAAGTGATTGGTTTGGTAAAAGAAATGTCATAATCTATTCTATCAGTCTAAATGTTCTTCCATTGTTTTTTATTATTTTATTTTGCTGCTTTTCTTGGCGTAATGTTGGATAAGCTTTCCACTGATTCCATTGTTTTGTTATCTGAGCCAGTCTCTGCTTTGGTTGGGTATTTGATGGAAGGAAGTCTGGATTTAATGAGTTTAATTAGTTTTGGTTGAGTGAAAGTCTGTTTGAGCAAAAGAGTAGTGGCTGGGCCAAGTGTAACCAGCCAAATCCAGTGAAACCTGAGCTCAGCTGCTGCACAGAACCAACAAGTGAGTCATCTAAACAAGGACTTAGCCACTTAAACCATTCAAAAAACGTTTTTTGGTGTGTCTGCTCGAAAAGGACATGTCCACAGTAAATTGACTATAGCTCTGCAACTATAAGCTGTATTTCAATAATTCAATAATTCTTGTGGCAAAATGAAGGGGACACTTCCCAAAAGTAAAATTTTGAATGTCAATGTTACTGTTTCAGAATAAATCCAGATGGAAAACAGCAAAATAACCCCAAAACATTTCCGCCTAAAATTAAAAACAATATTTGGATAAATATACCTTTAGATGAAGGCAGGTGCATCTCAAACACTATTTCAAATTACATCCACACATGTCAACATTACCTGCACCAAATATGAAACACACAAAACTATTAAGGTTTTAGTATGAAATGGTCAGGTGGAGTCTTCATTTGACCAAGCATCTCCCATGGAACCTCCTAAATGGTCGTTGTGTAAGGGCGCCGCCATATTCCAAAACGACGATATACCTCCGTCCACCAGAGGGCAGGCTCCAAAAGCGGAAATATAAGGAGAAACCCAATGGCGACTTTACAAGTGTAAAAAACATGTTTACAGTCTGGTACAAAAGACTACCAACACTATATAAACAATGCATTTGACACAGTTTGGCATCAACTGTTCCATTTAAATTTTCTCATGTATCAAACTATATATTGTACTTGTATATCCCCAATGGTGTTCATAAAACTATATTCAAAAACAGCAGGTTTTGGCTTTTTTTTGAGAAATTCAATTGCTTTGTCATATTTCGCTCTCAAAATACAACCAGGTACAGAAAAGCAGCCACGAATGTACTGCAAACCAAAATTATGTTATGTGCTTTTCTGCATACTGCGTCTTTGCATTTTACGCAACCGGCTGCTGCCTTTCACTGCGCATAGCCATATCTACGCAAATGATTGATTGAATGGCGCAAATGACACCTCTTCTGAATCGTTAGAGCCAATAGAATCAAGGGAAAATGTTCATATCTCAGTCAACCTGACCTGGACCTATTGTCATGGAAGTGAAGGAGGTCTAAGCCAATTCTAGTCTATCGATTTCAGGTGGTAAACACAGAGAGCACCCACATAATGAAAGCCGCCGTGTATCGGATGAATTGTAATCTATGACACATGAATTTTTTCAGAAAAGCAGCGTTATTTGGGGAAAAAAAACTGTTTTCAACACCAAACAGCAAGGTTTATGATCATAGCTGTACAAAAGCGTTTTTTACGTTTGGTCTTCTTTTGCTGCTGATTGTCTTATATTTGAAAGTAGCCTGACATGCTTAGCATTAGCTTCTCTAGTTTAAAGTAGTAGTAGTGTTCTAGTGTTTAAAGTTGTAGTAGTGGTCAGCTATTTGCGAAAATGTGGTGACTGGGCTAAGTAGGTGTCTCTATTCATATTTTAAAATGTTATTTCTTTGCTTGCCGTTTGGCCTGTGTTTGGAGTAGATGTAAATGGCTTTATTGTGTGTGCTGCTTTGTTATATTAGGCATTATTCAACTATATCCTATGTATGTAGCCCGACTTATCCGTTTCCCTCTTTTTCCTCCTCTGTTCGCTCCTGTTTTTGAGTTTGTCTGTCACTTACCGCATTTGTTCCGAAAAGCCAAGCAATTGCTTAAAACACTTTTTCACAAACTAACCAGACCTGAAACCAAAGACCTGCTGAGTCCAGAGTCTGCTGGAACTGAACATTTGAAGACTTGGTTCTGACCAAACTGGAAAGTCTTAAAGCCTGAGAAACACTAAAAAGAGATCAAGATATGCTTAATGCCAACACTCAAGTATGTTCTATATGAAAAAAATGTTAAAACAATTGTAAAGTCTAAAATCCATCCAGTACAAACCACATGCAGTTATCATTTCATTTACCTTAAAAATAATGCTATAATAACGGATGTAACAAAACAATAATGTCCTTGTTAAAGCGTACAGGCTTTAATTTTCATGGATTTGTTCCCCAATAAGAATGAGACTAAATGTTTTGAAGTTGAAAACAATAGCCGATAGATAGTAATTATGTCTATACTCCCCACTGAAGTGCATTCCTTCCTGTAGACAGGCACAGGTTGGTTACATTTCGAACGCTCCATGGTTCAACCTGAGGGCTCGGACGCACCACAGAACTATTGAAACAGGACTTGTAATGGGTTTATGTCTCTTCTGGGTTGTCCTTGTGTGGCGTTAAAAACAGATGTGGCTCAAGTGTGAGCCGAATTCACACCAGATGAACAACATTACTGTTCCTGCCTCGGCCTACATTTCAGCTTGGTTTGGTCCTGGTTATTTAAACATGTTTCTTTAAAGGTGCATTACAGAAGATCCAGAGTTTCTGTACTAGAGTGCCTCTTCTGGTGTTAGCGGTACTGCAGCCAGTGTTGTGCGTTTGTTCACTGTGCACACACGCACGAGCACAAACAACACAACAACCGAAGAAGAATCTGCCGCTCATTCTGCACATGGCAAGGCAATAGCACAACTCATTAACTGGGTAACTCAAAGTGCTTTACAGGAATAAATGACAATTTACAAGAATTAGATTTAGAAACATAAGAAAAATTAAAAACATTTTAAAAGAAGAGTGCAGATAAAAAAACTCTTTAAGTTGTAATAAAGAGGAATGTGTTTAAAATCCCTTTGAACATTGTTAGAGTTGAGGCTGTTCCAGGTTTTTGCTGCTTCACCCTGTTTAGTTCTAACTCTGGGCACGAGCAGAAGGCCTGTCCCAGATGTTCTCAGAGTCCGAGGAGGCTCATAAGCTACTAGCATTTCAGAAATATATTCTGGTGCTAAACCATTTAGAGACTTGTAAACCAGAAGTGCTGTTTTAAAGTCTATTCTCTGAGCAATAGGAAGCCAGTGCAGAGATTTTAAAACTGGACTGATGTGGTTGTACTTCCTGGTGTTAGTTAGAACCCGAGCAGCAGCGTTCTGAATAAGCTGCAGCTGTCTTAACCCTCGTTTTGAGAGACCAGTGAGCAGGCCGTTACAATAATCTAACCTGCTGGAGATAAAAGCATGAATAAGTTTATCTAAGTCTGGTTGAGACATTATCCCTTTGACTCTGGAAATGTTTTAAGGTGATAAAATGCAGATGATGTAATTGACTTAATGTGACCGTGGAAATTTAAGTCTGAGTCCAGGATGACCCCTAGATTTCTAACCTGGTTTTTAGATTTTAGAGAAAGGATCTCAAGGTGACTGCTGACACTTTCTCTTTTCCACAGATTCATGTCTCCTGTTTTCCAAAGAATAGGTTTTATTTACTCCATATTTTTAGTTACATCAGAGTTTTCTCGTTTATTCATCTTTAGCTCATTCAGTGATTCAAATCTATTTTGTTTAAATCCCATTGCTTTGCTCAGTTTTGGGAATGACACTGTATCTTCCAAGTTTAAATTCACAGTCTTACCACATAGTGTGATCGGGATTGTCTGCTGAAGTCCTCTTTCAGATTCCAAACAGATAAACAGATACATCTTTCAGATAAACAAACAAAGATTTAGCACTCTGATTTCCTGTAGCTATTTCCAACAATTTTGGCAGAAAGTGTGTGTAGCAGTTGTTTTTACCTCAGACATGTAAAAAATACCAGTTAAAAGTTAAAAGAAAGTAAAAAAGTAATGTAAAAAAGTTGATTATAAAATCATTGGCTACATGTGAAGATAACAAAAAAGAAAAGTAAAGCTGTCATGAGCAAGTGGAGGAGCGACTGCACTCTTCAAAAGCAAAACAACATCAGGCTGATGCTTGCATGGGTTAGATTAAAAAAAAAAATAAAACATTAAAACTTATTTGAACCATTTAAAGGTTGTAGGTTGTAAGTCTCCGGGTATGAAAATATGGTAGTAGTTTTCCTGCACTCAATTTTATTTATATACAGACTGTCAGTGAAATTTAGATTTAAAATCTTTAGTTTGAATTGGGCCGGTCTATTCATTCAGGTCAGCACATCCTGTGAGAGATAGGCTTTCCATCAGCACCAAGGCTGTTTAGTCTAGACTCTCCAGGTCCCCGTCCTGTAAAGATGGTAAATAAATGTCTTCTGCCTAAGACCAACAATATCTCAAGCCTGTTTTTTTTATTCGTGAGACCCTTTGCAGCTCTAAAGGCAACTTAAATATTCCCCAACACTGGCCTGACCTGTACCGTAACACTTAGTGGGTTTTAAGTTGACATCATTTGCTGAATGATATCTTATATTGATTGTCTTTTTGCTCAGTTCTTTTTGAATTGTACACAGAATGGGACAATTTAATCAAATCTATCATAAACTGTGTGGGAACAGGTTTGAGATATTTCTGAGTTCTCATATTTCTCACAGATCCATGAACTGATGTGGAGGAATTGGTTGAATTCAGGATTATGTGAGCTCTGACAATCCATCTTTTGTCTAAAATACCGTCATCCTAAGCCTCTGTGCTAAAGCTAATCTTGGCTGGGGTTTTAAAACAGTTCCTTTTTTACAAATACTAAAGCTCCACGCCAAGTCTTTTTTTTTATTCCACCAGCAGTATTTTTTATTTTATATATTTTTTAAAGCTTGTGTGATGACACCGGCTAGCTAATGGTGTGCTAAGTCATTTCTGTCAAGACGTTAGTGCATTTAGGGCGTAACGAACAGGAAACCCTGGCTGTAACACAATAATGAATCTGCCACTTAGCATCCACCTTAAGATCTTCACTTCTGGACAAGAACTTGGACGTGCAGGATTTGCTCCTGACGTGCCTTTATCCGGTGAGTATCAGCTTTCCTCATGACTAAATTGTGGCCTGCGTTGGAGGGAGAACATTTTTCTTATGGAAAGAGGATACCGTTAAAAGACAGGGTTGAGGCACTTGTGTAAGTAACGTGGAGACAATTGAGTGTGATTTTTGAATCAGAAGCATGGAGTCCTGGAAAGGACTCACCTCAGATGTGCCTTAAAGATGGCTGTACACATTGACTTCAAGGTTAAAGAAAAGGCATCTGGACTAGGTTTTCAAGGTAAAGATGGTATGATTTAGGACGCTGTGATCAATATACTGTATATAAATGTTATATTCCAATTTGATTGAACTATTTAGTCTAAATACAAAGCAGTCAAAATACAAGACTGTTCACACCACTGTGCTGTTCTAGAAGTTATATTTATACACGCATTTTATTCTATTGTTTTAGTATTCTATTCAATTTTTCTTTGTTATATATATGTTCTAACACTGGGAGAGAAACCGCATTTCATTTTCTCTTTGCCGACTGTATTTTTGTAATGGTACAGTATGTCTGTTTTGCCTTTAACAAGTAAAGGGACATTTATGTTGTACTTAATCAAGGCTGAAGAAGAAGTATGGTTGAATTAAAGCAGCTTAAACAGTTTATCTCTTGATTAAACTCAGGTTAAACTGAGACTAAGAAGAACTAAACACTAACCATTTACTAAAACTGGCTGACACTAGGCCTGAGTTAGTCCTGAAGTGCTGTTAGTCCATTCATCTAAATGTTGACCCCTGTCCTGGTTGAGAGGTGGTTTCACTGTTTTTCCAGAAAAAACAGCAGCAGCAGGAGGATTTTCCAACAATTTTCACCTCAACCTAACACCTCCCTAAATGTTTTTTCCTTTAATCTGTCTCAGTCTGGATATGCCTCAGGAGACTATTATTGTCCTCGACCAAGCTTTGAAAACAGGCAGCGGGCTCTCTGCTCCGTGTGAGAAATATAACATACAAACGAAATGGGAAACCAGTAATTCACAGAATATCTGCGTTTGTTACAATGGTTTATAGATCATTAGAATAAATAATGGAAACTTACAGTAAAAGCATGGTTTTATCAGAAAAAACGATGAGTGTTGGTGGAAGATATTTTGGATTTCTGCAGCTTCATGATGTGCATCTGTATTTTCTGCTGCTGAATGGACTTATTTACCTTTTCATTTACATTGTTCTGTATATAACTTTCCTGACATATCTGTTCTGAGTTTTTTCTCGCCCTGATGAAGAGTATAAGGATGGGTTCTGGTTTACTGGAGATGCTTTGGCTTAGTCCTGTTTTAGTCAGTTTTGTGCTTAGTTTGTTCTATTTCATTTGAATTCTAACTTTAGTCCAGTTTTAGGTTGGTTCTTGTTCAGTGAAGAACATATCTCATGTTAAAGTGGATTCATTAATTGAAAATTTGGTATTTTGATTTTACCTGGAACCCGAGCAGGATGCAGAGGTACCATGGCGGCCGGTCGTTGAGGGCGTAAACCAGATCGGTGCTCTTCTTCTCCTGAGCGTCCTCTTCCTTCGTCGTGTGTGGCTCCAGATCCACCGTCAGCTGCGGCTCTCCATCACTGTCTTTGTCCTGCACAGAAAAAAACACACACATCACTGACATTACTCCAGACAACTTCAAACAAAGCACAATATTTAGTTTCACTTTCAGTCCCCCACAACCAGGCGTTTGATGTTTCAAAGCGAAATATACATTAAACAAGCATCAAAACCTGAAACTGGGAGGATCTTGTTTTGAAAGTTTTTTTGTAGAATTTTTTTTTTTTTTTATCTCAGTTTAAATGCTATATTGAGTTGAGTTATGGCAGACAAAGGCATGTCTGGAGCTGAAAAGAAGATGCTTATGTGTCTTGTCTGAGCTCTGGTGGTCCATTTTTCACATGTTTTTTGAGTGAATGTATGGTTTTGTAGTTGTGATGAATGCTCTGCTCTTGGTGCTAGTGTTTGGTCCATGTTCAGTCTCTGATCCTTTACAGATACAGATTAGAAAGACTGTATCACAGCTGCTTAAGGCATGAACCAGAGGCGATGGTGTGAAGCGGGGGGGACAGAAAACAAATGAGATGACAGAAAATAGACATCTGGTAAAGTTTCAAAAAAAGCAGCAGCTACATTCCCGGGAAAAAAAGTTTCATATACTTCCTACAAAGAGAGGAAGGTGTGAGTTTAAAAGACAGATACTAGAATATTTAGTATCTGAGTCCAGAGAGAGGACATTTAGACAGTTCTATGACGTGAGGCAGGAGTGCTAACCACATGCACCCCCTTAATATCTTATTATTTTTTCTTAATTAGATTTACTGTAGGTTTGTATTTGCTGCAAGACAATGTATGCTGCTGTTTTGAAAGTATATAGATCAAATACGAAAGTCGGCTCTAAACACAACATAACTACACTGAACTGGAAAACGAACAGCAGCACAGACAGAATATACAACACATGGGTCTCAATATCTCAGTATCTTAAACCTATACTTTTTGACTTTATAGAATGACAATGTTGCTAGTTAAAGTCAGTCACTGTAGCTGCCTCCTCTTCCACCTCTTTCACACCTGCAGTTTGTTTCTTGTTTCTGATTGGTCAGTTGGTTGTGTTTCTATCCTTTATCCAGAACGTAATGTGCTTCCACAGAGGTCTACCTCAGCTTCTGAAACTGAAAAACCCTAACTCAAATCCAGCTTCGTACAGATCCCTGATTTTAAAACTTGCTAGTCTTATTTGTTTTGCCCTTACTCTGAAAGTTTATGAACTTAATTGATTTACTTTACTTTGACTCATAACATCATCTTAACCCAACAATATCTTTATCCTATACAGTCAGCGGCCTGAAACTTAAAGTATGCAATTCTTTATATTTGATCAGATCCTAACACGTGTTTTCTAAATGTTGCCTCTGATTTATGGTTTGTACCTGGACACAACCTGATCCACGTCAAACACACTGTACGCGGGCCTCTTCAGAAACAGGATCTGTCCCCTGAGCTCTGTTTAAAGGGAGCCGACCTCTTTGCATTTGAACGCACCGCCTCGTCGCTCGTATCATGTGACCCTGGTCCGCGTGATTCACTCCCAGAGGACGCCCACAAACATCCCATAGACAGACCCAAAACACAATGTCTTTCAGTCACATGACGACACAACAGTGGACGTGGATCAGACTGACACAGGTATTAGTCATAAAGAAGAAATCAATGATCCTTGGCTATTTACCCAAGTACCAGCTCAATGGCAAACACTAAATTGTTAAAAATTCTCAGACTTCCACTCAACATGACCTGTGGATGCAAGTTTACAGGTCAGGTCCACTTGGATCTGTGTCTGAAGAAGCTAAATGAAAATTAGACTTAATAAAATAAATTGTGCCTTCCCAGATTAAATCCAGAACCATAACCTTGGACATTTTCTCTGAGCAGACCGGTCACTCTGGAGCTGTGTTAGTGCAGGGATCCCCAACCGTCAGACTATGCTTTGGTAATGGACCACACAAAAATAATGCAATATTCTCCTTCATTTACATCATTAAAATATGTTTCTGCAGACCAAAAATGGAAATGATCAAAGAGCAGCTGAAGTGGTGGCCCCTGGGAAATTTTTATCTAACCCATGAGCATGTTGATAAAGACCACATAAAAAATGAATCCTCAAAGTGTGTCGTTTCAAGATGATAAACAGATTTACATAAACTCAAGATCAAATAAATGTGTGTCAGATTTTCACTGTAAAATATTAGAACATGTTTTAAACGAGATTAGAGCCTCACCACACTGTGCTGAAGCTGTATAAATGTCCTGTTCTGGTCAGAATATAGAGAGTCTGAAACACACAGGAAGTCCTTCTATCACAGGGGCTGAGCTCTATCACTTCGACTTGTGTTAATGGTGCTAACTAACCCATGGTTTAAACCACCTACAGCTCGATGCTTCCATCTAGTGGTCGACTAAAGCCTCAGAAAAATGTGAAAACGCCAGGACAACCAGCACTTCTTTATCATTATTCATGAACAAACAAAAAAGATTTATAAAAAAAACTTTAATATGGAATTTTTTTTTCAAACATTTTATATCTAAAACACAACATTAAATTTATTTTAAAAGATTTTAAGCCCTGGTGAGTTGAATTAGTCTGCACTGGCTGCGAGAACACAGTTAACCTCTACTGCTTTTTTTGCAGCAGAACTTGCAGTTTTTAACAAGTTAGAGCTCAGCTAATGTGTTGTTACTGTATAACGGGATCAGCCAGCCCCCTACAGGAGCGACTCTCAGGTAGGCCTTCACTAGAGACACCCAGCAGCTATAGAAAACTACAATTTAAAAGTGAGCATACAAAGTTAAAGCTACTTACTGTTTAAAATGTGGTTTAAATGTATTCTCAGTTTTTATTTAAAATTTGTTAAATCTAGTGCAATGGAAATTTAGAAGAAACCATGTATTAATTGAGAAAATAAGAATCTCTTTGGTGTGGCCGGTTTATAGAGATGTATAAAAGAGCAGTGCTCCATGGAGCATGTGCAGCGACACGCTTCAGGACCTCAAGCCTGGCCTCGTGGGAATCGAGCTTCAGACCAGAGCCACTGCTGCAGCGACTGAAAGAACAGAAGTTATGTTTATTTCAGAAATATGGGTTTAGTCCTACTTTAGTTCAAGTTTACTTCTCAGTTCAGCACTCGGTTAGTCTTGCAGTTGTCCCGGCTTGACAGCTTCAGTCTTGGTTCAATCCTGTTTGAATCATGGTTTCCTTCTGGATTTAGTTTGTTTTTTATATTGTTTTAATCTAAACCTAAACAGAAATGCATGATCATGTCTAATTATTGTGTCAGTGGTAATCCTTGTTGTCTGACAGCAATAATCCTGCCTTAGATGGAAGTGCACTGTATTGTATTTTAACACATTATTACTCTGTTTAGACACTGAACAGAGCTAAAGCTTAAAAAAGTGAGTTTATTACAACAGGTGATACACAAATACCAAGCCTGCTGTTAGCTTTGTATCAAGCAGCTCCAAAGAGGCTATGAAGCCGTCATACCTGCTTCACCAACCATAAGGTTTTAACAACATTCACAATATTCTGGATTAAAGTCAAGGAGGAGCTGAGCTTTATCTCTAGAGTTTAACCTGAAACTAAACCTGATTGGACCAGGCTGTTCTGGTCTCACAGTCGTTAGCTCTGAAAGGACAGTGTGACTCCTGATGAGAGTGGTTAACTCACCTGAGCCTTAACAACTCTCACATCAGGAGGAGTTTAGTTTAAAATAAAGAGTCTTCACAGCAGATTATTCCACATTCTTGAATTAATTATGTAATGTGCAGTGAGTAAAAGGGCCCTGAATGAATTCGGCTGAGATCTGGTGACTGTGAAAGCATATGATCCACTCAGTTTTATCGGAAGCACTGGATGAACCTCGTGGTGTCTCTGGGTCCGGTCGTCTGTGTGTCCTCTTTGTGTCTCCACATGTTTATTTATTTATTTATACAGGTGTTTTTAAAAATCGATCGAACACTGAACGGATCGGCTCACGAGACTCGTCCTGAGCAGGTAGTTTAGGTCGAGCACTACACACAAATGTCACTGATACTTTTAAGAACATTAATAAATACAGCTCTGGAATAGTTTAAGAGACCACTGGTGGAGAACACGCCAAAACACATGAAAGCTGTGATTCAAAATCAGGGTTATTCCACCAAATATTGATTTCTGAACACTTCCTAAGTTAAAACATAGTATTGTGTATAGTGTAACTTATTTTTTTTCTATTATTCCAAGTCTGACAACACTTCATATATTTAGTTTTTTTGACCAGTTGTTGCTTTCGGCAAATAAAGGTTCTTAATCAAAATATTTTTATTTGGAATTTGGGAAAATGTTGTCAGTAGTTTATTTTGGTGAGTTATTACTGGTATACTTAACATATTAGTTGTTATTTGCTAAAAGACTCGTGTGTAGCTGACATGCTCCAGTCACTGACAGAAGCAGGCCACTCTGGATTCTTCTGTAATGACCCTCAAAGAAAAGAATAGTTGTTCTCACTGATTCTATTCATCTGAAACTTAAAACTACAAATGGACCTGGCTTCCTCCAGACACTCATCTACAAACGAACATTACCCGAACGGGAAACTGATAATTATGCTACTGTAAGTTGACCTGGATAACTCTCTTCAGAAACCATGTGCTTGTTCCAAAACCTTTTTATTTAATCAGAAGATCTTATACGTTCTCAAATTATGAGAAATGCATCTTCACAGTTCACAGTTTTATTCTTTTCTCTTTCTTTTTGGAAACAGGACTACGCTAATACTAAAGTTGAGACTAAACCAAGATTAAATTTTACTGGCTTCTCAATAAACTGTAATAAACTAATAAAAGACAAAACTAGTTACTTTGATTGAACTGACCCTTTGTGTCTCTGAAAAACCCCTCCCGCTCTGTGACTTGGATGTGTTTTCGTCACACATCTGCACATTGTTTATTTTGGTGCCATCAGTTTGAAAGGAAGTCACATGTGTCCTTATTTCAGCTGTGTCCACTTCACTGTCCCCGCAACAGACCCCCCGCTGCTCACTACAACAGGTCCAAACAGTGTGGCACCTCTAATGATCACGTTTTACTGGCTGACATTTAACAGCATCAGATGTTCAAAGAGATGCAGGTTTAGTGCAAAACTCAAATTACTGCAAGTGGAAAACTCTAACCCTTTTCTTTTACAGGAAGTTAATCTTAAACGCTGAGGAACGTTACTTTGTGAATGTAACCCTGTTTCCTGCAGGTTATATTCTCTGATCTGATTGGATGATCTGTTTCACAAATCACAAAAAAATACTGTTAATGAAATAAACCTTAATATCAGACCACATGCTAACATCGACTCATCAAATCAAATCATTGTAAATGTCTTGAGTTGTCGCCTCATCTGTGTATGTCTCATAAATACAGCATTTAACACTCCACTCACAATCCACTAATTAGGAATTATTGTTGAGGAAATATCCACGACTCATCATTATTATTAGTTTTGTAGACATTTTAGAGTAATTTTAGAGACCAGCAGAGCTTTTCAATTTATTTATTTTATTCATTTCCTTTTCTATTTATTTTAGATTGAGACTTTGGCAGGGACCGGGTCAAGAACAACGTATGAAGATCCTAGAGAACGGAGACGGATCGTGCAACCTAAAGCTTCATCTGTGAAAAACTGAGGCTTTAGGCTCTAGGCTAATGAAAGATCAGGGAGTTTGACCAATCATAGCCAAGGACCAAGGAGCACTCTCATTGGTCAACACTGATGTAAACAACAAAATAAAGCAGGAAATGGTTAAATCTGTTGCAAAATAATCCTAATTTGGGGCGAAAAAAAAAGAAAAAAAAATTTTAAAAAAGGGCAGCAAATTAAACAGGGACAAGTGTTAGCAATGCTTTAATGCAAAGTTTAACGAGATAATTCTTAGTACAACAATAAACTCAGAGATTAAAGTTTCAGGTTAGCTCTAAACTCTTCCTTTGCATTAAGCTCTTCATATTTATTCAGAAGAGTAGCTGTGGTTACAATGCATTAGATCACTTTTAAAAGAATGCATTTTGTGAGTGACTGGACATGTGTCTAAAGTTGCACAAAAGTATTTCCTTTGCTTTTATAACATTTACATTTAGAGTTAAGACATTCTAGTGTTCAGTTAAAGTTGATAAGAGGTTAATGATTGCATCCTAAAAAATATTATTTACAGAATTATGTTACAGAAGACAAGGTGACACTTTATATTACACCTCAGTAATAACATGATATTATTAACACTACCACTAAACTAACCACTAGCTGTGGTTAGTTCCCAGGCCTGTGTGAGGACCTACTGGTGACATGATTATATCAAGAAATAAAAATCTGTGATTCTATCAAAGTTATTCTTGATTTAAAGCCAATCATTGTATTTACTAGAATCATTGGCTTTTCCAGGTCTGGTTACAAATGATCCTAATGTGTTCAAAAATACGCATAAATCCTACATTTTTCTGTATACATTTGAAATTTTGGTCCTTATTTTTTCCATAAAACATTTCCAGTAACATTTTAAACTATTCTTTTGTAACTTGTCTTGTTATTTGTGTAACACATGGCACATTCCTCAATGGCTTATATCAAGCTTTTACAGCACAACATATTCACTAATTCTATTTTCTTTTGCAAACTTGCCCCAGAAGTGATTGTGTTACAACCTTTCCATTTTCAAATGTGTAAAGAGAAATTAATCCAGGATTACTCACAGTAAAAGCATGGTTCACAGTGCCTTGCTCTTTCAGCCCCAGCTCAATGTTCTCCTCCGTCAGCTGCATTTTAGTGTAAACTCAAAAGTGAAGCAGTGAGTTTAAAGTGAGGACCTGAGTGGTAAATAAGTGTCCGTGCGCTGCTCTGAAGCTTCTGTAATGATCTGCAGAGCCGCTGTCGTAGGGTTTAGGAGCAGGTCATGTGGTGGAAGCTGCTGTGTGACGGGCCGGTCCTATGAGAAGATCTACATTTGTCACGTGCAGCTTCGATTGGACGCACTCATTAATACGCTGATCTCACACCAGAAGAGTTGGTTTGAGGAAAAAAGATGTGGTTTTCGACTGAGGATAGTGCTTTAGAGTTTTTAGATTATGTAAGGAAAATAAGATGACATGTAAATGTCTTTGGCTGAACTCACACTGGCACCGCAGCAAAACACCTTTCACAGTTTAAACACATGTGAGCGCTCCCAGTTTCTACTCCTGGGGTTGTTTCCACAGTTTTACGCTTCGGTTTGGTGGTGCTTCTCCTGAAGAGGCTTGTGTTTCCTCTGAGCTGTGACCAGAGAGACACGTCTGCTGCAGAAACAGACGTCACACAAGAGGCACAAAAGTCTGTTTCTATGTGAGATTTAAATCCGATTTTTTAATGTTGTAAACATTAGTAACAGTTAAGCATCATCTGCACGAGGGGTCACCACAACAATGATCTGGTGGTTTAAATATTTGGTCTGGAGTAGGTTTTACTTCAGATTCTTTTTTTCTATTTTTTATTTTTTTTCTGAAGGGGCTTCTTTGCCTTTATTTGACAAACCCAGACCAACAAGAAGCAGAGTCGAGTATGTGCTCCACCAGAGAAAAAAAATACATCTAACCTGATTTCTCTTAAAAATGAACATTGTGGTAAATAGTTTGAGTTTTACTGTAGTTTTAACATTTTAACATATCTGATCTGTTGCTCGTATATCTTATACTCAAATCAAGAAAAATCAAGCGAGCTGCAGATTATAATTCACAAAGAGATGTTAGAGAATAATGTTAGCTTTAGTTAGTTCAGGTTTAAATGAGGACATGACCATTTCAAAAGACAATTACAAGACAGGTCATTTTCTGGTTCTCATCATCGCCCCTCATGACAGGAAGTGGACACACACTGATCTGTTCAAAATCCTGAACCAAATCAACATGAAATCAATTCTCACCTGAGTCATGCTGCGTTTAGGAGCCGCACGTAAGAGTCCAGAGCAAAGGCAGAGCTCATGAGTTAAACTGAGCTCGAAACACAAAGGGTTGTAGATGGAATATAAAAGTGCAGGTGTACATTTTTTTGATAAAATGTTTTAAAGAAGGGCAGTTGAAAGGTGAAAGATGTAGAATTTACTTACCTTATGAAATATAGCCTTATGAGATTTCACAAAAATACTATTGGAAAATGAGCTATGTTTTCTCATTTGCAAAAGTTGATATTGATTAAAAGGTTTCAAAAAGAACAACAAATATTTAGTATCAACTAATCAATCCATGGAATTACTTTGAACATTTTATACAAAGAAGCATAAAATGTGTGTCTGAATCTTCCTTTAGTTTTAGTTTTTTTTAACTCGGCAAGAAATACAGCTGCAAGGACCGGAGCCTTTCACTCGCTCGACTTGCTGCCGGGTTGCTGTTGGCTTGTCAGACCTGTTGAATCCTGTGCTGTTCTTTTGTTTTAAGACTAGGTACTTATTTACTCTCTGTAAATCAAACCAGGTCAGTCAAATCTACAGCTGGTTTTCCATCTTCAACCCTCTGCTTTGTTTTTTGTTTAGAGAAGCTGGTGGGGCTGGAAGACAATCTCAGTGTTAACATTCTATAGTAAACAAACATTGTGGGGTGTACACTCACATACACAGGGTTTTCCGCCTGTAACAGCCTGGTGCCTGGTGACCTCCAGTTTTTAATGAAAGCCTTGCCCTAGGCCTATAGATTAAATCATTTAGTTTGGCTCCTCAAAGATTCTGCTCTTTTGGCTCGTGAATGTTTTTTGTGTCTGAAAGCAATTATTTTTGATGTATTTAATAAAAAACCTTATTTTATGAAAGTTTGTGTTAGAAAAAGTACAGTTATTATTTCTGTGAAGGTTCTCAGTCATCCAGGTCATCTTGAAGAAAAGGTTAAAGGAAAAGCTTGTGAAGACGTTGTGAAGACGTTTCATCTCAATTTTTTTTTTTTTTATCAATTCTGAATAAAACTGGTCAGAGAGCTGAACTTTACCTCTAGAGGGAGGAGTTTGAGCTGAAACTAAACCTGATTGGACCAGTCTGTTCTGGTCTTGTCGTTACCTTGAAAGGACAGTGTGACTCCTGATGGAGAGTCTTAATATCTTCAGTGTTGTTGCCATTGTCTTCATATCACTCACTGTTGTCAAATTGTGGGGCGGCAGGGGCTCAGTGCTACGCTTTCAACTGGAAGGTAGTGGGTTCGATTCCCGCTTTCCCCACAATTCTTACTGTCGTTGTGTCCTTGGGCAAGACACTTAACCCACCTTGCCTCGTATGAATGTGTAAGAATGTTCAGTGAATGTATGTGGGGATGGTTGGAGAGGCCGTAGGCGCAAAATGGCTGCCACGTCTCTGTCAGTCTGCCCCAGGGCATCTGTGGCTACAGTTGTAGCTTACCACCACCAGTGTGTGACTGTGGAGTGAATGAATAATGGACAGCCTGTAAGCGCTTTGAGTCCCTTGGTCCCTCGGGAGAAAAGCGCAATATAAATCTAATTCATTATTATTAAATGTAAAATCTTTATTTATTTATTTTTCTGTTTTTTTTTTCATTTATTTTAGTGGCATAATAAGCTTTAAGTCCCATTTTACAATTGTCTTAATGTATGAAAAATAATAATAATAATAATAATGGAAACAGATCTTTGTGAATGAAGTGACTGGCCAAGTGTATGCCTCTTTCTCCTCATTCACATAGTTTGGTGTCCTCTACGCAGAAGGTTGTTGGTTCAATTTCTGCTCTCCGCTCAGTCCGTACTGTTGTTGTGCCAAGAACTGCATTTATAACACTTTCAGTGCTGGCACTGGTTCTGGTCTGAATTTAAGTTTAAGTTGAACCAATATGAAATTTTTAAACTCAATCAAGTCAACCGATCCAATAAGCAACATTTGTATATTTTAATAAAAATGTATAATCTTTCTTTTGCCTCTGGTACAGATTTTGAGTTTCAAGAGTAAAAGGTCAAATCTGGACTCCCCCACCACAGAAAACTGCTGCTCATCTATTAATGTTGCAGTTTATTGCTTTTGTCTTTTCACTGGCTGTGAAATTCACAAAAATGTTTTATTTAGATTTTAGCTTGAACATTAGCCTCTGCAGCTCTTTATGTTCTAGAGACAAGAGGCAAAGGTTTTAATGTTTTTGCTCAGGGAGACTTTGAGAACAGTTCAACTATAAACCCTTATGTATATAAGTTCTTCTGCAGGGGTTTAGCAAACATTTCCACAAAAGTGTTTCCTCACTGTAGTTCCTCAGGCATTGTCTGTTCTTTTTTTTCAAACTAATTTCTTCACAAACTTGTTTTTGGGACCTCAGTAGTTTTTATTGTAAGGCCATTTTAGAAGTTGTCAGAGTCTTGTCAGCCGTATGTCGTCTCTTTTCACATTATACAGCTGAGAAAAACGGAACTGTTAAACATTTTCTTAAATCTTTGCTGGCCAGACATTTAGACAATAATTCAAATGAACCAAACAAAAGAAAGATACAGATTTATGGCTGAGTTTATTGTATATAAAGAGTGAACAGATGATTCACAAAGAAGCTTTTTGGTCTGAGTTGTAGCGTAACCAATGCATTCAGACAGTTTCCACATCACAAACCAGAGTGTGGCCTCTGAGATAAAAACTCCAGCCATGTTTCAGACTTATGTTTAGTGAAATAAATGTGGATTCCTCTGTGGTGTTGGTTAACACATTGATTAGACAAATGTAAATGTCATGCTCCCAAACCGACTCACAGCTGCAGAACGCTTTATTGTGATGTTTGAAATCTTGGGAATCTGAGACGGTGGCTCCTGGGGGTCTTTGTGCTGGTGATGTACAGTCAGACCCACAGTGTTTGCTCAGATCAGAGAGAAACACCAGGGAACATGGAGAAGTACAAACAGCAGTGTGTGGAGAAATAAGAAGTGGTTTCTTTCAGCTAAAGTCACAGGGTGTTTCTGTGATAACTTTAAATTTAGTTTAATTCATTTATAGAGCTACTCTCACAGAGGTCCACCGACAATCCTGAAAATAAACATTAAACCAGGAGTGTCAAACTCATCAAACTCAACCTATAAATCCCCACAGCTACAATTTAATCCCTTTGTTTTAGTGGAAAGAATTTAAATTATAATGTCAGTGTCTCATCAGTCACAACCAAAGAAGGCTAATGTTCGCAAAAGCCTTCAGCTGTATGTTTTCACAAACCCATCCTCACAATATGTCCTTGGTGCCAGTGCTATTGTGGGTAATGAGGGTGCCACGGAGGATTATTTTGACATTTTGAGTTTTGGGTCTCAGTGTTGTGTCCTACTCTGACTAAAACTGCGTCCACCAGTGGACAAATAAGCCAAAAATTTTAATTCAAAAATTGTATTTAATGTCCTCTATAATTTTTTCACTTTCCAAAGTCCTTCCACAGTCGGATTGTACTTTCTGGCGGCCATGTTTGACACTCCTGGTCTAAACCTACAGCTTGAAAACGTCCAGGTCTCAACCACACATATTTAAGCTGCTCTTTACAAAGCAACAGGGTCAGCACTGACTAACCTTATGACAGAAGTCTCACAAACATCTGGTGAATGTTTAAAATGTAACGCCAAGGTTTCCAGAGTTCAGGGACCAATGAAGCATAAATAAAACATAAAAAGTGACCTTTACATTAAGCTTTGTTTTAAACTAGTTCCTTTTCTTTGTGTGTCTCAGGTCGGGTTCTTGTGAGGGGCTTTTCTTGTGTGTCACAAGAATCCACGCTGCATCAAACCAAACTCATTGATTATTGTCTGTGAGCTGCCTTCACCGACACGTCCACATCATCAGGGACTTATTACTTATATAATCTGATCAAAAACCTGGTAACCTTTGACCTTCATATTTCTCTTGTGAGTAAGTATGGACCAGGCCTTAATCAGTGGCCCTAACTCTCATCCTGTTTACTTAATCGTAATTAAAACTCTCAACACTTTCATAATAAGAAAAAGAAAATTTAAATTAAAACGTATCTTAAAAAGAAGAAGGAAATTTAGGATTTGGTTTGAAGACATCATAATAACATAGCGAGATTATTGTCATATCTCTGACCTGTTTTCCAAAATGGCTTCACTGCTTTTTGAAAGTAACTGTCAGAGATTAACCAGCATAAGATCAGTTAACTAACTTAGCATAGTTTTCATAAAAAATAATAGTTGATAAATGAAAAATAATTGTCATTGTCTTTGGATTCTTGCTCAGTAAGCTCTCTGTGTAGCTCATGAGGACCACCTGGACCCTGGTCTGAGCCTGGTCCAACCTGCCCAGATATGTTTCTTCTTCCAGTTTTAGAGAAACCCTAACAAACTTGGTCTGGAACAATGTGATCACAAAGCAAGACCAACCCTGGGTCATTCAGTGTGTGTATGCATCTTTACTTGATGTTTACAGTATGTTCTCTGTGTATCTGTCCGTTGTGGGTATGGATCCTCCTTCTGTGGTTCTCCCTGAGGTTTCTCTTTTGGCTGTTTTTCTTCTGACCCTGATGGAGCCTCTGAGAATATAGATGTTGTCTGGTAGAGTCTGTAAAGTCCTTTGAGGAAACTGTTCGAAATTAAATTTAAATTGTCACCTTTTATCAGCAGTATTATTTTTTTTCTCTGCCACACTTGTAGCTCGTTTCTTGTAACCTAATTGGTCAGTGGCTTGTGTTTCTATCCTCTAGAGCAGTTTAGCCTCAATAGAAAGCGGCCCATCTTCATGATACTAAAGAACAAGGTTAACCCCAAGGCTGCTGCTCTAACCTCCTAAGAACCTGGTATAATCCAGTAAACACTCCTTTTATCTTTTACTTGGAGAATCAAAAGATCCTGTTGTACATCACCTGACAGCTCTCCCTGTTATGCTTTAGTTGTTCTCAATCTGTTTGCGTCAACTCTCGTGACATAAATGGGACAGTCCTGTCTTTTCTTAGCAGCTCAGTGAATTGAATCTTATCTGAGTGCCGCTAAAGCATGTCCCTGTAGGAACACAGATAAAAAAAAACAAAAACATTTGAAATGAGAAGGTTTGGTCTAAGTAGTTATAATAAATAATAAGACACTGAAACAAAAGAATAAGATGAAGAAAGAACTTAGAGGAAAACAGATATAGCGACAGTAAAATTATGTCACTACTGACATCTTTGTTCATGTTACCATTCTGATCCACAAGATGACGCCATCGACCAAGCCAGAAACTCACAGTGACATTTGTATGAGCTACAATAACCTCATTCACCGCATTGGCCTCAGGTGCTCTTGTTGCTTTTATCCATGTTCAGACCTGTTTTTAAATTTGGGTTAAATTTTGTTTATTTCTTTTACAGCTTATATTGTTGTTCTTATTATGCCTTAGCCCGTCTCCCTGTGGACAAGGCCTTACAGTGGAACTACTGCAGCAGGCAATGACCTGGATCCTTCTCAGGGAGTCCTTCTGAGGAAGGATCAGGGAAACACCAAAGAATTTTGTTATGTTTACTCCAAAGCCTTAAGATAACTTAGCACTTATTGTCCCATAAATACAACAATCCAGACGCTATTGTTCTCAGCCCAGTCACTGTCATCGATTGTCAAAACCATCTGGAATCCTGTGTGGCCAATGCTAATTTATCTGTTGATAATATATTGTGGTTGGCTAAACTTGCAACATTAGTATAAAATTGCACGAATCAATCCGAATGAAAGCCTTTATTGAGAGTAGGCCCTTCCTCAGGTTAATATTGGCGTGTTGCAAGGAATGAATAAATAAATGATTTTATTTAAGCAGGAATTTAAACAGGGGCGGCAGTAGCTTCAGTGGTAGAGCAGTCGTCCTTCAACCGGAAGCTAGGTGGTTCGAATCCCACTCTCCCCACAGTTCATACTGTCGTTGTGTCCTTGGGCAAGACATTTAACCCACCTTGCTTCCAGTGGCTGTAACACTGGTGATTACTGTAGAACAATGTAAGTCGCTTTGGATAAAAGCGTCAGCTAAATGAATAAATGTAAATGTAGGAAGAGCGCACAGTTAAACATTAACCATTAATCATTCAAACAAAAATGTGTCAGCTGCAAATTTCCACCTGTTGTTCTTGGACAGTTAGAGCGGTAAGAGAAATACATGGTGTATGGGCCACATGACAACAGCTTCATAATATAATAAACTTTCACAAGATATCAATAAAAAAATCAATACAATCCAAAAACAGTCACCAACCCCTTTTTTGACATTCACACACCTCAGTTCATTAATGTGGACAAGTATGTTGTGATAATATCCAGAGTTTGCTGAAAACATATGGAAGTCTGTGGATGTTATATGTTGTTATTTCTGTAGGTAGAGTCTTCCACTGATTCTAGAAGAAAAGGATAATTTACCAAATGCCGTCTTGTGTTTCAGAACAATCACGTAGTACTATACATTGTTTTTTGCCATGAGCCATGGTAGAGTAATGAGTATTTTTTCCCCAAAAGCATTGATGTCGGTCACTCAACTACAGTTTTTATTCAATTTTGTGTGAGTTTGGATTGGTTAAAGTTAGCCAGTTTACTCAACAATATTTCATAAGTGTTCTCCTTTTGCTTTTATTGAACCAGTTTCTTAAAAACTGGAAACATATGTTCCTATGAACGGTGACTGTACAGGGCAGAGCTCCAGACGGCTGCGTGGGAGAGACCAAGTTCTGCGTCAGCATTTTAAATTCATTCACCCACTTGTGCTCAGATTATCTCTGAATGAACAGAGCGGTGTTTGTCTCAGACTAATCTAATCCCTGTCTCAGTCTGAGCGCAAGTTCAGTCCCACGGCTCTTTAGCGGTTAATACTCTGGGTTTACAACAGAAAGTTCATTCAGAAAAGTGGATGACTGTGGGAAGAAAAAAGGGAACAAGCCACATCCAAGACCTGGAGTAAAAGAGTGGACTATCTTATAGTTTGACCTCTTATCTCTCTTTAAGTACGTTTAAATGAGACAGCTTTTACACGGGTTAGTTTGATGAGCTACATAGACAGGTTGTATATATTTGTGTGTTATTAAAGATTACAGTATTTGGTCACTTCCTGCCTGTGAACAGCCATGGTAGCCCTGCAGGGACATACTGTTGTCTATGATAAACACAGTAAAAGAAAAAAAATGTCTAATGATGAGTTTTCTTCAAAACTACGGACAGTATGTATTTGGTCCATAAATGCCCTAATCCTTTTTCCAAGAGTGTGTTTGAATTTAAAAAAAGAAAACAGAATACATTTATTCTATGGCTGGCCAGTGTCTTGTATTTGGAGCTTGTCTTTGTCTTTTTTTTAACCTTTTTAACTGGGGTCATGTCAAGCTTCTGCTGTTGGTAATAGATGTGTTGGCTTCAGGAGACTGGGTTGTTTTTGTTTATCGCTCACTCTAACGGTGAACAGGGATCAATACACTGATGCACTTCCTGTTTGTGCTCTGAGTCGTGATTGGCTGAGGACATTTGTGTCCTGAGGCCTGAGACTTTGAGTGACCCAGTTCCCATTCACATTGACGTTTTAAGTGTTTAGTCGTTGTTTTTTCTCTGTGACCTCCGTGAACAGAAGAACAGACCTCGACAGAAACAGACACTTTTACTCTAATATTGAATATTATTACAAAATCGTATTGAACTAGGTTTGTTTTACAGATAATTACACAATAATTGTTTAGTTAAAGACTGAAAAACATGTTTGGTTTTATTTACTCAATTTCTTTAAGTTACATTTTGTTAAGCTATTCATAGTTGTTTTTTTATTGAAAATGTATACATTATTTTCAACAAATCAGCTAAACAATAATTATACACTGATATGTACAATTGTAAATCTGTTAATCTATAAACTATAAATCATAATTAATTGAATTTGATTATTTTAATGAATGCAAAACATCTTTAGTGTATGATAAGATAGGTACAGCTAATAAATATATTTTATAAATCATGTAATTTTCTTTCCTCCAAAATGAACACATCAGTCAGAACTAGCTTCTCATTGAAACTCACAACGATTAAATCTTCCTAAAAAAGTGCCAGGAGCCATTTTTCTCCTTTTCATCTCCTTTCACTGTCCTCTCTGAGCTCAGGAACTGGAACTAATGGAACTGAAACTTACAAATGCTTCAAATGATGTTCCTTTGACCCGGGACTCTTGTGTTTTCAGGACAGTAGCAGTACCGTACCATTCAACACTCACTTGGAAATCATCTTTCGCCTCTCCACAAACTACATCAGCCTCAGAGGGTCAAAAGTCAAATAATAAAATCCACAATGGGTTAAAAGAAGGGCACACAATAACTACTTGAGTAAAAAAAAAAATACAATTTCATTTCCAGGACTACATACACTACAGTTTTTCATTGTAATCAATTTCCAAATAATTTATTCTCAACGTTTCCATGTTTTTTCCAGTTTTCCTTGAAATGGCGGAACCTTGATAATGCAAAGAATGTTGCTTTGAGGTGATTATACACCACTGAAGACATAATATATACTATTCCATTCACACAATGAAAATTAGATGTCATGATTTGGATGTGGATTTAATATGTATAAGATATTAAAGTGATATGACCCTGTTCGGTGATTTAGAAAAATACATTTGGGAGACATGCTATTTTAGAAAATACAAATCACAAATGGATACAAGACTGACATTCTTTTGTGTATGCACCAACCTGACTGAAAGCAAGAATTATCGAACAATATTTTCCTCATAAATGGATGCTTTAATGGTCTTATCCTGACATAAGCACATCTTGACTTGTGTAAAGAAACCTGAAGCAGTGTGTTCTCCTCATGTGACGTCATACGCCCATCCCCCTTCATCTCCGCATCCCTCAGACTCAGCTTACTCAATGAAACGTCCCCAGACCCCAGCGCCTCGTCTCTTTAAAGAAAATATGCACCAAAGAATAAGACAATGCATGTATGCAGCGATATACATAAATGGTAGAAGTCTGAGCTGCGGCTGAGACACTGCAGTGAGAAGGAGAGGCTGCAAGATTATAGCCATATAATCTGCCTAGCAACACCATAGCAACAAGAAACAAGAATATGTTGGAGAAAATTCAGCTAAATGAACAAATAATATAGATATAATGAAAACATAAGAAAAAGCAGCTAATGCAGCAGCCCTAGAAACGAGGAGCGGTCAATTCAGGTCTGAGCTTTCATTCACAGAACGAGAGAGCCTCGATGACAGCTGTGCTTATGTAATGATGCAGAGAGACTGAATGAGAGAAGGGTGAGTTCAGGTGAAGAAAGAAGACACTCAGGAGGAAACACCAGAGATATCCATGTCTTAATATAGGCTCGCTGACTATTCTGCAGGATGTAGTAATGTTGTAAGGATTATTTTCTCAAACGTTGGTGAAGCAGTGGATTGGATCAGAAACAATACTCCTCAGGAAACCTCAGAGTTAAATGTAAATGTAAAAAAGGTGCTCTTCCTGGACACTGCAGATATGGGGCTTTAAGCAGATGTCTGTGGATCTATGCCTGAGTTCACACATTTAATATCTCATAAAGTCATCAGCTGGGCCAAACAGCTGCTCTTGTTTTGATCTTACAAGGTTTCCATTACCGGCTTATAGGATCTGTCAGAGCAAGTCAGGATCAAGTCGGACACAAGGCAGCAGCGACTGAAACTGCACAGGTCTAGTGGAATAACTGTGTGTTCGCTCAAATCTCTGATCGGAGGGAGAGAAATGAGGCAAAACACTGAACACTTGGTTTGATTAGTTTTCTCAAACTTTATTTCAGAATGACACACGCTTATATACGTGTTTTTGAACTATTATCTCAAATAAAACAACACATCAGCTATACTTCAGATAAGTCCAGAAGTCCATATGTCTACATGGAGATGTGCAGCCAATCACGGCCTACACTCACACTCCCAAAACAAACAATTTACACAAAGCTTAGAGGGTGGTAGTTGAGTCTTGCAGGTTTGGGTTGGAACAGGCTGGACAAGGACAGGTAGCCAGTTCAAGGAGATTGTGTTGAGTTTTACAATAAAACTATTTATTTCTTTATTTAATTTATTTATTTGTTGGACATGGCTGTGTTCATTAATAAACATTGCACTAATTGCCTTAGAATTAACCAGAAGGCTATTTTCATTCATACTTCAGTAGACTGTTTGAGAAATGGATTTAGCTGGTAGAAGTCTGCCAGGGCTCCGGCACACCTGTCCTCACACCTGTCCTCACACCTGTCCTCACACCTGTCCTCACACCTGTCCTCACACCTGTCCTCACACCTGTCCTCACACCTGTAGAGGAGCAGAGGGGAGGAGCAGAGAGATGGGAGTGGCTCTAGACATGGAGGGTGTGGCTAAGGCTGCTTGTGGAGCTGCTGTGACAAACAAACGCAGTTATTCAGTTACAGGACAAATTCTAGCCTCCCGGATTAAATAAACATGTCTTGACCTTTGGATGAGGGGTCACCAATGAGTTGGCACATGCTCAGTTCATCCGCAGCTGTCAGAAACCAGGAAAAAGTGTATTTATACACAGTATCAAGGTTATTGTTGTGTTTTTTGTTTTTTTACAGTGCTCTCAAAACAGTTTCTGGTCTCCACATGTGCTTAGGCTCAGACACTTCACACAGTCCATCTTACAAACACATAAATGCAATAATTGGGCTTGACTGAAGTATTTTTCCTTTCACTGACATGTGCCTTGCTGCAAGATAATGAATCCAAAATGTCTGATGGGAAGGCCTATACATTTATAGAAAAACACATTAAATACACCATTTTAAAATGTCTACATTGAGTTTCCTAAATTTAAAGGTTACCTCAATCAATATTTTTTTATATAGTGTCACCTCACAGACCGTTTAGTGTTCAGTGATGGTGGGGTTTAATAAGAAAGACACTCGAGATCTGGAGAGAGTGAATCACGATGACTAACGTGTTGTGTAACAGAGTCTGGGCAGATTTCCTGTTGGCTGTCGGTGCATTTTGTAAGACGCCCACTGCACCCCTTTAACTCGAAAGAAGAGCTGAAGAGAGCCGCTACAAATGTGATAAAACCAGAACAAAAACAGGGGCGAGTGAGGGTGGATTCAGTCAGATGTAGGTGAAAGACATAATGAAGTGTATTTATATAAGTATTGCATTTGTATTGGTGGAAGGTCTGGACCGTGGCACCTGGACTCTTCTACGGAGCCATGCTGTTGTGGTGGATGTGTTACCGCTATAAATGTTAACTAATATAATGTATATTTGTACAGCAAGTCACTTTATGGTTTCACTGCAATATATTCAGCATACTTATTAATTGTCAGATTCACAGTTTTTTTAAACTTAATTTCTAAATAATGTACTGCGCTCTAATGTTCTTGTGAATTAAAGTAGTTTTGAGATTTTAAAGTCTTTTTTGAAAAAGTTTGTATTTTATTGTGGACCCAAGTCCCCAAAGCCAGTGTATTGTGCTAAGTCTGATTCAGACTCCGGTGCTCCTCTAGTGAGTGTGTTTCCCAGAAGGTCTCTGTCAGATGTGGTCTCTCTTCTCTCTGTGAGGCCTCTTTTACTGTAAACTCGGTTCAAACACACCATCAATATTTGAGGAGGTTGCTATCTATAAATCCGTGGTTTATTTTTGAACTGCGTGACCCTCGATAATCCTCTGCTCTTTATATTTAGTTTGAAGGTATCTTTGAAGGACAAATCAATGTGTGAGCTTAAAGAAGGTTCAAAATAAAATACTGGTCAGAATTAGTTTATTTTTCCCTGTAAATCCTAAAAAATAGCTGTGTAGATGAGTATAACTTTTTTCATTCACAATATTTAGGTCTCAACTCTCCTCTAGAGGCAGTGGTATAATGGTATTATTCGTATGGCTCTAGTCCTCTCCTGTGATTGTAAATGCAGCTCTTCAGCGAAAGTCCTGGTTAAGACCTGTCCATGTTGAGGCTGGAGGGCTTAGAGTGTGTAAGAGTAGGGTGTTACACATAACTCTGATGACTTAAACTCAACACATTTCCAAACTGTGGAACGCTCTGTTTAAACAAGTGCAGCGAGAACAAGGCACTCATCCAGAGGTTGAACTGGCTCAACAGGAGAAAGCTCACACAGCAGCTGGATTCTTGTGAGAGTCGTCAGTTCACAGAACTTCTTCTTGTCTCTGTGCGGGGCCAAGTTTGTAGAAGGACACTGAGACATGGTTCATCGAAGCACCTGCAGATTTTTTATCTACAGTAGCTGCTTAAACACTTTCTGTGGAAGTCCTCAGGATGGTTGTGTGTGACGGACATGGAAGAGCTACGACAGGAACATCCTTCAAAGGAATTGTTTATGCCTTCATCCTCTCTAAATAAAGACAGGAAAGAGCTCAGAGGATAGAGCGTGTGTAGAAGAGGCATGTTGGGACAGTTCACATTTTTATTGTTCTTTATTTTACCCAGAATGTCATCCTATGATTATATAGCCTTTATTTTTCCTGACACAGTTGGGGACCTATTGAATATGTTTTTTGGTGCAATGAGAAACTGGGGAAAACAAATACAAATAAAAGGAAATCAAACCAAGGACCTTCTTTCAAGAGTACTATAATACTCAACACAGTCAATATTTAGAGTTAGAATATGAATATACTGTGTGCATGAGCAAAATATATTTTATCCATCAGTTCTTTTTAAAAATGTTTTTAAAAGTTTTTTGCAAAGCCCTTGTCATGTCCATTATCAGCTATTAACTTTATTTGTATTAAACACTGCATGTTTAATTGCCAACATAATACTTGAAATTTTTTATTTATGATTTCCTGGCTGCTATTGTTTATTCTTTATTTATAAAACTCTGTGATTTGTAATAAGTTATGTGTTTGTGCTTGTGTTTGTAAAAAAGAACTATAAATTGTGAAATTGAGTATATTTTTAAAAATCACTTAATAAATGTGTGAATAATTCTTCCAACACACAGCGTGAGTGTTTTATTTTTACCTCCTCCTCTCACGGCCCAGATGGATGATGGGAAACGCTGTTTGGAGCAGAGGCAGTGAGATGTTGGTGTGAACTGACCACAGTGGTGAACTCACAGAGAAACGGCAGCTGCAGGCACCTCTTTTTCAGCAGTTTCCCACTAACATCACAGCTCGGCCTCAGTGACAGCTCCGGTTTAGAGTCCTACTGAAAAAAATCACAAAAACACAGGCGCATGAGCTGAGAGAACACCAAGAATAACTCCACTCACAGTGTCCTCACACTCATACACTTCATCTGGAGATTTAAACATTAAAAAGCCAGGAGGATAATCTTGTGAATGGCCAATAAAAATGGATGACACAATTTTTCCTATGTGATGGC